>OZ023164.1:4029914-5229914 GCA_963678695.2 Diplodus puntazzo
CCTTTGTCCTTTCTCCTGCCCTATTCACTCCCCACCTGTGTTCTATTAGTTAATTACCCCGAGTGTATTTAAGTCATTGTCTTCTCCTTTGTCTTTGTCAGCTGTCATTATCATGTCTCCTGTACTTTTCCTGCTCTGTGATGCCCTTGTGTCCCCTAGTGTCCCTGTCCCATCTTCCTGTCATGTGTTTTCTGCTTTTGGTTCCTAATTCCTTGTGTTATTTCTGGTTTGTACTTTGTTTGCTTTTGTTTCTTGGTTTTCTCCCGTTTTGTTTACTTTTTTTTCCACATTTTTGGATTTTGGATGTATTCTACTTGGAATTTATGTTTATAAAGCTTGCCTTTTGTTTACTTACCTGCCTGATTTTGTGCCTGCGTTTGGGTCCCCTTTGTTTAAATATTTATCCAGATAGTATAGTGATTGGGTATGAAAGGGACAACCTAGAAAGGCTCAGTCAATCACAATCAAGGATTGGGTGAAGTTCACCACTGTGTGAAACACATGATTGTATAAAGGATATTACTACATGGGCTCATGAACACTTCACAAACAGTTGTTAGTAAGTACAGTTTATTTTCAAATGATTGCATTCTGTTCTCATTTACATTTTACACCATGTCCTATCTTATTGAAATCAGGGTAGTACTATACACAAGATAATTTAAAAGCAATTAATAGTTACATTGCAGATAGATTTTATGTCCAAAACATATGATCAGCTTATAATGCCATTTACCACCCAATAACATTAGAAGTTTAAATTTTCTAAACATTATCGACATTAAAACACTGCTTATGATAAGCAGCTCTTGAACTAATAGTACCATGCTACATCACAGCTGGGTGTGGTCAAAATGACTACAGACTACACCTGACCACACCCAGCGATGGTGTCTGGTGTGGTTAGAGGTTCAAGAGACACCATCAAACATTTTAGGTCAGGGCACCTATGTTTTTTACTCCTTTCAAAATAATGGGTGATCTATAGTTTGATGCATTAGAAGTACATGACATTAGTGCAATCCATACAATGATTTAAAAACAAATAACACTAGAATGGCACTCAGCAGAGCACATACCCCAGATGAGGGGTATGTAACTTATCATATAACTTACTTAGGTTTGATAGGTTGCCACAATTGATATGTGCTGGGATGATATTAATGTTTACTTTGCATTGTGACTTTTTTCATTCGACAAATATAACTATGCCAAGTTTGTGATGGGTCGCATCTGGCATATGGTATCCATATCACATACAGTAATGTTTTGCTCTTGAATTATGTCATTTCTCTATGGGATGACTTTTCCTGGGACATTTTGAGGTTAGAGTAATTTTACAACACTCATCCCCACTGTGCGTTTCTAGAGATGTTGGGAATAAACACACCCCTCAGGGATGACTCACAGCAACGCACATACGGTTTCAATTACAAGAGAGAAAAAAAATATGCAGAGATAGAGTTCATTGCCCTGGGACATAATGTTTAAACGTGTGTGTGTGTGTGTGTGTGTGTGTCTGTCTGTGTGTGTGTGTGTGTGTCTGTGTGTGTGTGTGTGTGTGTGTGTGTGTGTGTGTGTGTGTGTGTGTGTGTGTGTGTGTGTGTGTGTGCTTGTGTGTCAGTGACAGATAAAGCACAGAGCGGCCCTCTCTGTCAGATCACATTTTCTTCACTCACAGAGCAGACCGGTCTCACCTGTAGGACTGATCCAAGAATATGAGGCTCTGTGCCTGGACTGGAGCCTGGTGTCTCCTGCTAGTCCTGGCTCTTCTGACTGTCCTTCATGTCAAAGCAGACGAGCATCCAACCAGGGAGAGACACTATTACATAGCCGCTGTTGAAATAGACTGGAACTACTCTGGGAATGACACACACAGGTAAGATGCTGTTTGGTGGATTTATGATATTAGATGAAAAGAATAAGACAATATTTTATTTCCTTATAAGATTCCTACAATCTTTGACAATTTTATACCTTTATATTGTAGTTTTGTTTCATAAATGCTATTTATTTATCTGAATTCTGTCTGTGTAACCTCATTTGTGAAGTTTTGTCTATCTATTCTTCAATTCAAGTTGTTTGTACTGAACAGTCCAGTCTGTCCTTGTTTAATTCCTTTGGCAGTCTGTTCTTAATCCTATGATAGCATCAGTGTTAGTGTGACACACACACACACACACACACACACACACACACACATAGTGGGTAACACACATATAAGTAAACTTGTAACTTGATGTCTGGAAGGCAATATCTTGTTAATATACAGTGAGATTTGTAGGATGAGTTTTGCTCATTTGTTGATTAATATTTTGTGGTTTTCTCTTTCTTAGGTTTGGCCCCACCTATAGGAAAGTGGTCTTTCGGGAGTATGAGAAAGATTTCAAACAGGCTAAGACTCATCCCTCCTGGTTAGGTAAACTTTGGGTTTACATGAGTAAAGTCTGTCTGGCTCTAATCACTAAGACACACTAATTTCCACCCACATATAAAACATTTCTTCTGTAAAGTGTCCTAGGAAAGAATGGATATGTGCATAGTTGTTATTTCTTGGCAGGTTTAAAAAGTACTATGTAATCTGGTACTAATTAGAGGGAGATTAAGATGTGATTAAACATTGTTAAGTGAGTACCTGCTGACTTATTTCAGTTATACAAACAAATGACAACATATCCACTAGACATATTATATAGACAGGTATGAATCTAAAGGACAAACCTGAATAGATGAGTGTAGAAACAAAACAATTGTTGATACCCATACAGGGAACTAGGGTTCACTGAATAGTGTGTTGAGTATGAATATAATGTGACTCTAATGGTGCTCTTTATAGTCGCCAGATTTGCTCTTCAGGCCCAAGAAGATATTACTAGCCTTTAGTTAGCTAGTCAGTAAAGTCAATGAAGAATATATAGTGGGTTGTTAAATTTAGATGAACTTCCTTGAAGAATTGTAGAATTGTTAATAACATAAAGGTGTATACAAAGATGTAAGAATTGGCTACCTGTCAAATTCATACAACAAACTTATCAGTGATCCTTAACTGCTGCTTATTCCTGTTAGCTAGTAAGATCAGTTAACTGTGCAGCTAGTTCTCATATTTACTTAGTCTGCCTGGACTGGGAACTCACAGCACCAGGGGAGTGTTGGTGTGGTTTGCTATCGGAGTGGCTAGGGGCTAGCTGGTTAGCATGCTAATTTCAATAGATAACCCTGCAACAAAATGCATAGATGTCTTTCTTAATGTTCTCTTTATAATTGTTTTTTTCTTACATTTTGCACCATTAAAAAAGTAACCAGGCTACTGTTTCACCGCTTTCTCCATTTTTCATGTAACCAGTAAAGTACATTTTCCATTACATATTACTTCCTTTCTCTGAAAAATACCAAGCAGAAGAAAGGCTATCTTGTTTATTGCATTGGTGTACATTATAGTTTTTGGGCGATGTTGAAATGACATTTACTGCTCAATAACAGTCAGTGAATCAGCAATAATAACAGAAAACCAGTAATGAGTCAGTATGACACTTTGTAACTTGTTCCGGTGTGTCATGATGGTGTGCCAAGTGTTGTGGAGTCTAAATAAACTTCAGCCTGTCTTTCTCTGCAGGGCTGCTCGGACCCACACTAAGGGCAGAGGAGGGGGAGACGATAGTCGTCACTTTCAGAAACATGGCGACTGGACTACATAGCATCCACCCACATGGGGTCGCCTACGGGAAACAGTCAGAGGGTGGGTACCTTCTAGCCCAGCTGCAGATGAGTTTGACAGCTGTGACAAACCAGAAAACACCAGTTACACTCTACCACGCTGTCTGCCTGTGTCTGTTGAGGTCATAGTGGGTACTCATGATGTTGGCCAACACAACAAACAAAGTTGTTTGTCTTTTTCTAAAATATTAACCAGGGACAGGCAGATTATCAAAGTACACTGTACTGAAGTCCAACAGGAAGCATTGCTAAGCCTTAGGAAATCACTGTCTGTGTCTGTGCATATCAAGAGAAAAAACAATGCATTCTTGCTATTGTAGATGCAGGAAATTAACATTAAGCACTTCGTAATTCACTGCAGAGGTTTAGAATTAAAGAAGAGCTCACAGTGTATTCTTCATTAATCTTCGTTATTTGGGGGGAATTAAGTGGATCAAATTGTGTTAGGAAAGACAATAATGTCCTCAGACCCCTGTTGCAAAAGGTATTTCATTTAATGAGGTAATGTTGGTGGTCCTCCATTTCAAACTGAATGCCTCTGTTTTTTGCAGGAGCCAACTACTTTGACAACACATCACAGAGAGAGAAAGAGGATGACGTTGTGCGGCCTAACAGAGAACACGTTTACTACTGGGAGGTGACACCAGATGTTTCTCCACGGCCAAATGACCCAACCTGTCTCACCTACACCTACGTCTCCCACCAAAATGTTGTGGAGGACTACAACTCGGGTCTCATTGGTGCTTTACTCATCTGCAAGCCTGGTAGGTAGTAAACTGATTTTATAGCTAATGAAAAAATCACAAAATATCAGTCGCTACTGCTCCAAACAATGACTTGTTTGTTGTTTTCAATCACTCTTGCTCTCTCCCCTGTTCTCTCTCTCTGCAGGCAGTCTGGATGAATCTGGAAAACAGGTCGGCGTCCAGCAGGAGTATGTGTTCCTCTTTGGGGTTTTTGATGAGAAAGAGAGCAAGCACAAACCAAACAGCTATTCCCCAGACAAGCATGTGAAATACACCATCAATGGATTCACAGAGGGATCACTACCAGGTCAGTCATTTTGTCACTCATTGAGTTTAGGCCCCTATGCGCCAGGCCAACAGTCGACTGTCAGGCATTGTCAGGGCAGTCAGTGAGTTCCCGTGGCTCTAGTTGGTGCAGCACTGGACAGAGAAACGAGAGAAGAGAAACAGAAAAAGAAAGGGAAAGCTCCTGTAGTCTGTCGCTGTAGTATCCATGATTTCACCCATTACTGCTGTCTCTCCGTATTTTTCCCCTCCTCGTCTTTGTCACTGCCATTTACAACGTTTTATCAGACATTGTCTCCATCAGTCTTTATTGCAGCAATGTAGGGGCCTTTAAACATTGAGCTAGTCATTTAGTCAACAAGGTCTCTTTTGTGGGTATTCTTTTAAACCTGTTAGGCAGATGACCTTTTCGTTTTTTGCACAAAGTACTAAAACTGCTCATTTGAATTTCTTCTTTGAAAACTGAGAAAAGCTATAAATTCTCACTCTTGCAAAGCTGCAAATAGAGATTTGTATTGCTTTTTGACTTTACAATGAAATTATTTTTTGTTAATTCCTTTTCTGTTGATAGAACACTAAACATGGAATTATACACATATATTGATATAAACATATTAGAAATCTTTGCTTCTAACTTTCCAATTATCTGTATATCAGAAAACCTTATAATGTACCTAATCATTACTTAGTTAATTCATCACAACATATGTCTTTCTGTGACAAAACTTTACTATTAATTCTTGCATGTTAATGACATTACTTCCTTAGCTGAGCTTTATTGTTGTGGTACACTATTTTTACTCAGGAGAAATATATGAATACTTCCTCCACTACTGCTGTCGTGTACAGATTTATCATGAATGGTACCCAGTGGTTTCTTTGGTTTACAGGTGGTGGAAAGACATACAGCAGATGTTCTACATAAACTAAACTAAGCAAATATAAATTGACTAACAATTTCCTCCTTTCTTTCCAGATGTCAGTCTGTGTGCCTATGCCTCTGCGAGCCTGCATCTAGTGGGGATGAGTTCAGAGCCTGAGGTGTTTTCTGTACATATGAATGGGCAGGTGCTGCAGCAGAACGGGCATAAAATGTCATCAGTGGGCCTGATCAGCGGCTCCTCTACCACTGCCAGCATGGTGGCTCTCCACACGGGCCGATGGCTGCTTTCCTCACTCACCATCAAGCACATGGAAGGTAAGTGTTTCTCTTCTTATGTGTCAAATGCAACTATCATCCATCTTGGATAAATGTTTTTTTACCAGTCTAACTACATTGAAAAGAAAAATTACACTTCTGTCATTCCAGCTGGCATGCATGGTTTTGTGGATGTGACAAAGTGTGATGGCTTTCAAGCTCCCAGGCGAAGGATGACGATTGAACAAAAACGACACAGCAAGGAGTGGATATACTACATAGCTGCTGAGGAAGTTGTCTGGGACTATGCACCCACCATGAACGAACATGTTGACGAGTAAGCAGCATTTACTTATTATATACATTTGATAGCATTTCTAAAGGTGTGCATGCAAACTAATCAGAGACTAACAAAATAACGTATAACCTTTGTGTTGATGTTTAATTTAAGGTGCTACTGTAGTATTTGAATTTATCGTGATAGCATGACCTGATATATATTTCTCTCTTTACTGTGACAAGAGATTATAATACTGCTGCTGATTAGTGTGTCTCTTCCCAATAATCCTGTTTTTCTTTTCACTTTTAAGTTATGTTAGACCAACACCTCTGAAAACACTGGTGCCACACAGCATGAAGTACATGTTGAGGCTGAGGCATCAGTGTTCTAAATGAAGCATAGCACAAATTCATGCAGGACACAAAAGTCATGAGCCCAGCTGTAGTCAGCTGACAGCCAGTTGATCAGATCAGCGTCAGTGATCACTGACCAACCATATCCACTCTTCCAAATTAGGCGGTCCATTTAAACCCAAGCCGCCATTCACTGATCTCTCCTTCAACACTGCTGCACGCACATTGCTGCTGCCGGCAAGCTTGCCACCACCACCCAGCCTCCACCTGCTTAGTCTGAGTAAAAAATAGCTTAATTTATCTAGTTGCTTCGACTCTACTCCTGGGGGGGTAAGCATCGCGCTCCCGGGATTGACTTAGCATGCTGCTTGTCAAATCCGGGGAGCTTTTGGAGCGAAGACCTTCAGCGCCAAGCCTAACTGTATATCATTTGTCGCAATAAATGATTTAATCAATGACAAGAGTGTTCCTAAATGAAATGGTCTTATTTGATGAATGCAGCAATATCAATCTCTCAAAATTTAAGAAAACCTTCAATCTTTTTGTGTAGGGACTTCAAGTTACAGTACCTGAGACGGTCACCAACACGCATAGGTCGGAAATACAAGAAGGTAGTCTACATGTTGTACAAAAATGCGTCATTCACCGAAAGGTCAGAGACCAAGCAAAGGAGGAATGAACTTGGGATCTTGGGCCCGGTGATCAGAGCACAAATCAGGGATGTTATCAAGGTGAGATCACATTCATTAAAAATCAAATCAAGTGTATAGTGTATTGAACAATTTAATACAAAACACAAAGTATATTATAAAACAGGCACCTTAAAATAGATGAAAAGTGTGTTCTCCATCATTATAAGGTAGTGACTTTGAAATACTGTGTAGTCAGAAAGCATTGTTTTTGCTCTGTGCTCCAGCACATTAAAATTAAAAGCTGCTCTGGTGATGTATTGTCAGGAAAGGTATCGAGTGTCTTACAATATTAAATATTTGATCAGCTGATGCAATGCCTCAATTTAAAGAACCCATTAAGAGCACATCTATACAACAAGAATTTGGCTAATGTCTATTCAAAAGTTTTCAATTTGTTGCTCTTTTATTTATTTATTTATTTTTTGATCTCTCTAAGTTTTATATGTCTTGTTGTATTGCTTGTGAATTTCTAGTTTCTATCGCAATTTATTTTGTTTTATTTCCTTATGACTCGCTATATTTGCAATATTTTATGGTTTTGTCTTGTGTGAAGAATTTCAACACCTTGAAACTCTGGTTTTGAAAGGTGCTATAGAAATAAAGTTTATTATTCTTATTATTAATAGAGGTCAGCTATTGACTGCAAAGGCTTTAAAATAAAGATTTAAGATTTAAGTTTTTGTTCAGCACCAATAACTGTCTCCTAAAATTGGAATGAAATGTGTCAGGAAATGACTGCAGTTTCTACAGGTTTCAACTGCTGTGGATGTAGACAATATCCAATTAAAGTAAATGTGTCACTCTAATATTTTTATTTCATAGCATCTGTCATTGTCTACCGACTGCATGTCCTGACGCATCCCTCTGTCCTTTTACAGATAGTTTTCAAGAACATGGCATCCAGGCCCTACAGTATATATCCACATGGACTTACAATAGAGAAGTCGGAAGAGGGAGTCAACTACCCAGCTGGAGGTACTATCTCCTTATTGTAAAACAACATGTTTGAACACTTGGGTCAAGTTGATTATCTATCCGTGATTATATAAAATGAGTCAAATAAAATTGATGCAATATATAACAATGGTTTTGCCAGGCAACCAGTCTCATGGTGTTAAGCCAGGCGAGACACACACCTATGTATGGAGAGTGGTTGAAGAGGATGAGCCTTTTGACGACGACTCTCGATGTTTGACACGCCAGTACCACAGTGCAGTGGACACACCGCGTGACATTGCCTCAGGACTAATAGGACCAATCCTCATCTGCAAGAGCCAGTCCCTCAATGTCAGGAACGTGCAGGTGAAAAGATTCAACTTTAATTCAGAGCCACGCTGGCAGCATAGCATTAGCAATGGTCATGTCAGTCTGTCAATTTGTTGGTCCATTTCATTGGTCCGGACTGAAATATCTCAACAACTATTACATGGACTTCATTCAGGGTCTCAACAGAATGTAGCCATACTGACCTTGGTGATACTTGAATTTTCTATGAACACCATAACATTTGAATACAGTGCTCATAAAAGTATTCATCCCCTTGGACGCTTTCCCTTTTTATTATTTTTATAAATGGAATCTTGGTCATTATAATTTGCTGTTTTTCGGCAAGAATTCATAGAAGAACTCTTTAATGTCAAAGTGAAAACAGATTTTTACAAAGTTATGTCAAATAATCAAAAATATATAATGTAAAATAAGTGATTGCAACACTTCATCCCCTTTAAAGTTACGAGTGACAGCCTAATGAGGTCCAGCCAATTGGTGCTAGTAGTCTCACAGTTTGTGAATTGGAGATCACCTGAGTGCAGTGAATGTGTCTTAAGAGGTAGTAGTATAAAGACACCTGTGTCTGGAAGGTCCAGTCAATGGTTAACCAGTATTCCTGGGTACAATTACATCATGGAGACAAAAGAACACTCCAAGCAACTCTGTGAAAAGGTTACTGAAAAATATAAGTCAGGGGATGGATACAAAAACTTTCCCAAGTAGATGAACATCCTCCCAAGTTCAGTTAAATCTATCATTAAGAAATGGAGGGAATATGGCACAGCCGTCCTCATAAACTGAGTGACTGTGCAAGAAAGAGACTAGTCAGGGAGGCCACCAAGACACCTATGACTACCCTGAAGGAGTTAAAAGTTTGATTAGCTGAGATGGGAGAGACACTCTGCATACAAATGTTGCTTGGTTCTTCACCAGACAAAGCTTTGTGGGAGAGTGGCAAAGAAAAAAATGCTGTTGAAGAAAGCTCTTTAAATTTTGACTAGAGTTCATCCAAAGGCATGTGGGAGACTCCAAGGTCAACTGAAAGAAGGTTCTTTGGTTTGATGAGGCCAAAATTTAGCCTTTTGCCAATCAGATTAGGCACTATATGTGGCAGACAGCAAACAATGCACATCACTACAAACATACCATCCCCACTGTGAAGCATGGTGGTGGCAGCATCATGCAGGCAAGAAGTCTTGTAAAGTAAGAGGATAAAATTAATGCCGAAAAGTACAGGGAAATCCTGGAGGGCAGCCAAATTCAGTCTGCAAGAGAACTACAACTACAACTACAACTAGTGGCCAAGTCAAAGCCAAGACCTCAATCCAAAATCTAAATTATATTGACCATGATTCCATTTAAAAATGATGTCAATGTACTGTGTTGCAGAGGTATCTACTGAAGTGAGCATGCAAACCATTTACAGCTAACAGCTAACTGAGCTACTTGCTTATGGCAGCTAGTCACTACATCTAACAGCTACAGTAAGAGTTTACTGAGCAGCAGTTAATGGTCAGTGGCGCTGCGAGAGTCTGCTGGGGCCCTGGGCAAAAAAAAAAAAAACCTGGGGCCCTTCAACCAGCATTCATCACCATTTTTTTTATAGATAATCTGACATCAAAACATTTTTACGAAATCTCAACATTTTTTTATTTCACTAGAATTTTCAAAAAATACATATAAATAACAATAAAACCAAAACAATAAATAACTCTCCTCTCCCGGTCTGTCCCTCTCTCCTCCTCTCCTCTCTGACGTTGGGCTCCTTTAGGGAGGTTTCCTACTGACATGTCATTATAAATTGTGTTTTGGGAATGGAGTGAGGGCCCCAGTCTACAACCATAGACTGTATTATTTATCATTGTATATATATATTGTTGTGGGGTACAGCTTGTCAGACTTCGGGGCCCCGTAAATTACGGCCTGGGCCCGGGGCGGCTACAACGTGAGACATTGTTGTGGGGTACAGTTTGTCAGACCTCAGGGGCCTCCTATCGACCGGGGGCCCCAAGCAGTTGCCTGCCTTGCCTGTTCACAAGCTGCGCCTCTGTTAATGGTTATGCTGCTTTCTATAACTTTGGAGCAACCTTCATATGGCCATTTCTTATAAATTACATCTGTGATGTTTCATCTATTGACACCATCAATTGAAATTTGTCTCTAATACTGCAAACATTTAACCTGCTCAACAACACCGTGTTAGCATTGTTACTGTGAGTATGTTGATGTTGCCATAGTACTATCTCTTGAGCTCTTAAAATGGCTGTAAACTAACAAGATTTAAGATTTTTCAACATGAAGAGTGAATTGGTTTTTGGCATTGCTAAAAAAAACTACTGGAGAAATTATGGGAGATGAAGTCAGGTAAATTCAGTGTTTGCAGCAAAAGTGCTTTTATCCTTTCTGAGTAAAAGACGTCTTATTTTATATTTGATCATTGATCAGACTGTTTTTCAACTCTATGTGATGTGGGAGCAAAATGTTTAGCGAGACAATATAATAGAAAATAACTTTCTACACTAAAATATTACTTTTTTAAAACATACATACAGACTACTGATTTTACTCTAAAAATGTACAAATTACTACTGGACACTGTATGTTGAAAGAGTTTAGTTTAAAAGTCGGAGTCAAAATTCAGTATATTATTTTAAAAGAAAAATATTTCAAAATTCATAGAGGTTTTCTTTTGTTTCTACAGCTGAAAGCTGACAAGGAGCAGCATGCCATGTTCGCTGTGTTCGATGAGAACAAGAGCTGGTACCTGGATGACAACATTCGCCAATTCTGTGATCGATCCAAAGTCAACAAGGCAGACTCAGACTTTTATAAGTCCAACGTTATGCACAGTAAGTTTAGCCATAACCAGATTGAAGCTAATACCAGATAATCCTAAAAGAAATTAGATATCACTGCACCATTTGTTCTTAATAATTCTTTCTCCTTACAGCAATTAATGGTTATGCGTTTGAGAGCGGCCCACTCTTGGGCTTCTGCAATGGTGAGGTTGCAACCTGGCATGTGTCCAGTATTGGAGCACAGGACTACATCCAGACAGCTACTTTCTATGGCCATACATTTACACTGAATGAGCGGACAGAGGACTTTCTCAGTCTCTATCCCATGACTGGAGAGACCATCAACATGAACATGGATAACATTGGTCAGTCAGAGCTTACAATGCATTTTTCTAATGACAAATTATGTATTATGTATCGAAAGGTTCAATGTGTAGGGATAATTTAAAATATTATGACAACAGAACATCGATATGCTCTTTGTATATGAGAATTAGTGATATTAAGAACTTCAGTATGTCAAAAGTGACAGCTGCTTAGCTTTTTAAAGGTCTTTCCTGAAGGATTTTTGTATGTCTCTCTTGAACCAGGTGTCTGGCTTCTGGCATCCCTGAATTCCCATGAGACAACAAAAGGAATGCGCTTAAAGTTTCAGGATGTTGAGTGCTATCGTGACTACCAGTATGATTACAGTGAAACTGATGATCAAGCAGCAGAAAAAGAATTTGACGTATGGAAGCCTCTGACCTTGGAGGAAATAAAGAAAGAAGAGGAGAAGCCAAAACCTGAAAAAGAGAAACCGGTGGAGAAAGATGATTTAACAGCAATGTATGCGGCTGAATTAGGTCTCAGGTCTCTGAAGAACCAATCTAGTAGCACAGATGTTGAGCAGCTGGACCTCTCTTTCCTCAACTATGATGTTATTGATTTGCTTGATGGAGATACAAATATCACACTTAATTTCAGAGAAACGAAGAGAAAAAATGAGACTTCTGTTCTAAAGCCAAATGCACTAAATGACACATTATTCCCAAACTGGAAAGAGTTGGATGGGTCAAACCTCACAGCAGATAATCTGCTAGCCCAAAGCATCAGTGAGAATATAACGCATATGCAAAACAGCAGTATGCCATCAACTTTTGAGAATAAAATGCTAAATAAAACTGTTTGTAGCCCAAAAATGTTACCAAAGAATGGCAGTTTACCAAGAAGTAGCAGTGCTTCTGCTAATGTCTCAAACTGTGATAATATAGCAGTTTCTGACACAAACAACACAACAGTTCACAATGTTACATCATTACCGGTGGTCAGAAATGTGTCTGCAGGGATTACCAATCTTACTGTAACAGTACAAGAAACCACCACAAATCGTCCTCAAATCTTGGTGGACTCAGAGGAGAAACTCACCAGAGGGGATGTGTTCTTTTACTCTGTGCCTCCACCCACCACAAGCACCGACAATCTCAACAGTGCACAAGAAGGCAATGTCACCTCTCTGTCACACATTTGGAAAAAGGAATGTGAGAATAACACAGCAACCAAGCAAGTTAACCTGACAGCACATGGACTAAACCAGTCATTGTCTATTCAAATGGCTGGAGAGGGTGACATCAGCAGCACGGGCAGATACAACATGACCATCTTGGAGAGCATGTGCAACAAAACCAATGGCAATGACTCTCGGATCACCACAGCAGAGCCAGAGTATGGACAAGAGAATTCCTTTGAAATTGTGACTATTCCAGTCAACTCCAGCCTTGAAAATGTAACTGATATTTTGCTCAAAACCAGGCCCTTACAGAATGTCACGGTGAATACATCCATATCAGATTCATCAGAGGAGATTATTTCGCACAGTAGAGAGAATGTCACAGCTCTTAGTGGCGAAATGAACCACACAGCTGTGGAAAGTTTCTCCAATGAGACTTCAATTAACCTGTCCCTCTCCAGAGATGTAGTAAGAAAGAGCAGTTCTGTGGAGCTAAGTGCCTCAGATAGCAGTGAAGAAGTGTTCATCTACCTTAAAGAGAACAGTACAAATTTGATAAAAACCACCTCAGTCAAAACGCAGGGGCACAACTGGACTTATGATGGAACTCATCAAATGGTACCCAAGGACATTCCTGATGACATGAAAAAATATTTTGGGAGAGAGACCCCTAAAGCAACGCCAACCCCAAAAAAGATCAGGAAGGTGAACATTCGACAGTGGCCCAAGAAGGGCCAAGGCCTGAAAACAAGGAAGAGGAAGGAATACAGGCCTCAGGCCAGGAGTGGCCTACCATTCTCTCCTCGTGGATTCAATCCAGGCATGACCCCACGTGGGTCACGACCCCATGTGCCAAAACCTGTCACTGATGAAGAGGAGCTCATTAACATCCCTGTTGTCATTGGTGTACCCCGGCCTGACTTCAGTGACTATGAGCTGTACGTTCCTGGAGATGAACCAGATCATCTAGGGCTTGATGGGCACGATGTGAAAGCAGATGAATATGAGTATGTGACGTACAAAGACCCCTACAGCAGTCATGAAGACATCAAGAATCTCAACCTGGACGACACCACTAAATACTACTTAAAAATCTTCGGCACAAATGTCAAGACTTATTTCATTGCTGCTGAGGAGGTTGAGTGGGACTATGCTGGCTACGGACAGAGGTAAGCTCAGAGACAGCCATAATAAAATTTCAAATGACTATTCTGACTGTACAGCAGTAACACATCGTACACACACAAAACTGAAATAAGGTCCTGTAATCCCACAGGAGGCAAGATAAATTGCAACACAACAGCCGAGAAACCAAGTTCACCAAAGTGGTCTTCCGAAGTTACATGGACAGTGGCTTCAGCACACCTGAAATCCGTGGAGAGATAGATGAGCATCTTGGCATCCTGGGACCTGTCATCAAGGCGGAGGTTGGACAAAGCATCATGGTAAGACTGTCATCAGTTGCTTGTCCTGAACCTGTCTATCTCTTCTGGAATCTCACATTTTCAAATGTTATTTTCTGTGTCAATTATAGCATATACAGTCTAATTGTTGTTTCATGTAACCATGCCTTAACTGAAAATGCCAGTTTGAGATTTTGAGAAAAATTATACAAATCTCTTATCTGTATGCTATATATGATAAATTTACAATTAACATTATGTTGGGGATTGTGAATGATGTGTGACACACACACACACACACACACACACACACATACTATATCTTTAAAGTCATCAACAACCAATCACAAAATGTGTCTTTTTGTCTCACAGGTGGTGTTCAAGAACAATGCCAACCGTCCATACTCCTTACATCCTAATGGGGTTTCCTACACCAAGCAGACAGAGGGTCTGTCTTATGAGGATGGCTCTAAGTACTGGTATAAATACGACAATGAGGTTCAACCTGGTACCAACTTCACATACATATGGAAGGTCCAGTCTATAGCTGGGCCAAAGCCAGAGGAGTCTCAGTGTCGGACCTGGGCCTACTATTCGGGTGTTAATCCTGTGAGTAACTTGAAAAAGTTTGAAAACTATTATTACCTAAATATAAGTTATATTAGTTTGGCAGAAGGTGAAGAAATTCTATTTACAAATAAAAAATAAAGCCACAGTATGTAGCATTTGAGTTTCTGACTGTGGCAATCTCCTAGTAGCAGCAATAAAAACACGCTGCACCAGTTTTCACCAGCATTGTCATTTTTCTGCCATTATTTGAAATTTTGAAATTATTTTATTTGAAAGATGCTAAGTCACATACGCATAGGAGCTTTAAATGAAGAATTCTACACATAGGAGCTTTAAATGAAGAATTCACTTAGTTTGGTACATAAAACTATGCATTTGGATTGACCACAATGGAATATATTAAACATCTAATATTAAACCTAGTTTATGCTTTATCTCCTAGGAAAGAGATGTGCACTCGGGCTTGATCGGACCTCTGCTGGTGTGTCGAGAGGGCACCCTGAAAAGAGACTTAGTAGACATGAGGGAGTTCACACTACTTTTCATGACCTTTGATGAGTCGCAGAGCTGGTACTATGAGAAGAACCTTGAGACCATGCAGAGGAAAAAGCAAAGGAGAATTATGGACTCCAACTTCAAGGAGACCCTCAAGTTCCATTGTAATGTATTATGTTGCAATACATATTCTTCCATGCATGTGAGAGTTGTCTGTTACAGAACAGAAAAAAAAGTTACCTAACTGAATAGAAAATGTCTCTTGTCTGTTGTTTCCTCAGCCATCAATGGCATTATCTACAACTTGAAGGGCCTAAGGATGTACACCAACCAGCTTGTGTGCTGGCACCTAATCAACATGGGCTCTCCCAAGGACTTTCAGAGTGTCCACTTCCACGGACAGACGTTCCTTCACAAGAAGACCACCAGCTACAGACAGGCTGTCTACCCCCTGCTGCCTGGTGAGAAACACAATGTTTGTTAAGTTAATTCAGAATAACATCTTTTGTGCTTTTAAGTTTAGAAAATAAGTCTCCCTCTAGTGTTTGGATTGATGATACCTCAAAACCGAGAGAATAGCTATAGGTAATATTTGATGTTGATATCGGAGCATATACAGTAGGTTTCAGCTTAATTACTACATCAACTGTCTTTGCAGGGAGTTTTGGTACTCTGGAGATGTACCCATCCAGACCTGGCCTATGGCAGCTGGAGACAGAAATTGGTTTCAACCAACAGAAGGGCATGCAGACCCTCTTTCTGGTTCTAGATAATGGTACAAACAATGAAACACTCTGCAGCATTATGGATTTCTAAATACATTGCCATATTGTTATGTTGTGTTTTAATATTGAGACATTGCTTGTCTCCTCCAAGATTGCTACCGTCCACTGGGTCTACAGTCAAGCAGTGTAAAAGACGACCAAATTACAGCAATCAACACTAGAGGTAGCCATACCACCACTGTGGTCCTACTGCAAATACAATAAGTATTGAATTAAGCAAATAAGTCACTGGAGTAATGATTATATTTTCATCTTTAAAGGATACTGGGAGCCCCATCTTGCCAGATTGAACAATCAGGGTAAATACAATGCGTGGAGCACAGAAGAGAACTCCAGCTGGATTCAGGTATGTGTTGTAGGGGAATAAGGGTGTGTTTGATGGGATTTGCTTTCTATGTGATTACAATTGGCTACCTATGGACTACCCATTATACAGGTGGACTTCCAGAGACCAGTTGTTATCAGCCAAGTGGCCACTCAGGGAGCCAGGCAGATGTTCCATTCCCAGTTTGTGACCAAGTATGCTATCTCCTACAGCACAGATCGCAGGAAGTGGATCTTCTACAAGGGCGACAGCAGGGACCTCAGAAAGGTGGGGAACGATTGATCACGCCTTTATCAACGCAAACAGCCACAAACTAAGAGAGAAGTGTGTGATCACCTCATTTTTTTTTCTATGTGTGTCTCCATCTTTCATCAGGTCTTCCCTGGGAACCAGGAGGCCTATGAAACAAAGAAAAACATTTTCTTTCCTCCTCTGGTTGGACGGTTCATTAGGCTCCACCCAATCAACTGGTACAACAAGGCTACAGTCCGCATGGAGTTCTATGGCTGTGAGCTTGATGGTAAGATGGTGCTGTGTGTGTGGGTGGATGTGGACAAGCCACACCACAAGTCAATGAAAATTTGGACTTCACATCCATCCATTCATTATTGAAGCTTCTTCTCCTGTTATATCATGGTCTGGGTTTGTATTTGGTTATAATTGGCTGCAATTTTATTTGTGATATATGGACAGTTATGGAATCCAGTGAAACTTTCTATTCACTGTTCTGAATTAATGTGCTGTAGCATATATCTAATAAATGAATGGCATTAGTATCAGGTGTCTGGGGACCCCCACACAGGGGAAACAAATCTGAATATTTTTTATATTATATATTGTTTTATATTTTATTTTAATATATTTTATATTATAATAGTTTTCCAACACAGTGTAGTCCTCCAGTCCATCATCCTCTGAACACAACAGGATGGCACCTGTAACACACAAGCTACGGGAAGTAGCCGACACTGTCTGGACACAAGGCATCATCTCACATCCTATTCATTATTCTACTTTTTACTTCAGGCTGCTGCAGACGGAACACAACAGAATAACTGTGTCAACTGCATGCAATGTTACAGAATTTCAGATGTTTTCAGGGAAATACAGTTATAGCTTGTGAAAAACATTGTATTTTGATCGCAAAATGCATGGGGGAAAACTTAAATCAAACCACATCCTCACTGAATTATTATTATTGTTGAGTTTGGACATTGTTTACTAGTAATGCAACTTTGTTCTGGCTCTCTCTACTCTGTCATTTTTGGAAAAACTCACTCAACAATAGATTCTTCAAAGTGCATGAATTTTAGTCAGCACATCCATTATAAGCTTGGATTTACTTTTCAACATTTGGTGAAAATGGTGTAATATATTTTTGAAATAAATATACACAATGAGGTTAAATTTAAAATCTAAACATAGGTGGCGCTGTGATAGTATTTTTTTCCCCTGGTTTCCAAATACTTTCTTCTAATGAGAGCTAAATTCATGTGTATGAAGTATGTACTCCTTATGTGACAATTTTAACCTCCTGACTCAGGCTGCTCTGTGCCTCTGGGGATGGAGAGCGGACTGATAGAAGACCACCGCATCACAGCCAGCTCCATTGCTTCCAGCTGGTACTCTTTTGGAAGTACCAGATGGAAACCCTCTCTTGCACGCCTCAACAGACAAGGCACCATCAATGCTTGGCAGGCTAAGGTACAAATCCTAAAACTAACATGACCAGTCAATGAATGCATTCAAATTTATAGTATTGATCAGGTTAAATGTTGCTGATTTTGTAACACAGAATGTAAGTGACCTGATAACAGACAAACCCAGCCTCTGAAAAAAAAAAAATAACCCAAAAATGCAAAAGTTTCATAGTCCTCAACATACAGCTCCTCCAGTGTAATCTAAGTTTCTGGAAGCCTGGAGGTCCCCGATCGCTTTGAAAAGCCGTTATTTACATCCCTTGTAAAGCCAAATCTTCCCTGTAGCTCTTAAGCTAAAAGCATACTGTCGCAAGTGGGTGTAAAAAACTGGCGGCATGTCAAGGTTGTAAAAGAGTGTTTTGAAATCAATGAGAGACGATGAGACTTTAATTACACCAACCAAGCTGTATGGTTATTTCTTAGATTTTAACTTCCGATGTTAAGGAGAATGCTGCAACACTGTTTTGCTGCGAGGCTCCAGAAATATGTTGTGGATTACTAAACTTCATCTAGCTTTCCATCTGTGTGGGGGTGTGTGATAATGCCAGAATCATCATTTTTGTTTGAACCTTTCCTTTAAATTATTTTGAACTATAGAGCACACAAATACGTTTTTTGTAATAATGTGTGCTCACACCAACCTGTAGTACAACTCTCTCTCTGTGCTGTCTCTTCCACAGTATAATGACATGAACCAGTGGCTTCAGGTAGAGCTGCCCCAAATTAAGAAGATCACAGGTATCATAACACAAGGAGCCAAGTCTCTGGGGACGGAGATGTATGTCATCTCCTACTCTCTGCAGTACAGTGAAAATGGGATACACTGGACACATTACTCTGATGATGAGGGCCTCGCTTTCAAGGTGAGCTCTGGCAGAATCACATGAAATTGTATTGACATTAAAGCTGGCTAAATGACTGCGCTGTGAGCACAGTAGCATCACTAACCATACCTACCTCATGTCTCATTCACATGGAAGAAAATGAATACAAAAATGAATCATAATGAATGTAAACACAAACATGGCTATTGTTAACGCTCACCGCTCTCAAGCTAGTATGTTAGTATTGGAAAAATTCTGGCTGTATTTTCTCTTCTATTTTTGTGTGACTTGCTCACTAATAGCTTTAGCATTACTGTACATCTGCCTTGGTAAACTCTAGTCAGTCATTCACGGTGCATTTATGGGCAGTGTGGGCAGGCAGGTACATAGTTAGATAAACAGCTTCAGTCATTTTACACAGACAGACTGAGACGACTGGATGGCACAGCAGCTACAGATACTGGATGTTTTTCCTTTATTTGTCAGATCATTTGATGTATTTGATTGCTGCCAGGATATTAAATTATTATTATTATTGTTTTTTAAATATAACAAACAATGCATCTAAAATAACTTATCAACCCTGGCTTTAACCAGTTCACTGGGAACTGTAGATTTATTTGACAACAGTAGAGAAATGATGATTCTAAACAATGTCTCTTTCTTATTAAATCCAGACATTTTTAGGAAATACGGATAACAATGACCACGTGAAGAACTACATCTACCCTCCTATTTTCTCCCGCTTCATAAGAATCATCCCCAAAAGCTGGATGTCTTCCATCACCATGAGAATAGAACTACTGGGCTGTGACTTTGAATGATACACACACACACACACACACTCACGCAAACTAAAACACGCATGTCATCTACATAGATATATGCATATTCGCTACCAAACATAGGGTCATGTATGTGGGGAAATGTTCTTTTTCAAATTTGGCAATAAGATGCAGAAAGAAACTTTTGCAAATGAATACAGAGAAAAGTGATTTATTTTATGAATATATGTCCAGTTAACATTAGTTTCAAAACTCATAAATGAGTGCACTAAGTTTGAGTAATCTTAACCATATTGTCAATAGTTTGGGGGATTTTCGGAATACTAAAAGCATTTTTAAGCTGATATATGCCTTTTTTTATCTTAAATGAATAAAAATGAATGTAAATATGTAAGTAGAGATCATGTAATTTATTTTTCAATAAATATGATTACCATTCTTATTTTTCAGTGTCCACTCCAGTGATTTATGAGCACATAAATGAACGGATCCTGTTTGCAAATGGCGAGTCTTGTTATGCCAAGTATGAGTACTTGAACACTGATATCTTCTCATGGTGTCTTGAAGGTGTCACTTTTAGCACCTCCGCGAATGCCAGGCCCGTCGTTAAGCAGCACCTCAGGGCCTCCAGAATCAACAGCCACGTGCAGCTGCAAACACATGGCATGTTTATCCATTTGCTAATCATGTTAAACTGGGCGCTGGAGGTGTGAAAGTCTCAGCATGGCTGTGCTGCATGCTACTGATCTGTGAAGACAAATTAACTCACAAATAACTTTATTAGGCAACTGGCTGTCTCGGGCTTTGGGACATCTGATGAGTTCCAGCTGTTAGTCTCTGTTTAGTTTGATTGTTGCAAATCTGTAAAATACAGTACAATAGTACATTTGTACAATAACTGTATTGCTCAGGAATTTTCTTTTTGCCGAGGACACATCTGGTAGGTGTTCATGGACATTTTAACAGGAGATTATCTGGTTGAATGGGTCCTGAACAAAGGCCACCCAGCTGCTCATCCAGGCTTCAGACTCAATCTTGGCAAGATTTCACTCCATGCCTGAGAAACAAGTGACACCAAGCCAAGTCAGATGTTTCCACTGTGTCACATATGCAGATGAAGTGATTATGTTTAATGCTTAAAAACAAGCTAATAAAATAAGATGGTTTTGTCACCTGATGTTTCAAACTGCTATGGTCAACTTATTTTCAGAGAAGTGGAGCCCAAGACTTTTTTGATGACTTGCTACTTGACTTGACAGAAAATAAATGACTTAAGACTCGACTTAGACTTTGAAGTTAAAGACTTGACCTGAGACATGATGACTACAATGCTTAGTCTATGTTTTCAGTTTTTTGTTTATTTCAAGTCTGTCTGTCTGTACTCACTGTTCTGTTTCACCAAAGAGAGAATGTTTGTTAATTGAGAAGAAATAAAGAAATAAATAAGCTTTTGTTAAGTCATTTTTCTAGAGTTACATTTATTTCACTGAATATTAATCATTATAATACAAACTCAACTCATTTTCATTCTTTTGATCAGGTTAGGTAAATCGACCAATAATATAATAACTGATACCTTCCTTCCTTTACTGCCATCCCTATTTATAAAGACTGGATACTGCAAGTAAGACTGCAAAATCTTGGAGGAGAAAAAGTGATTTGACTTGAGACCTGACTTGTCTTAACTAAAGACTAAGATTGACTTGACACAACTTGTGACCTGACTCACTAACTATGGACTTGCTTGAGACTTAGACCAAATGACTGGGGACTCGCTTGCTGTGTTATTTATTGGTGAACTACATAAGAGCTATATTGTAGGCAACTAAATTTTTTTTGTAGCTTCTTGAAGACATTTCACCTCTCATCCAAGAGGCTTCTTCAGGTCAGAAGAACAGATAGGAAATGAAGACTCACATCAATCACCACACATCAAAGCAATTGTATGACCTGAGCTGTTATTTGCACTTTATAATCCATGTTCTCACATATAGATATTTAAACCTCGTGCTAAGAATGTTTCATCATCGGTTGAACTTGACTCATGAAAGCTTATGATCACTCTGCTTCTCAAACAGAAAAGTTTGCAGCATTGAAACAATAAAGCAGTTTGGTGCAATCAATTGTTGTAACTATATAGACTGTCTTGATATTATCTCCGCATTAGATCACCTAAAACCCCAAATGTCCAAAACCCTTATGTCCCCAATAATTTTCAACACAAAGTGATGCCCTTGTTATATACCCAAGATTCAGAGGGTCAAATCATGAGACGCAACTGTGACAGTTTACCACCAGATGTCACTCCAACTTTACCTTTGCTGAGGATCAGGCCTAGACAAAATATTTTCATTTTTATGTCAGTGCGATGTTTTTTTTTATAAGCTCACTGTCTGGAAATCATATGTTACAGAACCAGGTGATTGACCAGGCAATTATATATATTGACATAAACTTAAATTGTGCTTTTAAGAATATGAAGCATACTCCCTGATTAAAAGGGTCATGGGTAATGACTATTGGTATAAGAATAAACAGATAAAACCTCATGATTTAAAGCTGACAACCTGACATGGTAGTAATCCTACGGAAATGAAACTGGAGAGTATTCTCATTCCTGTGTTATTTAAAATGTTGTTACTGTACAAATACGCTAATGAAATATTGTTTCATTTTGCCAGGACTGTTGAGACCCAAGAGCTCTTCATGTATGCAGTATCCTACAGTTGAAGCTTAACTTGAGGAAAATAACAGAAGCAAAATGTGCTCATAAATGGAAGATAAAAGTACTCTGGCCACAGTGAAACAAAATGTATCCTTGTTACCTACTCGTAGTTCATCTCTAACAATGTGTCATGTTTTATTAGCTGATCACATGCTTTGTATGTAAAATTCATCTGTGAGATGTCTGAGTGACAACAGCCACCCCAGCCACAGTCTGTTGATCCTGCTGCCATCTGACAAAAGATACAGAAGTATCCACTGACATAGCATCAACTTCTTCCCTCTCATACTCATCCTCAACAGTCCACCATGAAAAAGATGCCTTTCTTTCTTGTGTAATTTAGGGTGACTACAACCAACATTCTGTTGTACAACCCTGTGTTGTAAAGTGACACGCAAATTAACCTAAAAACCTCGAAATTTTATTTATGATATCAGCCATCACAAAGTTTTGCAGTAGAGTCAAATGTTTTGCCTCACTGTGGTTTGCTTGTTATAACTAATATGCATAATTCTGTTAGCTTGATAATGAGGTCCAGTATCATTTTAAAGTGAGGCAATCAATCAAGATAAGGGTCTAAAAAGTCTTGTCCCTCAATTGATCCGGCTGTGTGTTAATCTCAGCTTGGCCTCGTTCTGTCATGGTCTGCCTGACGATAAAATATGAAAAGCACCGGGTCATGATTATAAATATATGTGTGTGTGACACCTCTGCTGGCAAGTGACACACAAGTTGTTTACAAACATGCTTTTATGAGGGAGACGTCAGGAGAGTGTAACTTCAGCCGGGAGACTTTTATTGGTCACTGCACGCACACACACACACACACACTCAACACACACACACACACACACACACACACACACACCCACACACACACACACACACACACACACACACACACACCCTCCTCTCCCCTCCCCTCTGTGCCTCGGTCACCGCCCCCACTGAGCAGGCCTCATTAAAGCGCGGCAGTGCTCGGGCTGGAGGAGACATTCAGAGGTGTCGCCACAGAGGGAGGCAGTCGGACTTAACACTGAGGGACATCAGTATCTATATCTATACATTACACACACGTTTTAGTATACTGGATCATTTCAAACCCTATTACTGGAATAATGAAGTCACCAAAGTTGAAAACTCAAGGTAAATATGAATTTGTTTTGTTCCTCAACTTGCATTAATTAACAATAATGAAATAGCAATACGACTCTTCATGTTCATACTTTAGAGTACTTAAGTCAAACATACGATGTGTTTTATTAGCCTATAACCCTGCATTTAATGTGTTTCATATTGGAATACTTTTATATTCTCCAGCATTTTACCGCCATAATATAACGTTCTATTAACACAGCAGTGATATTTGTTGATGTGTTTTTATTGTTTGTTTTTTTGTTTGTTGTCCATACCTGATTCAATTCACACCTTTGATGGTCAAAAAAATGTTGCTCATTATGTAAAGTCGGTTGTTTTCATGTTTTCTTTTTCGTTGCATTTTCTTTACAGCGAAGTTCGTCAACGAGGAGGACCTGAGCGACGTGCTGTGTGAGTTCGACGCGGTGATCGAAGACTTCACGTCGCCGGTGGAGAAGCGACACTTCAGGTACGACGAACACCTGAAGACCGTGAAGAGGAGGAGCAGCGCCAGTGTCAGCGACAGCGGCATCAGCGACTCCGAGAGTGAGTTAGTAATGAATTATCAGCCGTATATTCATTATTCATTAGATTTAGGAACCATGTGACAAATATCTTATTACTTCGCACCACGGAACTATGAAAGACTGCAATTTGTGTCATATGGATACATGTGTGTGTCGTAGCACAAGGAAGGTTCCAGACAGCAACTTAAAATTGTGCAGTAAAAAAGTGTCCTGTAAGTGCCTCCGTGACTCCAGAATGGAGATCAGGTAATGTAGAAATGATGAAGTCATGATAGCCTCTCTGTTCATCTGTCACTTATGACTGATGGTCTGAAGGACTTCTGCCCACTCTTGCCACAAGATACAGTGCCAGGAAGTTAGTCTTACCGTTAGAACGTTGCCTCATTAATGATGTGCAGTACGTTATCATGTTCCATTAAGAGGACAGCAGGCAAACTGTAGCACATGCACCCATGCTGTTTTCTCACACACATATGAATACAGAAAGAAAGTGTCAGAGAGTAGTTCTTGCTGTCATAGTCCAGAGATTCTGGCATCAGATTACTGTCAGCTACTGTTGCATATTAAGCGCACCTGCCCCTATATTGTGACTGCTTGTCTAAAGTTCTACTGTCACATGTTACAGCCTCTAATCCACATGGGATATAGCCTCATTTACTGATATACAGAGAAAAATATGCTTCAGGTCATCACGAGCAAAGATAGTTTCCCGAACATGTGTGGCTGGATTGGGACTTTATAGCCTTCAGTCTGGGAGAAAGCTGTCTGTGGAACCATTTAGCAGTGAAGAGAGGCTGCCCAGTTCACTGCACACTTGATCACCTTGCATTCAAAAGTAAGATAGAATCTTATGAGACTAAAATATAATTTGAGTCTGGGTTTTTTTCCTTTTGGACAGCAATTTTGCAACTGCATGATGGTTGGGATACCAGTGGTTTTATGAAGTATCATCAATGCCCATAATGTCTACTAATCCAGCTAGAATGTATGTGTAATTACCACATAACCACAGATCTTGCAGTAATCAACATCAGTCTAAAGGCAGTGGGAAGGTGTTCAGACCTGTATCTGTGGCGCTAATGAGGTTGTTGATTTGCTCAAGGGATCAGATTCCTGCTTGAGTTCTGTCCTCTCCATAGCAGTCTAATGAAGAGTGACCTGTCCCATGCAGGGACGGCCTATTGTGTTGTGGCCTGATGGATGGATGGACTGTTGGACGTGCAGACGAATGGCACAAACTGTGCAGGGTCTCAGAGTATGTTGGAGTGAGGGGCAGGGATTAAAAGAAGATGGAGGATGGAGAGTGCGAGCAACACGAGTGAATATAAGATCAGGAATGAAAACAGAAATGAGAGGGTTTGTCGTCCAAGTCAAATGTCGATGTTAGGGCCACGGCTCTGTGTGTGTGTTGGCGCCTGGGTGCTCCCTGTTGTGTGTAGCGTCCCTTCTCTCACGCTGTGTGTTCAGTGTTGAGTAGTGGGGGTGCTGCAGGTCGGAGAGGGGGAGTAAGTAAGCGGTCATCTGAGACCCTGTTAGGGTTTGTTAGAGTTCAGCACAGAGGAGGGAGACGGACGACTGTTTTAAATTCTGCCTAATCTTGTTCTTTTCACACACACATACTTCATGCTTACATGGACAGCATGATCAGGAGGACAGACCATGATTTTATACTTCAACTGCCAGATTTTGATGACATAAAAGTTGCTTCTGTCCTGGAATCTAGCTTCTTCTCTCTTCCTCTTACAAAGACAGACACACAGACAATGATAATGTGATGTGTTGTGTGGTGGCTTGAAATATGATCTGGCAGAATCAAAGTGGCCATTATATCATTTATGTAACCATTTGTTTTTAGTTTGGGTGGTACAGGGGAGACAGAGACAGCAGCCAGAGCAAGAATGTGCTCTCTCGTGTCAGAATCTAAACATATCAGAGATTTAAATAAACTGGACAACCTGTTATATTGCTGTCACCAACAGCCACAATGGAGATTTAGTCACAGAGGTAGTTGTAAATGGTGTTTGTTCAGCATTGTCCAGTGTAGCAGAAGATGTCATACAGCGATAATCTTTTTGCAGTACGTTTTTTACACCAGCGGCTTGTTCTCTTTTATTTTGTCAAAGTATGTGTTTGTGTATACAAGCACGTGCATGTGTGTGACAGGCCACGGAGGAAGGCTGTCATTAGAAGAGAATGCAATGATTACACCCTCAAGATGATCGACTGACACAGATCAGATTTGAGTGTGTTGTGTGGAATACAGTACACAGAGAAGTGAACGCTCCTCTAATCTAATCTGTTTGCATTTTGTCTTCTCTCTCTTTCTAACAGGTGCAGAGTCACTCAACAGAAACAGCTTCAGCTTCAGTGATGAGAGGCTCAACTCCCCCACGGTGCTGTCACCTACCACCAACTCACCTCCTCTTATGTCGCCAAAACGTGAGTTACAGTCCTCAGGCTTAAAGGAGAAATTTGTAAAGTGTGGTCAGAATATTTTTGGCAAGCATTGTCTCCATCTGGGTAAATTCTATGCAGTTGTTGGTTACTCTGGTGATATGCTGGCCCCTATAGCTTTGGAACTACCTTCTAATTCTGGCCGTATTTTACAAGTTAAAGCAAAATTAAAACACTCATGACTTTGCACACTTAATAAAAAAAAAACATCCGGGTTTACTTACTCTGGTAAAGACATCCGCTACAGACAGAATCAAATCAGTGTAATGAGACCTGGGTCAACGTGATATATCAGTATAAAGTATAAATCATATAACTGAAGACTTTATAAGACAGCAGATCGATTAAGGTTTAATGTTTCTACACCTCAGTCTTATTTGTCTTATTTATGTGTGATTGAAGACGTTTATAATAACTAGACTGAAATCTGAATCTCTCCTTTCCCTTGCAGCCAAACTGGGCGACACTAAAGAACTGGAGGACTTCATCGCCGACCTTGACAAGACATTAGAGAGTAAGTGCTAATGCAACCTAGCTGTCAGAACCACTGATAAATTAGACTGTGTGCTAGCGCCGCCCGCTGCTCAGGATTAACAGGAGCGTTTGTTCCGTATGTCAGCTATGCTAACAACCACTCATAAAGTGACACAGCAGTCACTCCCCTCAGGTTTCTAAGAAACAATCATATGTCAGGTATATGAAGGAGCTGATGCTGGAGCATGTTATGTGGACCGGGAGGCATCTGGGGTTACACTGGAAAGAAATGCAGGGTATCTCTTTTCACCCGTCACTCAGATTTGAGTGTTGCTGCAAACACAATGCGGTGTATACACACCACATAGTGCTGAGGACTCTGGGTTTTCTATTTTGTCCCATCCTTTTCTGCACTTACCCGTTTACTTTATTGCACAATAAAGACATAGAGCTCTGCGTATGTACGTGAATGAAACTGTAACCTTACAGAGCACCATGGGTAATAGACATACATGTCTAATTTGTGTTGGACTTCGTCTTTACTACGGGGCTTGTAAGTGTTGGAACCTACATCAGAGTGAGAGTGGAAGGAATGTGTGCTGGTGCAAACCTGGGCTGAAATTCCAACTGTAAATGTCAGGAATGGAATGAGACAGGAGTGGGAGCTGAAACGCTGCCCTTATTTCCATATTTTTTTCCTTCCACTTCTCTCCTCTGTTCTGTGTTTCAGCCACTGAATGTCCGTCTTTCACATCTCGGAGGCGTCCAGTCTTTGTGTTAATCTGGATATTCAGTCAGCCAGTTGGGCTGTCAGCCAGCCCCCGTGTTAGCTTTGGAGAATGGCATTTATAGTGCTACCAGTGTTTACGATGACCAGTCTGAAAAACTGAAACGTTTGCCACTCTGAGAATAGAACTAGCAACCCAGGAGCCAGGGAGTCCTGTTCTAATGAGATCTGTCTGTCTCTGTCTGTTGTAAGGCATGTGATGAGGAGGCTCAAAGTCATCCTGGAGTGAAGCCATGAGGGAGGAAGGATGTCTGGACCCCCCTTGAGTCGGCATGTGCCTGGCCCCCACACCACAAAAACATACAATATGATACAGCTTGATGGCTCCACCACGACATCACGTCTAGCCAGCACTGATCTAAAGTTAACCCATCAGTGCTCTACTAACTCCCAGGCCACCTGGCTACTGGGCTGTGAGGACTGCAAGAAGGGTCAAAATTAGCCTTGTAGGGAACCCCAGGAAAAGAATATTTGAGCAGCCATGAGGTAATGGACTCCATGAAAAGTTGTGAGGAGTGAAGATAAGCTGCAAAGAGTCACTGGAACATTTATTGACAGAATAATAAATCACCCAAACACACAGACCAGGTTACACTCCCTAATCCAAAACTTGAGCTGAAAGAGTATTTAAGAATAGCTTTTTATAATAGAAATATATTTGTAATTTTATAGAGCTCCTTATTGGCTTTTTTGTGAATATATATTTTTGTATCTTATGTAAATAATAATTGTTCCAAATGGTATTTGCCTTGGTATTAACAGAACATTCAGATTAAGTTTTGACTCTTGTTGACTGGAATAAAGTTGGTTACATGCTTAAATGTGAACTGAAAACTTAATCCACCCTGAAAAAACTGGAAAGCAATATGTGTATTTAATACTGCCAATGCCTGCCAGAGTTAATATTAAAGGAATAAATATTTTTCTTTTACTAACATATGCTTCCTCTCTTTATTTTGGACTTGCAGGGTTCCTGTCTGACTGTGTCAGTAAGGTATTCCAATGTGCAGTTCTGTTTAGCTTCATATACCTCGTAGTTATTTTGCATTATCTCTCTCTAGCCATTAAAGCCTGCACGTATGTGCATTCTGCCATTCACAGTATAGGAAAACATCTGAAATTGAAAAAATTCCATGATTCACATTGCATTTCCATTTTTTTTTATTCAGAAACTCATATCTACACAAACATCAAACCACATAAGAAGGTACTGATATCCCCTAGAGGCCATGGATCTAACCCTAACTCAGTAGGTGTAGAGCTGCTGACTGGCTCAATTGGAGTGGTAACACAGTAGGTCTTTTTGAATGACAGCTGGCTCCTCTCCACTTCAGCACTTTATAACCCAACAATGCTACCACCATGGTCTGTCCATCTCCATGTCTCTCTGTGTGGTTCAATGAGCTGCAGGGCCTCCTCTAAAGTTCTAGCTTCCTTTCCAGCACCAAGGCTGACATGGTGCTGACGGCACAGGCAGCCAAACCCAATAAGTTCAACATTTATTTTCTAGGCACAATATATTTATTTCCTGGAATGTGGATGTTGTTATGTACTCTAGCTCACCAAAGAGATCCACCAAAATAGACTACATGTAATACAGTCTGAAGAGGTTGGACCTTCACTTCCTCTCAAGATCGTAAACTCAAACATGTAACAACCCACTGATACTGAAATAGATATTACATGTCTCTTACCGTCTGTGCTCATTAATCAATCACTCAACAAAGCAGGCCTTATGTAACTAATGTAGCAACAGGGTCTATTTCCAGAGGTGGAGGGAGACGGGGTGTGTGACCCCTTCCTGGCCCAGCAGCAGGTGTGGCTGAAGTAATCAAATGTCAGAGGCACCCCTCTGTCTGCCGACCACCAGGGGTCAAAGGTCACTGACTACAGGCAGATACAATTCCATATTGGTACTATCATACCAGTGCAGTACAGGCAGTGCAGCAGGTGAAAAAGGATGATGGACCATGATCAAATTAATTCTATCCTCTTTCATGTAATATTCCAACGATTTAGTATTAGGGCTTCATAAATTTTGGGTACTTGTCAGAGAGAAAAAATAATCAAATCTGTGCTAAAGAGATAAATATATCGTGACTGTGTCTGCACTGTAAGAAATGTTGGTTTTGATTTCCTATTAGCATTTTCTCAGTTTAAAGTGTCAAGTCTTCATTTCACAATAGTGAAGCTGCAGCTGGTCCTTTTGCAGCAACTTTGTTCCAGCATTGGTACAAAGACAATATATTAAACTACTACCAGTGATTTTACTAACGCAGAAATGCACCAGGAGGTTAAGACTGAATTCAGTGCTAACGTTTGTGATGGTGAACATTTTCATTGTTGTGACAACAAGCAACCCTGGCTTATCTTAAAATGTATGAAAGACAGTTAGTTGCCATCAGATATGTTTTCTTAAAAAACTTTGAAAAGCAATACATGCTAGGAAGTCAAGTCAATTTTATTTAAATAGTGCCAACTCACAACAGAAGTTATCTTGGGGCAACCGTGGCTCAGGTGGTAGAGTGGGTCGGCCTATGTTCAGAGCGTCGGCGGCTTGATCCCTGCCCGGCCAATTGCACCATGGTCGTTGTGTCCTTGGGCAAGACACTTCACCCACCTTGCCTCGTGTGAATGCGTATGACTGCTGTATGTTTGAAGTGTTGGTTGTAGGCGCTGAATGGCAGCCACGCTTCTGTCAGAGGCTGTGGCTACTAGTTTACCGTGAATGAATGGAACCTGGAACCCCTGTCAGGCGCTTTGGGTGTTAAGAAAAGTGCCATACAAATCCAATCCATCATTATCTCATGACAGAGACAAGTGGGCAAACACTTTTGGCAAAAGTGGTGAGAAAAAAACAGCCTTTTTTGCGAGTGGCGCAGTTAGTTGTGTCTGCTGATATATCATGAATCTTTGTGCACTATAAAAAGTTGTTCAGAAATGTAATGGAATCAGCTCATATTTTCTAAATGTTTAATTATGTAGAAGTTTTAATTATTTCACTTGAATTAAACTTAAAATGTCATTTTTCAATCCACTTCAACTTCAAGTTCTTCTAACTTGACTTGAAATGATGAAAATCCTGTAGAGTTTAGAGTTCAATCAGGAATCAAAAATGCTGGATTCTACAGTCTTTCTTCAAATCAAGTAAAGGCAGTCTTTTTAAACACTACGGCAGGTTTTCTGCCATGAATCCTAGTCTCCAAGTCGAGACAACTCGCCTTACATCACTATGACATAGTGAGGATTATTTTTCAGACTTCAGTATGAGCCACAAGACATTACACAACAGTTTTAGAGGCTTTGTGGTACTTCACACTAAACTGATTTTCATGTGTGAAATCAATGAAGAGTCGTGTGATACTCCCTCGATCTGTAATGTGGCTCTGTACCTAACTATATGTAAAGGATGAAATTCAGCCCCTGCTTTCCTTCAGTTTGTGGCTGATTGCATCTGAACTGATTTGTGCTGCAGCCTTTGATATAGTTTCCTATGAAGTCTCATGTTTTGAAGTGCTCAAATGAGACCTCAGTCCACAAACTGAGAGTCCCTTACAGCTGTGCATGGCTGCTGTTCACAGTCTGTGGATCCAGCCAGCCTACTATCAGTGCATACCAGACTGTGTTAATCTGATGGCAGGAAGCTGGCATGGAGACACTAGTCTTGTTGATGTTTCTTCAGTACAGTTGGCAGAGGGAAGCTGTGGGCACTATTCCACTGTCCACCTATCTGCGCTCTTCTGCTCCATGGGTATGGTGTTTGGTGGGTTATGACTGGACTGCTGGCACTGACCTAAGAAACAGTGTTGACACAACACATGATCCCCTGAGGGCGTAGGGTGGGTTGCCCTTTCTTCTGAAACAACCGTGCCACTTGGCAGAGGTGGGCATCTATTTGGCAGCATGGGTTAGTCCCTTACCAGTGGGCAGCCTGTATACACACAGGGTTGAAAGTGTGGGAATGTAGGAGACACAGGCAAGAGATCAGAGTGGATGGGTGGAGGATTAAGAGAGCACAGTAAGGAGCCATTACAGACTACAAACCAAGGTGAATGAAGGAATAGGTGGATAGATGGAGAAATGGACAGAGAAAGACAAACATACTAAATCCTACAACCATGGTTCAGTCTTTACATCAGGATGGATTCCGATGGGAGGCCCCTCAAGACTGCTGAAGTGGTCATTCTATGAATAGGCTGGGCAGAGACACACAGATGTGTGTCCACATCACAAAAAGACATAAATACACCGTGCCAAATATCAGGTTCAGCTTTCCACAGGGTCCTCCATCACTGGTGTCCAGATGTCCCTACTAGCAGCGCAAAGAGAGGAGAACATTTATATGTTTGCATGGAGTCATATTGGTCCCTTCAAATGTCTGCACCTGATAATACTATTGTGTTAAATATACATTTAAAGTTAAATACTACTACTTACAAGGAAAATGAGAGATGGTCTGAGGACACTATCTCAAATAATGTTTACAAAACTGGATACAGTTCTTGTGTTTATATGTTAAGTATGTTTAAAATGTCTATCACATGCATAGACAGAAATACTGTAAATGCAAATCTTTCACCACTATGACAGATGAGACAAGAAAGAAAGAAATTAGGATTGGGGATAATTATTGTCTTTCCTTGACCTCATGCAGTCATCTAAATTACACCCTCATTATGATTTTCATTCATTCGTCTGTATCAGGTTTACATAATCTTTGCCCTGACTGACAATGTGTGTGAGTTCTCATAATAAAAACAATGTAAAAACAACAGGGTGTAGGATGAAGTATAGATGGTAATGCTTATTAAAGATAATGAAGACACCTTCCTGTGTCCATGTTGATATCCCACAACTTCTGATTCACTTCTGAGCATGACGAAATTTAGCCTCACATCCAACTTGTGAATTAGGTCCCAATGGTCTATGCAGGCAGATGCCGTACACACAGACATACCCACACATACACTGAACAATGTGTGGGTGTGTTGGAGGTGACAGAGCAGTGAATTTACTGCTGTGGTCTTCCATGCAGCTGAATAGAGAGCTCAATAGCAGGTGCTAGATGGTTTTATAAAGGCTCACTTCATGAACACATGGATTGTGGCTTGTTTGGCAACTAAGAAACAATGTTGAATGTGTAAACTGAAAAACATTATTCAAAACTGGACAAAATACATACAGTAACACAGAGTGTTATGACAACAAAATTATGTCTGACTGTTATGTAATAGCCTTAATATTCTGCTGTATAAGCTGTATCACTTCTGTATTCCACTTGAGGCATTGGAAGAGTTTGAGGGTACTGGGATAGCCATTTTAAGAAAGTAGGGGAGTTGAATCAAAGTGAGACTGAGCATATCTCATGTTTGAGGGGGCAGGAATATATATTTTGGAGGGGGGCAGATCACAAAAGCAACAGCAGTGGCTACATATTCTTGAAGAGATGAGGGAGTACCACTTGCAGCAGCAATACGCCAAAACAGTAAAATTAAAGGAATTCAAACCAACAGCTCTCAACACAAAATTAGCCTCTATGCTGATGATTTATTTCATATACTTACAAACCCCACCCACTTCACTCAAAGAAACCTTCAATGTCATCAACAGTTTCTCAAAAGTCTCTCACTACACAATTAACTGGAACAAATCAACTGTACTACCGCTATCTAGAGACAGTGGAGACTCTGCAGCACAGGACCCTTCCCTCCCCCTCAACACAGGTAATATCAAATACTTTGGTATCACTCATTTTCACATCAAATATCACAATGATTCCAAAAGATGGAACAAAGTCCCACTCACACTTCTAGGCCAATTACAGCACTTAAAATGAAAACCCTCCCACAGATCAATTACCTATTCTCTATGATACCAGCCACCCCAACAGACAAGTGGTTCAAAAAAACACGAATATTACTCTCAACACTTCAAAACAGTAAACATCTAGGTGGACTTGAAGCACCAGATTTCATGCTCTATTTTCTGACTAATCAATTACAATACTTCTATAAATGGACTCAACAACAGATATATACTGACCCATGGCTTGACTTAGAGAAGAAACTATGTTCCCCCCTTTCAATTGCAGACCTCCCCTTCCTACCACAGTCACTCAAAAAAATTGATTTTTATCATAACATCACAATATCCACAACTCTGACAGCCTGGTGGAAAGCCAACAAAATCACATAAGCAATCCCAGCACCTTGTAGACTCACCCCCATCTGACACAATCCTGATTTCCGACTGCACAATGCACCTATTCACGTCCCCAAATGGCAGCAAAAACGCATCAACCACCTTCATCATGCCTTCGAAAACCAGAAATTTATGTCATTTATCTCAATTATCCAGAAATTCGGGATCAGGAGAGACCAATTTCTTCATTACCAACAGCTGAAATCTTTATTTAAATCTAAAATGAAATTTACTAACAACACTTTACAACTTTCTAAAACCAGTGAACAGCTATAAGACATTGCTAACAACCCTAAAAAACGTATATCAAAGCTCTACAAACTAATCTCTTCATGTAACCCCACAACCACACTTCCAAAAGCCAAATAGGAATGTGATTTGGCATTATCTCCCAACCCGGACTTCTGGAGACAAATCCGCAGAAACATCTTTTTTATGACCATCAATGCCAATTTACAACTCATACAATACAAAACCATTCACAGAACTCACATCACTCAGTGTAAAATGTTTATAATGGGACTAACTGACACAGACACAATGCACTTTGGGGAGCACTGACGCCTATTTTCATGCAACCTGGCTCTGCTAACCTGTTCATTCTCTCTGGACCACAGTAACCGAGACACTATCCACGATCCTGGACTGCAGAGTCCCACTGCCTCCCGAACTCTGCCTTTTAGGTGACACTTTCAGATACTCCCTTTCCCAAAATACACAATTCCAGTTCTTGTCTCTCTAGCTATGCTGAGAAAATAGCCCTTCAAAATTGGAAATCTAGAACATCTTGCCATTTCATCCAGTGCACCAACCTAATCTCAGAATACATGTCAGCAGAAGAAACTGCAGCATACAAAAAGAGCAATATCTCTGCCTTTAAAGATATCTGGGATCCGTTCATAACTTTTCTACAAATAAACAGTAAACGCAATCCACGTACATTCCCATCACCCTATCTTCTCTCCTCCCTACCACTTTTCTCCCTTTCCCCTCTACCTCCCATTCCTCCAAAACAACTCCTTTTATTCACACTCACTCAAATTCAAATACACTCACAATCATAGCACTACACTTTCTGTCATTTACACAGAATCCACATCACAATTCTAAATGCAGGTCCATTGTAAAGCTTCCAAAATTCAAACCATTCCCACTCTAGCCCAACAGCTGGCTAAGGCTCTGATTTAAAGGGTTCTAAAATGTCTCAAATGTTCATCTATCTGTCATAATCTCACAAGTTATTTCCCTGTCTCCGCTATATAATTGTTGTTTCTCTTGTTTGTTTTGTTTGTTTGCATTAGGGTGAGTGGGTTTCGGCACTGTTTAAACCATTTTTCTGTTGTTTACCTATGTTTGAATAAAGATAAAGTTGTCCTCCGAAGAGGGGGGTGGTGGTGGGCCGAAAAAAAAATAAAAAGGAATTGTTGGGATACTGGTTTGATCTCAGATTCCAATGTGTGACTTTAAAGATATGATCTGTATTCTGCATTAAAATGTCTAAAAACAACTTGTTCCTCCACCTCTGAAATGACGCTCTGATATATATCCTTGTTTTCTCTCTGGCTCTGTCAAATTTTTCTTTTTACACTGGTTTTCTTCATCAGTCTTCTTATTTCTTCTCTTCGAAGTGGGCAATGATGGGGCATTTTTGGGCTCTGTTGTTGTTGTCTGTTCTCTGCCACTGTTTACAGTTTGAGTTCGAGCTTGAACCTTTTTTTTTTTTCACCGTCAAAAAAAGTACGCACAGTGCGTACAGGATTCCGGCTGGCGGCGCCAATGCGTTGGGTTACAGGGTAACCGTGGTTCTCTGAGTATAGAGAATATCTCTCCAGACACTGCTCGGGGGAGGGGCAGTGCCCAGTACGCGCTGCCTGAGGGAGGGGGGCTGCCAGCAGCAAATCCACGACACTCCCCTTGGCTCTGATTGGTTGTGTTGATCCGGGAGCGGTGGATTCTTGCAAATCAAATTACAGCCACTAGGTGGAGGCACGGACAGTGGATTTTTTCACAGCTGACCTGTATCTTATTCTACTGTCAGATCGTAATGACAGTTTTAGCAAACACTGCATGAAAAGTGGGATTTTCGTCCCCATAAACGCTCGAAAATCTCCCTAATTTTTGGCAGTTAACGACAATTTACAGCCTGCAAACGCCGCGTTCACTGTGCCACAAATTGTCGGAAACGAACCATGACGTATGTGGAGCTCCCGGAGGTGCGAACGGCTCTAATTTGCATATGAATCGCAGCAAAACCACGCCTGGCCAGAGAATGTGTGGGCTGGCTTGATTTTCCTCACTCAGTATTGGATGAAACCACTACTTTTAAACAAGCAAAATCACTTGTGATTGGTTGGCAGATCTGTCAGATCTGTCACTATTGGTCACCCTGGGCCATTATAAATGTAAACCCCACCCCTATATATATATATATATATATATATATATATATATGTATATATGTATATATATATATATATATATATATATATATATATATATATATATATATATATATATATATATTTATTTATTTATTTATTTATTCATTTATGATATCATCAAAGACATGAATGAATTTATTGAGGAAAGGAAAATGCCAGGAAGGTGTTGTTTATTCAAAGAAAGAGCTTTATTAACACAAACACACCACAACTATGTACAAAGCATAATCTGCCCACACAACAACGGGAAGCTCACTAGAAACCCAAAATCCTGCAGCACCGTGAAGTGTCTGTCTGCCACCTCGGAGCTGTAGGTAACTGCCAGCCTTCTGTCTGAATTCGGTCCATTTTGCAGACGTCTGTGGTGCGTCGCTCTGTACTTCGGAATCGCCTCTTTAATCTCGACTGCAGCGCGGCACAGAGTTTGGTGAGCTCCCGGCTCCATCCACACACCCCGCCGTCTTCCTCCTCAGACATTAGGTCCATGGCGGCGCACTTCCAAAGGTCCACCTCATCCTCAGCTAGCACTCTGTCTCGCTTCCAGCAGCTGTAAAAACAATCAATAAAGACAATCAGTACTGCGCGATGCACTGCGTATGGACACAACACATCTATTAACGTTAATGCACCCGAATAATAGTCACATTGACCAAAAACGGATCTAATCTAACAAGTCTTACTGTCTTTGTTCTTGATTGACTCCGAGCTGAACTCTTCAGCTTCAGCCTGCGATGGAAGGTCTGGTTGTTTGTACCTGAAGCTCCTGCGTACTATCTTACAGGCAGCTGGAAAACAATTAAATGAAAGTGGTATGAATAAAGACAACTTAAGTCACAGTAAAATTAAACAAGGAAGGAGAAAACAGTAAACGTTACTTACACACGATGGCGTCATTATCGGCATCATGTAAATCTGGACTTGCAGACAGAGCTCCGAGCTAATAGGAGGTCACGTCCTCGTTGTGATGCGAGGTTAGTCTGTGAGAGCAAAATGCTCGCAGCGATAAACCTCCGTGTCCCTCTGCGGCAGCGAAGCGACCTCCTTTGGCGTAACTCTCTGCGGCGACCCGGCAAAGCTCCTCCCATCAGCACAGGCCTCCTCTCGACAGTTGCCGGGCCGCTAGCCAAGCTCCTGCTAGCCTAGCTTAGCTCCGGCTAGCTAGCTTAGCCGAACTTGCTTCGTGTCCAATAAAACACAAACACTTCGACTGCGATGGAGAGTCCAGCTCACACACTCACAGCACGTTGTCCGACAACAGTTCACAGTCCATTAGTGATAAAACACTCGACTGACGGACACACACAGCCCACTGTTAGCTGCTCGACGCTCCGGTCAACTCGGAAGTGTAAAAACTCTTACAGGTCATGAACTCTCACACGTAATAAGAATTAATTTAACTTCTTTTAAACATTCAGAACCCATGAAATTATATTTAAATGTCACACATTTTAAACAGAAATTATTTATACATTTCAATATCTTATTTATCTCAAAATATGTCATGCAAATTTTAACTTCTTAACAACTGGCGTTTTATCTTTAACTTGGTCTCAGGAGAGAGAAAAAAAGAATAAATAATCTTTTTACATAACATTGGCCATTTCTAATGACATGCACAGTAATTAATCCATCATACTTTAATTAAATAAATCAATTCAAGCTAAAATTTAAGAGTCTATAATTAGACTATACTGGGCCTGATCTATTTATACCGGAGATTTTCTTACAATGAAGTTAATACCTTTTAGAAAAATGTCACCTGAGGTAAAACTCCCCCTGCTACCCTGATTAGCATTTGTATAGCTCACAGCATTTTCATTTACATGTTAAAGCCTCCCCTAGAATCAGGGGGAGGGGGGCCATGGGACAACTGCCAAGCAAGGCCCACGTCAATTTCCGACAATTTACGCCAGTTTTCGGTGTTGCCTGCAAATTGCCTTGAATTGTCGCAAACCTGAAATTCCACGACAATTTACAGTGCCGCATACTGACGAAAATCCAAAAAATTCATACAGTGAAATATAACAAAAAATTGCTACAGATTACATCTTTAACTTAGAGTTACAATGCATTTTTATTGGTTCATCGGTCGCTAAAACTTCAGGAAGAGAGTCTGAAGGAAGTCAGTGAAGTGAGATATAGCATAACGTGAATAAAACTAAAACATTACCTCATCCGTGAACACTTCTGCTTGAGACATAAATAGAATTTCATCAGCAATGGTGATTGTTGAATAACGTGTTTACCACCAACGAAGAAATGTTTTGCCTTGCATTATGAGTTTGACTGCGGGATCAATAGTTAATTCAAGTTACTGGCACAAGTGTTTATTTGCCCAAAACAGGTTACAGATCTATGTAATCTTTGGATGAATAAATCTGGCAAAATATGTTAATATTGTTTCTTAATGAAGAAAAAAATGTTTTTTTTTTTGCTTTCTACAACATGAGTCATATTGTACTTACACAATTAATCTCAAAACGGATGTGTGACTGCTAAGTCATGTGGGAATTTTAAAGGAATAGTACTGACAGTATTGCACAATATCCATTAGATTTGGACATATTAAGAATGTCTTGAGCAAGTTGAGACATGTTCGTTTGGTTTTCAAGGACTTCCAAATAAAGTGCTTAGCAGAATATATTGGAGTTCCCAGAAATGTTTTTTAGTCAAAATTACTGAAGTTCAACATGTTTTGTTCATTATACAAAATACAAGTGTAGCTCCTTCATGTTATATAAAAACATACTGTATATAAGTTTAAACTCATTTTAAACACATTTTTATATTTGCATGGCTAAATGTATACAGCAACAATCAGATGATGATAATACGGTTCGACATCAGGTAAACACTGTCCTTCAAAGTTAACTTCATTTGAGCACAAAGCATCATTGACATCCGCCTGTCGAGTGCTACAGCTACTATTCTTTTTTGCAATTGTCTTATTACTTATATATATCAACCCTACAGGTTTTCCATGTGGTAGTAGCAGAGTAGGACAGATGGAACATGAAATGAGGAGATGTTGGCGTATGGTTCATGAATATAGAGATGGTGATATGACTCGGCTTTAAGCCTGCTGCCTCCCCAGCCAATGTTTGGAAACAGCTGTCTCCCTTGGCTACTCTCAACTCAGCATTGACTTCCTCTGAGCTTGGCTGACTCACACTGGAAGGGTTTCAAAGAGAAGAAACTGGAACACTGGTGTGCTCTAATACAACTTTAATTTTGATAGAAAAATTGTTGAACATACCTGATTTACTGGCCAGTTAACAGTTGAGAGAGAAACACCTGGAGGAGAGAGGGGGTTGTCATGTGCGTGGTCACAGATAACCACAAATAGGCACCTGAAGTGGTTTAATTCTGCTATTATGCACCTGAACATGTACAGTAAATCTATTGTTGGCTTTGATAAAAACCAGACAATCTTCATTCTTGTGAATCATGTAGGACGTCTACGTGGCAGTGACCAGTTTGCAGACAAACTCTGAGTCAGAGTGCACGGTCCATTAGTATAAAGGGGAGTGTGACCCTGTGTTTCCAAATCAATGAGTCACTGGAGTGCTGCACATATGATGAATGTGGTAACCCCGCGAGGAAATGTGGAGAATGATATCAGTTTGTCTGTGAACTTAGCAAACATTCATCTTGTGCATTCATCAGACATATACTTAACACAGAGGTCATTAGTAAAAATATAGACGGATCATTGAAATAGTAACGCCCTCAGACCTACACCATCCCTCTCTCACTGTGTGTGTGTGTGTGTGTGTGTGTGTGTGTGTGTGTGTGTGTGTGTGTGTGTGTGTGTGTGTGTGTGTGTGTGTGTTGGACCAGGCAGGTCCCAGATGGCTCTCTGCTGTCATGGTTCTCCTTGCTGTTGTCAGACTGGTCTGTCTGGCTCCCATCTGTTGCTCACTCTGGTTCCTCCCATTTATCCCTCTGTGCTTTTTCATTACTCATGATAAACAGCTCTATAATGTCCAGTGTTCAATACATCCCTCTATCTGTGCACTCCCCCCTCCTTCATCCTCCAAATCTCTCTGCTGCTTCTTTTAAAACGCTGTGAGCTAAAAACTGACCCTCCAGACTGTCCCTGGGAACCCATCTTTCATATTTGATCATTGGAGGTGTTCCACCAGCGTGCTTTTAATCTGTCTCAGAGCTGTGAGTTGGCACTTTTGCAGGGAACTGACCTAGTTTATCTGAGCACAACTTCAAACATACTAACAGAACTTCTGGTAATGAATATCAGTTTAATACTGAGAGCTCTATAGGACCGCAAGACCACCAGCAAGAAAACTGCCTATTTCTGTGTAATTATTATAGTAATTCTTGCCTGTCATAGGGACATTTTTTGATGTATCCTACCTGAATGAGTAAAAAGAAAAATGTAAACTATTTTTCATGGTGGAGTGTTGAGGATGAAATGAAGAGCCTCCCAACCTGTGGAAAGAAGCTGCCCAGTAGTGGTATGGCACCAGAACAAAGTCGACTTTGTTTCATCCTTGTTATATCCAAAGGGGCCTCCAGAATCAACAAATATGAAAGAAGAGATACAAAGCATACACTGAATATAGGCAGCAGAGTTTCTCCCACTGGCTCCGCCCTCTGCCCATTGAGCCTCTGAAGGGGGAAAAGGGGATCAAAGCTGCAAAACCATGAGTGGCCACTGGGCAAGAGTGGAAGCAAGGCTGAGCTAAAGCATCATATCAAGGTCTATGACACATTTTCGGAATGAACTTGTCAAGTTAATTGCTGAGATCTGGGAGATACAATAAGTCATATGGCTAGAGAAACATTATCAGTCAGATAATCAGGCAGATGTAGATCAGGCAGGTTGTAGACAAACTATAGCTAGCTATACTTATTTGGGATAGTAAACAAAGGCAAACAAGACAAATTGTTACCCGGACAGTTGGTTTAAGTTTGCACAGCTGTAGTTGAGCGTGCACAGAGTTTTCCTGCACAGTGAGGGATGATAGCCATTCTGGAAGTATTCTTTAAATGTACTTAATGTACTTGATAAGGTCTGAGCATTCCATACTTTAGCCTCAGTAAGATCTAAATGCTGTGTGACACACTCTCTCAAGGAGTGTTATCCAGTGATGCAATTTGTGCCCTCTTAGTCTCGTAGTCTCGTAGTAATTTCCTAAATGGCCCTGTGTACAGCCACAGTGAGTTCCAACTTCCAAAATCCCTGCCTTGCTGTGGGAACATACTAGTTCTAACATCAGGGTAGTGATTTTCTTCAATGGTTTTAACTAGATCAGTATCAATAAACAATATCTGGATATCGGATAGTAGAGGTTTTGGGGGTTGTGACGTACCGCTGAAGCAGTGAAAGACAAGCTGTCCTGCTGTCAGCTTTGTCTGATGCAGAGTCATGCTGCATGAAGCTTTAAATAACCAAACACATGTTTCTGCATGGCAGAGGCTAGTATCTGACCTAAACAGCCAGAATAAATGCTGGCAATGTATGTTTCTGCAAACCATTGATATGTTGCAACATTTCTTTAGGTTCGATTTTCAATTACAAGTTGTGGAAATGCTGCGGTTAGGGTGCTTGGTTAGGTTGAGGCACAAAAATCCAGTTGGTTAGGGTTAGGGAAAGATCATGTTTTGGTTTACAATACATATTTTTGTCGCCACAAAACACGGCTGAAGATGTCAGAGGTCTCCTTAGAAAACAAGTCACACCGTCTCAAACTGTAGTCACTGGCCCAGCAGCCTTCTCACTGAGCTGAACTCTACCACCATCAGCTCCACTTCCTGATATGAAAGCCAGCTCATACTGCATACTCATGCGGTGTTGAACATACCCAAAAGTCTTACTTGAGTCAAAGTAGAGATATCGTAAGTTTTCTATATGTTATATATCAGTTATTGGCCTGGCTGACCATTGGAACAGATATTTAGCATTTCTGATTATCAGAATCATTGTTTTTATTTTCATCAGATTGTTAATTAGATAAATGATTTCAAAAAAGGGTTATATTTTGGCTCTGATGCAGCATGTAATATGCAAAGTAGCCAGTAACCGAAGTTATCAAATAAATGGTACTTATTATTTTTTAAATATTATTTGCTATAATTATTTAGCACTTGTTTGTTCGCGTTATTTCAGTGTTATCATCAATGATTTTTTTTTGTAAAACTGTTGAAAAGAAACAAATAAAGAGGACAAAAAAAGAAAAAAAAAATCCTCAAACACAACAGTGCCTGACAGGAACTACTGCCATGCCACAACTTTTATTGCAATGATAATGAAAGACTAGGACAATTACATGTTCCTCCAAGTTGATTATCACACTGTCCCGACCTGGAGTCATGCTTAAGAAAGTAATTGGTCATAATGGGTTCAAGGATGAGGGTTCAGCTTTATTGAAGTTTGAGTGTCCTGTGTTCTAAATGCATTATCATGAAATATTAATCGACAGCTGCCGTGTAAATCCTGATCCATTTGAGTGAGTTGACATTATTTTAGCAGACACAGGCCATTGTTAATAATTAAGTTCCAACAGATGTTGACTTCTGTCAGGCCTCCTCCTTTTTTCACTTCTCCTCCCATCCTCTTGTTTTAGCTTTCATCCTCCTCTCCTCCAGCACCCTACTAAGCTCTTCTTCTCCACCCTCTTCCTTTGTCTGAGCGTGTCTCCTCTTCACAAATAAACTGTCTATTGTCTTTTATAGCTTTGTCTATCTTTCTTGTCGACACTCCTCACGACCCCTGGCATTTTTTACAGAGAGCTGGCTTACTTTTCCTTTCTATGTTTGTCTCCTCCTCCCTCAGTGTAGCCTGCCTCAAGGCCAGGTTATAAAGGTGGGTCAGGGTTTAGCTTTAGGCCAGCAACAGCACCCTGTCATTAAGGCTGAGTTTACATGTGACCATGCTTTTCATGGGAACTGGAGCCTGAAGGGGGAAACCTCACCTCAGCTCACCTGCTTGATGGTGAGAACTTTCTTTTTCATTTCATTTTCTTACACAAGTCCAAACACACAGTAGTTATTGTTTTCAACACGTGTTATGGATCGTGTACAGGTATGGGACCCCTCCTCTTATAGCTCAGCTATTACATGTGCAGAAGTTGCAGTATTTCACTTGTACAACTCTTCAAGGTTGGAATAAGTGTATAGTGGAAGACAAATACAGAAATCGGCATGTTCCACTTAGACAGTCAGGTAATATATTTTTGGAAACAAAGTTGGCTGGTTAGAACAATTGTTTTTCAATAGCAGGCATATTTTGTGTCCCTCGAGAAAGCTGCACGAGGGTTTGGAACATTGCTGACATAAACAGGGTTGCAACCTTAAAATGGGATTATCAGAGAAAGTAATGTAAGGCCAAGTCAATGTAATTCACAGTTGAATCCAGTATACGTTTGGAGTTTTTCTTTTGTTTCATTGACTAAAGTTTAGAAGGACACTCAAACTTACAATACAACATTCAGGGTGTCCCAGTAGCATGGAGGCTTTGGTGTTGACCATGAATAGCATTGCCCCCAGTTTATGTTCATCCTGGTAGCCAAGTCATTTCACATCTTTCTCCCTCGATTTCCTGGCATCAAATCACATTCAAACTAAGAAGACAAAAAAGTGACAAATAATACACTGATTCAACACATCTGAACATTCAAGATTATCCTGTTAAAATGACTGGTTTGTAAATACACATCAGCATTTTGATAGATGTAGTATGTAAAGATTCTTCATTAACATGTCCAAAAGCAAAAACAAGACCAAAAAAGGTACTTTTCATTTAGTTGCCTGTTACTATAACTTCCAGGAGAGAGTCGGGAGAGAAGGGGGAAGTCGGCAAATGAGCCCAAGCGTAACGTGAACACATCTTCAAAACATTTCCACCTCTGAGAACATTTGTCTGTCATGGCAGATTTTCATCAGCAGTGGTTGTTGTTACAAGCAAAGGGAGTTTCTTGGCAATATTTTTTGTGTTTTTCTCAAAACACAAATATAGAATTTGCTTGAGCATTTATTTGCCTCAAACAGCCAGATCACTTTACTGTACATTAGCTGTAAACTAGAAAGCCATGGCACACACCAGTTCAACATCTCACTGAATTCAGCACTCACCAGAGACTGTGGTTCTCTTTTTTATTTCCCCCCTCTCCTCTCTACGTTCATGAATTAAAATACATTTCCATTTACATAAACACCTAACAGTGGAGTCACCTCTGTGGATGGCTGCTGCAGTCGGGTTGATAAACAGGAGTGAAGACTGGCTTAAATTAAGCTCTCCTCATGTTGGTTATTTGATGTTACTCCAGATATTTATTACAGAAACTGATTCAGGCTTTCATCAGTAGATTACAAAGACAAACAAAGTGGCAGCAGAGAAATAATACTGAGGTTGTATTTAATACGACAAGCCTTGACTTCCCTTCACCATTGGAAATGTTTTTGGCAAACCAGGTTTGTTTGGTACTGCTGCTGGAGACATGAGTTGATGACAGTGGTAAGACTGAACAATATGAAAAATGCGCCGAGCAGAAACAATGTGCTGGAATTGTCTGAAAACAGTGTACAGCTCCAGATTTAGCTGATGATTTGTTGCAGTTTAATCAACGTTAATGTGCCCTTTACATTACATTTTATTAGTTAAAGTTCAACTTTGGTAATACTAAACCATAATGTGTTCCACAAACTATTTGCTACAAACAGTTTTAAATGACAACGTTCATTTCAACAGAGAGGTGGACATTTTAAAGCACTTTGCATTTAGGCAGAGTTACTACTGCAAGTGCCACCTCAGGGCAAAGTCTCTCCTTTTATCTTAGACAGCAGAACCTAAAAGAATCTGTTTCATTTTCAGCTGAGCCTGCAGGGCATCAGTGAAATCTCCTTGCATAATTATTGCCCAATACAGGCTGTGAAAACAAGTCAAACACTGTCTTCTCTCTGACAAAGGACAGGGGTGTTCAAACTCATTTGTTTTAGCCCCCCTGGTGTGTGTGTGTTTGACAGAAAATAAGAAAGTGAAGAAGATATTGTTTAATGCTTTCTTTCACCACTTTGCTCATTGTCCATAAATTTGAGTAAGAGTGGGACAATAAATCCGAGAAGGATGAGCCTTAAAAATGTGAATCAGCCTTAATCAGGAGGATTATAGGTGTGTGAGCCAAAGCTTCATTCATAATTAACTGTTTTCCCCCCAAAAAACCCAAACCCCTCAATAATACAATGGAGAAGAAACCAGGATTTGTCCCAAAATCCACCAGTTTTCCTTATGCAAATGTACTGGTCATCAGCTGAATCTTTGTAGTGGAACGATGATAAATGACTGTCAGATTAAAATATTTGATTATCCCTCCTGTAAAAGCTGAGATCTCTATCTATCATCCTGTCCTCCCTTACACCATAAATAAACAGACAGAGAAAGTTTTACAAGATGCCTTAACAAGACACTGCATGCCTCCCGTCCTCCCGAGCTCTGCTGAACACATTTATCATCGACGGTAAGTTCTGTAGTGTTCAACTCAGAGAGCTGTAAGTCAGCTCGTGACTGGAAGTCACTAATTCCTGATGAATAGTGTTGGCTTAGTTAGAACAGCACTGTTAAATTCTGTGAAGACTGTGAAAAACTGTGAAGTTTAATGACTGCATCTTACACAATTGAGATCGGGTTGAAAGCATCTGCCCATGAATTATTTAAAATGGTTTCTGTGTTAGTCTCCACTATAAATGTTGTCTCCAGGAACACATTTTGCAGCTGGTGATGCTCAGGCACATACTGCAGAGAAGGTCAGAACCTAAATTGCAGTTTTTATACACAATATTTGTATTTCACAGAAGAGTTGCTTTGTAAAGTGTAGTGTAATGTAATATCTAACTCTGAATTTTCATATCTACAGTATCAGAAATACATATTTCTGAGTTTCTATTATTACCAATAGAAACACAGAAATATGTATTCTTTCCATAACTGAGTAAACAAGCTGTTCTCAGAGGAAAATAAGGTCATTCACACATATGAACAAAGCCAAACCTTTAAAACTGTGCTGTCCTTTAAGATCAGTTTGTTTATTCAGTCATGAAGACAGAGAATGTGCAAAACAACAAACTGCACCTTTAATGAAAAATTCTGCCCATCATCAACCAGTGAGTCTGCAGTGCGGTCTTGTGTTGAGTGGCCTTTAGGAGTGAAAACCAGGGGCTTTGCTCAGGCTGTGCCAGTTGACAGAGAAGGAAACTCGTTCAGAGAGGCATTTCCTGACTGTTGAGGTAATTAGGAGCATCAAGCCTTAGACACACAGGATTCACCAAGTTTAACTGTGGCACTGCTAATTAGACCTCTTTTATCCACTCTATCTCTCTCCCTCTCTTTGAAGAGTTGCAGGTTGCCTACATTTATTTGGTAAAGGGGTTAACAGGAAGCAAATTAGTGTTACTCCAACACTTGCTTTTAATTCCCCTTCTCATTAGGCAATAAATTAATATTAGTGACTATAATTAGATGAGAAGTAATCATCAGTGGGAGTCATTGTGGTTATGATAAATGCAGGGAAGCAGGGAGGGAAAAAAAATCGTCTCTTGTTATTCCAAAACAGACCTGACTGTTGGTGAACTTCCTGGCCTTTCTGGAGTAAAGGTCAGGAAAGACACATACACACACACAATCCTCTACTGTTGCAGCGCTTACTTTAAAATGTATAGTCTTGGGAGGAATGCAGGCATGGGTATGGGTGTGTGGTAAATTGAATGTTGTTTTCATTTACATCAGGATAAAGGCTTACAGTTAAGCCTAACTTGAGGAAAACTGGACCGTTTGACCTTTGTCTCTCAAACAAACTTCAGAAATCCACCTGTCACCATTTCACTGCATCATTCATCATCATTATGGTCATTACTGCTTGTCTCCTCAGGGCAGTTGTTGGGGGATAAGCTCTGGCTTAGACAGTCTGCAGGACACTACAGTTCTGAGGTCAACAGCTACAGCTCCACCCTTGTTTTGTGCGTGTGGGGGGAAAAAAAAAAAGAAAGGTAAATGAAGCATGAACATACAAGAAGACAAAGATGCAGCACGTAGGCTGAGTGAAGCAGTCTGTGTCTGCGAGCACAATCCCTTTCTACATCATTCATCATGATAGTAATGAGACATTCATTGGCATTGGTCTGATCTAGCAGAATGATTGCATGTTATCTCTGACATGCATCAGAAGAGAGATATAGAGACAAAGAGAGAAAAATAGAGGGCTGGTTTCAGGTCTTACCAGAACAGCTTGTTTTGACATGGTGGTATGTTAGAAAGAAGCAGGAAGGAAAGAATGACAGAGTGGAGGAGGGACAGAGAGAGGGAGGAGAAGGAAACGGGAGAAATCTGCAAAACAAATCAGTGCCGCATCTGTTGCACACCCACACACACACACACACACACACACACACACACACTCCAAGTGGAACAACTTACGAACAGCAATGAACAACGAAAAAAGGATTCCGCTGTCAGTCACAGCCTGTATCCAGGACAACACATCACTGTCCAACATGTGCTACATGAATGCACAGTCAGCAAGTGTGCGATTTTAATTCTCATGTGGCCATAAACTGGTCAACTGTTTAAACCACTGGACTCAACTCCTGTGCCTTTTGACCTTTTCCAGTGTAAGTTTAATCCATGTTCTAACTCACCGGGACACCGAGTAGGACCCCCCTTTGAGAGATCAAGTTTGCTGACCGTTAGCTCACGTAGTTTTAGCATCCTCAGAAACGACCGCACGACAACAATACACTGCAGTAAATGGATCCAACTACAAACCGCCACCAAAAAGCTACAAATAATGCTCAGAACAGCACCAAACTAAAGCAACGGTACAAATAGGGTCTCAGTACATAGTCCGGGGCATCTAACCTCTGCTTGCTTAGCTGGATTTCTATTGTGAAGCTAAAAACAGATTTCAACTCTCCTCCATCAGCTTCCGGGTCGGGGAAGTCCCGACGCGTCGATTACCGAGTGCGGTTAGAAATGCTCAATTCCGTTCTTTTCCCTGTCCGTTCTCGATAATAACTGCTATAAACTGGTACATAAGACACATATGAACTTTGATTGCTTTTCCATGGAGTCATAATCATACATTTTCATCCTTGAGCCGCGGAAATCTACTGCACTCAGTAATCGACTCGTCAGGACTTTCCATCAGCAGGAAGCTGCTGCAGGAGAGAGGTAAATTTTGTGAGCTTTTCAGTAGAAATCCAGCTAAGCTATTGGAGTTTTAATGCCCCGGACTATGTGCTAAGACCTTATTTGTACTGTTGCTGAAGTTTGGGGCTGTTCTGAGCATTATTTGTGGCTTTTTGATGCCGGTTTCTTGTTGGAGACATATACTGCAATGTATTGTTATCATGCGGTCAATTTCTGAGGTTGCTAAAACTACATCAATTAGCGATTTGCTAACTTGATCTCTCGAGAGGGAGTCTACCACAGTTTTACGGTGTGTTAGACCATGGATTAAACTTATACCGGGATATCCCTTTAAACAATTGGCTGATTTTGCAAGTGAACACCATGAGCAAACAAGGATCCATTTGTGGTTCCAGTGTAGCTAGCAGCATATCAAAGTGGACTGCTGACATTGTGATATACATCTGGATGTGATCAGGATAACTCCACAGCTCCTTCATCAGCAGGTGACACTCTCCTCTCTCTTGTTTGCAGGATTGGATAGACACAGCATTTCCTTTTTATTTGTTCAAGAAGTGAGGGGAACACAACATCATCTTCACTGCTTGACCACTCCTATTTTGTCTCGTATTGTGAAGTTTCACAATGAACAGAATAATAAGCCCATTGGACTCAGTGTGCAAGGTTACTGAGGTTTTTTGTGAGTTTTTGTTTTAGTGTTTAAGACGGATGAAAAAAACTCGCAAAAAAAACCCAGATTTGTTGTGAAAAGGCCTTTACCCTATCACCCAGCTGATACAATAGTTACAGCTTGTCTGTTTACCCTGATTACATGTACCCTGTAGATGGCCATGAAAAGGCAATGTTCTATGCACACAGATATAAAACAAGAAATTATATAAACACCGTTATGCTTGCAACTTATTTTTACTAAAAGAAATTGGAATCACCAAGTCAGCTGACATAATTTCAAAATCTGTCAATAGGCCTGGCCCATAAGGCTGGTTCTGGTCTAGTAGCCTTGCTCTACAAATGTATTTTGGGTTACATTTATGTGTGAGTTTTGAGACCCTTTTCACAGCCCTGATTCACACATACATGTTGTGTGTCAGTGCAGGTGGGAAACATGGATGCCTGGATTTCCAGCACGTTCATGTGGATTTTCAGAATGGGACAGCTGACTCTTATTTTTCTGTGCATTGGAAAAATGCATTTGTGAGACCATAAATTACAAACTGTTGTATCACACATATCTGTAAATCCTGTTTTAATTTGTGCATTATGAGACATGCATTTGTTATCAGTATCATAAATACTTAAATAATTATTGGTAATAATAATTGGTTGACGCTCCAGTGCCAAGTGGGTAGCCTCTCTTTCCCTTCCTTTTCTTTTGAGTTTTTCTTTATCTCAATCATTGGTCTAAAGATCAAATATGAATACAATCAACTTGTCTTGATTACCTTTGGTTCAACTGCAAAATGAGTCTGAGGCAGAGGAAGAGGATGTTAGCCCTGCAGAGAAGGTCCAAGAATCTAAAAGAGCTGTGTTGTTCCCCCCACAGCTCCAGGCGTGTCCTCTCTATGCGTCTGCTCAACAAACAGCCTGTCAGAGGGGAAGTCTCTCTGCCTGCCCCATAAATCAACATTTGTTATAAGGCATACACATATCCACACAAGGGTTGAAAACAGAGCACATAAAAAATGCACCAGACTCTTAAAGTAGACAGAATTGCTGTCTTTTGAACAAGCTGGTGGATGTTTTTTTTTTTTTTTTCTTCATGCGATTACATTTATAAATGTCATGGCAGGGCACATGCACTTTCTTGATATTCATTTGCATCATACATTCTTTGAAATTTGATCTTGGGATAATACTGATTCAGACAAAAAAAAAAATCCCCATATCACATGTTGTAAAAAAAAAACTAGTGTGTAACTAACAACACAGTCACGAGCTCATAAACAAAACAGTGTTTACCAGTTGTCAAGGAAAAACAGCATTATCATATCTGTTCTGAGAGCTGATCACAGCAACGGTCTGCAATACCACATCCTCTGCATGATGTAAGACTCATCACATGACAATGAAAGCTCCAACTATCTGAATGGGAAGCATTAGTTATGGAGCATTCACTGTGCTGATGTCTGATTTCACTGGGAGTGTAACGATGAATGATAGCAACATATCCTTTTTTGGCTTTAGAGAAATTGACAGCTTGTCAGTTTACACTTTTTTCTCATTTCATTGCATTGCATTTTTTCAATTTATAAAATGAAACAGCAGTCTATCAGTATGACTTGAATGGAAGACTAGAGGCAGATGTGGAAAGTTCAAATAGGTGTCTACGGCTGCAAGGAAGTTGTAAGTGGGTAGAAAGTGGACAATGCCAATACCAAGTGGAAAGGTTTCCCATCCTTGTGCCTCCGTTTCCATTAGGAGGATATTATATTCATGGCCACACACACGTACACACACACACACACACACACACACACACACACACACACACACACTCCACTCTGTCTGCGTTTGTCCTTGTCATTGCCAGGCAGTTAAAGTTTCAACAGATTAACACACACGGCCTCAATGGAAAAGTCATTTTGTCAACTGAAACCATGTGCTTAGTTGCTGATTAGCTCATGTAAGCCTGGCCTGGCCAAAGTGGAACATGTATAAAGATAAGAGCCAATCCAGTTGGCTTTGTGTGTGTTCATTAAACTCTACCTAAACTACAAGCATACACTTAAAACAACAAACAACACACAGGAGTGAACCTGATCAGATGCTGGAACTCACTCATCTGGTTCCTTTCAAGTCCATCTCCTGGTGTCCATGCTCCTGACCCAAAAGTATAAACACAGACACTCTGCAAAGGAAGTTCTTTTTGTCAACTTTTTATATGTCATTTCATTATTTGTGATGCAACACGACTGAAAAATAGAAAGCTCTAAATTACATCAGAGGAAAAAACTGATTAAAGTGACCCTGGTGATACTACGAGCAAAATTTCACATTGTGTCAAGCCTTCAGTGTTTTAAAAATAGCAATTTTAATGCTAGCGTAAAAGTGCCCCATGCACTCTCATTGAATGAGTTTGAGCCGAAAACGAAAATACAGTCAATCTTAAAAGTGCCTCTTTCGTCGTAATTATGCTTTTACACGAAGGTCTGACTCATATACATTTACAAAAAAAGCCTCGGTTGCATTTTGGCGAGAGCTTCACTTTAACTTCAGAGGCTGCAAAATCAGACGCTATTCACACTCTTGCTGTGTCTAGAACTAGTGTCCATGAAAACTACATTCAAGCTTAGTGATAAGTAACTTTTTGACTGCAGCATTGCTCTCCACCAGGGAGATGGGTAAGGCTTCCTAATCCCTCTGACTCTACTTCTTCTGCAGAGGAAGGGTGTCAGCTTAAGTTCCCCAGAGAGTTCCAGCTGTTTTGATCTTGACCAGAGAAGGCAGACAAGGCCTTGATCTCTTGCCAAAAGTGTTGAGACCAACCAAGAAATCAGTGACTACCCTAATCAATTACTTGCTCGGGTGGTAATCCTCTAATTGAAAGGTAAGCGTTTCATTTTTCAGGATCCCCTGCATGTTGAGGACACAATATACTGAAGCCCGAATAGCTCCTGATGGCTGTTACATCAGTGTGTGTGAATGGCTGAGCATAGAAAACATTGTGGGGCAATTTGGTTAGGAAGTGTTGTATTGCTCCTGATAAACAGTGTATGAATGTGTGTATGAATAGGTGAATGTCCCGTAAAGTGCTTTAAGTGGTTAGTACTCTAGAAAATAATCAAACAAAGACGCCGCCTTGTTTCTTGATACATCTCCTATTATTCAAGAGTTTTCTGGGCTTATCAAGCTCAAATATCCCCATCTTTTGTAGCATCTGTAAATGGAGTTTTTAACATGGCCAACACAGATTCCATCCCCCCAAACTCCCTTGGGTTGCAGAGAGACTTATTTCAAAGGCGAGAGTTGAAAACCTTCCCATCAGAGATTCCAGCCAGATGTTTACAGTTCACCTTCACCTTATAAGTACAACTATTAACTGACATTGCTTTGTGATATTTGACCAACAACCAAGGCTCAAATCAGGTAACCAGTACATCTGTGCCGATTCCAAGTGAAGTCCTGATGAACACCACATAAAGACTCCAAAAAGTCCCTTGAGGCGGCTGTGGCTCAGGAGTTGGAGTGGGTCATACACTAAACATTAGCTTGTAGGTTCAATCCCTGGCCTCCTGACTGCATGGCAAAGTATCCTCACACATACCCCAAATTGCTCATGATGGCCAATTCCATTGGTGTACTTGTGTGTGTGAATGGCTGAACGTTGAATAGGAAGCTGATGAGCAGGTGGCACTAGCATAGCAGCCTCTTTATGAGTGGCTGAATGTGACTTAAAAGTCACTAAAAGTGTTGTAAAGCACTTTGAGTAGTCAGTATACCGGAAAAGCTACATTTAATGTAGGTAAATTTACCATCTACCATAACTGAAGTGCAGCATGTAGGAACAAACAAGCTGCAAAGCCACAGAAGAGAGCATGGCTATATCTAGATGACAGCTTCCATCTATTATACAAGCTCTGGCTCCTCCCCCACTATAGAGGTGACATTACATGTGCCAAGATCCAGTTTGTGGAGCCAAGGATCAGTATAACAAGACCCCATATCTGACTGCCATCCAGTTGGCAGCAAGATCTCCTCCCAGGCTGTGATCCAGAAGAGGCCTTGGTGTCCCTTGATTTGGAAGGTGCTCTTTCCTGAAGAAACTGATCCAAAGACATCTTTGAAACACTCTGGCCCCTCACCTCAGACCAAATTGCCTTAGGAGACAATAAAAGAAGCTGTTGCCTCTGACAACACAGCTCCATGGGTTGTGGGGGCATGCAACCCCCACCGCCACCACCAAAATAGGGGGGAAATTCTCACAGGGTGACATATAATAACCTATATAATATCTACTAAAGGTGAAAGAGTGTATTGGGCTAAATGAAAAACAAAAGTATTACTGAGACATTGCTACAAACATTGTGTAACAACATATTCAAATAACATTTTATAACATATAACATCGACATATTATTAAGATGTAGATTGTCTGCAGGTTTGCCCTTGTTTATCCTAAATCATCCTACAGACAAACTGTGAGAGCCAAACGGCATCATCAGCTCTAGGTGAACTTGGACGATGTGCTGAAATACAGCCTTGTAATCCTCTCTTTACAGCAGTTTGTTTTTCATCACCACACTGCCTGTCTGACTGGCTGCCCGCACATCTGCGTATCAGCATATCTGTGTGTCAGGTGCTCCGCCACTCTGTCTTTGGGTCTGTCAGCAGCACCACTCATAAGGCTCCTCTCAAGATTCAATACAACTCAATTAGGACTTGACAGGGGCAGGTGTCAGGTGGTCATTTGGTGTGTGTGTGTGTGTGTGAGAGAGAGAGAGAGAGAGAGAGAGAGAGAGAGAGTCCAAGGTGTGGTTGTCTGCCAGACACATGAGGGATATCTTTCAGTACAAATAGGGCAGTGTCTCTCTTTTTTCTTACCACACACTATTTCTCTCCAGAGACTCAGGCACAGACTGATATTAAAGTCCAGCCAGTCTTATTATACACTCACTAACCACATGGTGATTAACAACACTATTGACTGTGGACTGTTATTACTCCCTAATTAATCTGCCATAAAGCACCACAGGGGATTGACGCCCTCATTTGTGTGTAACTATCCATAAACATAATGGTATTGGGTTGACTTTGTGCCTGACATGATTAAATTCACCATTTTCAAAGCTTCCTGAACCCTTGATTTCACTCTTTCACTTTACCAGAGAACACTCACACACTCACACACACACACACACACATACACACACACGCACACACAGAGGTCAGCTAAAAACGCATGCTCCTTTTTCTACTGTTCGTACAAACACTCGGACAGTCACTCTGCCCTGTCTGTCCTGTGGAGTTGGCATGAGATTAGCAATCAATCACACTGACCTGTCAGTTTCTCACTGTGGTGTCCCTCTGTGGGCTGTATGGAGATCAATCCTGGTGCAGTTTAGCCCCCAGCCAACATGAGATGGTCACACTCATTATGTGCTTGTGTGTGAGTGTTAAACACAGGGTCCTGACTAAAATGTGATGTCATCAGCCAAAAGTACCCAAAAATAGCTTGCTTCAAGTTTAAACTTTATGAATCATCAGCACGATTTTGCAAATGTGACTGACTCATACTCTGTGTGAGGGGTCACAAAACAAACACACACCTAACACTGACTAATGCATGTGCTACCCTGTTAGTCTAGACGTCTTATCTCCTTGTTGTCATCATACAAGGCTTTTTAGAGTAGGAACACCAGGTGTGCACTATGGAACGGTGTGTGTGATTAAGTGCCTAAAGTCATTCTAAGAGTCAGTTTGTCTTTGCAAACCGAGGTGATAAACTGTGTCAATAAAGCAAAGTAGTACAGGAAGCAGGGCAAGAAAGTGGTGCAGACAGTAACTCTCACCACACTGCCACACAGGGCCACAGCTGAGACTGTGAACAATATAAAAACCAAACAAACAATGTACCGTAACAGAGTAATACTCGGAAACAAGATGAGGCTAAGATTTTAGCTTTAAACATTCAAAAAATTAACATCAACAGAGTGTGAAAAAACACCGGTGCTGACATTATGTCAAAGATGTCTATGTACTGTGTTGCAGAGATGACTGAATTTAGCATGCTTGCTAGTTGATGAAGGTTCTCAGTCATCCAGGTCATGGTAATTCTAAGTGCTATATCGTAGGCAACTGCACATGTTTCAGTTTCTTGAAGACGTTTCACCTCTCATCCAAGAGGCTTTTTCAGTTCTAACTAACTGGAGGGGGGTTGCAGGCTTTTAAACTCTGTGTGGGAGTGTCCTTACAGAGTGGTTAAGGACACCAGTGAGCTCTAAATTACTGAGTGGTTAGGGCCACTTGTGGGTCATTGGTCCAACCAGCCTTCATGTGGGTTGCAAGGGCTAGGTGAGCCCAGGTGTGAATGGTTGTTAAGATGTCGGCGGAGGGAACTCAGTACAGCATTGTAGATGGGTGATAATACTGTTGTAGGCCACCTCGTCTGTTCAAAGACGGCCGTTCCAGTTTGACATAGATGGATTCTTCTCTGGCCAAGATGTTCATTGTTGTCCTTCAGATGTAAGAGGACAGCATAGTCTTGACCTGCCAACTAGCTAGTCCTGGCCTGTCTTGTCTCCTAATACCACTTTGTAACTCAAGAAGTGAGAGTATAGCCCCTTTTAGATAGAAAAGGTGGCACATTTGCAGCAAGGTAAAGGCTGCAATGTGCCGCCTTGTATATCTAAAAGGGAGCTGTAATATTCCTTATTTTCCAAAAAGCTGCCACTTGGCCGCCACTGTGGTAGGCGTAAACATGTGACGTGAGGTGAGGTGAAGCACGAAGTTCCGCATGAACAGTGAAGCATGTCAAATTTGTCTTCAAAATAAGAGCTTTACATTGCATCCCATTGGAGTTTAGAACTGTGTTCTTAGCAGGGGGCTTTCAATTTGAAAGTAGCGACCGTTAGTAGCTTGCCGCTACAACAGGCAGCTACAGAGACCGAGGAGACGCTGCATCTCCTGGATCTCAGCAGCTGTGCAGTTGCTCATCTTGACGTCCACAGATGTAAACAATATTAACTCAAAATGTCATTTTTCTACCCATTTTCCTCACTGAACAGAACAATACAACTATACAACTGCATTTTACTGAACTAAGACAAGCCTCTTTAACTCATCGTACAAAACACACACAAATAAAAGAAAGAAAATAGCTAGTCACTACAGCCAAAGATGGCTACAGCAAAGAGTAGCAAACCCAGTACAGTGAGCAGGAGTAGGTAATGCTGTCCTCTGTAGTTTTGGAGCTAATGTAGCGTTTACAGGTGTCATTTGTGAGAAATGGCCTTTATTCGAGGGCGAAACCTGACCATTTCTCATAAATTACTCCTCTAAATGTTTTACCAAGTGATATACTGACCTAGCTACAAGTTAAATGCAAGGGTTTTTTTTTGTTGTGTACATTTTGACATTCCTAACACTAAAAGTCAGACATACGTTTCCTGGAATAAAATCCTCTCGCCTAAAAGAACAGACACAGCCGTGGGCACTTTTCAAGAGCTTAAGTAGCCAGTGACTTAACACGTTAATCTTTAAAATCCTCCCTCCTAGAACACTGAAGGAAAAAGACTGGAGTGGAAAGGGTCGGATTAGACATGGTGTTGAGGATTTTGCAGAGGAAGCTTAAGTTGGAGAGGAGTACAGGATAGTATCTGCCTACAAATCATGAAATCTAAATTGTGAAGCGCTGCAGAATATGTGATGAGTTGTTTTGGTCAGTCAAAACAGTGAGGGTGGGCTGTGTGATCGTACTCCAAGAACAAAATCATTACAACACAGGGAAAAAGCAACCACAGAGGAAATGAGAGGGAAGGTGAGTGGTCCCAATGAAAAGGAAATAACAAGAGTAAGAAGTTAACATGAATTCTGCCTTAATAATGTATCCTCACACAATGTCCCCGATACATTCAGTAATGTATACACACAATATCTGTGATCCTAAGATGTCACTTAGTTCCTCAGAATTAAGATCCTCCGGTCTACTGCAGAACAATATAGAAAACAATAACACAACACACAGTGCAAAGCTTTATCTATTACCTAATCAGTACTACTGAATTCTTCTACTACCACTTGAAAATGTGTTCTCACCAACTCTTTTTGATAGAACTGTACATTTATGATGTAGGAATTTGATGTAAAATGACACGCTACATGGCAACTTACTCCCATATTCCAACCAAATCGATCCAAAAACACAATTTTTATGAGCTCTGAAGAAACAGCCCTTTCTAAGATGATCCGGTGTTTTTGTTTTATGGTTCATCAGGTCAGAGAATTCTATCAACCTATAAAGACCTAGGTCGTTCTTTTGTTTGTCTTCAGGACTACCTGAAATGGTGCCAGTGGGCCATAGTTAGCCCACCATAGCGTTCCAGCTGTCAGATGTCCAATGAAAATATAAATAAATAAATCTTTTTCAATCAATTGCTGTTATAGTTTTTGTGAGGTACAATTGCTTTGTATCCTTAATTGTGTTATTTTTTCATCATCTGAGCATGGTGGGCAAAGAAACATTTTACACAGGAAGTTAGTCAGTTTAGAGAACCTGGTATCCGTTTTCAGAGAGAAAGTTTGGGCACCCCTGGTCTAATATATTCAAAATAACACAATCTTCAGTTTTCCTTTGGACAGCGGAGGACTGACTGTTACAAATGGAAGCGTTAAAGCACAGTACTCACACACAGATACAGCAACCTCAATATGCCTGATTATTTTCACCAGGGTCCATGCATTATTCCCTGAGAAATTAACTGAAATGTTAAAAAATGCCCCACAATTTTAATCCAAAAAAAAAAAGCTACCCTCCATCCAAGTTTCGGTTCAGTAGTTTTTGTGTAATCCTGCTAACAAACCAACCAACCCAAATAACAAAAACAAAATCTTCTTGGTGGAGGTAAAAATTGTGTACTACAGGGATACTTTTAAACTGGGATATTTTCTGACCTGGTTATTGTACCATGAGAATCTCATTCTGTTGCAAACCTAAACAAAAGCTACAAGACAAAAACTGTGGGAATCAAGCAAGCAATATTAGCATGAATTTATTACAATTTCTTACAATACTTATACAATTTTTTTCACACAGTAATTACATAAAATAATGTACAATTAGCTAAAATCCATCTCTCCCTATATAATATAAAGATGCTTCTATGCACACTTTAAATTATACCCAAACATTAAGTTTCAACAGGCAATCTTTTCATGAAGGCCAAATGTCTCCAGTCTTTACTATGGAGTAATTTTACTACATCCTACTAATCAGCAGAATTGGAAAACAAGTAGAGAGAGGGTCAAAGGGAGACAGAAGTGGGTTAATAAAAACACTGACAGGACCTCTATCAGAGAGGGATCAATGGAGACTCATAGTTAGAACGGCTGTTCTGTTGATCCTGTCAGTGAAGCATAGTGAGGCGTGAACACCAGGGGCCAAAGTGATATGCAGTTGGACACACATGACTGGGAGTTGGCACAGACAGGAAGAATTAATCCGACTGCACAGCCTGATTCAAATACATACATTAAAAATGATGTACACAAACACACACAACTATGCACACAGACACAGTAAGTCAGAGAATTTTCTGCTAATTTGCCTTGTAGTGGCGAAGGTGGTCATGAGTATGTTTGAGAAAGAAAGACAAGAGTAAGAGGTCTGGCAATGAAAGGTGATCTTGGATTCCCTGCTGGACTGAGACGAGCATGCGGCGTCACAAGGTCCAGCAGTCAGGAAGGAAAGGGCTTGTGCATGTTGACATAGATGCTATTGGAGAACACACACACACACGAACACACACACACACACACACACACACACACACACACACACACACACACACACACACACACACACACACACACACACACACACACACACACACACACACACACACACACACACACGGCAGGGGCTTGGGCAACAGCGGCTGCCTTTAAAGAGCGTGTGCAGTCAGGTGGGAAATTCCCTGGTCACAGTCACAGCATTCCAAAAGAGCCAAGTTGCTGCTGCTAGCCACATCCAAGTGTCGCTCAGGTGATGTGTTGGTGTTGCCCCTCATGCATGTGTCTGTGCGCTTTTCTGTGTGACAGATGAAAAATGAGGAGGAAGTCCAAATAAGTGAGGCTGTTTCAAGTTCATGACCCTTCCTTTCTAAGTCACAACCCAAAACAGGACGAGAACGTACGTGTGCGTGCGTCAGCACACTATCAGCCCAAAACACAAAACAACAATAGGTTGGACTATGTGCTTGATCCCAACATGGGGTCTGAGACAGGCTCCAGGCATTCATAATGTCAGTTCAGTTATCAATGCAGTACTTGTCATTTCACAGTAATGCAGTCATTTTGCACATAATCACAGACCACACTGTACAGATCCTATTCCCAGAGGGACGGTACAACGCAACTAGATATTTAACTCTGTCACGCTAACAGAACACTGTCACATTTTGACTGAAGTCCCTTCTGTTGAATAGTAAACATAACCGTCTTTGCCCTTCAGGCTTGTACAGAGGTGAGTCTTCAGACCTGGTACAGTCCGATAAAGTTTAATAATCTGATACAAAAAGTGGGTTATCACATCAAGATAAATCTCAGAGCTTACAGAACTCATTTGGAGGTTCAGACTGTGTGAGATAAGAACAGAGTGTATGTGTTTCTGTGTGCACGTGTGATTTTGTTTGTGTCAGTCTCAGGCATTGGACAGCATTGTAGATGTAAAGATCTGCTGCAGTATTTGGGGGATCTGCTTTGTGTCCATGGCAACGAAGGATCTCCCAGCTGGCAGGGTCTTTTGGAGTCTGAAACAAAGAAAAGAAGACACAAGTTTGAGGTTAAACAGAGGGACTGAACTTTAGCAACAGAATCATTTCCCAAAATAAGAAGACACACAAGTCCTTGTTTGTTGTGTGAACTGGTACTAGACATTTCCACTGACACAGAGTACAGTGTGTGAATGAAAGGGCTGTCATTCACATGGTGGAGCTTAGGAACAAGACAACACAGCCACTTCAACTGCATCTCAGGCCTTTGTATGTACCACTTCCTCTGATGGAACTCTTTTTATTCTTTCATTCCCTCATTTGTTTACACATTCCTCTTTTCCGAACAGTAGTTTGTCCTTTAAATGAGGACAGACGCAAGCATACACCGTCAACAGGGATATGAACCTGTCTGCTTCAGGACTGATTTTAAGATCATTTTATTAGTTTTAAAAGCTCTTCATGGCCATGGGCCAACTTATTTATCAGATTTGCTTTTATCATATGAGCCCTCCAGAACCCTCAGGTCCTCTGGTCACGGCCTTTTAACTATTCCAAAAGTGAGAACAAAAACTTACGGTGAGGCCGCCTTTCAGTACCACAGTCCACGTTTGTGGAACAGCCTCCCAGAGGACCTGAGGGCACTGGAGAATTTTAATACTTTTAAGAACAACCTTAAGACCTTCCTTTTTAGGCTGACTTTTAGCTGAATTCTATTTTATTTATTGGTTCTTATCCTGCTTAAACCTGGCTTTATTCTATTTATCTATTCACTTACCACCCATCTATTTATTTTAGTTATTTTGTTTTATCTTGTTTTACTTTATTCACAATGTACTTATTTATTTTATTGATTACATAGCAGTTTTAGACTTTTAACCTCCTTTAGTATTTTATCATTCTTAGTTTTAGTGTTTTATTATTTTATCTTATTTTACTGCCTCTAGTGTCTCCTCAGTGAAATACATCAATGATAGTGTTTACGTAGTTCCGCAATACCTGTTGTTAGTGCCTGTTTTATTTATTACCATTTATTTATTATTACTCACTCTTTTATTTTCACTTACTGTTTTTAAGTAGCTGGTGTGTGTGTGTGTGTGTGTGTGTGTGTGTGTGTGGGGGGGGGGGGGGGGGGTTGTTTTAATTGTTTTAATTTAACGATGATGATAACGATTTATCGTACTCATAGTCAAAGTGTAATTCGTACTGAAGTCATTATCAAGGGTCAGAGGTTGTGTTTCTATTCTTCCTAGAGTAATGAGCGAGGCTCAAACCAGGTCATTGTCATTCTGGAGTTCTGGAGCTCGTGGCTGCATTCTAATCATGAAGCCAGCGGTTCCTCAAAGCAGACTGGAGCGTGTACTTACCCCTCTTTGTCCTTCCCAGGACTTAATCTGGGATGTGACGACAAAGGTCAGCAGGAGCAGCAGCAAGCAGGAACATGAGCAGGCCTCACCTCTACTAAATTGGAGAGTCATTGTTCTACTCAACTTTGAAGTCTAGTTGTTCTTTATTGGTTTTGGATGACCGACTACAGTCTAGACCAACAAACCAATTTAGAGTTTGGAGTTTCTTTTGCAGGAACCTTAAAATGGACTACATGGCTCCTTTACAAGAGATGATGATGTTTATTTTCAAATACCATTTTGAGTTATTTCCATCCTTCTCCTTTGATCTATTACTACCTCTCATCCACCTTTTCTCTCCTGTCTTCTCTATCTCTATCTTCTCTCCCTCTTTACTTCACCTTTTTTTGACTTCCTTCCTGTCATTCTTATCCTTATTTGGCATAATCTCTGATTAATCTTTTCTATTAGGGATGCACTGATTGCAATTTTCGTGGCTGATACAGATTTCTTAATGGTATGACCTGCTGATTCTGATTTTGTTGAATTCTGATTTTCTTTCTAAAAACTATAATTCACAATATATACAAACATTTTTTTTCAACTTTCTTTAATCTGAAATTCAATTGTATAGTCCTAATAAAACATTGACTATAATAACAATCTTACATTTTCTATAAAACTGCACCAGGTCACAGTACCCTCTCACTCTGATAAGCATTTACGTAGTGTAAAATGGTGTACCCAGGACTCGTATTGTGAAAGGCAAAAGGGGAAGTCCTTCTGTACTGTGCTGCAGCTGACAGGTGGGGAAAATATAAAATTGCCCACCTTGGTTCAGACAACAGAGCCTCTGTGTGTTGAATGTATATTATCCTCAAAGTAAATGCACAATTAATGCCCTGTGGCTAGAATGTTTTACTTTCCTGAAAGAAAACAGGTGCAACAGAATCATTTAATAACACATCTTGTCATCAACTGAAGAATCAGATATATCTGACACTGATTAGTGGCCACTGGTCATAGGCAATCCTGCTAAAAAATGACTGGTGCATCACTACCTGGAATTTCCTCATTGGCTTTCCTACCAGGCTGGACACACTGGATGCCTGTGTACTGCGTGATACCTGCCTTGCTGAGCTGCTGCAGCTCACTAGCGTGTCTGTGTGCACATAGGCTGCGCTGCTGCTGCAGTGCAGCCTATGGAGTTTGTCTTTGATAATTATCAATAAATATGATGTGATTTTCCCTTTTCCCTTTGAATGAGCGAGATATGCGTGTTTTTTCATGTCTGTGACATATTGTAGAGGTACAGACATAAAACTGTTGTGAAATGCTAGTATAAGCTACTGGATATGACTGTCTACAGGTCGTTTTCAAGTCTGTTTTTGCCAATAACTGCATGTGTTGTAGTAGGTGAGACTCTGAATCAACGTATTAGCGATGCAGCAGCCATGCGTGCAAGAAATGCGTCTAATGCATCCAGTGCGAATGGTCTAACCTGTTAACACAGGCGCTGAAATGAAAAGTGAGAGGTAACACCACGCAGCAGCACCGCACACACATCCAGTGTGTCCAGCCTCTTATTTGTGCCACCAACTATTGTCTCCATCTCCTCACCTTTCAGCCTGATCTCCAAGGGATCCAATGAAGACAGCAAAGGCATTGACCTGCGGGTCTGAGGTCAGGACTTGGGCGAATCGCTCGGGCTGGATGCCATAGCGTTCCAAGTTGGCATCGCTGAGCACCACCACAAAGTGCTCGTCGGCCTCTTCTCGTGTCAGCTCCTTAATGCTGGCATCTGTGCCCTCCAGAGTGTAGTCGCCGCTCATGCAGAACTGAGAGTGGGCATGCATGGTCTGCAGAGGTGGAGGGGGAGGGTACAAGACAGGACATCATATATTCAGTATATTGTACAGGTCGAGAAATAGTTTGTGGTGGCTGATCCTGGCAAGTGCTGGACTGGGGACTGCAAACAGCTCTGATCATTACACTCAGAGGCTACCTTTCAATTGTGTATTTAAGAGTCAGTTCACCCATGACACAAAAAGCTATAAAACGTTCCTTCATATAATTATCTGAATGACTACACACCACTGTTGAAAAGTAAAAACAAAAAAAAAACATTTTTGTAGCATTGCAGCCATTCACTTAATGTACACTCATAGCTGCATTTCAATACAGGCTCCAGAGACATAGAAAGTCACCCAACAATAATTAAAAAATGTTTTGTATGAATGTGCGGGAATAACTGGTGTACAGTTAAGAAAACATGAATGGACTGATGATTAATCAGTACCTTGAGGACTTTGAGTCTCTGCTTGTCATTCTTGGGAACTTTGTCCACTCGGACCAGCTCGATGTCGTAGCCGTCGCCAGAGTGGCCCACTATGTCGTACTGCACAGAGAAAAAAGTTTATATTAGAGAAAATTTGCTTACATGGTACAAAGGTACAATGTGTCATAAAGCATAAATATAAAGAGCAACAATGACTAAATATTATTTTGAGTAAAACCCTTTTGTCTCATTCTCATGCAGGACCTAGATGCAGGTGTGATGGTTCAGAAATGTCAGATCATAACTTGCGCAAAGCTATCCTCGCTCCAACCTGGACACACTCCAGTACGTTCATCCTGTCATGCTAAAGTGCCTCACATAGGATATCCATCACAGTTGGCTTATGTAAGGCTGGGTCAGCCTGGCACCGTGGGTTCCACTCAGCTATTTCAGAACCCAGGTATTACGTACATGGGCTATTTCTAATAAGGGTGGTTATGGCTGTGGAGGTCAGAGGTATGCGACTGTGTGTCTCTCTGTCCATGTAGCTGTTGCCGGGTAGATGTGTATTTTTTCAAAATGCTTTCTTTTGACTTCACATAATCTTTTTGGCACTTTTTTCAGTTGGGTTTTTATAGACATCAGTCACCAGAAAATTACCAGGATATAATTAAAGTCGCTTAAATAAAAATTCTGAGGTTTTGTTCACAACACTGATATGTACGTTTTCTGTTCCATTTTCGGCTTTTAAATGGGGGTCTGATGGCTGTTATAAATAGGACATGAAACTTAAAAGTGACAAATTCTTAGGAATAATGTTTCATCTAGCCATCTTTATTTACATGTACTGTTTCAAATAGAAACCATGAATAGATATGTTTGTTTGACCTACCACCATCAATGGATATCTTACATTGTACACACACATACACACACACAGAGTAAAACTACCGGTAGCACAGACAAACTGAGGTGAGGTTCCATGTGTTTGTGTGATCAGATGTGCTTTAATGTAAGGGGTTTTAAGCAAAGAAAGCTGTCTTGTGATGAGAATCACTGTGTGTGTGTGTGTGTGTGTGATATGTGATCGGTATTAGTTGGGTTGAGTGTCACTTAGGGGCCAAGAAGTCTGTCTCCCTTCAACTTTTTTACACATGCTCACATCTCCCCCTCCCACCGTCTCTGTCACTCTGTTTCCCTTCTTCCATCTTTGGCATTATCCTTGTTTCCTTGGTAATGTGCTGCTACTCTTTCCTACTATAAGTGGCCCGTGACATGTATCAACTGTTGAGTCTTCTTTGCACGGACCGATGTGGTCAAAAGGTTGATATAAGAGCACCAGTGTCACATAAGGTCATAAGGTTTAAACTAATTAAAGTCTAGCCAAAGCCAAGCCCAGTGTGGCTGTCCGTGTAGAAGCTACACAAAACAACTCCTTTAGATGGCTGACCTCACTTAGATTTCATTCATAAGACCACCAGGGTGAAGGGAAAACATTAGTGGACGAAGTATATTGATCCAGGAATTATCCAAATAAAGTGTCATATAACTAAACTGTGTGAAATGAATTTCATCTGAGAAAGATACGCCTGGTTGGTTATTATTGTTTATTTTATGGTCACTGTACAGAAACGACCAGCTGTGGGTAGAAACCTGATTACCAGTGTTTCTCAGGAGTAGTGTGGCTACAACACATATACCAATTCATATGTAAACAAAAATGCTTTTCAGGGTCAGATTCATTCAGAAAACAAATGGTGACATTCTCCATGTCTCTGAATAAACAGATCCAGGATAAAGCCTTCTGAACTGTTCACAGATTCATCAGGGCTGTCCTGATAAAATCAACATGTTTGACATTCAGGATTTAAAATCTGAATGATTACTTTGGTACTTTACAAGCCAGACCAAAGCAACCAATGAAGGAGGCATCCTGGAGCAGCTGACAATGCTGCCAAGCAGTGGTAAACATTATAGTCCTTGATGCAAACAAAAGATGACAAACTCATCCAAACTCATTTAACTTTCAGCTTTGTTTTTTCTCACTGTGACGCAAAACCATAGCAAGTTGTCACACCATGCTAATCTTCTTGTTTATGCCTGTTTTCCCATGAGATAATGTCAGAGCGATCACGTGTGTGCCCAGCATCAGGCTGCAGAGCCATGAAGCCAGAGCATTGAAGGCATGCCCCACTGCTGCACAGAGCGCTATGTGCTGTTTATTCAAAATGTATTAACATTGAACGTTTTACGTGTCCAAATACACTAAATTTAACACTGCTCTTCCTGTTGTCCTCAGTAATATACATGCCAAGTAGATCGGAAGTAGATCGGATGAAAATGTTGCCACATTTGTAAGGAACATGCATTTGTGGGATGAGCAGCAGAGCTGAGTATGTGGGTTGCGCTAATGAAAACTATTGACAAATCTTCTCTTGAAACAATCTCCCAAACACAATCTCACCTTGAACTTGTGCTCATAGCTCTCTAGAGCCTCCATGACCATACACACTGCCTCCATGGAGCGCTCCAGCCTGCCATCCACGCCGTTGAAGCGGTACATGCTGCCCGACACGTCAGCTAAGACTCGTAAACGCTTGGGCTTCTGCTGAGGGCTGCCCAGCTGTAAACACACGGGAACATACACACAAAGCACAAGATTAAAAAAAGTATTAGCAGCGACTCAGTTAAAGAAAGTACCTACTTTGGGGAGTGTTTTGTGTAATATGGTGTGGCTTACTTAAAATAACATTCAACACAAGGCCAGGATTTCAAAACTGGCTGCAATTACTTCAGTGTAGACCTTCACGCAAAACCAAAAATATGCAATGCTTGGAGCTAAATAAGGTAGAAAAACATGGTATGCATTTTATGGTTAGTGTGAGTTTGTATGATTAGTTTGGGAACTATGTCCGTGCTGTATGTGTGTGTGTAGTATAACATACATGACAGTAGACGAAATGACTAGAAGCTGTCTACGAGCTCGAGCAGAAACATGGGGTGTAATAATAATCTCACACACACCACTGGAATGTTTCGTCTGACAGATAAAGGTCAAAATGATGTGTGTAAGTCTGGCAGTGTATTTGGAGGTGCGGCTCACACTCAAGTCGAAGTGTGGTTTAAATATCTGTAGCAACACACATATAAACACACACACACACACACACACACACACACACACACACACACACAAACCTCTGGATCCAGTTCTCCCCTGCGTTTATATATAGCCTTCTCTCCAGTCAATCCATCAATGATTTTAGCATCATCCAATTCTCCTAGAGCCTGGTTCTTCAACCATTGTCTTTCCTTCCCTTTAGCCTGAAAAAACACACATACACACACACATTCAGTTTAGTGGGGCTTTCAGAGGCAACAGACTGATTTGTGAAACAAGGCAGAATAGAGAAGAAAAAACAGACAGCTGTAAATCCAGCCGACCCATTATGGACAACGAGATGGATAAACAGTACATACAGTATGAGTAATGACTAAAAATGCAAGATTTTTTTCAGCCGATATAGTGATCGATAAATGCTTCTTATGGTTGATATGATAAGATGAATAATGGATAATTTCAGTTTTGTTTCTTAAAAAGAAGTTTTTAACCTGTTCTACATGCGTAGCTACATCTTAGCCATAGTAAGAAAGGCTAAGATGCAGTGAACTAAGATGGTAACATACTCTACAAGTTTAACAACATTTGTTTTGTTAAATCTCAAAGACTTTTTTCCCCTCCTTTCTTGGGGAACATGTATTGCAAATACCAATCGCGTTGTCTGCCTTATAGTATGTAAAAAACATCTTGACCCGTGATGACATACTTAGTTCTCTCGTCCACACTGCGTGGCTCTTCTCCTCTGAGTTTACTGATGGATTGTTAACCATCTTTAAAAGATGCATAGAAACCATCTACTATATCAGAATTTTGTAAATACTGTGCTAGAACTTGGCCCCTATGATCTGCTCTGTTTATCATCTATCATAAGATACCAATAAATAGCCGATAATATAGTTTTTCTAACATCTAGCTGATAATTTATCAAGTCTGTGAAAGTCTGACACTGTCTGACCACATTTTGCTGTGGTCACTGGAATGGGAGGGAGGACAAGAGAGGAAGAGAAATATCACTTTCTCCAATCTTCAGCCTGCTGCATGACTGAAGCATGACTCTTTTATATATAAGGTTTATGTGTTGAAATTGATAAATAACTTAAATGTTACGATATTTACCTTAAGGTTCTGCAGTGTGATAAAACTTGTTGTCTGTGCATTTTCTGTCACACTCAAATCATTACAGTTGCAAAGTTGCATTTCCCTAATTTGCCAAAACATGCAAGGTTGTGAGGAAGGAACAAACTGCATCTTGCCGATGGTCCTTCAAAAGTTATTAGATTTTTGACAAATTGGTATTTTGCAATGATCTCATTGTCATCAAACATTCTCCAAATATCTCTTCTCCCATGGGATGTCTCTGCATTACTCCAATTTCCTGAGAAACAGGCTAGGACACCTCTGAAGTTCTAGTGAGCACCGGCAAAGACAGGATACTTTGGTTAATGAAGTTGAAAAAGGATCTTTTATTTCCTCGGGCCTAAAAGTAGGAGCAAAAATGTGTTTCCCTGTGATTCTTTGGCCAGTTAGAACCGATGTCTTATCATGAAATGCTTGATAAATATGAACCCAGGTGTTTATGTCTGGCAAGCCCCTCTATTGTCGAGAGATAAGTAGAGAGGGGGTTTCCCTGTGGGTAGACTGAAGTGGGTGGAAACAATACACTATCAGTTTAATGAAAGCTCGCAAGCTATGGGTGGGTGTGTACAGTATGTGCATGTGAGTGTGTGTAACTCCTTAAATCACTCTTCAGGTATGATAGAAATAACATGACTTCACAGCGTCACGCCTGCAGGGATTGGTATAATCTCCATCAGCCTGAGGCTGCAAGGACAAATACAAACAATAAGCAGCATTCATGTTGAAAGCCAGCACTGGCACAGCTGCAAACACCTGGACGGAAAACACAAACACACACACAACATATACGAACAGAGGTTCACACCTGGACAAGAGAATAATAGAGCAAGGCTTAGTGTAACTGCTCTGTAATCATCCTCACATGCTGCATGATTTTCCTCTCGTCAGAGACACACACACACACGCACGCACGCATGCACGCACGCACGCACGCACGCACGCACGCACGCACGCACGCACGCACACACGCACACACGCACACACACACCAAACCCTACATGAATGTATCAACACACATTTCCTTACAGAAGCTCAAACAAAGGGAGGAAAGTCTCAAACTAAATAGTGAAATGGAGACAAATTCACATCCTGGATTTGTAACACCACCCTCTATGCTTTTGCATTTCATTCACGTAACCAATCCGCGTTCTCCTGTGGGACAGCGCCCCCTTCTTCCTGCCCCCCAATCACAGGTTGTTTGAGGTCAACCAATTGTCCTCAATCTACTTTGTGACCACATGACTTTTGTTGACTGGCCTCAGTCAACTGGACTGCAGTCCTCACTGACTGACTGTACAGTAAAAACTGTTCTGACCTGTCAAACCAAGAAGATTGATACTGAAAAAAAATAAGGTATTACGTTTTCCAAATATACCACATATAAGTCTGAATCTACATAATGATGGACATCAAATGTAGATTTTGCACTCGTACATCTTCAAATTTGAATGATGTAAAAACTGCAATTTTGCTGTATTTTCAAAACTTCATTGATTCCTCTATTCAGGAAAGGAAGAGTGAGACACTTAACTGTCTGTGCCTGAACTCTCTTAGCTGTGCCTTGTTCTACAGTGTTAAAGATCATGTATGGAGTGAACTAACCTGTAAAGTGTCCAAGATAATACGTAGAGACTGAACTTGCCTCCTGACAGCGTTAGAGAAGCGCTCATACGTGGCAGCATCATACTCACTCATATCAATCTCCTTCAACCTGGAGTGGAAGGACAGAAAAAACAGAGGAAGAGGAGAGACAGACGGTTAAAGAGTAATGACACTGCATGTTAAATGTCCATTGTAATCCAGCACATAGTAGTTGTATTTGTAGTTTTGATTTTTTCTTCAACAGGGCTTTAACAGAGGTGTGTCGGCCTCTATTCATATAACTGTGCAAATCAGATGACTGACAGGCAGTTTAATTGGGCACATTCAGGTTTCTTTCTACCTTTATCTATTCAGTAATAGAATAGATAAAGGTGCAAATCAAGTAACACTGGACCAATGTGTTTGAGTGGTACTCACAGTTGTATCTGTGGACATCTCAGTCACATTTCCTCTTGCATGTACTGGTTTATCACAAAAAAGTGTTGCACATCTTATTGAAAAGAATACTTTGATTAAACCTTGAGACGCAGTCTCATAACGTGAATCATCTTTTCATAATATTTTTGCACACCTAACTGACTGGTTTCAACTCGTAAAGTGCAAATCATCAAATGCTCAACTGCATAGAGTTCAGGATTTCTTACACACTGTCACTTTATACATTTATCGCAAAAAGCTGAGGCTGACACTGCAATCTACTTCTTCTTCTTTCTGTATTTTGCAAAATAATTATATTCATACAGTTTATGGATGCAACTGCTAACCCTGATGCAGCAGAGCAGAAAAAAACATTTTAGCATTTTTGCTACATTTGAAGCTGCTGCTGTGTGCTTGATTTTACCAAAGAAGATCAGGTAAGTAGAGGAAGAGAGAGTGAGCTCATGAGCTCAGGGCACCTGTGGACAAACTGACACAGGGTCAGTGTTATCAAACATGGAGCCCATTTTTTGCATCTGTGCATGTGTGTGTTCTTTTCACAATACACCTGCAGACATGACAAGACAGGTGGACTGTGCCCCCCAAGATGAGCTTATCTCTATAATCCCACTGTGCAGGTACTTTAGTATCGCTGACACACACAGACATAGAATAGTCCTCTGGTGTTGTGTCCTCATCAATGTTGCACCGACTGGAGTGAGTGAGTGTGTATGTGTGTGTTGAAGAGAGACTTGTGAGGGAAATCTCTGCCAGGTGTTTGAAACTTTTGGTGACAACCAGACCGTGACCACCACAGAGATACGGAGCAGTGACTTCAAAACACGGGTAGGGACTGAAACATGGTGGAGAGGCTCTGAGTGCATGCATGAGAGAGAGAGAGAGAGAGAGAGAGAGAGAGAGAGACAGACAGACAGAGAGAGAGAGAGAGAGAGAGAGAGAGAGAGAGAGAGCAACAGAGATAGAGAGAGCAACAGAGATAGAGATAGCAAGAGGCTGGTTGCATGAGAACAGCCTAAGATGGGTGTATTGTGTAGACTGCACTTTCATCAGCCATGCCATCAAACAGACCAAACACACATTCACACGCATTCACTCACAGAACATCTACATTTACTAGGGTAAATGAACTGACAAAAACAACCTTTAGGGAGCCGCACAGTAAGTGCTGAAACAGCCACTGTAACAAACAACATAAAGTGAAATGTTCAGACATGCATCGCATGGCAGACGTGGATGGCTCTGCATCAATGCATAATTTGGAGTTTGTCACCTAAGTGAACGTCTCCAGTCGTGAAGAACATAGCGATCCTAGCTTATCAGCCAAGGAGTGAGTAAGGAATGTCAACTTTGCTGTTCAACACTGTGAGAAGTGTGTGCAGCAGAGTCATGTTTGTGATGTTTACCAATATAACAAGTGCAATGTCTTAAAGCTGCTATGTCAAAAACCTTAATATAGATTACGGACCTGCAAATCTGATAAGATGCCATTTTTATCTTGTAGACTTTTGAATAAAAAGATCATTTAGAATAATCCTACTTCTTGTATTATATTAAGAAAAACAGGGATGTATTGAGAATCAATGTGCACTTGAATAACTGACAGCTGAATCATGATCAAATTGATTCGTGAAGCCAGTGAAGATTCAAATATTTAAAATAGACCACCACTTTGAGTGTAGAAGTACATTTTTAGGTTGTTAGATGGATTTGGTGTTAGCAGGTTTTGCTCAGATAGATTCAATTCTCAAACAAACATTTAGTTGCTTTATCTTACATTTTAAAAAATGTATTTACATTTTTTATCTCAGCTTTAAGAGGCACTTTTTAGTTTTAGGGAAAACATTTTCATCAGTGGAGATGGAACAGTCAGGAAATGCCTCTCTGAACGAGTTTCCTTCTCTGTCAACTGGCACAGCCTGAGCAAAGCCCCTAGTTTTCACTCGTAAAGGCCACTCAACACATGATCACACCGCAGACTCACTGGTTGTTGATGGGCAGAATTTTTCATCAAAGGTGCACTTTGTAGTTTTGGAAATACATTTGTACAGAATTGCATTGAGTTTTAAATTCTCCTCCAAAACTACACAGTGCCACTCTATGAAACTGTAAATAACTTGTATTAAACACGAATGGCTCTTGATCTATCCTCTTTACCCACTTATCCTCTGCTGTGATCACTGACCCAAGTCTATTACATAAAGACAGATAAAATTTCACACATTTAAATCTTTAGACAATTAAGCATCAGCAATTAACGTAACCTGCATGTATCCTGTTTGTACATATGAGGTTCCACTCAGACAAGGCTACAAAGACTGATAATCAATAATGTTAATTGCTTCCTTTGATGAATATGTATGTTTAATTTAAGCCCATTCCTTTGTAGAGACTGGCCTTGCATTCTCATGACACACAATGTACTGTATCACACTCACAGTGTAATCCAGTTTATTTTTTTCAACCTGCACACACAGTCTCGCTGTCTGTTTCTCTGCATTCCCACCGCATCATGTCAACCCAAAAACCAGTACATAGCAGAGTAGTGTGTGTGTGTGTGTGTGTGTGTGTGTGTGTGTGTATGGATGCATGAGAGTGTTTGTGGTGAGCAGACACTCTGGCAAGTGGCCGCATCTATTTCCTTCAAATTCCAGAACTTTGACTTAAACAGGAGAGAGACCGCAAGTTTGTGAAATTTTTCACACAACAACCACAAAAACAAAGACTTAAGCTGACACTCCCAACGACTTCACACACAGTGTGCTTCCATCCACACAACCAACCTCTCCCAGGATATAGACTATAATTGCAATAAAATAATTAAATTGGGTTGACATGTAACAGTAACAACTTATTCAACCATTCATCAATTCTTGAGCAATGCTTTCCATCTCTGGGGGTCTGTACGTTTTTCCTCATGTTGCTTTTGTGTTATTTAACAGAACTTCCATTTCCGAGTTTCTAAAATCTAGAGAGAATTTTCTAACATGTTGTTTGACACATTTGTCATAATGGAACTCGAATAAAACAAAGCAACGAAGTAACGAGGAACTTGAGAGAACACGATCACCATGATGGAGTGTTCAAACAGCAAAGCAAAGAAAAGTTTTTATTTTCAAGAGGTAAGCGGGGTGGGGTAGACACTGCTCAGAGCCATCAAGCTGTAGAGGACAGAGTCGGGAGGCAGAGCTTGACCTTGTGGAGGAAGAACACTCGCAGTCAAATCTCTCTCTGACTCGGAGCTGTTCACTAATGGGAGGAGAGCTCAGAGTTTACTTTTAGCTTTTGAGATTAAGGAGTGGATTTATCTTCACATCTGTTTATCAACCTGACTGCAGCAGCGATTCGTGGATGTGACCTAAATTGTCAAGTGGAGGGGAAATGTATTTTATTTCATGAACATTATTTTGCAGAGAGGAGAGGGGAAAATAGGAGAGAAAACCAGAGTCTTGGGTGAGTGCTGAGCTGACCTGAATTCAAACAAAAAAAACATAGACACACACTCTTACGACTTGCTGTTGCTCGCTAGCTTACAGGTATTTGGGGTGAATAAACACTCACTGAGTAAAGCAAATAAACAAAAATGTTAAAATTCACAAGAGTAACACAAGACAAAAATGTCCTTAGCAATCAGTGTGAACACACTATAAGATAACTTTTCTCCTAAAAAAGGGGCTAAATTTGTGTGTGTTTTACTCTTGCTGGTGCCTTCCATCCAACGACACGCAGCCTGCAAGCACAGGACCTCTAGTGGATCATCTTTTGTGCCTTGCATTAAGTGAGTTGTGTTTCCAGGTAACATCAAAAAAGACAACTGCACCTAATTTGGGCCAATCCGTAGAACGTATTGGGAAATAATCTTATCTGTTAATGTTCGTTTAGTATGGAGACACAGCCAGAAACATATCAAGAGATGTGCAATTATGTGTGTCTGAGTGCACATGTTCACGTGGGAGATTCATATTTTAGGCATACCTAAGCCTGTTTTTACTTGTGCGTGTGTGTGTGTGTGTGTGTGTCAGGCATTCAGGGGTTTACGGAGGGATCATAGTTTGATTGATGCCTGATCTACAGTTAAAAAAACAAAGGATTGTGCAGACGCAGCAGTGAATAGCAAGGTAAAGAAAAAGCCTGACAGAGTTGGCCTGCGATATTAAGAAAATAAATCAATCAAACTGGGCTATCCGAAGGCAGTTCTGTTGTATGTGCTCACCTGCTGTGATGAAGAACAGTCAAGTACAGTGACAACTACTTGGAAGCAGAGTATCAGCATGTAGCTACAAGATTTTCTCTGGGCTTAGTGGGAAACTGACAGACAGGACAGTGAGGAGGGAAACAGGAAAAGAGTGTCAAAGAAAAATATTATAAGCAAGTTAAATGAAAAGAAGAGATAAAAAGAAATAATAATAAAACGACAGAAGAGCCAGAGAGGTTGTTCTTCTTGGTGTGAAAGAAGCCAGTGTATGAGAGGGGGCATGCAAGAAAGGGGGGGGGACAAGGGGGATGGGGGTGAAAAGAAAGTTAAGAGAACGAGACTGTTTGAAGCGAAAGAGAACAGAGACAGCCTTCATGGTTGAGCTGGTGAAAGGGCTGCCCTCTCAACCCTCTGCTCTGAAGCAAATGTGTGTGAGTACACGCGTGCGCACACACACACACACACACACACACACACACACACACACACACACACACACACACACACACACACACACACACACACACCAGCTGGAGAACTGCAGCCTGTGGTTGTTTGCCCAGGATGGAGCACCATACAGTACCTGGGATTGCTAACTGATGGCCAAAACAAGGCCCATACACACACCTGTTCCACATTACACACATAACACACTTCAGTTCTGGGTGGTTCCAAAGTGGAGAGAGACAGTCACTCAAACATTGTGGAGCTAACTCAATTAACATACAAGTTCTTGGTTAAGAGTTGGCTACACTTCCTCATACTGAGCAGGCATTTCAGCATGTGTTCACTGGATTCTCCTGGAAGCTACCTACCTTTCTTTGAAGGCTTTTTCACCCATTTCACGTGCTGCCCTGCGCACCTCTTCTGGAACTGCATCTTTCTCAGCCTGGGATACCTGGTACACCTTGTGCCCTGCATCTAGCCGATAGGGGCCCCCTTTGCCACCCATCCCCGCTGTGTCTCTGCCGCCTGCAGAGAAACATTTTATCAGGGATTAGGGATGAATCACAGCTTGTGCACTTTAGATAATCCATAACTTATATGAAACTACACATTTAAGACAGAGTAAAACGTCAGCTTTCATTTTACTTTAAACACAGCACATCGACTTAGATGATAAATGTTGAATTGGTTAAATAGTAGCACTGGTTACCCGTGCCTCCCGCCCACTGGTTCCCCCCAACGTGAGGAGCGTTGTTGGGGTCGATCTTGCCATGTTTTGGGGCAGTGACATCCTGGCCGCTGTCCCTCTGGAAGGTGATCTGAAATGAGACGCATGAGGGCCAGTTTTTAAACTTTCAGAAAACAAATAAGTGCAGATTCTCGTACATCTGTGCAGGTGGCCTCTGAAGTGAGCTATGGACAACAAATGCCCTAGCTTATAAGGGGTGAAAGCATCAGTATTATTATTGTGACGTGTATATAGTCTGGTTTTTAACAATGTCTCATGGAGCTGTACTTGCTATTGTACATTACAAGTTTGAAAATAATAACAAAACAAGTGCCGTAAAAAGTAACCAAAATTCATAATTTACGAGTAAAAGTAAAGAAATCATGTGAAAATAACACTTTGGTTAAAGTGAAAGACACTTCAGAGTATCAGATATTAAATGTACTTAAGTATCTTTGCAGACTCTGCATAATGCAGTAGAGCCAAATAAAAAGTAAAAAGTACAATATTTGCCTCCGGAATGTAGTGGAGTGGTAGTATAAAGTAACAGAAAACCACCACTCCACACAACAACCATTGGGCTTTACTGTGTTTTTTTTTTATTTTGATGCTAAATAAACTGCATCTGCATTTAACCTTTGAGATGCTGACAAGCTAGCACAACAAGCATTTATGCATTTGACACAAAAAAATATGCAGGCTACATATACAAAGTGTTTAACTAACCAGTTCTTAACATTCCAAACCACTCAGGAATCCAGTTTCATCAGAGAGGCTGCAGTAAGTGACAATAACACAGTATTACAACATCTCCCAGGAAAAGCTCACAACCGTTGTAGTAACACACTCTGCCACTAACAAAGATGTATTTAATTTTCCTTTTTCCTTTTCTAAAGTCACACAACTTCTCTTGAAACATCCTCGTTCTGTTAAACCCCCTGATGTATTAGTATGTGAGACGACCATCAAAACACTCAGCCATGTAGCGCACAGTCAAAGCGTCAACAGAATGAACTTTGTATCTTTAAGCTCTGAAGTTTTGGCAGGATGGACAGAATAGGTTCTGTCTCTCTCAGCAGGAGAGTGATGAGATGGAAGGAGTGGAGACACCGAGAGGTTGAAGCTTTGGATTCTCAGGTCCATCTCAATGGCACCTTCAGTGCCAAAATCAGCATGCTGGCTCTCACACTGAGGCAGGGCAGCCGTCCAGAGTCTGGCACGCATGAAGGAGTGAGAGGGTGAAGGGTAGTTCAGTGGGATACTAAGTGTATCCCCTGCAGCTCAGCTGCATTCTTACATACTGCTGGAATTTGAATGGTATCTGTGGGGTTTGTGAGGTTTTGTTTTATACTGTGTGTGTGTGTGTGTGTGTGTGTGTGTGTGTGTGTGTGTGTGTGTGTGTGTGTTATCTTTTCTGTTTTTTATTGTTGCTTAGTTTGTCATGGCCTGTGCAGTTGAACAGAGACTTATCTAGTAGAAGCAGCAGTCCAGCTAAGAAGGACCCCTCCTCTCCCCCTACTGAGACCTCTGTCCACACCTCCAACTGACACACAGTGGAGCTCAGCTCAGGATCTGTTCTCACACCTACATGAGGCTGCTGCATCAGCAGAGCTCTCTATATTTAGTGCAGATTAGGAGAGCCGGTCTGAAACCATGTCAGATTACAGGACAAGATAATATTCATCATAAGAACCAGCTCGTCCTGTGGACCTACTACCAGTTTCATGATTTGTCAGTTGGGTACAATACGTTTGGTTGTTCACACTATACTTTTAATATAACAAAGGTGAGCTTTATCCAGAGTCCACCAGATGTTCATACTGTGTTTCAGTCATGCTTCACACCTGAAATGGTGTTCATAGGGGCACTTTGTTAAAAGGTGAAATGCTCATTTGCTTTTTCCAGAAGAAGAAGAAGAAGCTAGCATCTTTAACCTCTCTAGCAGAGCAAACATGAGTATTGGGAGTAAAGAAAATGCTATTTTAATATTAATTGGTTTTGACAAAATATTTGATAGTTTAATAATTAGCTTTGCACGACAAAAGGGGCTTGGTAAAGCAACAATAAAATCTTATTTTAAAAAAATAACCCACCCCCTTACCCATCATAGACAGTATAAAAATACTAAAAAAAAAACCAAAACCTCTTGCACCCCAGGTCTGAGCTCACCAGAAGCCTGCTCCTCTTCACCTCCATGCAGATCTCAGACACTCTCTTCATCTAAACACCACCACCTGTGTCTGGACTCCATCAGTGTAGATCCAGTACCAAGCACAGCTTCACTGCCACCAAATATGTTGATGTCACGATGGCTAATTGCCAAAACTATTCACAATTCTCATCTTTATTGTGCACATCAATAATTCACACATATTAAGTCTCTCCTGATTGAACTGTTCTTAATTTGAATTAAGCATCAACATATGTAGGACTGTAGGAATCAGTTGGACTTATGAGTCCAACTGATTTATTGCAGATGTACATCTATACAATTTGATGCCACCCAATACAACTGATCTGCCACATCTGCCAATGGCAACATTATACGGTGGGAACCATATTGTAAGGGGGTTTCTGCGGGTAAAGATAATCACTTAAGATTTGATAACATTATGACAGATATAAGAACAAATACAAGCAAGCCAAGTGCATTTCATGTACTGTACAATAATGCAGGGATGGATATTCTTTCTGTTGAAATCCAGAGCTGAATGGCTGACTTCTTTTTGTTGCTGATATGTCTTCATCAATACTGTGAATGGTGTCAAAAATGCAGTCAGTCTGTTTATAAGAAAAATACAGCCTGCAGTACAGTTGACACGATACCAGAATTTTACAGTTTGATACAATACAAGGATAAACAAAGAATACTTAATAACAAAGCTTAAGGGACCCAAAATAGGATTTTCTTCTTTTTATTTACAACCTGCACACAGTTGCTTATGCACTATTGATACTGTTAAATGCAGATATCGTATCGTGGTGTCAAAAACCTTAGCTTATAGAAGAGACGGCTCCTACAAATACACACAGCATGATCACATCCTCTACAGACCAGCTGTGTTGGCTATGGAGATTACAGATCTACATGAGAAAAATCTTGGCCATTCCCTGCATGACAATAACCACTGTAGGGATGTGGGGTGGGGTCTCAAACACGGGTCATTTAAAATGACAAAAACAGTCTCACTGTTCCATGCAGCTGCAAACCAACAAATCTGTGTATCAAGACAGCTTTCCATTACTCTAGTGTAAGTGAAGAGCCACAGGAAGTGTGTGCGTAAGTGTGTTTGTAGATGAACGCATGTTAACCTCAGTAACCAGAGAGACCTGGGTGCCATAGCTCTGTGGTGAGGTAAAGGGTCAGAGGTCTGATCCACTCATGGCACCAGAGCTCACCTTCAGGATCTCACCTTCACCATGTGACCGCTCTCTGAATACAGTAATGCATATGTGTCTGTATGCGTGAGTCATTCATTTACACACACGCCTGTCCCATGATGGGAAATGAATTGATGCTCAGGAGTTTGGCTTCAAAGGCTTTGCTGTACTGGCTAGTCATATCATTCTGACTGAGTGTTTATGAATGTGATTATGATCACTCACTTAACACCACACACACTCTTCCCCCCTTCCAACACAGCACCACTTCCGTCAGACCTGTCTGTGCATTTGCTGAGCCCTCATGCTCAGTTTAGGTGTCTCAGAAATCTGTCCATTAGAGAAGAAGTTGAGCCATTAGGACTCCAGTTTCCTGATGACAGGCTTGTTTCAGTAATCCACCCTGTCATCACACTGTATATAGATAAAACTCTCTTGCTGATGACAACACAACACATGGATGTGTCTTCAATGGCCTCGTAATGGACTCGCTTCTGGAACAGTCACAACCAGTAAAGGGGTGACTAATGCTCTACTTTTAGTTTTAGTAAAATGATGAGTGACGCTTTACAACATGTGTCCATTTTTGGGCTCTGAGTGGCTCGGTTCAGTTTCCTACTCTGCTTGGGAAAGAGGCACTGCAGCTACAGGACTGTGTGTGTGTGTGTGTGTATGTGTGTGTGTGTGTGTGTGTGTGTGCGTGCGTGCGTGCGTGCGTGTGTGTGTGTGTGTGTGTGTCACATTACGATTTCCCAACAGGGATCCTGATAGTCGGACCATCAGTGTCACTAACTACATGAATCACATAGCAGAAAAGTCACAGCCCTGCAATATGATAACTTGGCATCTGAGTCTGCTTATGCCCACCACATTAAAATTATAAAGGAAACACGACTTCTTAGAAACAAAGCTAAAAAGATTTAAATTGGTGGCCATAACATAAACCTGTATAATTGCTACATCTTTGACTCTATATTCAGTAACACTGAGCATATCTCTAAATTTTTTACTGGAAACCAGATTGGGGAAATAAAGCACCTCAGGAACAAGCAGCTCCTCTCATTCCACAACTTTGTCAATATTTGATAACAGTTGTTGAGCAACTTAGTCACTTTCAATGAAATTTCATCAAATTTCTTCTCTCTAAGCATCAAGTTAAAGATGGCACCTTAACCCGAGACAGGGAAACAGACAGACAGAAGGAAAGGAAGAGGAAGAGGGAGAGTGGGGCGGGTGGTGCAGTTGAGAAAACTTCATTTTTATGACTGTGGGAATCAATGTCTCTACCCCACCCTCCTCACTCAATGAGTTTTTTCCCCTCTCTCTTCTTTTCTTCACAGTGTTTCTCCCCCCCTTCACTCATCTGCAGTCCACGCCTTGTCTTGTAGGATTAATAGCCTCATAAATTTCTGATTCTCCCCTCAGACGCCTAAAGACAAAGTGATTTAAGAGGGATGGCATCTGTGTGTGTGTGTGTGTGAGAGAGAGAGTGCGTTTCTCTGAGTAAATGTGTGCTCATGCACTTGGGTGTTTGCTAGTGTGTGTTGGTATAAATTCATGGTTATACATGTATGTATGAACATGTGCAAGTGTCTTCAATGTGAATGTTTTACTGATTTCATGCCTGAGCGTGAAATATTCTTCAATTGTGTGAGTTTATGTATTCAAGACGGCCTACACGTACATGTAGCTGTGAAAGTACTAAAGTCTAACTATAATTTGTTGCTAGTGATCGGTGCACAGTCCAAAAAGTTATTGTTAACTACCGCTGTTTGATAGTGGCACAAGACTGCAGAACAGTGCTGCAGACTTGGGTGTTAAAACAGCCATGTTGTACTAATGAGTGACAGTATAAATTTGACTGTATTATGTTGGATACCTGCAAACACCTATGGTCCACCAGTTAAAGGGGCACTATGCAACAATATTAGCAAAAATTACCCTAACTATGCAGGCTGAAAGTCATTCTGAATGTTCTTTGACACTTTCTGGGTCGTTTGGTCATTGCTACGACTCCCCCTAGCGCTTCTGGGCGGAGAAACGGAACATGCAACTTGCTGCCACCGGTCCGAAGTCAATCCGGAAGTGAGCCGGCGGAAGTATCCCGCCGCCCCTCGAAAATGTAGTCAGATTGTAGTTTCGAAACTGCTTTACGGCAAACACACCCCCAAACATGGAACCGGGTAGATATAAACTGCCAGTTGCAAGGCAATTGTTGTATTCCTCATGTATCAGTCGACTATAAAGAGACCCAAGAAGCCACAGTCGGAGGAACAGAAGAAGAAGAAAAAGGAGCTTGACAAAAAAAAGAGACCAGACACGGGTAAACATAGGACGAGCTTTTGAGGAGTCCAAAACAGGCGCCGACTTGGCCGTGTTGCTGTTGAAATTGTGAGTGGATGAACTTTGTCTTTGCAACGTGACTTGATAGTCTTTTGAACACGATATTGCTTGACTGTTTTACTGTGAGCCCTGCATGTGTTTAGCTTGGTTTCTTGATGGCTCGCTCGATAGTTAGCGGGTGTTTAGCGTAGCAGTCACTTGCTACCAAACACGTTTGTTTGCGTTCTGATTCCAGGTTCTTGTTGGTTTTTAGATATCTAGTTCGGTCTTTGAATGTCGCATGGTTTGTCGCCTGTATCTTGCGATATGTCCGGCTGAACACAGAGCACGAAGTGCATTAAGTGCCAGACGTGACTCGCTGTTTAGCCGGCCGGCTTCTTAGAAAACAGATGCACATGGTAAAGTAGTAGCAGCTTGGTGGGCGGGGGAGGCTCGTCAACAAGTCTTTTCGACAGTGTATCTGCGCCGAAGCTGTAGGGGGAGCCCTGCAGCGAAAAGCGTATGCACAAAACTAGTGCAAAGCTAGAAAACGGCGAAGGAATCTGGTCTGGAAACTGCTGCTGCATAGTCCGGCTTTAAACTAAAGACATGTGCTGTGTGCAGCCGGATGATGACTGACTGATGTCTCCAATGCATTGTATATGCATGCATTCTGTGTCTGTGCTTCTGCTTTGCATGCTGTGGTGTGATGTGTCTTGCGTCATGGGTTTTTGTGTTGCATGTTTAATTTTGTAATTAATCTTATTTATTCATATTCTGTTCTGTTTTTAGGGTGACTTCTGTCTAGGGACTACAGATGAAAAATAGCCTCTTGGATAATTCTGGTGCATTTACAGCAATGTTATTAATGTGCACTGTCCCTGTTTTCAAATAAACTTATATTACTTATATTACATTGATGACGTCAACAGTGCTGTAATGGAACTATGTCACTCTGACACTCAAGACAGATGAGAGGAACTATTGAGTACTGAACACCAAACAGCCACGGACACCTGCATGCACACTTATGTCCAGAAATACATGAGTAAAGATGATGAACAAGATCATTATGAAGGCAATGAACTCTACTCATGTTTTTTTTCTCTGTTGGGACGATACACATGATTTCTTCCTGTTAATCACCCCCGACATACTTCAGTTGGAAGATTTTTTTCCTGACTTTTCTTTTTCATATCATACTTTGGTCAACAGCTTCATTGTTAGATTGTTTAAGTGTGTCATAAAAACAAGGTATTTAGCAAATAATGTACATATGCCATATGCAAACAGGTAAGCTCGTATAGAGGTGAGGTGTGTAACTTGTTGGTTCAGTGGCATATCTGAGAAGATATACATAGTGACTTTTACACAGGGATGTTTAAATACAGTAGTGCCACTGTTGTTTCCAGTGAGCTTACACAGAGCACAGAGAGGGTCTGTCTAAGTCTGACCTACAGTGGACTCAAGGTGCCCCATCAAAGGGGAGGAATCTAGGCCAGAAAGAATGTATTATGGTGTGCAGGTGTATGGGAGTATGTGTGTAATAATGAATTGATTCTCAGTCAAAGGCAATGTGCTTAATTTTTGGTCCACTAGGCAGGTATGTATACGTTCTCTTCAGAAAATCTACCACATACATAATGATTACCTCTTGTCATATGTTTTTGCAGGAGAAACTATTAGAAAATGGTGAAGACTGACAGACAATGTTGTTTTACACTTTCCCTTTATTCATTCCTAAAAAAAATATTATAAAATAATAATATAGACTTTAACAATACATTAGTCCATGTCGATTTGTATTTCAAGACACAGAACATAATATTGCTGCCTGTGCTGAGTATGTGGGCACCTTAACAAAGACTCCTCAGTTTGCCAGTCTAAATGTTCTGAACCACACCAAAGGCCAGACCTATTGCATCATCTGCACAATGCCCATCCATTCATACACACCCAACCTGGGTACAGCGGGGTCATACATTTTGGGCCTGTAAACATTCCATTTATGTTATAATCAGAAATGTTTCAGCAGCAAATATATTCTGTCAGAGTGAGGCAAGTATGCAGACAACTAGATGACATTGTGTTCACAGCAGTTATATTTAAAGCAGTACTGCCCCTCAGTGGTATTGAGAGAAACTGCAGTCTGCAAGCATTTCAGCAGATCACTCAACCCTCTCATCCGTGTCATAGAACATTGAAGCATTCAAAAAAGAAGCTTCTCCATGAACCATTTAAGATTTCCAAAACAAAGTGTTGATGTTACCTGAATAGGTCTGCCATCCTCCGTCCCAATCATATTCCTCCATTCCATCAGTGATCGCTGCAGGGTGTCCAATCCTGTCTCCCAGAGACGGACGTACCCACCCATATCCACCGTGACCACGCCTCCAGTACCGAGAGGAGTCATCAGCACATCAGACTCTGAAATCTTGGACAACCAGCTGGTGTACGGCGACACAGACATTGACCTGCCGATCAAAAATATGTAGGAAAGTGCAGACATAGTGAATTAGAGAAATCATCCACAGGGCATCAAACAGGTATAATAATATCTTCCTCCAATGAGTAAATTGTTTTGTTAAAAAAGTTAGTCATGCCAGGGTGTTTACTGACTCAACATTCTGACCTTGATAAAGTGTGTCTAACAGGTGGATCACTTTGGGTTTTTGAGACTATTTATGTATTTCAGCATTTTATTCTATAGTGATACATGGCAAATTCAATGACATTGAAAATCATAGCTTAAAATAAGTCAGTTTAGAAAAGTTTAAAAACACAATAGGTCTGATATGACCTATTGTGTTTTTTAAACTTTTCTCATGAAGTTGGGATTTTCATTTTTTTAAATGAAAACTTTGTTCAGGTTTTTTGATGACCTGAAGTGACAAAAATTCTGAAATCTGGGAGAGTTGGCATGGAATGACTCTGTGTAGTGAAACAATCAATTAGTCCATTTCTCAATGCAATGCTGTCTGTGACCACTAGATAGTGCTAGAGGGTGCAAAATGATCATCTTCTAATTGTACTGGAGAGTACGACAATGAAACAGGTGTGTTGTGTTCACCTTGGGACAGGAATATATTTGACTTTTTTGGAGTTAAGATCTGTCACTTCCAGGTAAGCCGATGTCATTGGAGGCGTGACATCTGTGTGACAAACAAAGAGAACACACTTTTTACACACTGAAGAAAATACTACACTGTTTAAATTCATTTGCCGTGTTGTAAATAAAACTTCTCTGAGCTCATTTGATCTGAGCTCTTACCTTTTGGGTAGACCTCCTTCAGAGGCACTTTGTTTGGTGGAAGGGCCCGGACCACCTGATTAGCTGAGAGCAGACTGACACAATTGTCCCTTTTGGCTGTGCTGGACCGAAGCCCACCTCTGAGGAACATGTGACTTCCCTTCTCACCACTCTTCATCTCTAATAGATCAACAGGCCTCTTAAAGCTGTAAACCTCATTAGGGGACTGGACAAAAGAAGAAATCAAGAGGACAATGTCAAGATTTAGACATCCACTTCATTAATATTGATCAGCTCAGCTCTAGCACCCGCATTAAAGTACCTCATCCAGCCAAGCTTTCATGCTTTCTTTCATGTTCTTCACCCATTTAATTTTTGTCAGGTATACGATAGTCTGACAGTAGGGACACATTATATATGTAGCCATTCCGTTTCACGGTTGAAGGTATAATTTGTAAAATATGGTCAGAGTATAAAGGTCACTCCAAAAATATAGCACTTGCTAGGTATCCTTGGTTGTAGCTAGCTACCATTAGCCAATAAACTAATGGCTCCGTTAGCTGTGAAACAATTAGGCTAAGAGTTTGCCTGAATTGCTACCTCAGATTGCAACGAGGCTTAGCTCGTCCAGCTTTAGCAGCCTGAGAGGTAGCACTGAGGTGGGACTGAACACAGCCTTCGAGGCTGACAGAGGTCAGCTTGAAGACAGGGGAAACAGTACGGAGGTGATTTACAGCAGCTCTTATCAAAGCAGTGACTCCAGGGACGTGAAGACAAAGCAGGCGGGGACAGGAGAGGCATGAGTCAGCAGAGGAGAGAGAGAGTCTGGCATCAGCAGTGGGTGAAAAGTGTGCGTAGTTGGAATGTCTTCACATCTTACTCTGTGAACTGAGGACTTATTTCAGCTAAACCATGGGTGATGGGGTAAAGACAAACCAAGACTGATTGGTTCCACGCTATCCTTTCAACCACAAATAAAACCCATTGCAAAATCAGCTTTTTATCATCTATCTTCCATGCCTTCATCACCTCCCGCCTGGACTACTGTAATGAAGTCCTGTCCGGGCTTCCCTCCAAAACCCTGGACAGGTTCCAGTATGTGCAGAACTCTGCTGCCAGGGTCCTCACCCGCACTGGCAACACATCACCGCCACTCTCATCCACCTTCACTGGCTCCCAGTCAAATCACGCACCACTTACAAAATTCTCTGTCTGACCTATAAATCTCTCCATTCTCCATTTTCTCCATTACCTCGCCCCCCAATATCTGTCTGACCTCCTCCACCCCTACACCCAGTCCCGGACGCTGCGCTCATCAGGCACATACCAGCTCTCTATCCCTCAAACTAAACTGCAAACCCTTGACGACAGAGCCTTCTGTGTGACAGCCCCCACTCTCTGGAACACTCTCCCAGCTTAAATCTGCAAACAGACTTCTCTGGAGACCTTCAAAAACCCATCTCTTCAGTAAGGCCTATCAGCTCTTGGTCCTGCCACAACAATCAACTTTTCTAGGTCTTTATCTTATGTATTTTTGTTCATCCATCTATTCTTTGTTTTGTTTGTTCCACTCTGTTAAGCGCCCTTGGGTACCCTGAAAGGCACTACATAAATTACATGTATTATTATTATTATTATTATTATTATTATTATTATTACGACTGTGTTGGGGAGTTATATTTTGTTCATGTTGAGTTTAAATGAAGAGTGCTTTATAATGGTTTGATGAGGCGATTAATTTTGTCTTAGTTCAGTAGAAGAGGGAAACTTGAATTCAGAGGGTGTAAGATTTTATTTTTCTCTCTGGAAAGTAGACGTAGAAATTTATATGAAATTATTTATTTATTTATTACAATAAAAGCTAAGAGAGCTTGTGAAATTGAAGAACTTGTTGCTAGCATACATCTCCCAGCTGGAACTACAGGGGCTGTCAGACTCTCCCACCTACTGAAGTAAATAGTAGGGGTGGGGGAAAAAATCGATTCACATAAGAATCAGGATTCTAAACATCCACAATTCTGAATTGATTCATAAACTTCAAAAATCGATTTTTTTATTAACGTTCCCCCGTCTCTCTGTGCGCCCCCACGGGCTTCCGTACGCAGCGTTGCAGCAAGCTTGGGGAAAGAAAGACAAGGAATTTGTCTTCAAAATAAGAGCTTGACATTGCACCCCATTGGAGTTTAGAACTGGGTTCTTAGCGGGGGGCTTTTAATTTGAAAGTAGCGACCGTTCCTAGCTAGCCGCTACAACAACAAGCTAACAGCAAAGACGGCTTCAGAGACCGAGGAGACGCTAGCATCTCCTGGATCTCAGCAGCTGTCCAGTTGCTCATCTTGACGTCCGCGGATGAAGTGATGGACTGACTGCTGTGATCAGCTGTTTCCTGGTTTTAAAACTCCTCAGCTGTGGGGCGCACAACAGTGCAGGTCATCCACACCTCCGCCCATCTCACGCAATTTCCGGCATAACAACGTCTCGGATTTAGATCGGAATGGAGTTGGATGAAAGTGTACCCTCCGAGGTGGCAAATTGGCGGACCAGGACAGACCCCCAATTTACCGGCTTCTGTCTAAATCCGCAGACCGAGCCGCAAAAAGGATGGTCAAATTGGCGGCTTGCTGCCCAGTATATAAGCGGCTATTAACTATATGCCAACAGCATACATACAGGCTGCCCTTGTTTGCAATGTCAAACAGAAGTGCACAAAAAGAAGGTGCAGGTCATAACATCCACACAGTGTAGCCAGCACCTTCCTTCCAAGCAGAGAGACAGCAACTTTTCAAAACCCATATTCATCTAGTCAAAACACACTCTTTAAGGGCTTGCTTTTTTCATTCTGCAGCAGATTGCGCTATTAAAGTTGTGCTGCATTTCATGGAAGAAGTTCTCATTTCTTATATAGCATAACCCTTACCTTTTGTATTAAGTTTGCCTTTGTGTGATTACATCATTGGAATCAGTTTATTTAAAAATCACATTATCTTATACAAACTGTATTGTTTTGATGCCATAATTTGCCTTAACACTCTGCATTGTATCAATTTTTGAATCGAGAATCCGTTGAATCGAGAATCGGTTGAATTGAGAATCGATTTTGAATCGAATCGTGACCCTAAGAATCGGAATCGAATCGAATCGTGAGACACCCAAAGATTCACATCCCTAGTAAATAGTGGTGGTATGAGACAGAACTATCACTGCAACACAGTACATAGAAGTCTTTGACATAATGTCAACACTATTGTTTCACTACACTGTATTAATAATTTATAGTTTATTCAATGTTTTCAACTTAAATTCTGGCAAATGTCCCCTTAAATATGGATACTCATTCCCATACTGTATAACCCCAGTCATGAGTCTTTGTATGTAATGAAAAATAATGAGCTTCAATATGACCTTCAGAACAAAGCTTCTTTGAACTGAGCTTCTTACCCTATCTCTGAGGGAGACCCCAGCCACCCTGCGAAGAAAGCCCATTTCGGCCGCTTGTACCCGCGATCTCATTCTTTCAGTCATGACCCATCGCTCATGACCATAGGTGAGGGTAGGGACGAAGATTGACCGGTAGATCGAGAGCTTTGCCTTCCGGCTCAGCTCCCTTTTCGTCACAACCGTGCGGTAAAGCGCATGCAACACCGCACCCGCTGCGCCGACTCTCCGGTCAATCTCACGCCCCATCATCCCCTCACTCGTGAACAAAACCCGAGGTACTTGACCTCCTTCACTTGGGGCAAGGACACATTCCCCACCTGGAGTAAGCAATCCACCGGTTTCCTACTGAGAACCATGGCCTCAGATTTAGAGGTGCTGATCCTCATCCCTGCCGCTTCACACTCAGCTGCGAACTGATCCAGTGAGTGTTGTAGATCTACAGCCGATGATGCCATCAAGACCACATCATCTGCAAAAAGCAGTGATGAGATCTTAAGGTCACCGAACTGCAGCCCCTCCATACCACGACCGCACCTCGAAATCCTGTCCATGTATATCACAAACAGGATTGGGGACAAGGCACAGCCCTGGCGGAGGCCAACACCCACTTGGAACAAGTCCGACTTACTCCCGAGTATATGCACGCAGCTCTCGCCTTGAGAACATAGGGATTGGATGGCCCTGAGAAGGGACCCCCTCACCCCATACTCCCGCAGCACCTCCCACAGAACATCCCGGGGGACCCGGTCGTACGCCTTCTCCAGATCCACAAAACACATGTGGACTGGGAGATTGTACTCCCAGGCCCCCTCCAAGACCCCTGCCAGAGTAAAGAGCTGGTCCGTTGTTCCACGACCAGGACGGAATCCGCATTGTTCCTCTTCAATCTGAGGTTCGACAATCGGCCGGATCCTCCTTTCCAGCACCTTGGAGTAGACTTTCCCAGGCGGGCTGAGTAGTGTGATACCTCTGTAATTGGCACACACCCTCTGGTCCCCCTTCTTAAAGAGAGGGACCACCACACCTGTTTGCCACTCCTTCGGCACCGACCCCGACCCCCACGCAATGTTAAAGAGGCGTGTCAACCAAGACAGCCCCTCAACACCCAGAGCCTTCAGCATTTCTGGTGGTATCTCATCAATCCCTGGGGCTTTGCCACTATGGAGTTGTTTGACTACCACAGTGACTTCACCCAGGGAAATCGGTGATGATACCCCATCATCCTCCAGCTCTGTCTCCATTACAGAGGGTGGCTGAGTGCGATTCAGGAGGTTACCAAAGTACTCTTTCCACCGCCCTATAACCTCCTCAGTCGAAGTCAACAAGGTCCCATCCTTGCTGTACACAGTTGGGATGGTTCCCCGTTTCCCCCTCCTGAGGTGGCGGACAGTTTTCCAAAAGCGCTTTGGCACCGTCCGACAGTCCTTCTCCATGGCCTCGCCGAACTCCTCCCACACCCCTGCTTTGCCTCTGCCACAGCTGCGGCTGCTGCCCTTCGGGCCCGTCGGTACCCCAAAACTGCCTCAGGAGTCCCCCGGGACAACATGTCTCTGAAGAACTCCTTCTTCAGTCGGACGGCTTCCCTGACCACCGGTGTCCACCACGGTGTCCGAGGGTTGCCGCCCCTTGAGGCACCTAAGACCCTATGGCCACAGGACGCAGCTGCAGCTTCAACAATGGAAGCTTTGAACATCGTCCATTCAGGTTCGATATCCCCAGCCTCCACAGGGATGCTAGAGAAGCTCCTTCGGAGGTGGGAGTTGAAGGTTTCCTGGACAGGGGCCTCCCCCAGACGTTCCCAGCTTACCCGCACTACTCGTTTGGGCTTACCAGGTCTGTCCAGGAATTTCCCCTGCCACCGGACCCAACTCACCACCAGGTGGTGATCAGTTGACAGCTCTGCCCCTCTCTTCACCCGAGTGTCCAAAACACACGGTCGAAGATCAGATGATACGATCACAAAATCGATCATTGACCTTCGACCTAGGGTGCTCTGGTACCACGTACACTTATGAGCATCCTTGTGTTCGAACATGATGTTCATTATAGACAGACTGTGACTTGCACAGAAGTCTAATAATAGAACACCGCTCGGGTTCAGATCGGGGAGGCCGTTCCTCCCAATCACGCCCCTCCAGGTATCTCCGTCGTTGCCAACGTGCGCGTTGAAGTCCCCCAGTAAGACCAAGGAGTCCCCCACTGGGGCCCCTTGCAGGGCCCCAGCCAGGACCTCCAAGAAGGCCACATACTCTGAACTGCTGTTCGGTGCATATGCACAGACAACAGTCAGAGTTTTCCCCCCAGCCCTTAGGCGTAGGGAGGCGACCCTCTCGTCCACCGGGGTAAACTCCAACACGGCGGCGCTCAGCCGGGGGCTTGTGAGTATTTCCACACCCGCCCGGCACCTCACACCTTTGGCAACTCCAGAGAAGAATAGTGTCCAGCCCCTATCCAGGAGTTCGGATCCAGAGCCAATGCTGTGCGTGGAGGCAAGCCCCACCAGATCCAACCGGTAACGCTCAACCTCCCGCACAAGCTCCGGCTCCTTCCCCCCAAGAGAGGTGACATTCCACGTCCCCAGAGTCGGCCTCTGCAGCCCAGGTCTGGGTTGCCGAGGCCCGTCACCACCACTGCCACCCATATGGCAGCGCACCCGACCCCAGCAGGGCCTGCGGATGGTGGGTCCACGGGATGGGGGGAGGGAGAAGTGCCACGTTACTCTTTCGGGCTGTGCCCAGCCGGGCCCCGTGGCAGACCCGGCCACCAGGCACTCGCTCACGGGCCCTCCGTCCAGGCCTGGCTCCAGACGTGGGCCCCGGGCTTCCTCCAGGCAGGGTCTCTCGCCTCACACCTCTATTTCTCATGGGGTAGCTTTGAACCATACTTAGTCTGGCCCCTCGCCTGAGACCAATTTGCCTTGGGAGACCTTACCGGGAGCACATGGCTCCTGACAACCTAGCTCCCAGGTTTATTGGGACACGCAAACCTCTCCACCGCGATAAGGTGATGGTTCCCGGAGAGGCTGTTAATGCTGTTTCTACTGCTTTTTCACAGATATTTTTTTTATATTTCTATATCTTAAATTGATGTATTTATTGCTATTGTTTTATACTATATACTATAAACATGTAATCTGATACCACTGAACAGCAACCCAAACTTCTCAAAGTATGCCTAGTCTGTTCTGTAGGTAGGAGAAGTCTTTTCCCTTTGTACAAAGAAGATATTACAACAGTGGTTAACCACTTGAAGGGAAATAGGGAAGAGGATAACACTGTCCGGTGCAGCTTCAATATTAAATGATAAGTTCCTGAAAAACTTTACATGTGCGTAACATTACCCCATAATTTTTCACCATGACGTCTTATAAACTCACCACGAGGTCTGGGAAGCCCACCACAACCCGCGCAAAGGAGGCAGCGTCGGCCAGTATACGGTTAGGTGAAACAATCTTCTGGTTCAGAGCGGTACTGAGGTTCTCGTTGGGCAGCTGTTCACAGGACAACATCTGGGGTACGGACACCTCAGCTGGGATGTTAGGAGTGAAGGGTCCAGACAGGCCAAAAAGGAACAGATGAAGCAAAGGAAATTAATAGAAAGAATGTAAAGGAAAAAATCAAACACATATGTTAACATACAGGAACATCAGTCTGAAGAGTACTGTAACTGTGTACTTCATGTGAGAGATCCAGTCTGTGTCCATTATACCAATGAGCTCACTGCACAAAAACCCTCTTAGAGGCTCATATCTTTTTTTTCTTTTAATAACATTACAGGTCAGGATCCTCAGTTAAGTCTAGTGAGTTATTACACGTATGACCTCTGTCAACTAATTTAGTCTAGATTGTTGAAAATGACTCATGACGTCACATTTTGTTCTCCCTAACTGTGACATTTAGTGGAATATTGATTGAAACATGCATGGTTCATTCTGTATCTGTACTGTCACTTAAGGCCAGTAGACAGATGAGCTTAGAGGTCTTCTTGAGGCAGACATATGGCTGCCTGGGGCCGTTCCTGTGTCCATTTGCTTGGTTTTGTGAAGAGTTGACAGAATGTCGTTATGTTACAGAACAGCTGGCTTTAACATAAAAGCCATGTTAACCTTTTTGTAGAGCTGTCGAGTGTCCTTATTGTTATAAATACCTGAGCTGGCTCCATGGCCTGAGCTCACTGAGTCCTCACTGATGCTGTGGAGCTGACATACTCCAGAGTCTTCAGCTGCCATATGCATGGGCTTGGTCAGCAGGAACTTCCTATTCAGTGGCACATTCAACACGTGGCATTAAAATTCGATCCAAACTTTGAGATCTTCACAGAGATTTGATCAGTCTGTCCCTTTCTTACTTGTTAGAGTTGCTCTCCAGCAGCAGCCAGCGGTCCTCTGCCACCAGGAATACAGACTTGAGGTTAATTGGAAGGGATATGGAGTGAACCCGGCCCTCCAGCACATCCAGCACGTCCAGCTGATTGCTACATATGCAAAAGCACACAGATCAGTGACTAATACCATTATATAATCTTCACTGCTTTACATAGTAACTTCAACTTGTTTTGGTCTGATGTTAATGATTGCTTAGAAGCATACCTTCTTTTACTTGCATTGATGATTTATTTCTTTTAATGCAGCTTGGATACAAACTTTTCTGTTACAGTTAACCTTGCGATTCTCTGGGGAAAATATCACATACACACTTGAAAGCTGAATAGTAGAACTACCTCCCTTCACCGTGTTTATACACATTTTTGCTGCCTATTTAAAGTGAAAGAGATACGGAAAAACAGAATAAGGCTAAAAACTGTACACATCTTTATCTCCTAAAAATCTTTCTGGCTCCTTTGTGCTCTCCCTTTGATCATCCTTGTTGTTTCTTATGTTTTAATTATTATGTTTCATAAAGATCCTTTCTCTTGTCTTGCATCATGAAGGTACTTCCATTGTCTGCTGTTTCTGTTTGATTTTTGCTCTAATATCTCATCTCCACCACTGTTGTTTGTATTGTATTCCTACTTTCGTATGATGGTTCTCTACCTTGTTTTGAATAGAGATAATAAAACATTTTTAAAAAAAGAGTCCACACTGTTTAAATGCATTTTTGATAATGTAGATTAGATCAGAGTGGCTTACCCATTCTCCTTATAGAAGAGAAGCCAGTTTTTGTGGGCGAAGTCATGACACATCTTATGGCCCCCCTACAAACAACAATCCATACACACAAGAAATTAAGTTCAGACTTTGTTTTGGAATGGTTTGTTCAGTGATTATTCTTTACTTCTTGAAATGTAATTGGGACAAACACCTTAAGAAACATTCTAGACAGGAGAATAGATATTAATTCATTACGGAAACACATACAGTATGTCAAGTGTAGATGCTTTCTAGACCATATTCTAGACTGGACACAAAAATATGTCTGGTCTATGTCTTGAATTAATACTAAAAATATTTTCTGAGAGCCACAAACCAAATCAAATGCTCTCTGGAGACACTGAAACCTCTGACCTGTTGTTCCTTACTGCTCCACCAATTTGAGGCGCTGGCTGAGGGCTGCTCACTGTCTGGAGACAACATGAGCCTCCGCACGGCGCCTGTTATCATGTCCAAATGGAGCACTGTGTTACTCTGGCAGAGGGACAAAATAAAAAGACAGAAAAAAAGTAAAATAGATGTACATTGGATCAACTTCATTATGTCAATCATTAGGCTACTAGGATAAGAATGCAGATCACGTGCCAGGGAAAAACATTTTTAACCAGCAACATATTTCCATGGACAGAGAAGGGAAACAAATAACTGAATTGTATGAACTACTTAATACAATAAATGCCCATCTAAGACTTGATTATTTCTGAAAATAATGATATGCCATTTGCATAAATTTCTTTAAACGTACGATTGTTCTTTTAGCCCTGATGAAATATTGACTATGTCCTAAACGGTTTGTTTTGACCATGCAACCTCAAATCTTTGATATGTTGAGTATTGGAAGATACAATGCATCATCTTTTTATTTCTCTTCATTCGTTATTTTAAAAATCCCTTTATCACAATCCCTTTGTGTATGTGAGTGCAGACATGGTCAAAGTTAAGAGCTCATCACACAACACAAGAGATGTGGCCTGTGTCTTTGTGAGTGTAATTGTGTGTGCTCTTAAATCCATTTTCACATAACAGTTATAGTGCAATGTCAGGATTGTTTCTGTGGATGAAATGGCATGGCATTCCACTGAGGGAATTTGGTTCTTTTTACCATCACCTCTGTATGAATGGTTTGTAAGGACATGTTTGTAGAAGTAAAGCAGTGGCATATATATTAGGGCTGTAACGATACACCAAACTCACGATTCGGTTTGTATCACGATTTTGGACCAACGGTTCGATACAAACCTCGATTTTTTTTTTTGATTAAACATTTTATTTATGTAACATTTTAATAACTTCTGTATATGTTACTCGTCTGATAGTATCAGAGGTGCAGTCAGGTCCCTCACTCAACTTAAAGAGAAATGTCCCACAAACCAACATTACAGAACCAAACGAAGGTAACGTAACTGTAACTGTCTTTGGCAATGAGGAAACAAATACCGCAGCTGTAGGTGGAGAAGCGTTCGTCCCGACTGTCCTACCGACTCCTTGTCACATTTCTGCCCGAAAAACAGCGTCTGTCACTGTCCAAAAACTTTAACTGACAGAGTGTTTATGATGGAAAAAAATCTCTGCGACGGTCAGCCCTCCAGACTGAGACTTCAGTGAACTTTACCCCGAAAGCCAGCCTCCATCGGGTTTAGATTGACAGGGGAACACCGGGAAACCCCTTGAAAACACACACGTCATCATCATGACGTGTACCGTCACGTCTCTTTAGGAGCCGCAGCGCCGGCTTTCTGTGTGAACTACACAGCGGTTCTCTTTACTCCAGCGGTGCTTCGGTCTGTGTCAACGAACAACGGCGGAGAATTGGCGAACGACCGCTGTGGTGTTAATGCGGCGTCACTGTGGGGAAGGGGCTACTTATAGCTCATAGTGCTGGATCTGGACTAGAAGTTGCGTCGCGATTTTGCCTTCTCACACTGCGAGACAGGTTCGTGGTTCTGAGTGTCACGATTTCAGTTTCGATACGTGTATCGTTCCAGCCCTGATGTATATATATATACATATACATATACATATATATATATACATATACATATATATATACATACATATACATATATACATATACATATATACATATACATATATACATATACATATATATACATATACATATATATACATATATACACACATATATATATACACATACATATATATACACACACACACATATATAGATATATACATATATATATACATATATACATATATATATATATATATATATATATATATATATATATATATATATATATATATTTATTTGGTCCTTTCAGTTTGGCTAAGTTGCTGTGTCAGAAATCAGTCAAATCTGATGTGTGTGTGTTGAGCTAAGGAACTAAGATTAATATTTGTTCAGTTAGGTACTTTCAAATAATTACTAATGATGACATTTCTAAAAAAAAAAAAAAAAGTAATAATCCCTCTTGAAAGATCTTCAGACAAAAAATCTTAAAAAGTATGTTTGTCAAGACCTGCAGCACTCAATTTCTTTGTGCAGGACCAAATAACTTTTAAGATGTGATAGAACTACGTTAATACAACATAGAATCAAAATCTGGTTGAAACAAAGTGAAATATGGTGTAGATATTAATCTTTATATCATTACAAATTATTCAATGCTGTTAATTTGATTACCGTAAACACTATGCAATGACTGTTTAAATGCATACATGTTGCATAGTATCCTCATGGTTTCTCAGATGTTCAGGACAAGTTTCAATCCAATTCAGAAATTAGCTCTGAGGGCCAAACTTAATTGAACTTAAAAAGTGTATGGACAACAACTACTGGATTTTGCAAGTTCTCATGAATTTAATAAAAGTGTTAACATGATTTTTATTTTAGTAAATAACGCCACATACTATACACTGTATACACTTAATCTACAGTACATAATGGTGTTATCTCCACTGCTCTGCAATTTAGACTACTCGATCACCACCAGCAGAGGGTGCTTTTTTATAGGTGGAGAGCCCTAGACCTGAGAGCTGATGTCCTGTTAAAGCAAACTAATGTGAACCTATTGTTCTGTGAGTTTGTTCAGGTCAATTTAGATCGGCATATTGTCTGATTGGATAGGATATCTGTGTGTCCGTGTGTGTGTGTGTGTGTGTGTGTGTGTGTGTGTGTGTGTGTGTGTGTGTGTGTGTGTGTATGGTGTGTATTGGATGAACTGTGCAAAAGGCGTTCATTTGTGACGCACTCAGCTTCATCTTCAGTTTTATGAGAAGGAGCCACAGGGGAGCTGGCCTCGGCCCCGGCTGCCCTGCTTCACACTAATGGTTTCCTTATGGTCTCCCATTCCTGACATACACTACTGTACTGAGGACAGGCTGAGCTACTCAGAGAAGGCAAAGCTCAGTTCCTGATTCTAAACACATACTGCTGTTGGAGGGAGTGTGTACATGTGTCAGCACATGTGTATGTACTGCATGTGTCTTCTGACAGGAGTGTTTTGCTCAGGTTGTGTTTGTGTGTGTGTGTGTGAGTTTGCTATATATGTAATTGTGTCTTTAAGATCGCTTTTGCATTTTCTTGAACGCAGGATCATTGTGTGTTTGCATACATTTATGTGTGAACGCCAAGCAGAACCTGCATTTCATATGTATATGAAAGTATATGTGTCTGCGTGTGTGTGTTTGTGTGATGGTTTCCCTGATTTCCCTGGAAGGCCAGTGACCTGTAAATGAACCTTACGTTGTCTGGATCTCTTCATTTTTAGACAGACGTAACATGATCCATCACAGTGGTATTTTTAGAAGTCCTCCTCTTGCCTAATATGCACCAGCTGTAACAGTGTTCTGGTTGGACAAATAGCTAACATGCATTGTTCTTGTCTTACACTCTGCTGTCATAGGCCAGGGTCTTATGGGGTAAGAGAGGTTCAACAGCACACAACCACTAACCATCAACCATTTTAAGAAACTCTAACAGACTTGTGCACAGCTATTGCAAATCTGTGAGGAATCTGTGGTCCTATAAACCTATAAATACCAGTGTTGCATAAGTGTCACATTACATGTTATGCTAGTCAGTAAACAAGGACATCAAACCAGAAATGACTAAAGTTCCTTTGGAAACACAGAAAGTTAGTGTGTGAGTGAGTGTACAGTTGTGTTTATTAATAATACTAATAACATCTTGTATGGTGTTCCACAGTTAAAAATGACATTTATAGTATTTATGTGTTCTTGTATGAGAAATCTCCAGCACTCTCTCTATTGTCTCAAGGTACTCTCCAGTGTTTTTGACCACTGGCTTCCCTGTAGAGCAATGTTATTTGCTGTGTGTGTCTGTAGAGAGCAGTCACAGACAACAGGCGATGCAATAGCCAGCCTTTGTCGTTGCTTAGTCTTTGATGCTGGTTTGGTGTGTCTGCGCTTTATAGGTAGCACGGCCTTCTGGAGAAATGTGCGCTCTCTGCTGTGTTAGGGGTCCAACTCGGGATGCTACTGAGATATTCTCACAGAGCCTCATTCTTATACTGACACAACTCCCACACCTTACCTAGCTTGATTTTACAATGACCAGTAACTGTAGGTTCTTTGGGCTTCAAGCTTTCCAGCGAAACACCAAGTGTTTTGATGGAAAATACACTATATGAAAACATTTTTACAATTAAAACTCCATGGGGTACTTTTAAAATGATCAACATACTGTTGACTAACTCTACGTAGAGACCGCCACACTTTCCTATTGCGATTAAGAAAAAGTAATTGAATCTTATGACACCTAACCAGTGTGATCATGCAGTCATACAAGCTTGTCTTGTGCATAAGGGTGTATCTGAGTGTGTGCTAACCTGCTCTTCGTGAAGCACCACCTGTCCATCCAGGGGACTCCCGAGTGGAGCGATGGTGACAAAGGGCTGCCAAACGCCACTGATGGTCCTGGGAAAGACGTCATAAAGCTCCATGCAATGAATTTTGTCCCCATGCTCCTTCATTGAGTACAGGGACACTGGATTACAGGTGGCCACATACAGAACATCTGCCAATCAAACAAAGAGGAAATGTGGGATTGAAATTCATTCTTTAAGTCTGTCTGTGTTAAGCTATTTCAATAGGTAGATCTCAGTAGCATTGTGTAAAAGTTACATATGAGTGACTGAATTTAATTTAATTAATGTTAATGGAAGGAAGTGACTGATTCTGACTGATCTGCCTGGATGTAAATTCATTTTCAATGAGGTTGAGAGGGGTGGTGTAAACCTTTGATTATCTAATTACCATATTAACACTTAATCTGATCGAGGTGATGTTGCCTCAGGGAGAGACAGGCTGTGTTTTGTTGGAGATCTTAAGAGATTCAACAATTGTTGAGAACAAAAAACAAACACAACAAACAAAAGATTGGAAAGTTCTTCAAATCTGTGTTGGAAATGATGAACAAAGCCAGAATCCAAAGAACCAGAAGTAAAATCTTGTTTCCAGGACATGATGCGGGTCTATCTTTAAAATTGTATTAACAGGCGAAGCGAATTAATGAATGATGAAAATTGTTTAATTCTGAAATCTTCAGAGGCATCTTTTTTTGGTGTTCCAAGGACCAGATTAATTCACAAAGGTGAAAGAGCCTTTGCAGTTAGAGCTCTGAGACTATGGAATGAGCTGCCTGAGGAGGTCAGGGCACTAAACTCAGTCCCATCCTTTAAATCACTCCTGCAACTCCTTATTGCATGTTTTACTATCTTATGTGTATTTGGTTTATATTGTTTTTAGCTTGCTATATTTGCTTTGGTTTTATTTGGTTGTGTTACGCATTTTGTAACTGTTTTGAAAGATGCTATATACATCAAGTTTATATTATCATTATGTATCACTATTATTTAATATTACTTTTTATCATTCATTTTCCGTGCATGTCAAGAAAAGTTCAATTTTAATTGAAGGCTTTGGGGCAGATCTTATTGGTTCACCTTATTTAGCATCCATGTAAACAGTTAAGTTGGAATCTCTTATCTGAATGCCTTCAATTGGATAGAGTAAATATTGTCCATGTAACCACAGCTAGTGTTGATAGTGTTTGTGTGTGAGTGTATACCATCTTTGGTGGTGACATCGCAGATGATGTTGACCTCACTCATGGGAATCTGCCAGTGGGCTTTCTCTTCGCTGAAACTCAAAGCCCTGCTTTCCTGTCTGTTGCAGGGGTGACCCTGAACACGCAGAAACACTGGACCCTGGAAACACGAGACACATGTCACAGTTGTACATACATACAATGTCATTTTAATGTTTGGAATTGAAAGTGGCTGGATTCAGATGAGACAACTGCAGCTGGTGCAGAACGAAATACACATCTCAACTATCATCTCCTTCTGAGTTTGATGGATTGCTGACTGACTGCTCCTGTGTACAGAAAAGCATGTGTGGTCAGTTTAAACTCATGTCGGATCTTAGAGGTCTCAGAAGTTCTCACGATGGACAAAAAAATTTTCCAGGGAGATTTTTACAAACCACTCATGTAGCATCAGCTACAGTATATGATCAGTATAGTTTTGCAACAATACAGCAAATATACAGTATCATATAGTAGCAGTAGTATACAGTAGGTAAAAAAGTATGACAGCTTCAAAAAGAAGCAGTGTGTTTTAGCACAATATAGCTTCTGAAAAAGTTAACATATTCCTTATCTGTTGTGGAAACTGGTCATGAGAAGCAGACTTGAATCCAACCTGACCACGGCCACTTTTAATAGCCTCCTTTTGAGGTTAATTCTGGAGGGAATCATCACATGATAAGCGGTGATTGATAAGTTCATGGCCTAAGGTAGAAGGAAAGTTACATAGCTCTTTTTTCAAGCAAGCGCAGTTCAACGTTTTGAGTGATTATGCAGAATGTTTTAAGTTAATAACTTTTGTGGTGTTTCCATTTCAGGAAATCCAAATTTGCAAGTCAGCACTATCTGAAAAAATGGACATGATTAAGAGCCTGGTAATGGCTTTCATCTAGGAAACACCGACCTGAAATTGTTCAACACCTGTCCAAATCACATGATATGACACCCTAAGACTGCTAACTCCTCCCCAAGATAAAGAAAGAGCTGATCAGAGGTCACCATTAGGACAGTGACGAGGGTGGCTGCTGTGGACCAATTTCTGGAGATAAGTGTGTAAATGTAGGAGGGGACTATGCTCAAAAATAAATGTGCTAGGTTTCTGAGATTATTTCCTTTTACCTTGGCCATGAACTTATCAATCATCACCATACCTCATACTTTTCAAGCAATAAAGCACTTACAAACAATAGATAACCTTTCAAGCTTGTCTATCCAATGTGTTAAGATTGTGTGTTTACCTTGATGTCTATAGGGTGTGTCTCAGTGGGACAGAGCAGTTTGCGACGAGCATTGCCTCCTTGGTTTATTGTCCAGTACCCTGTCATCTTGACCTCTGGCAGTGGTAACCTAAAGATTGAAGGTCACATGGTGACAACTGTCTGGTAATGTCTGAAAAAATGGTGACTTCCTGAGATGTAAATATATCAAGCTGTGAAAAATGATGCCAATGTGTGTCCATGTTTTTGACAGTGCACCATTGCATAGATGGAACTGTGCCCTGTTTTTCCATTTTGGAAAGTTGTGCATTTCACTGTCAGTAAAATGAATTAATCTTATAAGAGGCCCACCAACAAGTGACATCAGATGGAATCTATATTTGGCTGTGAGTGATATTTCATGAAAACAAAGGCTTTAATTTGATCCTAATGTCTCTAGTAATGGTAAAGCTAATATATGTGGGGAAAATGTCTGGGTGTATTTTTTGTGTGTGAGTCATGGCTCGACTTGTTGTGAGTGGCCAGATGTTTACTGGTCTTCCCATGAATCACAGCTGGATTGTAGCCACTGTCTTACTGGCTGCAGGTGGTGAGAAAGATGCAACAAAACACAAAATTCCAAGGGGGATTAACAAGTTGGAGGATGGACAGCACCCTAACCATAAATACTTCTTTGAATTGAAAAGCAATGTAATACATCTGTTGTGGGATATAAACTGTTCAAGATGAGTTTTAAATCACAAAACACAGATGTTAGAACCTACAAAGGATCCACTGAGCTCAGAGGATCAGACATAATTGAACAGATAATCTATACAATAGGCTATGTAATTGTTCAAGGAAAATACTTGTTTCTGCCCTGCTCTGTTCTCAAGATTTAATTTAAGAGATTTCTGAAACTAAATTCAAGAATGGTATAAGTCAAAATAAAACCACAGGAGACGGACGAAACAAATATTTTCCTTTATTTAATAGACAAAGCTGTACATAAGGAGACAATGTAGCTGATATGAGAATTTTATCTTTCCCTTGTAGGAAAGGTGAGGTAATATGACTGACCAAGACAGCCATTAAATGAACACTTCAGGAAGCAGTGAGGAGACTTCATGGAAGCCTCACAGTTTAATCAAGTCTTAATCCAGTCACAGTGCTGAAGACAACATCATCCGATTTCAAGCATTTCTTTTTTTAAAGTTAGACATAATCTTAAACTGGACATTGATGTCTAACAGGTACACTATCAACAAAGTGGTTTGCAAAAAGACAGGGAAGAGTTCTACCTTGAACTGCTGGCCTCTGAAAAAAAACCCATTTCTGCTGAAAAGATCTGGGATGTTCTTTTAAAGGTAATCAGTTCTAACATTAATATCGCTGCTTCAGAGGAACTGTTTTGAAACTGTTGAAGCGTGGAAAAAAATATAAATCATGTGTTGTATTTTTGCTAATTTTATCTTGAATGTCAATGTATAATAGAATAACATAATAACAAGAAAAATCAAGGCGAATAAAGCTAATTCAGCACAAAAGGTTATTAATTAATAAATGATTATCTTGCGAAAACAACCTTTGTCATCCTGAGATAATGACATAGATTAACCTGTTATATGAGATAACAAAAGGTTGTTGCCTCTTATTACTTAAAGTCTAGTGTTTTTTAGATCAGCAGTTTCGTGCCAGCATGCTTTGATGGTATCCTGACAAGTGGCAATTGCTGATCAATGTATCAGACTGAACTTCAATCTGACTAAATAATGTACATCCTTTATGAGTTTGCACAATTCTAACACCCACCAGTGTGGGTAGTTTGTTTTCTGAAGGCCAGCGAGAGGTTGTAGCCTACTGGACATTAACACATCTGTTTTGAACTGATCACTGTATGTAAGCCTGTTGTTTCATTCGTTCCTGACTCTACATAGGATGGATGATTAAAGCATTTTTAGCTACTTGCTACACTGTTATTATATCCATCACAGACTTACATACATGGCAGAACTAGCGCTCTAGCCAGCTATTTCTCACAAGCGTGAGAAACAAACAATGAAATGCTTTGTAAACAATTTCTTAAACAATTGTAAAGGTTTTTAAACATTAGTCACAACTGTGTAATGTTTATAGGTAAACTACAGTATTACATTTACAAAGTTTATCAACAATAAATTTTCATAACAATTGCTTAAAAAATGGTTAATAAAACATTTCATTGTTTGTTAGTGAAATCTTTGATAATAGGTGATCAATGCTATACACAGTAGGTTATTGTGACTTAGAAGTTAATGAGGACTTTTGAAAGATGGTTGGAAAGTGTGCGACATTATCAGTGACTGTCAAGTGTGAATGTCCATGCTGGAGGTATGATTAGTTGACTTAGGCCTGCTCCATGAAAGCTTTCACTGGGTTTGGTCCATCCAGTTACTGGCAAAAATGAAAAAAGACTGGGGGGACTAAAGCCTTGCTGTGGTTGCTCACTGGTGAGGATCTGCAATGTCTTCATTTTAATGACATGCACAACATGGCCGGGTAGGCTGTCAAGTAATGCCCATTTATAATCAGTATATTCCACTCTAACACCTTTCTGACTGGTCTCTGTAAACTGTGTGACACTAGCCCCATTCACACTGCCCTGTCAGAGTAGGAGTCATGCGCAGATACTCCACCTCGCCGCCTGTCTGTGCATTAGCGAGGTACTGCATGGATGTACCTTTAGTGTGTGTGTGTGTTTGTTTGTGTGTGTGTGTGTGTGTGTGTGTGTGTGTGTGTGTGTGTGTGTATGTGTGTGTGTGATCTAAGTGTATTGTGCTCCTGATGCCTTACTCCTTAGCCAGTTTGACAGAGCTGGGCTTGGCTCCAATGGGAATCCCGTGCTTGTGCAGTGCTTCGATCAGAACCTCTCTCACGTCTTTGTTGTATGAGTCAAAGTCGAAGACATTTCGCACCACGTTGGCCAAACCCTCGTCAGGGAATTTCTGTTGGGAGGGAAAGTGGAGAAGTAGACGAAGGAGGATGGATAGATGGGAGGAAAAGGGTAGAAAAGAGAAAGTAAGAGAGTAGGAAAGGGAGGAAGAAGGAAACGGTTAATGAAAAAACAAGAAAGAGAGCAAGAACAGAGGGAGAGGAAGAAGGAGTAGTGAAGGAGAGAAGACAGGGAGGACAGTAAGAGGAATTAAATGGAGAAAGAAAACAGATAAGAGTAGGGAAGGTGGAAAGAGAGAGTTAGAGAGAAGAGGATCAGAGAAAAAGAGAAGTTAATGATTTACAGGTCCACAACAGGGGTCATTGCAGGGGCAGAGTCTGGAATAAGACTATTTCATATCTAGACTCTGACCACAACACTGTAAAAAGTTTTTTTTTCTCTTTCTGAGGCTGTTGCTCATAGCCTAAGTTATTGTGAGAGCTATGAGTAATACTGCCTAAATAATGTCTGCATTATACAGAAACTGGTGACACTTTGGTACATAGAGAAACAAAACACAGAGACGTAGGCTACACTTTAAACAACCAAAAAAAACTTTATTATGTAAGAATGTTCAACACATTATCCAGATAACTGTAGGCCAGTCCCTGTCTGCAGGGTGGAAGTCAATACATTTATTTCCTAAATGTCTTATATGCCAGATAAGGTTTGTCACAGAGGTCTTGGGCAAGCTGTTTTTGTGTCAATTCATTAGGATATCATTTATGCTTTCTGGAGATGAAAATACATTTCAAATTTAAATATAACCATGTTCAAGACGTTACCCTTCTTTCATTTCATCTATACTAGACAGACCATGTGTGTAATCAGACAAATTTGGCAATGTGAAGGCACCACTCCAGACACTGTGAGTTGAATGTATGTACATATTTTGTTAACAAGTGTTATTTACACTGTCAGGCCCATAAATTGCAGCACAATCAGCCTCATCCCAACTGGTAACAACTAAAATGCAGATTGAATTTAAAGAGCAATGGCCTGTAATGATCCCATTCCCATCTACCACAAAGGTACAGTTATGACCAAATGTGAAATGTTAATTAGGCCCTACACTGGCTGTTGCCTCTGAAAAAGCAATTTAGACTTCGACTTAATTATTCTGCATCAATCACACTTCTGCAGCTGTCAATACTGGTGGTGACTGATGAAAGAAGAGGGTGGTCAGTGGGGAAATCAAACATTAGGTCTTGTCCCTGGGCACTGAATTATTGATCAACAGTAGTGCAAGCTGGAATCTCCATTTCCCTCATCTCCAAGCAATGCTCTTCTTCTCTGTTATTTATTCCTCTTCCTCAGGTTAAAATACTGTTCACATTTCCCCTGATTATTGAGTGCAAACAAAATAAGTAGCAGCGTTCTGTTCATACAAATGCACCGAAAGTATCCCATGTTTTATTTTCCCTTTCCAAAGTAAAGCTACTGGTCACCTAAAAGAAGGTGATGTGGAAGGGAAAGAGAGGAGGAGGTGTGTATGCCGTATCAACAGCATGTTCTCTATACTATGATGTCTGGAGAAGGATAAATGATTGGAGAAGTTGCTTACTACTAAAACAATTAAATTACAGTGGCAAAACAACAAAACAGAATAATGTGGTAACCATGGCAACAATGCTGTCTGCTCAACAGTCTACGTTCATACAGATTTAATCCAACATAGGAGAGTACAAGGATCATGGTCAGTGTGAAATATGTTGCTTTGATGGTGTCAGACTTCCAAAGGACACAGAAGTGAAACATGACCATAACTACTCACAGCTATCTGCTAAGTTGGCTGGATGTTCAGTGGTCGAATTATGTGGGCTCTGAATAATGAGGAGAGTAGACAGATAAATGGTGAAATGGGTGGGTGGCGGTTGAGAAAAGCGGAGATCAGGGTGGGGTTACTTTGAAATTAAAATGGAATATGGTGATACATTCTTTGAGAACACATGCAGAGCAGTATTTCTTTCATCACGCACCCCAGATTTATTCATTTTGCCTCTGCTTAATGTCTTTCTCTTTGTCTGCATCTCCCCGCCTCTATATTTAACCCATGCAATTCCTTTTATTTAGACTTCAGCTACCCCCATTCACCTTTACACTGTTGGAAATGGGGTGGGCTGTGTCCAACTATTTCTGTAACAAACCAACATTAATACACACTTCATACAGTGATTGGTGTGTTGAGGTTAGAAAGTAAGCAGGGTTTGGACTTTCTTATCAATCTGTCTTTTGTCATGTATTACACAAATATTGCTGTCACTTTTGCCTGTGCAACTAAGCCAAACACTACGAATGCCTTCTGATAATAATAATAATAATAACAACAATAGATTTAATTTATATAGCGCCTTTCAGGGTACCCAAGGACACTTGACAAAGTGGAATAAACATATATGAAAACAAACAAAGCAAAGAATAAATGGAGCGCCTGTCAGTTAGCACGGAGGGAACAGCCGCTCCGCCGTCAACACCGCCACCAGCACCGCCACCAGCACCGCAGGGAACAAGCACCATCTGTCCAGAAGCGAACTTGCGTCTGGAGCCAGTTTTTCAGGTGTGCAGGCTTCAAAGGTAGTAGCACAGCCTCAGAGCTTGCAAAGACAACTTGGCTTTCGTCTTTTAACAGAAAAAAGCTGTTTTGTCACGGATTGAGAAGCGGCGATACTCACGCCAGCGTCCTCTCGCATCCGGGTTGCCATGGAGAAATACATGGTTATCATGCCTCACTCTTCTCTATGATGGCCAACTCTCCTCTCTTCCTTCAAGTGTGGCCTTTCAGACCAGCTGCAACTGTGCAGTAACTGTGTTGCATACACTGCCAACAGTGTATGTTGGGGTGTGTGTGTCCATATGTACATGTTCTCGTTGGTCTCGATTGTCTGGGAAAACAAAGTCCCCCCTCTCTGTCTGCGCTTTGAAAACACTCTCTTGCATTATTAAGGTACCTAGCAGTTCAGGATTAAGGTCACATAATCTTGATGAATTATTGATGAAAAACAGTCTGGGACCAAACCTGAGAAAATAACAGCAATAAATGTGTAGTACTGTTGAAAGATATATATCGTGTGTCTTCTTACCTGAAGGTGTTTGACAATGTTGACCACTTCTCGTGTGGAATAAGGGTAGGTGATGGTGCCCTGGTCGGCCATGGACCTCAGCTCTCCAAAGGCGGCCACCAGCTTCTGCAGAGTAGCTTCAGGAACATCAGGGCCATACTGTTTGAGCATTGCTAGCTCTGCGTGGGGCTTTGGATTATCCACAGCATGGCAGCTAAAAATATCACCTGTTCAGAGGAAGACAACCAGTCATCTATTCCTGTAATGATAGTTGCTCAATTTCTCACCAAATTGACACAGTGCTACTTGTTCAGTACTTGCACTTTGCTAGGATCTGCAACAACAGCAAACCGTTTCACTGATAAAACCTGAAACCATTTGCAGGGAATCAGCAGCAGCAGAACCAGACCTGAAGCTTAACCTGGGAATTCCACTGGTTGCATGTACGTTGCAGAACGGCTCCACTTCAGTTTTGCTCTGTGATCTGTCGTCCATCAGCCCCCACTGGTTGAATTTGGAGTCCAGCACTGGACACTTGGTGTTGACGCCAGCACAAAAATCTCAAAAAAGACAAGCACTTCTTCTAATCCTTTGGTTGGGAACACTTTGTGTTGCTGTGTTTATAACAAATACCTATAATTGCGGTCAGGCGTGATTATGTAATTATCGCGGGAACTCCTCAGTCTCGCAAGTCCAGCTTTCCGGCAGTGCCACACCGCACCGGACTCAAAACGCAGCCAGTGGGGGTTGCCAGACGATGGATGATGGAGCCAAAAAGTACTGGGTGCAAGTGCAAGGGTGCAAGTGGATCCTTGTGTTTAAAAATTTGTAGAAATTCCCTCAAGGCTTTTCTGATATATTGAGTTCACAAGACTATAACAAAGTAGGGTCACAGTGACCTTTGACCACCAAATTCAGTTCATACTTGAGTCCAAATGGACATTTGTGCCAAATTTGAAAATAATTCCTCAATAAGTTTCTGAGATCTCACATTCATGAGAATGGGATGCCCCGAAGTCACAGGGCCCTTTGACAAAATTCTAATCAGTTCATCCCTGAGTTCAACTGGACATCTGTGCTAAATGTGATGAAATTCCCTCACAGTGTTGAGATATATTGTGTTATCAAGTATGAGATGGACAAACCAAAGACACATTGCCTCTGGCCCCGCCTATCGCTGGCATGGAGGGATCATAAAAGACTAGTCCTCTGCTGCTGGTTGGCGATGTTGTGTTCATATGTGTGTACCTAGAGCTCCAAAAAAGTCATTGCCAAGGAAAGGAAAACCAGGTCGGTTAGCCAGGACAAGCATCCTGAAGTCTGGGTGTATGACTATGGTGTTGGACCTCCCCTCAGCTTCACGTGGATCTTTGGAGGAGACACAGTCATAGTTAGCACATGAATGACAAGCAAACACATCAAAACAGACAACTCTTAGTGCTTTATTGAAAGCAACTGGACGTGTTTAAGTTTCTTGAAGACATTTCACCTCTCATCCAAGAGGCTTCTTCAGTTCTAACTAACTGGGGGGGAGTTGTAGGCTTTTGAACTCTGTGTGGGAGTGTCCTTACAGAGTGGTTAAGGACAAGTGTGAAAATCTGAGTTTCAGAGTCGTTAGAGCCACTTGTGGGTCGTTTACTTAACAGCATTTATGTGGGTTGCTAGGGCTAGGTGAGCCTAGGTTTGAATGGCTTTCTGGGGAGGGAAGTCTGTACAGCATTAATAATAATAATAATAATAATAATAATAATAATAATAATGATTATAATAATAATAATAACACATTTTATTTAAAGGCGCCTCTCTGGGCACTCAAGGAGCACCGTACAATACAAATATAAAAAAGAAAAGGTAAGAAACAGACAGAAAAGGACAATGTAGACAGTTAAGTGGGGTATGTAATTCTGAATAGGTGAGTTTTTAGTCTTGATTTGAAGAGGTGGAGAGAGTCCAGGTTCCTGATGTCTGGTGGCAGTGAGTTCCAGAGTTGGGGGGCAGAGCAGCTGAAAGCCCTGCTCCCCATGGTGACGAGGCGGGCTGGAGGGACAGAGAGGTGGACAGAGGAGGCAGATCTGAGGGAAGTGGAAGGGGTGGTGAAGTGGAGGAGTTCGGACAGACAGGAGGGGAAAGGTTGTGGAGGGCCTTGAACGTAAACAGGAGGATTTTGAAGTCTATGCAGAGTTTGACCGGGAGCCAGTGGAGTTGCTGCAGAACAGGGGTGATGTGGCAAAAGGAGGATCTGAGCTGCAGAGTTCTGAACCAGTTGAAGTTTATGAAGGTATTTGTGAGGTAGACCAAAACGAAGGGACTTACAGTAATCAATGCGGGAGGTGACAAAGCTGTGTACATGAATGGCAGCGGAGTGAAGAGAAAGGAAGGGGCAGAGGCGATTAATATTGCGTAGATGGAAATATTCAGACCGGTGATGTTACTGATATGCGATTGGAAAGATAATGTGCTGTCAAGGATGGTACCCAGACTCTCAACCTGAGGGGAGGGGGAGACAGAGGAGTGGTCAATGGTGAGGGAAAAACTGTTAGCTTTTGAAGGGTTGATTTAGTACCAATCAGAAGAAATTCAGTTTTATCACTGTTTAGTTTGAGGAAGTTGGAGGAAAACAAGGATTTGAGTTCAGTGAAGCAGTCAGTGAGGGAGGAAGGTGGGAGAGTGGAATTGGGTTTGCTGGAGAGGTAGAACTGGGTGTCATCCGCGTAGCAATGAAAATGGATGTTGTGTTGCGGAAGATATTGCCAAGGGGAAAGAGGTAGCTGATGAAGAGAAGGGGCCCCAGGACAGAGCCCTGGGGCACACCAGTGGTAACAGGGGACAGGTGGGAACTGAAGGATTGGCGTTGGGTGGACTGAGTGCGGCCTGATTTCTCCAATGGAGATTAATCTGTTAAGGAGGATAGTGTGAGAGATGGTGTCGAAGGCCGCACTCAGATCAAGGAGGATGAGTATAGAGTCATTTGTGATTTTGATTAGTACAGATTCAGTGCTATGGAGGGGGCGGAAACCTGACTGGAATTGTTCATACAAGTTTTTAAGGGTTAGATGACAATAAATTTGAGAAGCAACAGTTTTTTCAAGGATTTTGGAGAGGAAAGGTAGATTGGAGATGGGACGTAGATTATTAACATTATCAGGGTCAGCACCCTGTTTTTCAATATTACAGTGATGGCAGTGGACAGTGGTAGTTTTGAAGAGTGTAGGAACAATTCCAGTGGAGAGTGAGGAGTGGATGATGGCAGATATGAGGGGGAGCAGAGAGGGGAGGCAGAGAGGGGAGGCAGGCTTTCACCAGAACTGTGGGGAGGGGATCTAACTGACAGGTGGCGGGCTTGGACTTTAGGATGAGGTCTGAGATATCTGAGTCAGAGGGGAGCTGAAAGAAGGAGAATGAGTGAGACGTCAAACAGGGTTCAGGGGAGGTGCTGAGGGAGGAGCTTGGGCCTAGGTGCAGGTGGATCTGATGAATTTTCTGATTGAAAAAGGACATCAGGGAGTTACAGAAAGCAGTTGAGTACAGGTGGGGTGGGAGAGAGGCCAGGCTCTGAAAATATTGTTTAGAAGAGAAAATAGTGACTCGGAATTACCTTAATTTGAACAGATTATGCTGGAGTAGTAGTTGAGTTTGTATGAGAAATGCAGTTCTTGTAATGTAAAATGTGATTTATGTGCATGTCTTTGTGAACAACAAGACCAGTTTTCTTGCACAGTTGCTCAAGCTGTCGAACCAAGGGGCAGAGGTGGAGAAGGAGACAGACCCGGTTTTCAGAGGAGCGAGAGAATTAAGAATGGTGTTGAGGCCATTGTTGTAGTGGTAAGCCAAGTCATTGGGGGTGGATGAATTATGAGTGTTCAGGAGGCAGTTAATACCAGCGGAAAGCGCATTAGGATTAATTTTCTTAATGTTGTGGAATGAGATGACACGTGGGGGCTCTGTTGAGGAGAGAATAAGTTGGACAGTGAACGACAGAAGCAAATGATCAGTTATAGGGAGATCATCTGCAATACAGTTGGAAGGAATGAGACCAGAACAACAAACTAAATCCAGAATGTGACCCTTTGGGTGAGTGGGAAAGTCAATATGCTATTGGAAGCCAAAGCCGTCAAGACAGGATGCAAAGTCCCAGGTAAGAGGGAGATTGATACTGTCCATGTGTATGTTGAAGTCCCCCAGCAGTATTACATTAGGGGGAAGTGTGGCTAGGTGGGTAAGTAGAGCAGCAAAGTCATGAATGAAGTAGTCATTGTAGGTGGGTGATAAATAGTGTTGTAGGCCACCTCCTCTATTCAGAGATGGTTGTTCTAGTTTGACATAGATGGATTATTTTACTCCTCTTTCAAACCATCTGTCTTCTCTGGCCAATATGTTTACATTGTCATTCTCAAAGGAATGATTGTTCTCCTTCAGATCTAAGTGAACAGCAGAGTCTTGACCTGAGGAGTTGGCCCTCCTGTTGTGCTATTTGTTTATAGAGGTTGTTTTGTCTCCCCGATGTACGAATCTGTGCAGTCCTGACTGTATTGAACAGCATAAACTACATTACTCTGTTTATGCCTGTGTGTTTTGTCCTAAGGGTGGAAATGTTTCTGCCTCGGCCTGCCAGTAGGTTTGAAGTGAACCGGGATATGATGCTTTTGAAGATCCTCCTGAGTTTAGTTGTGTTGAGTGTTACTGACCGAAGGAGCTAGGATACTGGCTAAGTGCTTGGATACCTTATAGGTAACTGAGTTGATGCTACTGGTGATGGGTTTGAGCGGTGCGGCTTCCTTGTGCAGTCCACAGATACATAGAATATGGACTCCCCAAGACTAAGATGTCAGAGGAGACAGTCTGCCCTTCTTGGACGGTGTAGTACACACTTAAGAAGACAGAAGCCACACATTGAGGTGTACAGAAAACCTACACACACTGATCAATACTGGCTGTTCGACTCACCCACTTCAGCACAAGCTGGGATTCATTAAGAACCCTAAACTATCGGGCTGAAACTGTGCCCACAAAGACAGAGGGGAAGGAGAAGGAACAGAATCACATCAGGGGAGCACTTAAGACCTTGGTCAAACCTTCAAAAAGATCCAGAGCAGACAGGAAGGGACGGAAAAACTTAACAACATCATCATTGCTTGTCACAGGAATATCTGAGAAACTCAGGAGGATCTTCAATAAACATCATATCCCAGTTTAATTAATGGCACAACACAGGAAGGCTAACTCCTCAGGTCAAGACTCTGCTTTCCATGTACATGCCTCTTGGATGAGAGGTGAAACGTCTTCAAGAAACTGAAACACGCCCAGTTGCCTGAGATACAGCACTTACAATTACCGGAATGACTTAGAACCTTCATCAACAAAAAACAGACAACTGTTTTTGCAACTGCCCTCTTTGAATTCTTACTGTTTTGATTTGTGTGACTGAGTTTCACACACACCTCTACTGTTCTGATAGCAGAGCAGAGTTAAGTGTGTGTTTATGAAGTCTCAAGGTTGTGTTTACATTCCTCTGGGAAGAAGAGCTTCTTAGGAATGGAGAAGCTGTCAACAACTAGTATGACTACATGGGACTACTTGGAAAAAGTACAAATTTACAATACAGCATGATCCAAAATGGTACTGGTACCTGTCCATAAAGGCTTTTATCCTAAGCCTCCTTTAGTGGCCTGCATCTGATGTTTAACATGTGTTAGTCTTTTAAGACATCCAATCCTCATTCTCATCCATTTTATGGTCCTGCTTCTATCTGTGCACTGTATCTGGGACATGCCTACTGTTAAGGTGTGCGTGTGTGTCTACCTGAGATGATTTTGCGTCCATCGGCCAGAATCATCTCTCCGCTCTCCACCAGGGTTTTTAGGATGCAGGTGACATTAGTGGGAGCTTTGTCGGCCTCATCAATCACTAATATGTGACCCAGTTTCACTGCCTTGACCTGAACACACACACGAACACACAAACAAGCACACCAACCATTCATATACGAATGTATGGTTAGAAGGCATTTCCAAACCTCCTCCGTCTGGTGACTCTTACTATCTAATAAAAAAGGAAACCAACATGAACATTAGAGAGACATCATCTGACTTTAACATTTCTTCGACCTTGTGGAACTGTAACAGATGATGCGACCATATTGGTCTTTAAACGAAGTGTGGTCAGATGCATTAACAGCGCATTGCTATCATGGGGCAGGTGAAAGAGACTGCATCTTAGACAAACAAAAAATCTGGCGTAAAGTCAAGTGCGCAGTGTTTTCCTGCTATTTAAAGGGCTCATTATTCAAATAGTAAGATGCACATCATAGGTCATAGGTCAGTTCATAATATGTGTACACTCTTCTTAAATGATTAGAGAGGCTGCTTTCAGTCATTTGAAATGTTTCCATGTGCACAGTGTTGTCACTGCAGCAAATATCATGGTATATTTAATTCATAAAACTAAAGGCCATAGTTATAAACTTGACAGGACAGAGGAAACTCTGAGGCAGGCTCTCATGATTTATTAGGAGGAAGACTGCTTCAAGCTAAACTATTTTGATGGATGAATCTGGACTGTGTGTGACCTTTTGATATGTAGAAGAACACAGAACAATAATTATCATGAGATACTAACCAATCCTCTTGGCGACTGAGGGGTTCCAAATAATCTATGTTTATCATTTATGAAGGAGGAAAACACTGCACATGTGACATTCTTTAAGTGACTGACATTTCTTACATCACCTGTAAGACCTGAAATGCTGTTTGGGGCATTTGTCCATAAGCTGTTGCCAATATGGACAGGGGTAAGGAGTTATGCATGAAGAGTTGTTTTTGTGTTTCTTATGTTATATTTCTTATGTTGTTTAGGTTGGGTGCATATAAATAAGAAAACCCACAAGAAGACGTTTCGCACCTTTAGCCAAAAACATTACATGTTGATGGCTGGGACGTCCACTTGCAAGTGTCTGAATAAAGAAAGACTACCCTCTCCTGTGTTTGATCGTCTGTTCACAATAAGTTATCATGACAATTTACATCTTTTTCAAACATTTTTTTATCGACTGTTCCTTCTGCGCAAATGTTAAGGAACAGATACACAATTATTGTTTCTGCTGCTGGATGATCGCTGCAGGTAATGTCATTAATGTTTACCTCATTGAAGGCGTATTTAATCTACCTGCATCCCACCCAATATTGATAACTACACACTCAGTAGGTGGAAACCATTAAATAACCACCATTGCTAATTAAAAATCTGACTATGGCATGGCAAATGTGGGCACAGATGAGGTAAAGCTTTAGTTTTATTCACATTATGTTTAGTCTCATTTTTCCAACTACCTTCCTCACTCTTGACTCTCTCCTGGAAGTTGAAGCAAATGGTGACCAAATTAATGCACTGTTAGTAACCTTGTGGATTTCTCTGGTTTGAAAATTGTTGGAAACATCTGGCATAATCTAAGTACAGAATTCAACAAAATATATACAAAATGTCCAGTTGTTTTTAGACATTTTATTGCAGAAATATACTTATTATATGTTTAATGTCATAGGTTAGATTACAGGTGAAGACTTTATCTTATATAACATGCAGTGCCCACGGAGCGGGATTGGAGATGCTGTCAGTGCAGGTTATGCATCTTGCAAATTCGGCTTTGAAATGGGAAGTTATTCTCAAGCTACTGTGTGACTAATAAAAAGCTTTTCTGCTTAATTAATAATTAATTAATATTTTTTTCCTGAATTTCTTGGTGGGTTTAAATATTTACCACATATGCAGGCTAAATTATCCAATAAAAGTTACAACAAATATAGTGTGTGTGTGTGTGTGTGTGTGTGTGTGTGTGTGTGTGTGTGTGTGTGTGTGTGTGTGTGTGTGTGTGTGTGTGTGTGTGTGTGTGTGTGCTCCTAACTGACCAGAGGTGAGTCTTCATACATGATAATGCCATTTTGGACTGAGGGCTGCAGGGTCAAGGTCTGGACGGTTGTATCCCTGGGAAGCAGAGTTCACAGTTATACTCACACTGTAGATATTCATTTAAAAAATCAAAACCACGCTTTAATTTACATAATGTAAAAAAAAAAACTGATTGCCTTCAAGCTTTCACACACATTGTAAATAAAATTTAACTAAACCGATTTCGTTCTAATATAACATGAAGTCAAGATTTCCCTTCTCTCTCTAAATAGTTCACTGGCTCCAAGCTGCAAGTAACCTGGTAACATTTGACAGTATGCCTCCCAGGGTGTTTGAACATGTGTGCAAGTGAGAGTGTGTGTTTGAGCCTGGGTTGAATGTAAGGCATGCAGTAAAGAAAATTAGTGGCTAATGTCACCAGATGCAGGCCAGTGAACAAGGGTGTCAGTAACAGTGTTCTCTCCCCAACAACTGTGATTCCCAAGCGATGTCCCAAATTCTCCCTCTCTCTTTCTCTGAATGTCTTTCTTTCTCTCCAACCCAACTCTCAGCCCTCCCTCCAACACCCCTTTCTCCTCGATATCTCACAGTGTGACCCAGGAACTGTCCTAATTTCCTACCTGGCTGTATCTCTCTTGCTTTTCTGAGCCACATCTCTGTAGGCTTTCAGTCACAAGCTCCCAAAAGCCACATGTACAGATCTTCCTGCCTCTGTTCGGGTCTAATATTAGCTGCTGCTACGGTAGCTAACCAGGCCACATCCATACTCAGCTCCACTTCGACTTTCACAAGACTTTGACAAACTACACATGCATTAGCACACACACATGCACACACACACACATCCCCCCAACCCACCCGCCCACCCACCCACCCACACACACACCCACACACACACCCACACACACACACACACACACACACACACACACACACACACACACGCACACACACACACACACACACACACACACACACACTTAGAAGGCCAAGATGAGGAATTGGTTGAGAATGGAATGCACTGTGAATGTTTGACCACAGATTCAATCTGATTGCCTGCCATTGGATGTGCCATTGATGTAGAATTGAATTTAATCTTTTTCGCTTTACTTCAGCTTTTTGGGGTTTGGACACGTGATGACATCTATTGGCATTCTGTTTGTTGCCCAACTCCCATCACAGAGTCATTGACTCTGGAACATTGCCTTCTTATTAGCACCAGGATCAATACAAGGCCCATCTCTGCCTCTGATTGATCCTAGCTACATTCAACAGCAAGGCTGACTTCACAGCACACAACAGATTGATCCATGAAAGAGCAACCCTGACCTAATTTTCCTGAGGTGTGACTGTGTGAGTATTTATAGGAGCAGTGAACCCAAGTTGACAAGGACGTCTTAAAACAGTTCATCATTAATATTGGCATGTGAAGCACCATTCGGGTTAAGGATGGCCTAATTTACTGAGGACCAACATAGTTTTTGACACCCTTAGATGGGAAATAGAAAATACTAGCTGCTCACATCTCCCTAAAGTGGGCTCTGTTCATCTTATTGGAAGTAGTACTTTAAAGAAATGTGATTATTACTCCTAAAAACATTCAAGTTTGCCAGCCTCTCAAGAATCCATTAGTAATAAAAAGATGCAGGGTTAAAATGCCACACTGGTCTGAACCTGAGACTGTAAAATTTACACAGAAAAAATATTAAGATGTCCATCTATCAATTCGACAGTATTTCCAAAAACATAAGAGGCAGCATAACATTAAATAGCACATTTGCTCAGTTAGCCAAAAGGCTTCTTGCACTAGAGCTTGCCTGGGCATCACAGGGGGAGTCACAATGGGCCTCAGGGCTCAGCTGAACTGGGTTCATCAGCCTGAGAGTAAACATGACTGGGCTCTGAACTAGGACTGACCACAACTTGCAAGACGTACTGAAGTCAGTTTGAAGACAGTATGGAGGTGATTTACACCGGCTCTGACCAGGATTATGAGTCTAAGGATAAGAGAACACAGCAGGTGGGGACAGGAGAGGCATGAAGCAGCGGAGGTGCAAGAGAGAGTTGGGCATCACAAGCAAATGAAAAAAGCGTGAAGAGCTAAAAATCATTTAACGTCTTTCTCTCTGAATTAAGGAAATAATTCAACCAAACCAGAGGTGATTTTGGAAAACTAACTAGATAGAACTGCCCGTAAGGTCGCAATCAGGGATTGACACTTTTTGCCTGCCATGACGGTGGCACGCCGGAGATGCAGCAGCTAATGTGAGTTGTTCAAAAACCTTCTTTTTCATAAACTCTGTGTACACAAACACTGTTCTCAATGCTTGTGTTCATGAGTAGAGACCCTGGTGATGCTACGAGCAAAGTTTCATCTTGTGTCGAGCCTTCTTAGTGTTCTAAAAATAGCGTGCCCGAAAACCCAACTATGGTGAATCTTAAACGTGCGTCTTTTGTCGAAATTATGCTTTTACACGAAGGTTTGATTCAATCGCAAATAAAGCCTCGGTTGCTTTTTGGCGAGAGTTTCACTTTAATGAGGCAATACAGAATGTCGGCAGATCGGTAAAAGTGGGACAAAACAGGTCTAAGAGTATTAATTTTCTTGACATGTTGTGAGACTATTCTGTTCTTTTATTACACTGACATCTAAAAGAACTTAAAAAAAGTAAGCTAAAACTAGCTAGAAACTATCTACTAACTGAGGTACAAAGTGGTATTACAAGACAGGACAAGCTGGGGCATGCTAGTTAGCATGCTTCAATAGATTATCTCTGCAACACAATTGCTTTCTCTTCACATACTGTTGATAATGTTGGTTTACTCTTGAATGTTCCAAACTAAAATGCTGGCAATACCTTGTCCAGGAGCTGCCTGGACAAGCTAAAAAAACATTTCTTACTAGTTGTCCTGTAAGGACTTTAGTTTAGTTAAGATGTGACTTAATTTAGATCTTCTAGTTCCCTCGACTTTTAAGTAGAAAGTGAGTAAAACACTAGAGTACACCTATGGAATAACACTTTCATTCTCCTCACCTGTGGAGCTGTAAATATTCTCGGGGCCTGTTCAGAAGGTGCAGGAACCGGTCCACTATTTTATTCTTACCAACGCCCTAGGGAAGGACACAAAGAACAAAAACATTCAGCAACCAATACAATTTAAAAAATATATATATCCAATCTTAACATACCAACTATATTTCAGTAACACAGGTTATAAAGAGAGATAAAAGGTGTCTGTTCCATCTGTAGAGAGGCAGCACTGAGAGGGAGAGCCAAATGTGTCTTGTTAGTTTTGATGATGCTACGTTGTGACAGGGGTTGTTCTTTGGGACTCCCACTGGCTTCCCATGGAGTCTTCTTCTCCTGGATGGCTGCTGAGTCGCTTGGCCAGTCTGTTAGACATCCAGTAAGCTGCTCTGACAGCTCCTAATGTCTCAGCTTCTCCCATGCGTGGCCATGTACTCAAATTTGCAAATAGCTTTTCCAACTCAGTCTCTGTCACATGCATATAGACACATAACCATAAATGCAAAAACACAAACTGCCAACCTCCACTGGGCAGCCGGTACAACATGTCACTTTCACTCCCTCCTCCTTCTCCTTTAACCTTAACCATTTGAATCTGACTAAGGGCATGGAGTGTCCCCAAGGAAGTGCTACATGGTTCCTTATGCCCACAACAAGTCAGAGGGGTTTCGGGGTGACAATGAGCTTGTTTCATAACTCTTCTCTCTGCACTCATACAGGGCTGATGTGTGCCACCTACTTTACTGAGACCCACTGCTGCAAAAAGGAGATAGACCCCCATCTAAAGTCTAAGCTCTGATCATTTTACATGACACCAAAACTGGATCAGGATGGTGATCACGATTGGACCTCTGTGGATAAAGGTTCTTGCGGCCCAGTCTCAATGTGGTTCTTTTCTGGGTACAGGGGAATATATAGATAAGCAGTAAGTTGAATGTTTCAAAACTTTTTTGTATGTCACTCACCTGGTTGCCCACCAAGAGGAGGTGCTCTCCTAATAGAAAGTCTTTCAACATGTCTTCCATGACCATCATGTGCTGCAGAGAGAATTAAAATGGGAAAAACATCACTTCGCAATCGCCAATCAAACTCAGACGGACATTTAGATGAAATGCATTGCATTTCACATATCATATATAAAAATAAGCAATGCTGTCATTGCTAAAATTAGAATTCATGTAAAACTTTATAGTCTACTATGAATACAGAAAACAGGTCAGTGAAAAAGTAGGGCATCCTCCTTGCTCTCTTATTTCAGTCTCTAATACAAGCAGGCAGAGGAAAGGGGCAGAATGAGGACAGGGAGAAAGAGAGTGGCAAAGAGATACATTTGGGTCACATAGCATCATCAGTATTGCCACAAGATCTAAGTGAGTTGTTTCCTTAGCTGGTTCCTCCCTACGATCAGACACCAGTGTCCAATTTTCAACTGCTAAAATCTAAAATGGGCATGTTATTTTATCCAAACTAATGTTTGCAAAAGTCTCTTCTTTTGTCGCAAAATAATCTAAGCCTGCTAGTACATAAAAAAGGTTAAATGCTAATTTACAAAAAAAATATTTCAAACTGTGGCAAGCAGAGGATGAATTGGGTAGTCTCACAGCCTGAGGAAAGGAGCTACTCTGTAGCCTGCTTGTATTGCAGCGGCCACTTCTGTATCTTTTATCAAATGGCAGTTGGTTGAACAGACTGTGACTAGGGTGGGTGTTGTCTTCTATCCTTTGGGCTCTGTGCCTGAATTCTTACTTCACCATTGCTGATGCTCTATAGATGGGTACCAATGAGGTTCTGGGTGGTTTTAATCAGTCGCTGTAGAGCTTTACTGTCCTGGGCCGTGCACATACAATACCATTGATATTTTCCAGTCAGGATGCTTTCTATCGCTCCTCTGTAAAAGTTGACAAGAATTTAGCCTACTTAAGTTTCCTTACGAAGCAGAGACTTTTCTTGATTTCTTTTGTTTGTTTTGTACAATGACCTTGACAGGTTCTCCGTGACATTGACTCTAGGAACCTAAAACTGTTCATTGGCTTGAAGCTAGTAATAACAATCAGATGGCAGTTATGTTGATACAGATCAATAAATGTGACAGTTCCGGCCCGGGTGACTAGAGGGCTCTGCACCTTGGTGCGGAGCCTCCTGTCTGCCCGGGTTGGGGTGGTCTCTGTGGCGGCGCTCCCTGCGACCTTGGACTGGGATCCCTCCCGGTGTGGTTGGCTGTAGTGACAGCTAGTGTTTGTGTAGGTGTGAGTGTGTGTGTCTGTGTGTCTGTGTGCGTATGTGTGAGCGTGTGTATGAGTGTGTATATATTTGTGTATGTCTCTGTGCATGACTGCGGGGGTGGGAGGGTTGGGTTCTTTTAATTTTCTTCTCCTGATTTTATTTGATCATTCTCTTTTTCCTGCTGTCCGTACATCTCTGTAAGGCACTTTGCGATACTTTTCTGTATGAAAAGCACCATATAAATAAAGGTTGATTTGATTTGATATGATTTGATTTAAAACACAATGTAGAAGGAGTTTGTCTAAGTGTACGGCTAGTGTATGGCTAGTGCAAGTGTATGGCTGAGAACTTAATTCCAATTTTGGTTCCTTGCGTTTCGCTAAAAGAACAATGCCTCTAATCACTGCCAGCACAGAGAGGAGCCCACTACAGAACTGAACATGGACAGTGACAAAAGCAGGACTGGGAAGAATGTGGGTGTACTTGGAGTTCTGCCCCTTTTCACACCTACAGCATGCACACTTAGACAAGTAGTGCATAAAGCAGTTGTGACTGTATTCTGGGTCATGTCCTTGAAATAAGTATTTTTCTTTTACAATCACATTAGGATTGGTAATTGTCTTGCAGTTACAGATTTGTTTTTGGTGAGATGTTCCTTACTAGGTATATTATGTATTGTGAGCTATGTGTGTGTGTGTAATTACCTGGGGATTATCGTAGAAGAGAACGTCTGGAACCTTAATTTTCTCGTTAGGGTTGTAGACGGGAGCAGACACATTGCCAATAGTCAGCACACCTTCCTTTATCCCACCTAGAGAAATATAGCAGAGGTGGTCACTCAGTGTATATGCATGATTGTGTTTGTGTGTGTTTGTCTTAAATATGGCCTTTTGCTTGTATTGAGCAACTACACTATCACAGTAGCTTCTTCAATAAAATTCAATGATGGACCTAAATTCACTTACCTTGTGAGGCAGCTGGATTCTTAAGATCAAGTGATGTGATCTTGCAAATCCATCTTGCCAGGTTACAAGCTATCACATGTGATCAAACCGCAGTCACTGGCAGCTAGAGACGGCCAAAAACAACAATGGCGGCTACTAAATAAACACTGCTTTGGCACTGCCTAAAGCGTAAGCGTACCTGCTATTGCAGTGGTTATACTGAAATATATTTAAAGACAAGAACAGAAGGGGACTGATGGCTTTTCTTTATATAAAACACAATATTCTTCTTAAAATTTTTCTTCTCTCAACTGGCTTTAGCAAGAGTTTTCCAGCTGTCTCCGCTGGTGGTAGCGCTGCCATCAGATTGTCTGAACTAAGCCTGTGATAGATAGACAGATTTGTTCATGGTCGTCCAATCACCTATCAATGATTTTTTGGAAAGTTCCACTCCTTATCCAAACAGTTTCAAAGGATGACTTCCCAGGTGGTTCATTGTTACATCACTGCTATCTGGTGAGTCAGGCTACAGGTTACCCCAATTTCTAATATATGTCATCTTCAAATTTCAGTACAAACTGACAGGGAAGTTTCTAGTGGCCCACATTACTATTAATCTAACTGATACAATAAGGTTTCATAAGTAATGTAAATTTATTATTGCTCTTTTAACTTCAATAAAGGTTGCTATAGGGTTACCACAATTGATAGAATTCACATCTATCAACAGCATTATTAGCTCAAGGCTAAGCTGTACACGCCATTCTTATTTCTAAAGAAACTGAAATTATTTTGGTTTGAATGGTTTCTTTCCTTATATTGAATTCCAACGTTTTACCTGCACCTTTCAGAAAAACTAAAGTCTAAGCTGTATGTGTTTAGAGTCAAATGTGGAAATATGATACTAGGAAATCCATCATGCATCTGTGTGTAAAAACCTCAGTGAAGAAAAATGTATTTGGCTGACTGTATTAACAAGAAATCAAACATGACAAGTGCTTGTATGTAGATTGATTATAACACACTGAAATCCAACTTAGGTTTGAACTTTTAACTGAATACAAAGTTTTCACTGTCACACAGATAATGATCCAATGGGTCTGCCATCAAAGCCACGGCCAAATTAATGAACTGAAATGCATTTAGAAACACTGAGTAGCTGTAAAGGTTTCATCTGGACAGCTAACTGGAACTTACAGCTGAAGTCACGAGTGTCAGCAGGATCTGGTGTGTCCTGTATAGAGCAGTTGTCCAGGCTTTTTTCAAGAGAGGCACGGGCCAGACTAGGCAGGAACCTGAAATACACATTCACACACTTAATCCCTGGTGTCTGCAATCATACAGCACTAAAATCACCTTCTTTGTCTGGCACTTTTATCAAAAATGAGTAAAGAGCATCACAACCCTGGGAAAAAACACAGAAAAAGAGAATTTGAGAGGGATGTGCGTATGTGTGTATTTATGTGGACCTGGAAAGACAAGCCTTATTGACAGCACGGGCGATGCTCTCCTCAGGGTACTGAGAGAGACGGCGACAGATCCTTAACAGCTGTCTGGTGGAGAGAGAAGAGGCCAGAGACTGTGCCTGAAGGCACACGCCACATACAAATAAATGACTTTATTCAGCCACACATGTAAACAAACTGGTAGAAGAGCACACACACACTAGCACTTACTGTGGGATCGTTCGTCTTGCGGAGACTGTGAGTGAGGTGAAGTAGATGCTCTGCTGCTTCCATTGGAACATTCGGAGTCTAAATAGTGAGAACAAAAGAAAAAGAGAAGGACTGATAAACAAGATGTATTCAGTGATATAGAAGAGAGGGAATAGAAATATTGTTTTAGAATAGATGTTTTCAGTTCAAGAAGTTATTTAACCAACTCTCATTACTATAAACTGGAACATGAACAAAAAAAATCAACATCTCTCTAAAACAATGAAAAAAAACTTGACAACAGATGAATGTACTGCACAGAGTTCAACCAAATTATTAAAACAAGTTTCTAAAGCAAAATGATAAGCATATCAGAAGTCTTCCCAGCATGCAATGTTTGACAGTTAAAACTCTCCTTTGACTCTTCTTTTTCATGTTAGAAGAATGGAAACTTGCTTGAATATAGTTTAAGATAAGTCTTGATTATTTGTCTTCACAATAATAAAAAAAACTGAATGAATACATTGCTGACAATGATTAAGGAATTCAGTCGTTAACCCCTCACACTGTTACACTAACTGAGAGTGGATATATCTTTGTACCAATGTTGGACAAAGTAGCTTTTAAAAAGAGCTGCTACGACTACTATATAATATATATAAGGTGATTAAGTTGATATAACAGAGTTAGGTAAAGTAGATATTTTAGGTCAACTGAACTGTAGATGAATCTTTGGAAATCCAGTTGAAATAAATTAAAAGATTGTGAGGTAGAAACACAATATTCACTGTGAGAAGACATACACATGACAGCATTAACATTTCTGCAAATCACAAAAATAAGTTTAGCATTCATTTGAAATACTAAATATCAGATCTGCCCAAGCATATTCACCAGCATATATTGAAATTTAAGTTATTCTGAATCCAGTGGTTCCAATAACGTGAAATAATGCTTTGTAGTTTCTGAGATACAGCAGTTTCTGTATCGTACTATTTTTAGTCATGTCTCACAAGAGGTTATTGGAAATACAGATTCCTATTGTCATATGTTCAAAAACATTATGCACTTAATTACCAGATAACAAAAATGATAAAATAGACATTATATTACATAAATATAGACATTTATATTACATTATAAAATACATTTTCCAATGCCCTTTTCAGAAAAATGATGAGAAATGGAGCACCATGACGATAGGTACCCACGCATTTCTGTAAGGTTTATGCTTATGGCTGTGCTCTGGTCAACTAAAGGCATCTACTTATTTTTTAAATGTCTCAGCCGCACACACACACATCCCATACACACAACATGCTGAATTAAAATGGCTGCCCTCTCCATGTTAGCTTATTTTACAGTTCAATCTTTTCCAACAATTGGCCACAACTCACTTACAGCACCTCTTGCCCTGTGCCTGTCAGCAAGACTGCCAGTGGCCAGATGCAACAATCTAGATAGTTTGCATTTCAAAGGCCAAAGAGCAATGAAGTTAAAAAACAAGCTTTAGGATATATTCACTCACTCTTTTTGTGTGTATGCGAGTGTGTGTGTGCGTGTGTGTGCATGCGTGCGTGCGTGCGTGCGTGCGTGTTTGTGTGTGTGTGTGTGTGTATGAGAGTTAAGTATGGAGGTTTTGTCTCTCAGTATGTGTCTGTGCATCTCACCAGTCCCTGTATGAGGCCCATCTCCTCTGCTTTGGCCAGGGGGGTGACTGTGTGGTAGAGGAACATAGTGAGCAGTTCTGGGCTCAACCACTGCTGACCTCTGTTGCTGCTGCTGCTTGCACTGGGACCCACAACGGGGGGCTCTGCCAAGGCCAGCACCCTGAATGATGGATGGATGGGGTGGATTGACCTGAAAATAAACATGCATACATACAAACACACACACACACACACACACACACACACACACCGTATAACAGTTACACACTAGCAGTAGAAGATACACACAGTTGAACATCTGCCCTCAAGTAGATGTAGAGTGCAGGTGTACATGTTTTTTGTCACGTTTGTCATGACCCTTCCCACACATAAACTGTTACTCTGTGTGTGTGCGTGTGTGTGTGTGTGTGTGTGTGTGTGTGTGTGTGTGTGTGTGTGTGTCCCACCCAATCTATGTCAGGGACATGAGCATGACTTTTGACAGCTGGCTGTGTAATCCTCTGATTCAAGAGGACAGCAAAGTCCATCTCTATCACCACACGGAGACACCCACACTGCAACAGGATATATTTACTCTAATGTGGGCGGAAGCGGGCGCTAAATCATCATCGTTGAAACCATCATCATCTCTGAATGAGTTAGTGAAAAGATATTTCATATAAGAAAATGTCGGAGGCTGTTATTATTGGGGTTAACCATGCACTGTAATCCACTATCATCCCAAAGGCCTTACAAAATAAAAGCTTTGTTTGTCTCAGCTTGTTTACATTCTGCCACCATGTCTTGTGCTCTCTATTCAGTTGTGTAATGTAGTCAGTTACATGAATTAAATCTAAATATGAATTACATGATTTAAAAAGCCCTCATCCAAATCTGACTGGTGCCTGGTAACAATTTCACTGCCACTTTAGAGTCACACACCACAACATGGAAACAGTCTGTCAAGACCTCCAACCCCCAAACACACAGATGCACACAGCCAGTTAACAGAACAGGAGGCAACATTAAGTGTAGTTCTTAGTTAGCTGCACATTCACAATAAAATTGTACGATTTAAGTTATTATTAACTCTACAGATATGACAGGGATGGATGAGAAAGAACCAGCAAGTTGCTTGGCAACAGACAGTGTCTATCTATAGCCCTTTTCACACAGAGACTCCACATTATCACCACAGTGAAAGCTCGCCATTTCTCCGCCTTTGTTTGTTCACACTGAACCAAGCAGCATCAACTGCGGAACCAAAAGAGGCGTGACGGTACACATCATGACGATGACATCTGTGTGTTTTTTTTACATGTTTCTTCTAGTTTCCACCAGTTAATCTAAATATGTATCCACCCACTTTTTATATCATATGGACGCTGTTATAATGTGTTGTGTTTGAGATCCTGATGCACACAACACAATAGTGCAAGGAGCAGAGAAATGGTGAGTTAAAGTTTTTTGAATCGCATCACATAATCACCACCATTCAACTGCGAGAGCCACCTGGCTCGTCCACCAGGTACTGACGCTGTTTTCTGATACAGAAATGTGATGAAGAGTTGGTAGGACAGACAGGATGACAGACACTTCTCCACATATAACTGCAGTATATTTTCCTGATATAAGTTGCCTAAGACACTACTAGTTACCACATTACTGTTGTTTGGTCCTGTGTGGGTCATTTCTCTTTTATTAGATGAGTGACAGATCTGTTTAGTTATCAGACTATGAACACCATCAGACCGACACACCCCTGATCTGTGCCTCTGGCTTTTCCACTCACACAGACGGTGGCTCGCCTCTGCTGCGGCTCTGACACTACCTCCAGAGGCGGATCAGAGCCGCAGCGAAACTGTCCCCCCTGTCCACATCTGTAATTCTCACACAGACAGAAAGGGCAGTGTGAAAGGGGGGTTTTATATCTATGTATGCAGACAGAAACATGTATATATAGGAAATATATATGAAATAGATACTATAGGAAGATACAGGTATATATATTTGGAAATTTGGTCATATCTATGTCTGTCTTGACACACACACACACACACACACACACACACACACACACACACACACACACACACACACACACACACACACACACACACACACACACACTTTGTCTGAGCCACAGGAGTAAAGGAAGAGGAAGTGGGTTTATTTCAGCCCAGACGCCCCACCACAAACATCCTTCCTGCCAGCTTAGGTGGGTTTTTAAGACACATGCACACCCACAGACACACATACACACACGATATACACACAAAAACAACTTACTTTAAAACAAAATGTAAAACAAGGTCTCACAGTTGTATAAACCAGTGTGCAGTCTTCTATTGTCTATTATGCCTTCAAGCTCATTAATCTATTACTGAAACTGGCCTTCCCAGACTCAATTTTCTATTTTCTCCCACCATTGCAGACGCAAGCACTCTTAACTTTAAGCTTTTTTCAGTCTGCACACCTGGTAAGACTCATATGATTCAACAGAAACATACAGAACTCTCCTATTCATTTATCTGACTCTGACATTTAATGAATGTTTTTACTCACCCACCCCTCTCTATAGATATCCCTAAAGTGTGAGATGATGACTCTATGTGCTATATTCACTGAGGACCTTTAAACTCTTGGTTTACCTGAATACTATTTTTTGTCTCTAATCTCTACCACCCTCTATATTTCTCTTTGCCCCTCTCTGTGACTCTTTCTTCCTGTTATGGTGCTAATGCTGAATAGAGTCATTGTTGTCATTGGAAAGCCAGGGACTGAAACAATTGTTTTCCATGTTAAATGCAAATACAGATTCAGAAATGGTCATGACCCTTCCCACACATAAAATGTGACACACACTTGTGTGTGTGTGTGTGTGTGTGTGTGTGTACCTCTCTTGCAGTTGTTGATCACTGAACTGTAGTTGATCCTTTAGTGTTTGGTATCTGTCCCACCTCAGCAGCCTGGTACCATCATACAGATCCAACTCCCTGTCATGGAGTAATCTGGTACACAGAAGACAGTGGAATGAGCTGAAAATAGTGTGTGTGTGTGTGTGTGTGTGTGTGTGTGTGTGTGTGTGTGTGTGTGTGTGTGTGTGTGGGTGGGTGTGGATGTGGGTGTGGGTGTGTGTTTGTAATTTACGGCATCAGGTGGCAGCAGTGCACAACTACAACACAGAATGCAGAAGATCATAGAAGCAACAGGGCATTCTAAAAATAACACAGTGAGTAAATAATAGAAATTCTATATTTTTAGCAAACTGAAGTACCTAGACAGCACTGCCAGAGTTCCCAGGTTGACCCTGTGTATACCATCCAGAATAAGCAGCTTTCCTTCAATGGCAGCAGTGACTAGTGGAGAGGGCCTCCATGCTGTGTCTCCGTTAGGGAGAGTGTATCTCTGCTGCAGAAGGTCCCTGGCTGTCATGTCCTGGGAGTGAAGAGTGGGTATAAGGGATTTAGAGCAATGCGGGGAGTGGTTCAATGTGTTAGTAAGTATAATAAATTAGATACAGATTATCAGTTTTTTCTCCTTAAACTACATCCCCATGTGATGAAGCCTTGCTGCTAAGTTTGATAAATCTGCTTTCCAGATAACAGCTAATGGCACATTGCTGTTCATGGGTAACATCTGTGGAGCAAACTGTCATACTCACTATCACGCTACTGTGTCAGGGCTGAAACAGAGAGTAGTGGAGGGAATAAAAGCATAGTTGCACAATTTATTCCAGGCAGTGATTACTGAGCTGCTACACAGCAAGAAGACATTTTTCATTAAGACAATAAGAGGCTCTATATTTTCCATTTGGTGCCATCATGAAGTAAGATAATTTAAGGGTAAAATGAGGAGCCATTACACCAAGAGCAGGCAGGACCCATTAAATGTAAGAGATAAATGGACAGAATTATTTAGCCACCACTGTAAGGTCAGACAGGCTAAGTCTGTGAGGACATCATGGATGCTCATTTGAGCGAGCTCCTCTGACATCCACAGAGTGCCTGGTGTACTCAGCCACAGGGACAAATGAGTACTTCATCTCTCTGTGTACCCGGTAACCTACAATTATCATGAAACTGTCAGTTCGATTTGCCAACTTGCAGAGCATCAAGGAAGACACCGCCTACTAAAACAACTGTTAAAAAGAGTATTAATAAAGAGTATTAATAACAATAATTGAGTAATTATTAATAATTGATTTGTCTGATGACTGTGCCTGCTTGCGACATGAGAAATCATATAATATTTCTATCCATGGTCCTGCTTGGTCCCAGGGTTGGACTAGAAATTTAGGATTTGCCTACTGTATTTTAGGGCCCTATCTTACTCCTGGCACAAAGTGTACGATTGCTAGTTCCAACTGACTCAGTGGGGTGTGGCTATCTTAAGGCACTACTGTACTTAAGACTTAAAATGAGATGAGTATAAATGGGGTCTAATCCACCTTTTTCATAACACAAAGCAAAATCAGGCTGTAGGGGGAAAATGCAGATATTCCTACCTGTCTTCCGGTTTATTCATAGATAAATATCTGTATAATAAAGTGAAATATTGTCCCCCTGTGGTCAGTTATCCAGGGAAACTGCTACTCTAAAATAGATTGCTTTTTCAAAGATAATTGCTCCTTTTTTTTCAAAACAGAGGAAGGAGATTTGTTATTATTCAGTTATTATATGTTTTATTAAAGGACACACACCAACAAGAAATGAATTTATATTCCACTGAATTCTTACATGTGTCACTCTGTTTTCCAAAAATGGGATTTTCACAGCTGACAAGATGAATTGCCCAGCATAGGATTCCGCAATTCCCGCAGCACAAGTCACCCCTGACCTCAGCCAGCTAAAAATAGCTGCAGCATGAGGCATTAATATATAAGGCTTCAGTACACCCATTTCCTGCACAATCATCACCCCGCTGACTACATTCCACAGAATTCCACAAACTCAAACACACTTGTGTGCACACACAAACACACACACACAGTGAGAGGTTTTTTCTCAAGCTCCACATTCATGAACAAATGAATTGTAGAAGCCTTCATTTGCTCTCGATCTTCCAGTCAGTGTTCATTTTTTCGGCCTTACAGGTGGCCTAAGACCCAAATAACGGAAGCCAGATGTGGGTCTATTCAGCCAAACTACTGTCCTAAATTTAACACAAACAAGCTCCCATCCCGATATACACCGTACCTCCCCTGGTTTTACATCTGTGCTGATTCAAACTCAAGAATGTCAAGTGCTATATAATAGGGCAACTGGACTTCTTTCAGTTACTTGACGATTGATGAGAGGTGATACGTCTTCAAGAAACTGAAAGAATTATCATAACTTGGTTGACTGAGAACCTTCAGATGAAACTGGTGATTTGGACAGTGGAACGCAGGGGTGGATGATCTTGCCTATTTAATCTCAACCATGACCCATGATCTTTAATTCTAGGCATCCTAGAATAATAAATAATACAAAAATAATAAAAAGTACAATAGTTAAAAAAAAAAAAGAAACATACTACATTGTAATGATGTTTATGTATTTCTCATTTTTTAAAAGACCTGTAGACTACAGCCAGACTTGACCATCTCCATTTGCGCCATTAAATATTAACTGCCACTGAATATAAATTGTGCCAATATTACAGTTCTTTTTTGGTTCTTTATATGTATATATATATATATATATATATATATATATATATATATATATATATATATATATATATATATATACATATATATATACATACATATATATATACATATATATATATTCATATATACATATATATACATATATATTCATATATACATATATACATATATATACATACATATATACATATATACATATATACATATATATACATATATACATATATATATACATATATACATATATATATATAATATATATATATATATATATATATATATATATATATATATATATATATATATATATATATATATATATATATATACACACACACACACACAAATATTTTGGGGTTCAGTATCTTGCTCAAGGATAGGCCCGGGCGATAAAACGAAAATTTACCGATACCGGAATTTACGACGATGACCGACGTCATTTTGGCCATGTCGGAATATTTGGTGTCATAGGCGTAACATCCAATAGGGACAGGGGGACACGTTAGGACCACTTGATTAATCTACCCCAGCTGTACCGATGTGCTTATTTTACATTAATTTGATGGCAAACTCCGCCCGCTGATGCAACACTAGCTATGCCAGGTTAGTAATCAAGTGAACCCACTCTCGCTGTGAGTCGCGGACAGTTTGTGTAATGATGCTGCGTTCAAAGGCTGCAACAGGCCATTGTCTTCGACCGGGCCGTCCATTGATCAAACATTTGTGTTTTGGGTTTTATTCACTCAAAATAATGACTGTATCTCCAGCTAGAAAACGCGCATCTCTCTCCTCCCTCCATTGTTGTTTGCATTTGTGTCTCTGCGTGGTCTGACACGTGAGTGACCTCATGCTGAGAACTGCTCGCGTACGTGACGTCACTCCCCGAGACGCAAGAAGAAAGCAAAAATATATATTTTAAACAAGTCGTGGGCCGTGATAATAACATGTGTCAGCTTTGTCGAGTGCATTAAGTGCGGCACCTGTTGCATTATTCATTAAGATTTCTGCAGTTCAAACATCTCGCAATTGTAGTCGAGAACGTCAGTTATAACAGCCCACGTATTAAACAGTTGTCGGGTTTAAACCGGTCTCGGGCTCATAATTACATTCAATGTGTCGGGCCGGGCTCGGACACAACGTGCACGGGCTCGGGTCGGGCTTGATTCTAAGCTCTACTCGGGTCCAGCCGCGACTTTACTGAGGTTCACCCAGTGTGAGCAGCAGGAGGACGGTTAGCTCACCTCCCAGAACATGGCACTGAATCACTGGAAAGTGATTTAGGGACTGTCATTAAATTACTTAGTATAAATATATTAATACAAAATAATTGCAGTTTGTTTGTATTAGTAAACTGGAAGAATGAGACACAGCTATGTTTATTCTACATTAGTGCTTCCTCTATTTTATATGAATATTAATATGCAGAAATCTTGATTTTTTTTCTCAATAGCTTCCATGTCATGTGACCCACTGACTTCTGAAACAGATTCTGTGTCTATCAAAAATATATAATGATAAAGAAAATAATGGTAAAAAAAGTTCTCTAATGCTCAAGAGGTTAACATATTATTAAGCAGCAATGTCAACTTCTACACTATTTTGTCTTAGATTCTGATGTCCTCAAAATGTTTATTTATTTACATCCAACCTCTTCCACCGCCTGCAGTACAACCACGTGATTCAATTTGAATACATAAACTGTATATTGTATATACTATTAATATAATATAGTATTTTTTATACTTGTTCAGTTGTTGTCATTTCAAGTAATCTATGCTTTTCAGCTGTTCAATCGTGTGCTTATCAGTTGTTCTTAACTACTAAATAAATAATATAAATCTTAAGTACAATGTAGTTTTACAGTCCTTTAAAGTGGCATTTCTGTAAATACACAGGATTTTTTCCCTTTTTTTAGGTGCGGCGGGGGGGGGTTAGTTATCGTTCAGGCCATATCGCCCAGCCCTACTCAAGGATGCTTCGATATGTTGCTCAGTTCCGCCCCAGAGGAGCCGGGCAGGAAGGAAAAAAATGGAACATCTCTAGACAATATATTTTCAGGATGGCTATTGGTACTTTGACAAAATATTAACATTTGTATTAACAATCGTCAATTATGTCAATATAATGACTAAGTTGGTAAAGAACAAGTATTACAACAAGTAGAAGAGTCTGGTAAGTTTAGATAATGGCATCACTTTACTGAAATGCAGCCTTTAAAACCAATTATTATTGGCTATCTGAATCTTCAAAAGACACGTTTTTATTTACCTGGTAGAGCATGACTGGCTCTATGCTGTAACCCAGGATCTCAGCAAACTCTCTCGCAATCACTGACTTGCCACAACCCTTGTAAATAGAAAAATATTCGTTATTAAGACATAAGACCACAATTACCACATGTACTGTTTGTGTATATACTGTACATTATGTGTTGGCTACCTTGGCTCCTATCAGACATATGTCTTTTGCCATGTGTGACTGCATCATCTCAGCCATCAGCTGCGAGTGGCTTGGTGTACTGATGAAGGTAGGGCTACTGTTGGGTAGACGCAGCTCCTTGGTGCCTGCTGGAACCTGAGGTTTGACAGAGACAAGACTTAATCATGAAAGAGCAAGCGATAACTTCATTGTTCTATAAGTTGTGGACAATATTTCTTTAAATAACCCATACTACACAGACTGGCACATTGCTGGGAACAAAATATACATTTTTCAGTGATGTAGTATTGTCAAAAAATCCTTGAGACATATTAGAAGCCAGAATAATTACTTCCACACAAAGAAAATACATTTTCAAAGAGTTAATAAAAGTGAGATCATTTGTTTGGCTGAAGGATCAGTAACACTATTCTTAGAAGTCTGGAATATCTCTTCTCACAAACTCCACACACTGACTCATTCACAAACACTGTTAGTTTTCCATCCAAGAGGAAGAGTTATAGACTAATAAAGATGTTCCCCTGAAAAACTTAACAGAGTCAACTATCAGTCAAAACAACTGATACAGTGTGTCTGCCTGTCTGTGTGCGTGTGGCCTGCATGGCCAAATGGACATCACAGTGAAATATATGACTCACTCACCATCTTGTTCTTCAGTTCATAATTTGGTGAAGGCCAAGTGGTCACACTCATGGAGACAGTCAGATTATCTACTCTTCAGTGTTTCCCCTATATGCACCTAGCAGCGGCAGACCACCACTGCTGAATTTTTTATTTATTTTTTTTAAAGAGGAGAGAGGAGAGGTGGAGAGTGGGCTCAGTCTTGTCTCTTTAGAAACTAACGTTATATCATCGTGTGCTATGGACGTTTCATATCCAGGTCCATCACACACCTGCTTGAAATGATTTTTGAAAATAAATCCCGAACGACAGTGGGCCACCTATAGAGACTATGAAGCCTGCTACGCTATTTCTTACAGCTGTTAGAATAATGAACTTTAATATAACAATTTCGGCTGCCAGTATCCATGGTTTTGTTGTCGTATTATGCTTGGCAACTATCATTGTCTCTGTCAAAGAAACTTTGCAAGCGGTCTCCTTCTTTACATTGATCCAGATATACCGTTACCGGTTGATGCAGGTGATGCGCTGCGCTAAACTCTGTTATTCCGTGCCGTGCTGCGCCGTCTTTCAGCATACACCACAACGGAGGTAACGTTAGCGCCAGGTTTGGAGAAGGTGCAACGAGAAACTTTTTTTTATCAAGTTTACTTGATAATGTCAGCACAACGATTTTAACAAGCACCGGGTAGATGTCAACCATGAAGCAAGCAACACTGATCACGGATTCAGGATTATCATTCGGGGTAGATGGATTTGTGCCGAGTTCACAAGTAAGGATTCCGACTTTGAGTGGCGTTCCAGTGTACTTTTTCTACTAGGAGGTCGGAAAATTCCTACTGTCTCGAACGCAGCATTGCCATGCGCCAGGGCCAATGTGATGCGCGAAAGCTGTCAATCTCAAGTTACTGACAGATTACTTCACACGGGCACAGACCGTTTGGATTGTTCTAGTATTTGTATTGTGTGATTTTACTGTATATGGTTGGTTGTTATTATATTTTTGTTAAATTATTATCAATAATTGTTTTAAAGATTATACTTTTATTGTGTTCAATAAAAGTGTATTTTCCTAAAGCTTGAGACACCTCACATGTAATCTAGACAGACATTTGCCGTGCTCATTACTGTGCACAAATGTACTTAAGCCTAAAGAGCCCCTCTGGTGCCGGCAGACACATAGAAACCTCCCGGCAGGTTGCACTTTGCACTTTGCTTCTGCACGCGGGTGAACACTCACCTCCACTGCTACAACTCCATCCTAAGGGAAACACTGCTCTTATGATATAAATGACAAACGTTCCTTCTTTAACTGTATTTCTCACTCGGGAGCTGACCATTTGTAGCACTATGGAGCAGGATTTCTCTGAATGACTGCATTACACGCAAAGTATGCAATAGCTTGTTTGCATATGATATCACAACATTCTGTAGCTATGGTGCAAACTACAGATGGAGGGCAGGAAGTGATTTATGATACAAAGTGATGCATGAAGGTACCACATCTCTCAAAATGCCTACAGCTTCTGTCATGTACAATTGGCCAAACCTTTGTTTCCCATCAGGAGAAGCAAAGTTGGATAGTGCTAATGTTTTGCAGTGACCACTTCATTAGAGGTAACTTTGTAACTCTGTGACTTCTATACATCTAACTGTTTTCTTACTTTGTAACGTTAAAGTGAGTGTTTTTGTTTTCTTTGCTTGAATTTGTAATTGTGTAACTGAAAACAGTACTTAGCAACAATAATTAACTTTTCTCCATCCCATCTTCTTGCTTTTCATTACCTCCATTCATCTACATTTTACATGCCATCTTAATCACGCGACTGCAAACAACCAAAGACAAGAAAAATCCATATGACACCTTAACAGCAAAAGTAAAATGGTCAGATCAGATCAGATTAAAGCACCCCTTTGCCCCACACAAGGCTTTAGTGCAGTTCAATGGTCTGCTAAGCACACTGACTTTTTCTTTTCTACTGCATGTAGTAGTAGTTTGTTCATTCATACCTGAAAGGTGATGTCTTTGTCTGCGACACGTAATGTGACATCTGCGTGCCCCTCAAGATCCCTTGTCCTGGACACATTCAAAATGGCGCCCGGTGCTGGCTGACGATGACCATCCAAAAGCTCAAATCTCTACAAAAGAGTGCCATAGAATATGTGTGGGTCAAAATGAAATGCTTTGAATAATGTATCTTATCTTATGTTCAGACCATAACAAGCTTGCACGTGACACCAAATACAGATGACAAAAACATTTAACTAGTCGTTCACATTTCGACTTACACTGAGTACACCCTCCACAGCACTGCATCCTTCTTTGCCCAGGATGCTGCTGTAGGGGTAAAGTCTCTGGAGTAGCTGCTGGGAGGACAGCATGGGGAAAGCATTCTGCAACAACACAGAAAATGCCTTTAATTTTTTCTTTATACCTCTCTAAGGAAGGTGTAGGGTGCCTGGATTCTCACCAGCACATGGAGGGCGGGAAGCAAGTTGTCCACAGGGAAGTCAGGTAGGCCAAGGTTGGATGATTCTTGGGAGCACAGCGTAGTGGCTAGTGACAGCAGCTGGGACACTCTGACACAAGAGTAGTCAAGTCAAAAAAATACAAACAAATAAAAATAAAAATATTTTATCACATTTAATTTACCTTTCTGCAGCAATGTTTGGTCCTGCTGTGTACAGCATCTCCAACTGGTCCTGAAAAGAAATCAAGATGAGAATATCTGCATGCCAATACGCTTAGCTCTATGGAGTACTTTTGCTACTTTGGGAAGACATATAGGAGCACATTTAAGGACCGAAGTTGAAAATCTCAAAGATTTATTGTTGTAAACTTTGCTGAGAGGGTAGAAACACAAAGCGGCAGCCTATTAAGGATCATATGATGTAGCAGTTGGGAAATCAGACATGCAGTGTAAAATGTGAAATGCTAATAACATTTGATTTGACACATGGAAATCACATAATTGTTTTCACTTATTTTCTCACAAACTACAAAATATGAAAGCCAGTTCCCAAAATTACAAATGTAAAACACAAAATCCAGCATTAAAGCTGTTATTTTAGAAGCCTTATTTGTTGTATTTTTAGAAAATCTCTGAACATACCGAGAGCAGGAGGGGGTGAGATTTTTCAGTTGGATACTTTCAAAATGTATCTTGCTCTTGCTGCTTTCTACAATCTTAACAACTCTGGCTATAATAAGTATTTTCACTATCATGTCCTAGTTCCTCCGTGTGATGCACAGATCATGACGTCGTCATTTTTAAAGGGGTTATTATTACTATTATTATTATTATTATTTATTATTACTATCATTATTACTATTATTATTACTATTATATTTGCTAAAAGGTAGTCCTAATTGGAAGAATACACTCATTGGCAAAGCACCTGAAGCAGCTGTTGATTACTTTCAAACCCTGCCGGCCAGTTAAGAGGTCAGAAGTATCAGCAGTCAATGGCAGTTGAGCATACAGTCACAAATGTTCACAAGACACACACACACACACACACACACACACACACACACACACACACACACACACACACACACACACACCACACACACACACACACACACACACACACACACACACACACACACACACACACACACACACACACACACACACGATCCTTATGCTTATGCCTGGCAGAGATCATAAAGTTTGCTTACTGTGTGTTGTGTTTTTCAGGCTAATAAAAATAGGATCGGTTGGAAGAACAAGTGAGATGGTCTCCATTTTTTCCAAGTAATTTTCTCCCCTTTTTGAGACATTTTGATGAAGGGACATTTTTGATGATAGCTAATCTGTTAATTCCTGGACTGACCTTGAATGGTAGGTAGTAGATGTCTCTGGCCTGGAAGCGAGAGCGAAGAGGAGGATCCAGTGGGTTGCCCTTGTACTTGGGAACAGGAAGACCAAGAGCGATCACCCGAAAGTCCTCACTTACACGGACAATCTTCCAGCTGTCCAGTTCCTCTTTGGTGTGTTCCTGCAGTGCATCAAGGTATAAAAACTCCAGTCCTTTTCTATTGTTTAGAACACGACATTTTACACCTAATGGATTTTTAAATGCAAGATGCTACAGGAACATGGCCACTGAATATCACACAGTATTTATGGCTATAGGATTTTTCATCTTAACATAAGGGGAGCACTGTACAGTACAGGCCCTATTTTAGATGGTCATGGTCTAAAGCACAGCACACTAGTGTCTCTTAAGGGCATGTCCAAGTCCATTTTGCTAGTTAAACGGTGGATAACTTGTTTGGCGCACGGCACAAAGAGGTGATATCTAGACTTTGAATTAGTCATGGTTGTGTTTTGGGCGGAACATAAATCAAACCAATCTGAGTGTCCTCTCCCATTCCCTTTAATGACACCTGCGCTGTGCACTGCTTTCCGCAGAGCGTAACATAGAGCCTTAGGAGTAGTGTGAAAAGTCAGTGCTTAAGTGTGAAGAGTCAGATAGATACTATATAGCTCCATAAACAACAGCCATGATCATGGAAGATAATTATGTAGTTAAATGTGAATCATGTTACATGCAACACCAAGATGTAGCGTGTCTGTCTGTCTGCTTGTCTGTTTTATATATGTATACATTCGATATCGCCTTAAAGACCTTTGAACCATCATAAGTGTTTGACTTTCGTAGGCGAGAGTGTTGTTCTGACCTGCAGCAGCTTGTCATAACGCTCCGCTGACATAAGGAAGCGTCCATCCTCCAGTTGCATCTCTCTGTTCTCCAGAAGGTTGTTGAGGACAGGCAGTACATTTCTCTCTGCCTTCTCCAGCCCCTCCAGGACCAGGACTCGACCTTGTGTTGCTGCCCTTACAGCACACTATGGAAAAACACAAGAAAAGCCACGACTAATCAGTAAATTCAGTCAATACTCCAGAAATGTGTGGGATGTTGGTATACAAACGGTAATGTTGCAATCAGTTCAATGTTCAAGTCAAATCTGCTGCTCCATTGTCCAGCACCATTTCTGACCCTGTGTGAATGTTAACAATGCTAAAAACATTTAGCAATCTGACTGTGTATTAGTTCTCACTGCCCATGCTCTAATGACTACATGCGCTTACCATAAAGCCTTTCCTGAGGATGTCCTCAGCTTATTGTGTTCAGAACATCCTCCAAACCAAGCTTCAAAACAGTCTCAGTTGTTTTAGGAAGGCCTATTTTCTACCACCAAATGTGGGATGAACAACGTAGTTCTTCTTGGGTTGGTTTATACTGTGTGTGTGTGTGTGTGTGTGTGTGTGTGTGTGCGTAGACGCACATTTCAGCATCAAAAAGCACATCTGACGTCAAGAGGCAGGAAACTTTAGCTGTCTGGGTGGACCACAGAGCAAGTGGCCATATAATTAGGTTAACATGTAAATGCGTGGCAGGTTGTGTGGGAAGCAGAGCCATAAAACTATAGTGAGGACCAGATGCTCTATATTTAACTCTTGATCCATTTTCGGCACAAACGCTGTAATCAGATAATTGTTAGAAATGTCAGTGACGCAGGATGGTGAGAGACAGGGAAGCACAGATAGGCCTTGTGTTCTGCCTGAACCAAACTGTGCAGAATTAAGAACACCATCCCTCCAGATACTGAGAAGTGTTTAGTAAACAGTCAGCAATACAGTAGGATATCAAGAGCTGAATGAAGACAATATTGAAAGGATGATGAGTATGAATGTGAAGAGTCATAGGCCTACTGATATATATAAAAGCCATTACCCATATGTTTTACTGCATTGACTCTGTATTGTTTAATTGTCATTCTATAACAAATGTCCTGTGCGCTCTACTAACAACGTTTGTGGGACTGGGATATGTTTTGTTTTTTTCGACCCAACTTTGCAAGTGATCAGGGGGACCAAAAGTGAAGCACTGCAAACAAATCCTTATTACTGTATGCTTTAAGGCAGGTTCTGAGCCATACAGTATAATAGCGAATGAACCACAGCTGAGATTTAAAATGATGTAAAGCATGATTTATGCTAATAGATTTAAGATTCAATTATATTTTCTAAACTTAATGGTCAAGCATATTTGAATATTTTTGGCACACTTGACTAAAAGGCTTTCAACCAAATTGAGCCTTAAGGCGGGCCAGGGTTGGCCTGCCGGCCCCACTTTGGGCAGCCCTGGTTATAAGTCTGCTGAAGTCATACAACTGATGTTTTAGAATTGTTCTGTTCCATTTGCATGACCCAAATAGCTGGTAACTGGTTTCTTTACAACAAACTATTTCAGTTTGTACCTTTACAAGTTATCTTATGCAGCATTAACCATGCCAACCGTGCTGACTCTCTGTTGTCTAGGACCACACCACTGCAGTTTCTGAAGCTGAAATAGTAACTGTTATTCAAAAACTTTGTTTTAAATGATATTTTTTGTTAATTGCTCTGCCTGGTTTTGCTGCTAATCATTGTGCACTGCTGAGGGTATTTGCCCTTGAGTAGGGTTAGGGTTTTTGGTGTTTGTCTGCTACATTAGATTGACATACTGTATTGCAAAGAAAGTGCAGCCAATCATTTTCTTTTTTAAGAATTTGCTGCAAAGGCTAATTATTGGTTAGCTGTGCACTACTTTCAGTTCAAATTCAGCTCTAGAGGAGATGGTAATCTTTTTATTACTGTAATAGAGTCTTATTTGCCGTGTGGGTTTGAAGTAAGCTGCCTTACATAAGAGCCTGCTAACTGGAGAGAGGTGACTGGAGATGTCAAAAATACAACAAGCATGCAATTGCATCCATGTGACTGAGTCTTTCATACAAACTTGAGGGGACGACTGGAATTGATGCTTGGACTGAATGAGGAAAGGGAAAAAAAGGACCTTAAGAACTAAAGAGACCAAGAGTGAAGTGGAGGGAGGGGAGGAAAAGAGTAGGCACAAGGACTGACACGTTAGGTCTGAATATAGGGCTCCAAATCAGCACAGGGCCCTGAGGAATACTTGGATGTTCTAGATGTTCTAACACACAAACACACACCTCCTACGACACCAAACTATTCTCAAAGAGAAAGCTTGCTCATTTGCACCCACACAACTTCAGTTCCTCACATAAAATTAGTGTCAGATGCTGTAACGTGTACATAGGCACATTAATGCAGACAAAATCAACTAGTTTTATATACCAACTCATAAACCTACACGTCTCCAACAAACACACACCCTGCCCACATTTGAGTACATGGCCCAAAATTTCATGAGATTTGAGGGAGACCAGAAATAAGCAATATTTTTGTAACTATTAGTACCATCAATAATGCTGTATCTATTAAGGTCATGTTCATTTAAATAGCCCAATATCAAATGTATGCATAAAGGGGCTTTTCAATCCTCCTCCTATATGGCAAACAACACCCTCCATCCTCAGATCATTAAAATATTCATGAGCTGCTTCCATGGAAACAATGGACACCTGTTTTCATTTTGATGAGAAGGTGGGAGACCAATGAGCCTAAGGGAGCTAAAGGGCTGGGTTAGCTCATCTTCTGATAGGAAACAGAAAATGTATATTCTGTATACATACACACTGTATTCCTAATGCGCTAAAGCAGAAGGTAATTCAACTTCATAATTTAACTCACTTGACTGTAATAGCAGTGGTGCAGCAGTAGCACGTCTGAAGTGCAGCTGTGAAGGGGGCTGGAATTGTCGTTTAAAAAAAAAAAGATAGATAAATGTTAAAAATGTTAGATAAATAACTATCAATGCCCCCGGTTGTACACAGACAAAGTCTATATTGTACTGGATGTGTGTTATTATGGCTTCCTTGCTTGGTACATAGCCATAAAACTATTGGACTGGTGTCATTTTGATGATTATCTATACAGACTGTATGGATAATCATCAAACTGAAACCAATTATGCTGCTGAAAATTGCTGCTCAAGGTACTTTTCACAAAAGTGTGATTGCATAGAAATCTGACTTCTTACAACTGAAACTATCAAATTAGAATAATCTGCTATAGCCAAACACAACACTGCCAAATCTGCAGGATGTCAGCCCAAGGCTTAATCTGCACTGGCACATAAGTATGCCACCATACTTCCTATTCGATTACAAAAGCACTCGTAGAAATTACCACTGAGCTGCAGTGCAGGGTTTAAGCAAGTGTATGCAGTACAGATACATTTTTTTTCAGTGAGTAGAGTATACTTATTTCTCAGGCTCCAATGACAAAGCTATACGTACTTTATAGTGGTCCAAAAGTCTTGAACCAACATTAAAAATCTCTAATATTTTCGCCTGGAAATAATCAGGAAGTTTGAGGATTCAGAAAAGTAAGTGAAAGAAAAGTACGGTAAGTGAAAGTGTCACAAGTTGTTATTTGTTATTCCAAACAGGGGCTTTCTTAGCATCATGGCTAGTCTATCTAGATATCATGTTAAGATGTGGAAACCAAATTGAGTTAAATTGCAAGAGAGTAATAGCCCACACCAAATAACTTCTTTCCACACACACACTCAGCTCGTCTCTCTCACTCACCCTCACGCACACGTGCACACATAAACAAACACACACCTCTACTCCCGCTGTTAGGATTAGTTGGAATAAATACCTGTTTGTTTTTTTCAGGAATAAAAGCCAATTGCTTGGTCTATTTAACAGGCCTGTCATTTTCATTATGCATTATTTGGTATTGTTGTTTAATAATGCAAAATAATTTTTTATTAGATTACTCGATTAATCTATGGGATGATCGTTAGAATACTCGATTCTAAAAATATTCCAGAGCTGCATTTTGCTTCGACCATATTTTGTAATTGAATTATTCGAGTTACTCGAGTAATTGCTTCAGCTCTATACTAAACCATTTTCGAAACCACTTCTCAGGAGGGTAAACAAGACCAATCACTTGATGTGGAAAGGAAAGACCAGAATTTCATTGTGGATGAATGGATAAAAAGTCATTTTAACTGATGAATACAAGTTAGAGATTTATGGCAGTAACACATGGGTGTATTTAAGGAGACGAACATGAAAGAGGATGATGAATATTCTGGTCTGGAGTTGTTTCGCAGAATAGAAGTATCTTGACCAGTGACCTAATTGTATATACAGTATATGATAGATTCATATTCATAGAATCGCACTTTCTTAAGTTAGCACTGAAGGAAGTGGAGTTATATTCTATAGTAACTGAAAACCTTCAAATTTCAGTCTAATCAGAAGAAACTCAAACTAATTAACCATGAGTTTTCTTGTTTCAGAAGATCAGGTTTGTAAGCAAAGTCTAAGGATAAATGTGGTAAGAATAACTTCAAGCAGTTTCCATGGAGTTTATATTTAAAGTGTTATGCAACTTTACGTTTTTTTTTTTCTTTTTCTTTTTACACACAGAGCAAGCCATGTGCTAATTAGCAGTAGTTAGTGACATGATTGAGTGAATGTTAATTATCACAGCTTATCATCATTTGTCACTGCTGGGTCCTTAAAGCCCAATGTTGGGTTTTAATGACCAGTTGTATGTGGATTTTGTTTTCTTTTTCCATAATTGTTTTTCTGTACGCACAAGAAACTAATGGAGATGAATGGAGAACAGAAAGTTCTCCTTAAGAAGCCTGCCTGGATAATGAGGAACTGCTGGTCTCCATGGTTACTTGACTTACAAAGTCAACAGAGTGTGGGGGTGTTTGTTTGCATAAAGCCTGATCGATCAAAAACTGGCATGGAAAGGAACAGAATGGAACGATGAGGGCGGGCACCACTGTTGTGATGAGAGTTTATGTGGTACTTTAACTGTGCGTTTCAGAAAGAAATAGAGAAGATAATACAAATTCAATAATTATTCCACAATGTAATTTCACAATACAATTTCAGTTGTGGAAAAAGTAAATAGTATATGCATTAGTATACAATTAGTATAAGTAAAATCAATTCTTCACAGTGTTATACAGAAATGTAGAAATTAAATCTAAATCAAAGAATGTTTGTAATAACTTGTGCAAACCCACTGTCGGGTCTAAAATTCTTCCCCCTTCTGCCTAGTGCTGCTCGTATTCATTTGGCTCCACCAGCACTCCACAGATTTTGTAGCATACTCCAAATCCTTCTGTGAATAGGAATAATATGTTGAGATGAATATTTGTTTAAATTTTTGCTTTAGAAGGCATGTCTGCACTGAACAAGTAAAGTAAATGAAATTGGTTACTGCCTGTTGTGCCCCCCACTCTCATCCGCCTTCACTGGCTCCCTGTTAAATCACGCATCACCTACAAAATTCTCCTCCTGACCTAGAAATCTCTCCATTACCTCGCCCCCCAATATCTATCTGACCTCCTCCACCCCTACACCCAGTCCCAGACGCTGCGCTCATCAGGCACATACCAGCTCTCCAGGGCTCCAGAGTGCGACCATTTTGGTCGCATATGCGACCAAAAATTTTTAGAGTGCACCTAAGGATTTTTCTAGGTCGCACCGGTGCATCTAAAAAATATAAATGTCCTTTGCAAGCACATCGTCTCTCTGTGTTCTCCTGTGACTGAACTGACAGTCATGGTAGAGCATTATCTTGGTCTAAACCGATAAGAGACAGAGTTTGGGCGGAACTTTGCCTCAGATTGGCTGTGGTCACTGCTCTCCGTTGTGTTTATTTAAAATTTGCGAGCGGCAAAACAAAAAAAAAATGCGAGAGGCGCTAGCGACCTGAGCGCCACAGCAGCGGAAGGGGAAAAGAAAAGAAACAAAACGAGGCAAAATGAAGAGGGGCAGAAGTATTGAAAGTTTTTTCACTAAACAATCTAAGCCGACAACCACCCCTGCTGCCATTCCCTCGGTTCCTGCTGAGATGCCAAGCCCCGGTCCTTCGGCGGCATCAGAATCGGAACCAGAGGAGACAACCGAGTCAGAAGCCCTTTTTAGATAGAAAAGGCGGCACATTTACTCCAACTCAAGGGCGGCAATTTGCCAGCCTGTCTTTCTAAAACCGAGGCGTAATATTCCTCCTTTTCCGAAAGCCGCCTCTGAGGTAGGCGTAAACATGTGACGTGACGTGAAGCTGGAAGTTGGGCTGTGAACGGTGACATAGAATTTGTCTTCAAAATAAGAGCTTTACATTGCACCCCACTGGAGTTTAGAACTGGGTTCTTAGCGGGGGGCTTTTAATTTGAAAGTAGCGACCATCCTTAGCTTTCCGACATAACATCAAGCTAACACAACAAAATAAAGACCGAGGCTCCTGGATCTCAGCGGCTGCTCAGTTGTTCATCTTAATGTCTGTGGATGAAGTGATGGACTGACTGCTGTGAGCAGCTGTTTCCTGGTTTTAAAACTCCTCGGTTGTGGGTCGCACAACAGTACAGGTCATTGACATCTCTGCCCAGCTCACCCACGGGCCGGTGTTATGCCATTTCAGCCTCGGTTTTAGATAGCAGTCCAGGCGGAAATAAGTGTACCCTCCGAGGCGGAAAATCGGCGACCACAACAGACCCCCAATTTGCCGGCCTCTGTCTAAAACCGCGGCTTGGTGCTCTGTCTAAAAACGGCTAGAGAAAGAGCCCGGCCCCGAGACTCAAAGTAAAAACCTGAAAACGTATTCTTTCAGGCAGGACTGGTTGAAACAGTTTCCCTGGTTACGGTACGATAAAGGACGTAATATAATGCACTGTGTATACTGTCATGAGTGCGGTCAGAGTATGGCCGGTAATAGTGCATTTGTAAGCGGGTCAACAACGTTTCGTGTCGAAACTTAAAAAAAAACACAGCATGTCAAAAAAACACAGTACATGCCGGGACCGGTGTGTGGAGAAAGTGGCCCCTCTCCCAGCTGCATTTCAGCGGCAGGCAGCAGAAATCAGGTCCTCTGAGGAATCAGAAATTATTATAAAATGTAATGTTGCATACAACATTGCCAAAGAAGAGCTGCCTAATAGTGAAACACCTTATTTTTCTTATGTCAATGTCCTTCAAATAAAGACAAGGATTTCTCAATATCTTAGTCTTGTTTGGAAATCATTCATGTTATATTAAAGTTGTGGAGCCAGAAAGGTCTCCTTATGGCGTTAAAATTCGAGTGCACCTAAATTTTGTGCCAGTGCACCTAAAAAAAAAAAGTTAGGCGCACCAGTGCAACCAATGCAAAAAGTTAGTCTGGAGCCTTGATCCCTCACACCAAACTACAAACCCTCGGCGACAGAGCCTTCTGTGTGACAGCCCCCACTCTCTGGAACACTCTCCCAGCTGAAATCTGCAAACAGACTTCTCTGGAGACTTTCAAAAGAGACTTAAAAACCCATCTTTTTAATAAGGCCTATCAGCTCTAGATCCAGCCAAATCAATCAACTTTTCTATTATTTTTATCTTATATGTATTTTTTGTTTATCCATCTATTCTTTGTTTTGTTTGTTCCATTTTGTTAAGTGTCCTTGGGTACCCTGAAAGGCGCTATAAAAATTAAATATATTATTATTTTTATTATTAAAAGTGAATGCATAGTATGGAAAATATTTTTTATCTACAAACGTAATTGTAAAAAAAGTAAAAGTAACACGACTTGGGTTCATTTTAAACCCTGCTTGTTTGACAAGGTATAAATCCAAAGAAAAACCATAAACAGTGGATTTACCTGGTCTATGTAGAAGGCCGTCCCTGAGCGGATCTCTCTCCTCTGTTTCAGATCAGTCTCTGTAGTGTCCCTGGACAGAGCCACATACTCTACTTCCCGTTTGGTCAGCTCCTGGTCAATGACAAGGGAAAAACTTTGGCTTCATACAGCGCTTCAGAGACCCACAGAATTTTAAGCATTTGCTGTATAAAAAATGTTGTAGTCCAAAATACAGGTGACACACTGTCCAAACATTCAGTGTAAAATCTAAAAAATGTAAAGGTATGTAAAAATCTAAAAATGTACATGATTGGAATACAACATATACAATTTCAAAATCGGGAAAAGGCTGAAATGTGGGCCAGAGTTTAAGTTAGGGTTAGGGCAATGTTAGGATTCAGAAATCTCCAGGAAATCTAAGTCTAAGCAACAACACCAAAAGTGACATCAGTCAATGTGTGTGTGTGTTATGTGTGTACTCACAAGATACTGCATAGCTAGGGATCGTCTCAAGGGTCCTGGGGGACCAATAAGAAACACATCCTGACCCAACAGGTCTTTCTGCATAATCCATCGTAGGTGCTGTGCCACTGTCTGAGGTAAGGTGTCTGAAACTGGCAAATGCAAATAAAAAAAAAAGGTTTTGTGACTTCAGTTATTTCTTTTGCCTCTCATTCCTTGCAGACGTATCACTAAACATTTGCAAACAGAGAAAAAGTTACATACTGTGCTTGACAGGAACAAGTTCTGGATTCCGGGGCGTTTTGAGTTTGTAAGATATCTCCCCAATCTTCACTGTGCCACCTGCAAAAATCAGGGTAATCAATATTTGAGGCAATTCTAGTAACAATGAGGAGGAACTACTACAACAGTTTCTATTGATATTTAACTTATTGGTAATACCCATGCCTGACACCTTTGACACAGTCACAATACAAAAATGCAGGTGGCTAATATATTGCTAAGTGATAATGCACATAGCCCAAATTTGTGCCTCCTTTATTTTAAGACTTGAAACTTTTGTGTGAAGCATGTTTTTTCTTTTTTTCGTTTTTAAATGTGACTTTGAAAAATGATTATGTTTGAGTAAACATAACTTACTGCTGTTGTGAATAAGTTTAAGAAGTCTTTCAATCCAGTTGGTATGACAAATATCTAGACTGCTGCACAATTAGTCTTTTTAGCACAGTAGGAATAGCACAGGTGTAAATAATGATGAGGGATGGCTGGATTCCGTTTAGCTGCTTCGGGTTCAGGCTCTTGGTACCAAGCATACTGACTCACTCGCACAATATCAAGGCTTTCACTTGAACTGAGTTGAGACATCTTTAATATCGTCAGACAATCGTGAATGTCAAAATGTCTGCTGTGAAAAAGACCTAAACAGATAAACCCTTGAGTTTGTTTGTCAAAACTTACTGCTGTCCTCCCATGATGACAGTAGAAGTAGCCAACCATGCTTGTTCTTTTTGTTCAACCTATCAATTTTGTATATGAAAATGGTGTGCAATAATATTATTTTTTATGAATAAATATGAAGGCCCTGATAATAACAATTTAAATTTCGGTGATGCATCCTAGAAAAATACAATATGTTATTTCTGGCCGCCATCTTTGTTTGTCCATTCAAGAATTGCAACATGGGAAGTGTTAAAAATATTCCTCTGTTGTCAGCTCACGACATACTTTCGTGGCAAATTGATGAAAAAAGAACTCTTCGGGAAACCTGCAAATGTCATCGAAACAGCAGTACGTTTTGACAAACGGTCCGTTTCGCAGCTTGGTTTACATCCATCTTGAGATGAAGAAAAACATGCTCAGCAACTATAACATCGCTAAGTTAGCTAAATATTAACTTTTCAATGACAAAAATGATTAAGTACCTTTAAATAACTATATGTTAGCGGTTAAAATTGGCGTAAAGGGGTAATATGACCTGGCGTTGCTAATTACCTACCTATAACCTTTAACCTAATTGCTAACGTTTGTCTGTGTTCCTGGTCATGCTAACGTTATATGCTAACGTTACTATCACACCTGCCTCACAGCTCTTAATCTAACATTGTGTCACTTAGCTGCCACTGTTCCATTGCTCCCCAACATAGAAAAGATAATGATTGGTAAGTTAAAGGTTAATTCTATCTAGCTATTGCCAGACAACATGTGAACGACTCGTTTGCGATTTGCTGTTTCAGATTAAAGAGAAAGACAACGACGATTAAACATTGTGCACTCTCTTGCATTTGTTGTGGTGCAGCTTGGTTTCAAATAGGCATGTCACCTGAGGATGTGTTGATAAGTTTGACCTCATGTGTTCTCCACATCCAGCCGTCTCTTCCCAGGACAGCACCCAGAATATTCCGTATTCTTCTCGAAGCGACGACCGCGGCTGAGCCGCTACATAATATCTGGGAGTGCATATCTAAACTATGCTTTTGACATCCAACACATGATAAAACAATACAATACAGTAGCTTCTTTGCAAGTTATGTCCCGACCGGCCTTATACCAATTTCATAACTTCTATCAGCTCATGTTGTGGTAGTCGGAAGATAATAAAAGAGGGACAAGTGGGTCCGGGGCTAAAGTCTTCCGTCGTTGTTTCAATATTTGAGAAGGCTTCCGATCGTTCCGACGTTTTGTAACATCATTATAAGCAATCGTAATGTACTGTATAACAGTTCCTGCGTTCCTGGTTAATAAAAGAGTAAAACAAGTGCCTTCAAGCTCTAGCAGAGTACTTTTAGATGTAATATTGCTACATTCTTACCTTATATGATATTGATAATAATGATAGCTTGTGTCAATGTATTTTTGTGTTGATTGTGCGGATTGTTGTGTCTGCCTGTGCGACATGCAGCCAATACGCCCATGTGAAGCCTGTGTTTGAGTAAAAGAACAATCCAAGACTAAAATTAACCCTATATTCTCAGATGTTTGATACAAAATCTGTCAACTTATTTTCAAATCAAGGACCCCTAAACTGACAAAATTAGACCACAGACACCATTCTAATAAACACGTTGCTTTTAGAGTTTGAGGACAACACGCTCATGAAACACAAAACCAAAATGTATACAATCTGTCATTGTGTGATTTATTAATGGGATTATAAATATAATAATGGGCTATTCATAGCTATCTATAAGAAAGCATTGATTTTTAACATTTTGATCTTTATATTTATATTTTACATTATTTAAATGATGTCATTGCAATACCATAGCCCTGCTATCTGTTTCTATGTCACTAAGCCACTAACTTTCCCTAAATACTTCCATTATGCTTTGAATATGGTATGAATCCAAAAAACGAGTTCAAATTTAAAAGATTAAAATAAGATTTCCAGTTCCTCTAACTCACAGCACTTTACAAACCTGCAGCTCTCTATCTTAGGATATAATTTAACAAGAAGAAAAATAGGGCTAATGAACAACAATAAAGACATTGTTAGGGTAATTTAATCTGGCACATGTAATCTTGTTATCCGTTGAATTCCATCATGATTACATAAGCATTATTTTTTTTCATCATCATGATGTAGTCCTTCAAATAAATTGGTGCCCTGGTCTGCCTTTAACACTGAAAAATGCCGTATGATCTGTCAATGTTTGCATGTTTGAAAAGTAACATACGTTAACCATTTTTTTGCTTTTTCGTCTTTGTGACCCCCCAAATAAAGTCAGCTATTCTGTCTATTCAGGCATCATATATTTGGAAAAATTACAACTGCAAAATTAGATCATAATTTTGGAGTTGGACTGGCTTTGGCTGCTCAGTTTGTTGGCCTGTCCCTTTAAATGCAGTTTTACCTGTGAAGAAGACATCAACATAATTAATAAGTCAGACATCATGATGATGACAATACCTTAGGCCCAGTCGTTGCATTGATGAGGTATCGTTCCTGCATTAGGTCTAGTGAGATACTATATATGACTGATTTTTCATGACGTAATACTTAAATGAATTGATGCTTTTTAATGTATGAATGTATGGTAATTGGTGTTACCCTATACAGTTTTCCAAATACACATACCCATAAAAAAGATTTGAGTCAAGTAGTCAATGTAGGTAAGAAGGCTTCAATAAATGCTGCTTTATGACTAAGCCCTCATAAACATTTTTCAAAAATGGATCATTTCATTAGTTGACCTTTGAGTTCAAAGACAGTGTGAGTATCCAAATAACATGAGGACAGGGTGAAATTGAGAAAAATTGGGGAAATCCATGTTCTCAAAAATTAGAATACCAAAGGCAAAACCAAAGTCTATGACGTCATTTACATTTACACACAGTGACCCCCCCCGAACACACACACACACACACACACATACACACACACACACACTCACACTCACATTCACACTCAGAAGCTCTGTTGCGCGCGCGTGTGATCGCCGTCGGGCCGCGGCGCGTTAGAGCGGGTTTGACATTTATCACGTGGAGCGCTGATAGGCTCGGCCCTCCACACGGCTCCACGGAGGAAGACAGCGGGCAGGAGGAGAGTGGAGCTGTTGAAGTAGTGGAGGGAGGACGAGGACGAATTAAATCCCATCTAATCATTGCGCATATGAGTGGTGTAAGGGCGGAGAGGCAGGCTGTGAATTCCTCCACCTCCCCCTGATTGGGTTCTTTTCTCCCCGGAGCGGACACAGAGGTCTGGGACTATGGAGGATGTCTACCATTACACCCGCAGCCCTGCCTGGGAGGAACTGGTTAGTAAAATTCAACAATGGGGACTTTTTTTTTTCTGTCACTCCGTTTCTCAGTTTCCACCAAAGAAAACAAAAGAAAACAATTAGACCTCTTACTATAACGCACTCGTGGTCTAATTAGGAGTTTGCGCTGACCTCGTCTTAGACTTCAGAGGTGTTTTCATCCTCTGACAGTGTTCCTACAGCGTGCTTTCCTGTCTACTGCTACTACAGTTAGAAAAGCCGTTTACACTGTAGGATGTCTTGATTTCTTTGTGTGTTCATGGTAGCCTACAACAAACAAGTCAAAGACAGTGGCGATGTCCAGGCAGCCGGTAGAAGTAGAGTGAAGGGAGCAGCGTGCTGCTGCGTTTCTTTCTTCTATGAGGAAGAGTAGCCTCCGGAACTTCTCTACGTCGAGAGGAGATCTTATGTGTCAGATACTGTAGATACCCTGCCCGCTTCCTTGTGGAAGCCAAGTCATATCCTCTGGCCCATTGTACGGAAAGCGATTCGGACTCTGTCATATCATATGGACACATACATTGACTTAAATAAGAATGTGAAAAATGGGATTGTTGTAGATTTGGAAGACAGGTCCACCGTCTCAGACTCACTACAGGCTGCAGTGTGTCCCAGTCAGATGCTCCTATATCCTTTATCATTATAACAGTATCACTGCTATTTGATTATAGGCGAAATCATGAGCACTCTCCTGAGCGCCGCTTCTTATTGACTGATGGTGAGTTGTAGGCTATGTGTGTCTCTGGTGGTTACCGCCTACTTCGAACACAGTTCTTGAGCATCGAAGTTGACTTGAGACAAAATAAAAGCCGATGTAAGACTGGCAGTGCTCGGGCGCAGTGTTGGTGTCAGACAGCCGCTAGGGTCTGCCATGCCACGGACATGTCCACCGGCTCACGGAGTGGATGAGGCGGTCTCTAGCCTCAGTCTGGACTGGCCGTACTAGCCGGAGCCATAACCACCAGCCGAGCGGGGACTGTGGGGTTTTTATATGCTGTGGAGCCCATCCCCACTGTGCCGCGAAATGCTACATCCCCTGTGCGTTTACCAGCCCACACACACTCCAGAAAACTCAGCCGTCTTTATCCTAGAGGCAGTGAGAGATGACGGCGAGGAGAGACGCTTCCCAGCCGCTCTACAGCTCTCGCCTCCAGGAGAGGAAGGGAGCGGCGGACCAGGCGAAAGCTAACCCCGATTGGTTTTATCCCTCCCCTCGACAGGAGCCGGAGAAAGGGCCGGCGTCCGCGGCGGGGATCCATGCCCATGTGGTGGGGGCTGTCGCCGGCTCCGTGGCTGCGGACGAGTCCTCTGACAGTGATGCAGAGCAGGAAGGCCCACAGAAACTGATCCGGAAAGTGTCCACCTCAGGACAGATCAGGAGCAAGGTAAGAGCTGTGGCTTTGGCTGTCTCTCACGCACTCTGTGTGGATGTTTGGATTCGGTGCAATGTACTGATGTGAGCTGCCTGTTAGAGTGGCTGCCTGAGTGTTGTGATGTCCTGATCATGTCCCAGGTACCAGTGCAGCACAGTGCCCTCAGTAGTTGTGGGTTTGACATCTTTGCCATGTAGGATTGTGCAGGACATCACTGTTGCAGACTGCCCACCACTTCATCTTATTTTTGGATGTTGCTTGGAGTTACATGAATCAAAACACCTTCTATGCAGCGTGGATAGCAAAAAAAAACAATTACCATATCACAAAATTGCCTCAGAAAAGGTACAGCTCATTTAGTTCATTATGCTTTAATGGTGTAACGATGAACTATTTTTGTGTCTACTTTTCATCCATTCTCTCCTGCAGTTTTGTTTTGACCATCACACTGTGACAACAAACCAAAAGACAAATGAGATTTTTACAAAAAGCATAGATTTTCCCCTTCTGGTCTCATAAATTACTGTAACTGTGACATGGCAGGGTGTAAAGTATATATATATATATATATATATATAAACAAAGGAGATTTAAATCAGCCTAAATTTGAATAGAGTTTCACCAATAAAACGATCCGCAGCCTCCCAGCTTTTGACATGCAGGACTAAGTAAGAGGATGCGGTGTTAATTCTTACCTCTGACACCTAAGCTTTCTTGGCCCACTTATCTTTTTACACTGTAAATGAGTGCCGTCCTCCCACGCCAACGGATCCACTTAATTATTGACTGCTCCACTCCGCCCCATCTACATTATTCAGCATGGGGGTATATTTAGAGGCTTGGGGCACAAGACTGTCTGGCCTCACCTTTCCTATGCAAATTCTGCCACTAGTGAGTGTAGTGCTACCACGGGATATGATTCATGGCTGCAACTGACTATATTTTCATTTGAATGAATCTGTTATCAACTTTTTTTTCAGGTCAATTATTTATTTTATTTCCAATACATTTTTCTTTACCAGTGGTTAAAAAACAAATGTCAGCTGTCCATCAGAAGTTACTGGATTGTTTAAACGTCTGGTTAATCTGACCACCACCTCAACAAAAATGCACATTTTTATCAGAAAATTTAACAGATTTAACAGAAAATCAAGCAAATCCTCAGGTTTGAGAAGCAAATGTTTGGTACTTTAACTTAATAAATCATTAAATGGATTACTAAAGTTGTAATAGATAAATTTCCTGTTTGCTGACAGTTAAAATATTATTATTTAGTACTCAATGGCTGTCCCTCTTCAGTTGATGTTTGTTGGCGGGAGTTTTTAAAGTGAATGAAAGTTAGGTTGACATGAGTCCTGATGTCCACTGCCTCCAGTAATGTACAGTGTACTAAAGGGATGCTAATTGCATTGTCTGGCAGAGAGCCCAGATAGGCCTAATCTGTTCTGCCAAACTATATACAGGAGGCTTCATGTCACATTAGTTTGAGTTCATACTGCTATCACAGAGGTATGAAGCACTTCTACTTCTGTAATTGTATCATTGTGCTTAACATGTTGACATTGTGCTAACAAAGGTCTCAGAGTTGTTGTTGTGTGGGTCAGTGGGTTTTTTTCTGTGACTGTGTGTGTGTGCTGAGAGTTACTAATGGATCATGCAGGCACTGACTCACTGAGTGTTGTTCCACTGGATTGTTTGCTCAGCTCTGGACTGTGTGTGCATGTGCCTGTGCGAACATGCATGTGTATGCTTGCCCATCACATTGTATATGTCCATCCCTCTCAGTCTACTATCTCTCCAGTTCTCTGGTTGCCATAGACAACCACATCTTTCGTCCCTCATTGGCTGACTCCATGGCAATGCTGTCTGTAAAACAGCTGGTTTGGTTGAAGGGATATATATGCCATGGTAGGTCTCATCACCTGTCTTCTCAGACATGTCCCTTCTGTGTTTCCACCTAGTTTCAATTCAGAAAAACTGTCAGTAATCACAGCAGACAAGAAGTGTGAGGAAAAGTCATCCAGTTTGCAAAAAATGTCCAACTGAACAACTAGACGGCATTGCAGCGTTTAAAGTAGCTTTTCCATCAAAGAAATGAAATAAAAACCACCAATGGGGGTTGTTTTTTTACTGGCACTCCATACTCCTGTATGGCGAAATGTCATGAAATTGAACAGAAAGAGGCATGCTATTTTATGAATGTCATGATTATTCCAACATTTGTTAACAACATTAATTGGCATTTGTTGCAAGCTTTTAGTTTACATGCATGATGTCAGCTATTGTTGATAGCCACTTATGACTGCATCATGGCAAATCAAAACATTGGCAACTGTGAATAGTTGTTGTTATCGATAAATGGTTGTCTGAAGCAGAGATGAGCTATCGGGTGTCAGTTATCCCGGCCTGATGTTCTGTGATGGTCTGACCACACAAGGAGAGTGTCTAATACTCCATCATATTGACATCAAACACTGTCATATCTCTTTTCCTCTTTAACACAGTAACCTGTTATTGCAACTGCATTTTAGCCACCAAAGAGACATTAATAAAGAATAGAATCTTTTTGCCATTTGCGTGTCTACAGTTTTGGATCATAAATAACTTATAGGCCAAATTTGTGTATTTGTTATGGTTTCATTGCTCATGATCAAAACTTAGTTCACTTAGCCTACATGTTTTGCTGTTTTGCTAACACCAAGAAAGCAAGACATGGCCACCAGCTTATATGACTTACAAGTCCAACAGCAAGACAGCCAGCTCAGCGTCTATCTTGCAGCCTTTCCCTTCACAAAGCTCTCGCCAAAAAAATAACAAGCCAGTCCGAGATTTACTTTTGTCTTGCCTCTTGCTTGGTCCATCTTTTGTGCCTCTGTCATGATTCCCATAGAGGCTACTGATTATGGTTGTATTGCACTGCTCAGCTAGCTCTGGTTCTGTTGCCAATTCTGCCGCTGTTGCCCGCCGGCTAACTGAGCTCGCTAGCTAATGGCTGCTACAGTTAAATGCAGTTAGTGGTTACTTCAGCAACAAGTTATTGGCTATTTGTCCATAAGGAAAAATAGCTACAAAGTGTTTCTTTAAACTACAGTAGTTAATTACAACAAACATATTCCCGTTGAATCAGACTACATATTCCTCAAATATGTGAGGTTGAATAAACATTCTTTTCATAGCCTCCTTTATCCTGTCATTTACACTCTCAGCCCCCTTTCTGTCTTTTCAGGGTGTGTTGTTGCAGCTGAAGAGAGCTTAAACTTGTGACTAATACTGTAGCTGTGTGATTGAAAGCAGAGCTAATGGCAAGGTGGAGCCTGGTACTGGTGCTGTACAGGGGACTGGGAAAGCTCTGTAAGCCTGACATGGAATAATCCAGATCAGATAGATGAGTTGAATGGAGTTGGAATGTTTACATTCATCTTCGTTCCATGACCATGTCTCTCATATATTATAGGGGTTGATACTCTGACCTTCATTTAAGTGAAGCCTGACTTTTTGGACAAATAATCTTTGGATCAGCTCTAGGTTGAGACAATTGGTGGATTCCTTTTTTTATTTATCCAGGAAGTCTTTTGAGATACATAATCTCTTTTGCAAGAGAGACCTAGCCAAAATAGCAATATAGGATACATGACACAATATCCACATGCTAATTTTTTTGCCCAGATGGCAAATGGATGGACTGTAATACAATACTGTAGATAAGGGAATCTCTTCTTCTGTGTTGTAATAACTTTGTAAGTCTGTTTGTATTGCACTCTCACAATCAGACGTAGAAACTGCATAACTATTGTAATCCATTATGGCACTAAAGGACGGAACTATACCTTGTATAGTTCCGTCCTTTTCTGTCCAAATCTTAGCTAATTGAGGTAATTGTGTGTAAATTGCCGGCCTCAGCAACATCATTTAACACCCCCTGTACCCACTTGACACATGTATACTAGCTGTATACATAGCCCAGTTGCAAAACGGAGATCACAGACAGGGGAATTACCCCTTCCTAACCACTGGCTTGTAATTTTCCCATCACCACAGAGAAATTTTTAGCATGTGGTGGGAGTCAGAGGAGGAAGGGTACAGAGTTACAATTACACCCAACACAGATGACAATGTGATAAGACAGCTCTATGAGAGTGGTGGAGGTGTGTGACCCAAGGAAGAAATACAGACAGAAATTGAGAGATTCAGCATTGGGTTCTAAGGCTTGATTGTTTTGGCTCCACAGGCACTCCAGTCCTACTCAGGAATGATAAATGAGTCGTTAATGGAGGTATGACAGAGCCTCACTGCATGGAATGATTCCCAAGACAGTGGGCTTCCCTCAGCTGCAAGTCAGCTCTCCACTAAAACTAAAGACAGATAAGTAAGCAGTCCTCTTTATGGACTCACCAATTACAGTCAGTTTATCATACATCAGTGTATGAATGTGCTTGTCACTGGGTGAATTTGGCAAGTGTCGTAAAGCGCTTTGAGCGATTGGCCAATAAATAGTCTGGTACACACACCCTGACACTTTTTGTCATAGTCAACAAAATACTTGAAACTTAAATTGTTATACCTGCCAAGCATTTAAGGGGCAGTAGTCATTCAGAAGATTAGTGCTTATGTGAGCAGCGCAAGTTTTCACAATCATTCGGAAAGATTGTAAAGAGCAACCAAAAGATGTGAAGTGGATCAAATATTCACAGCAAAATTAGCATCCCTGTACTTCTCTGAGGCTTATCATTTTAAGATCAAAAATTTGGCTAAAAGAAGGTGGAAAATCGAGCATTTTTATCAAATCAATTCGATGGAAACTTCAGTGAGGCCTGGAAGGGATTGGTAATGGGTTTAGGCCATAGACCTCTGGAGCCTTAAGGTTAAGGATAGTATAAGGCAGTATGTTGTTGACTCTAGTTAGCCCTCACTTAAGTTCATAGATGGTCAGGTCCAGCATGAACTGGCTATGTGAGTAAGCTGTTTGACTTACTGTCTGGGTATCGTCAAAGGAAGGACGTAGGTCTGCACTGCTCTCTTTAGCCTTTCAGGGAACTCCTGCACTGCTCTTATCCACCAACCACAGCTGCTGGACTCATTTGAACTGCCTGTGCCTTTGTCCATTGTATTAACATGTGTGTGTGCTGTTTAGAATGTGTGTGTGTGTGTGTGTGTGTGTGTGTGTGTGTGTGTGTGTGTGTCACCAAGTCAGTGGCCAGGCAGAGTGTGGGTGTAAGATACATGGTGCTCAGGTTACACATTTTGCTCTGGCACAGGACTTGCTCTCTGTCTTACAATTGAGAAGAAAAGACGAGCAGCACACAGAGGCAAGCAGAAGGACTATTTATAGATCACTTCTGGCCTACTTGGCAACAGGAAGGAGATGAAGACAAGGAAAGGAACTATGGAGGCCAAGAAGGGACAAACTAGAAAATTGAATGTCCCAACTAGAGCAATGTCACTGCTGCTCCAGCTGGGCAGAGAGGATATAAGTTTCACTTTGTGACTTTGGTGGCTCAAAATCTGAAAGTTTCTCTTCCGACACCAAGACAAAAACCCTGTGGCTATTTAAAGCTTGACTGCCTGAGGAATTTCTGGCTGCTTGTTGAAGAAACACACACAGACACACACACACACACACACTGATGTAGTAATGGTTTGTTTCACTAAAGATAGAATATATATTAAGTCTGCTTGGCACTGTCAATAGTAGTGCAGCTTATACTCTGCTGTGTAATGACTTAACTCTCCAGCTCAGTGTAATCAGCACAGGTTACTACCATGTATTTGTCTCATCAGTCATGAGGCGTTCATTAAGCCTCTCAGTCATCACTGTGTTCTCCCTCTTCCAGTTGGATTAGCTGTCCAGACAGCTGATTGTCCGGCTACAATATGTGTATGTGTTTGCTTGAGTATGCATGAGTTTGCATGTCAAGAGTGGCATTGCAAGGAAGAACCATTAACAACACACTGCCTTGTGCTTCTTAAGTCGCAGTTCTGTTCCAATGAGAAACTGTTTTGGAAATCCAGGAATGCAGCCATTAACCCCCAGTAATCTCAGTAACAGCAACTTTGTCTGCCATGCTGCTGTATTTGAGTCCCATTTTGAACATTGTCAGAGTAAAGCAGCTACATTTCATATGGGGTATTCAGCATTGAGGTGCTTCACCTTAATCCACCCCTGGGATATGGTCTCCAGGCTATACCTAAGGAAAGTGAAGCAGAGAATTAAGGTAGGTAGACAGCTGTATCAGCTGTATCTGGGAAGTACGATGCTCAGTATGTTACGGAGAGGAGAGGGAGCAAAAGAAGAGAGAGAACTGGAGTCTCTGGTCAGTGCTGAGTCCAGTGATTGACCTGAATTCAAACACACAGACACCTTGGTGTGTGCTGTTGCGCGCAAGCTTATATCGAATATATAGTAAATTAATTGGGCTGTTGGAACACATCAACACTTGCATGAGTAACACAAATAAAAACTAATTATGGGAATGGTGAGCACACCATAAGATAACAATCTTTGCTGATGTAATTCTATTGACGTGGCCTAGGCATAAAAGTGAATGGGTGAGGTAATGTGTGATATTGCGTTTAGTCTCACTGGCAAATTTCCTCACTCTCTGACTCTCTTGCGGAAATTAGGCGGACAGGCGACCACATGAAATGCATTATTAACTTAAATAAACGTGTGGACTAATCTGAATTTGATCATTGTTAGAAACATTTTGGATAATGAAAATACACAACTCAACAAAATACATACAGGTGATCTAGTCGCTTAATGCAATGCAACATTGCCGGAGTGTGTCTCTGAGGGAACACTTCACCTTCACCAGAGCTACTTTTTGTCACTATGTAATCCAGAGCAAACTATTTGTTTATAAGATAAACTGGTTTATGATTTTCTAACTTAGAAAATAGTGAAAAATGTAACTATTGTCTTGAGCCAAAGATGACACCTCCACCTATTGTTTCAAAGATTTTGACCTCACTGTTATACCCCATTCACAGTGGACAAAAAAACAACACCCACTAGTGTTTGGGTGCCATCGTCTTCCAATGATTCATAGTCACAATGTTTGTCGGCTCCAGCTCTGATCAGCTGTGATGACAACACAACAACCAGTTGGACACGTTGATTTTCATGCTAAATGTCTGCCTTCTGGTGTGATGTTATGCTGTGTGTTTGAGTTATAAGGCTTGTTGATACAATTCACTTTGCTCTGTTAAAGCAGCACTTACGCATGCTCAACTCTCAACAGGCTGCTGTCTTTTTTCCCTAAACCTTGACGCATATAACTTATTTAGTTCCTCATCATTGATGAACCAAGACACCCCGATGTGGAATTGAGAAAATATGTTTTTGACATTTTAGTGAAAAGAGCCTTTAAAAACCTCTCCTTCAGTGAAGCAGTAACACTAACACTCCTGTCCTAGCAAATTCCTCTCTTTAGTAATAATCTATGTGATCTTCCATTATGGCTCAGTATATGCCTTCATCATCCACTATGACATGAATGTGTATCTGTATATATATATAGTGTGTATTCGCAGTGAGCCTGTATTCAGTGTTTTCTGTGTTTAAGTTGACACAGCTGGTGGGCAGGATGTCAGCTTCAGGCCTCTGTCTCTGTTTGTAATTCTTCCCTTAGAGAACAGCCTTCCTTTGCTATTAATAGCCTCTGTGTATGTGTGTGTTTGTGTGTGTGTGTGTGTGTGTGTGTGTGTGTGTGTGTGTGTGTGCATGCCCCACCTCTCCTCTGTGTGCCCAGAGAGAATGATGTTCTTCCGCACAGCATTTCCATCTGTGCGTATGTGTGTGTTTTATCTTCTCCACGTCCACTGTTCCGTGTCTCACTGTATTTGCTCTGTGTGCCCAGTGTGTGTTTGTGTGTGTCAATGCGTGAAAGATGATGGTGGTCGTAATGATGATGAGTGTGTGTACTGTGTCTCACATGGAGAGCTGGTGTGATTTGATGTGACAAGACTGGAATACCTTACTTCTCTCTTTCTGTCTGTCGGTCTTCTCATCATTCTTTTAGGTTTTTTATAAATCAACCACTCTCCCATCTGCTCCCTCTCAACCTGTGGTGTACTGCATTTTTCTTCTTCTCCTCCTCCTCTACTGTCTTCAAAATAACCATGAAATGCTTCTGGTGTGCAGAACATTGACAAAGTGAGTCTCTATCGGACTTGCATGGTGGACTACATATTTGTGTTGAGTTCCTCTGGGTTCAACAGTTGGCCACGGCAGCAGACGCAGTCAATGGGATGCCCTTCTTCCCCTCCTTCCCTTTTCTTTCTCCTTTTTTCTCTGGCCCAAGGGAAAGGGTTGAGTGAGAGTGAAGTTGTAGCTCTTCAGAGAAATGAATAGTGGTGTGTATGTGTGTGTGTGTGTGTGTGTGTGTGTGTGCGTGCGGCGTGCGTGCGTGTGTGTGTGTGTGTGTGACTGTAAATGGGTTTCCTTTCTTCTCCACTTTGAGGACTTTTCTTTGCCTCCCATGCATAAAATTGCTCAGATTCACTCATACACACACACACACAAAAGCAGTCATTTCATCTTGACAGTTTCCTGCAGATATATACTAGAGGGTGAGAGTGACATGCAGAGTAAACAGAGAGAGAGACCAAGGCTTTGTGTGATTTTCTGATGGAACCTTTCACTGATATAAGGCCTGGTGAAACAGCCTTTAATTTTTGTTGTGTCTCTTCTCCCTCCAGACGAGTATAAAGGAGGGATTGTTGCTGAAACAGACAAGCTCCTTTCAGAGGTGGAAAAAACGCTACTTCAAACTGAGAGGCCGAACTCTCTATTATGCCAAAGATGCCAAGGTAAGCTTACCAAGCTTTTCCCCATGCAACACGTGTACACAAGCAACTACAGGTGGACAGGATGAACGCTCTCAAGCCTTCTGACTATAAATTAAAATAGTTTAGATGCTAAAGCTACCACACTTTTAGTGCTGATCTTCAGTGTCAGTCCTCTTGTCTCAGAATGGACGTTTAGTGTGTATGGACAACCTTTTACAGGCTCAGTCTCAATCAGCAACTAGTTAGCTTAGCTTAAGCACAAAGACTAGAAACAGGGCAAAATGCTGGCACTCTCAGCACCTCTACAGCTCACTCACTGACATGTAATATTTGTAATGTATACAGAAACAGAAGCATAAAAACGTTGTTTAAACAGGTGTTATGTGGCAGACTATCTACTATAAATTGTATCAGATAGTCTGTCAATGCAACTTTTAAACTCTGATTTGTTGTTCTTTTCTGTACATGCAACATCTTTTGCATATCCGACCGTCCAGGTAGGGGGATCCCTCCTCTGTGGCTCTTCTTGAGGTTTCTTCCATCGCCCTTTTTTTCACCTCGTTAAAAGTTTTTTTTTCCATCAACATGGCAAGTTTTTCCTCACTCGAATCGAGGAGAGAGGATGTCGTTCACTGTTCAGATTGTAAAGCCCATTGAGGAAATGTGATTGTGATTAGGGCTGTGTAAATGAAATTGGTTTGATCTCTTTACTGATACCAGCAACTTCCCAGAGCCTCTGCCCATTCATTAGTGTCATTATATCGTGCGTAAGACAAAATAGTTACAAGACAGCATGACTTGTGACTATATCTACAACTTATATTGTTCACACTAAAATGTAGTTTAAAAGATAAAAACTTTAGCAAAATATTTTTTTCTACAACCAAAAAAGAGCTGATGAAACGTTATAGACCTAGATCTGTTTCCTCTGTTCTGCGGCCGCCAGGATCACAGCAGCAACACACTGCAGGACTCAATGAGTGTGTGGAGAGAGAGAGAGAGAGAGAGAGAGAGATAATCTTTGTTGGTACACGCAAGTATCTGCTGTCATACACCGGGCAGTGTGTGTGTGTGTGTGTGTGTTGTGTGTGTGTGTGTGTGTGTGTGTGTGTGTGTGTGTGTGTGTGTGTGTGTGCGCGTGTGTCACATGGGGGCCGGGTACAGATGTGAACATGATGTGACGTGGAGAAAGTATGTCGGCCACTGTATGGGAAATGCTGATGTTTCAGCTAGATTGCAAGTTTATTTAAAGCAGCAGCACTAGCTGAAAGCCACGCTGCTTTGCAATCAACAAACTATAAAATTTAAAGAATAAACAAAGGTGCTTTTCATCTGAACAGCTAACATATTTGGAGACTGTTTGGTGACCGAAGTGTTTATTTGTCTTTCACATTATCATCAAAATGAATTTGATTTGATTGGACTTAAAATGACTGTGGATGTTTTCCGTAAGTTGATACCACCAGACCAATAGACCAGACACTCCCTGCATCAACTGCAGGGAGTGTCTGGTGCAGTCTGGCGCAGTCACTAAACCTTTTCATCATATAATGATAGGATTAAATGTTTTAGCTTGACTACACTGACTAAGACGTCAACATAGTTGTTATAGTATAGTTTTATAGTTTTTTTCTTTAACTGAGATAAGACTAAAATGCTGAAACTTTTAATTGACTATAACTTGACCAAATAAACAACAGGATGATGCTTGAATAAATATGATAAAAATACAGACCATGACCATAAGACTTAATTAAAAGATAGTTAAGCAAAACCAACAGGACTGTAGAGGTGCTGCTCAGCAGATTCTGTTCCTGTTGGAGAGAGTTGTGCTTGCTGTTTCCCTGTTTTCTGTCTTTATGCTTAGCTAAGCTAACCTGCTTCTGATAACTGTAGCCTTTACATTTATTTTACATTAAACGTAGTCCATCTACTCTACTCTAGCTCACTCTGATTAATCTTGTTACTATACTGATCTTTTCAAATTTCATTGTATCTTTTATTTCCCATCCTTAATTTCTTAGATTGAAATATATTCTTTGTATTTTTTTCCTTTCAGCTATACCAAAGCTTTATGTTCGCCTGTGTTCAGTTTTAAGCACATTTTTGTTTTTTACTTCTGAACTCTCTACTGTGATTGACATCTCTTTTGCTTCTAACCTATCCTCCCTGGTCTGGAACACGTGTGTGTGTGTGCTTGTGTGTACGCGTGTGTCTGCACGCGCACCAGTCGGGCAGTGCCCTGGCACGCTGGCAGGAGCGGGCGCTGCGCAGAGTGTCCAGGAGTCACGTGTGCTGGCGAGTTCTGTCTGTGTGCTGGACAGGCGCACGGCGCTCCCCCCCACCTTTGGGTGCCAGCGGATCTGAGGAAGGCCTAGTGAGAATTCGGGTCAGCACAGCACAGCCAGGGGCCAGGGGCTAGACCACTGCAACAGCTTCACCATTCCCTACTTACCCACTCACCTGTACACGATAGTGCTGCATTCATGACATATGGCGCTACTGGGTTGAGACAGGTTTACTGTATTCACATAGAAAATATAGCAACTCTGTGGGTTGAAAATTTCACAGAAGAGATGCAAAATTGCATAGAGGGTGTCATTCTGACAGAGGGGAGGTCATTTTGAGCATGAATTAAGCTCTTCCAGCAACATTTTTGGAGGTAAACAGTTGTTGCAAGTCCAGAACATTTTTATTACCATATGACATGAATGCCCAGTATATAATATTTTTATAACTACAGGTACCAAAACACATGTGGACAGACTGTAAGGCCAAACCTGGAACAATTTAAACTTGCGTATCTTAAGGCTTTTATTGTTTTACACTTTGTGTGTTGCTTGTCCTTGCCTGCAACTTAAAGGATAAGTTCACCAAAAAAATGATATTTCAGTTGTTATCCACCCACCCCCATGCTGTTGGAAAGTCAGGTGAGGTTTTGTAGTAAAACATTTGTGGAGCTTCACAGCAAAACGATGATGCAGCAAATATCCTAAACAACTGAATTAGATGGGGACTTGTTGTAAAACATAAAAAAAAAAAAAAAAAATCATAAAATTGCTCCATACAGTTTTGAAAAGTTATTTACACCATTTTTACAACCGAAGTCTTCACTCTAACTGTTAAATTAAAAGCATTGGTGCACAACCTTTCTGTAGTGGGTTGATTGTGCATGAAGTGTATAAGCATTGTCTTTTCCAATCAGTTTGGGATCTCAGGGCTGCAGGAGACTTGCTGGATGAGCTGTAAGGAGCCATTTTAGGTATTTATTTAATTTATTATTGTGACTTGAAGTCCCAAACCACTTTAGTTGTTTAGGAGAATTCTGCAAGACTATTTTGTTGGCAAGCTCCACCTTCTATGGACTATGAAAACACGACTTTCCACATGGGGATGTGTAGATAATGACTGAATTTTCAGTTTTGGGTAAACTGTTCCTTTAAAGTCTCTTGATGGCCATGCTGGAAAACCTCTTTTTTTTTTTTTTTAAATCTGAAACTGTTACGATAAGGAGTAGTCATTCATTCATAACCGGAAACTAATCAGTGAGTTCTCTTTGTCATGGCCAGACAGTGACTCGATATTTAAGTGTCCATATCCTACATGTCCATCCACCCTGGTGTCTCCCAGGTGGCCTGGCTGGCTGTGCTGCCCTGTGCTTGGGAAGCCTGACCTCCTCATTGATCCATCAGGGAGGCTACATCTCAGCACTGCAGTCCGTCATGGAAGCTGCCCTCCTCTCCTCTTCTCTTCCTCCTGTTCTCAGAACACACAAAGCAGCCAATTAAAGATGTCAGCTGTGGAATGCATAGATTCTGCATCTATAATTGTAGACTGGCAGTACAAATAGTTGGACGACATGTTATAACAACGTAGCCTGTTGTAAAATGAAGGATGAGGAGGAGAGAAGAACTGGCGGAAGTAGGAGAGGAGGCTCATTAAGGTTGCTGAGATGCAGCCACTGAGCTAAGCTGTGGATCTATGGGTAACAGAGGCTCTGGATGCTTGCCTTTGTCCACCATTCACTGTCAGCTTTCATTACAGCTTCCCTCAAGACAGTTGAGCGTGTGTGCCCGCACATGCAAGTTTGTGTGTGTGTTGGGGTGGTGAGTGAGAGAGAGAGAGAGAGAGAGAGAGAGAAAGAGAGAGAGAGAGAGGGAGGAGTGTGTCAAAGGAACTGTAGAATGTAATCAAACCCCTACATATGCACACGTGATGCAACGGTATAGCAGCCAAGAGCGCTGTAACAGGAGGGCAGTGTTTGTGTTTGCGTGCCATTCATACCCTGGCCCTCTTGGCTGACACTCCACACATTCACACGCACTTGAAGGGATATGTGGAACTGCCGAACCACATGCTCCTTCCACACACACACACACACACACACACACACACACACACACACACACACACACACACACACACACACACACACACACACACACGCAGTAAGCATCGGCTGGTGTCCCTCTCCAGCCAGGCCTTGGGAGAGCGTCGTTAACTGGGCATTCCCTCTGACAGCTGCAGCAGCTCACTCCTCCCACACACACATACACACACACACACACACACACACACACACACACACACACACACACACACACAGTCAGAGGGCATTCCTTTGACGACATGGGTTTTTGGCCTGTGGCCCTTTAAGAGCTCAGCTGCGTGCCTTACGCATCACAGCTCTGTTAGGATATCATGTTCCTGTGTGTAGACTCTGGCTCTCCCCTCTGTCTGTCTGCTGGCTATATTGCATAGAGTTGGCTGCAGCTCCTCCACCACATAGAAATTCAATAAAAACACATCAACCTTCACTGTCCTGTTATTCACACTGTTCTCATTTAGGTACAGATTCAAATCAAGGGAAACTCAAGAGGGAAATCCTCGCTGCAGTGTAGGCTGATAGTATAGCTGTGTTCCTGGCAGATTGGTCAAACTGAGGGCCAGACAAATAGGACTCATTGTTCCTGAGCAGAGTGTTTCTGACCCATCAGTTATTCCTCTACGTTTATTAACCCCTCAGACCCGGTCACTGCAATGGAAATCAAATATGAATTGAGTTTTTCTCATGAAAATGCACTTTTTGAAAATATTGCTTCTGCACAGTAACTAAAAGAACTGAATTAACTTAGAAATGTCAAGATTTTACTTGGGATTTGTCAGTGTGAGGCATGCCAGAAGAAAAGCATGACAGACAAACAGGAAGCTTGCCTTTTCAATATTAGGTTCTGTTCTTCCAGACCTCAGCATCTTAAAGTGGATGTAATATAAAAGCATTTTATAAGTGCCCTAATAGAATAATAGAGTTAAAACAATACAGACAAAAATATGTAGACTGTAAAAGCAAAGTAAATGGCATGTCCATCCAACCATTTCACCCCTAAAACATGTTTTTTATAAAGTCGTGGTAATAATATTTCACTTTTAGAGTATGTTGCTGAAGAAATTGCAGAAATGTATTGTTCGATTTAGCAGATGAGGAAGAGAATTATGTAGGTCAATACATATTATATCACGTTTAAATGCATATAATGCTTACTTTCTCACTGACACAATGGAGAGGTTCCTTCGCCTGGTCACATTTCAGATTTGAGTGTGAATTTTCAGCGTTTCAAATAATGAATGAGTCTGAGCATCAGGCTGGTTCCTTTGATGATTAGATGATTTGGAGGTACAGCTGAGTTTCAATAGAGTAAGATGGCATCAAACAGAAAAGATAGAGGGACATGAAGATGAATGTTTAGGTTTTGTCTCGTGCGGCTGTGGCTCAGGGGTAGAGCCAGCGTCTTGTTATTGCAAGGTCGCTGGTTTGATTCTCTTGGTCTGCATGTCGAAGTGTCCTTGGCCAGGATGCTGAAACCCAAACTGCTCCTGCTGGCTGGCACCTTGCATGGTAGCCACCAATGTATGTATGAATTACTGCACGTCGCTTTGGACAAAGTATCTGATAATTGCCCTAAATGTAAATGTCCCAACTGAGATGCTCTGCAGGTTTCAGGAGAGTCTGTTTATCTGAAATCAGATGCCAAATCAGCCTTAAATCACCTGTAAAATACATCGAAAATAAATATGGAGAAAATATCTAAAAGGACAGTTTGTGTAAAAATACAATAATAATTGACCCACAAGGAATGTATTTAACACTAGATGATTGAAACAACCCTTAAAACATAATTTGACGTACTCTGTTTTGATTTAGTTTCACTTCATCAGACCAGTAAGAAATGACATGATCTCTTTTTTTTTGCATATGAGTTAAAAATATTTAGGTATGAAGATGATCATAAACATGTCTTACAGGATGACAAAGCTTCTTATTTAGGCAAAGTATTATTTTACACATCATAAATATACCCTACCAAATCATCCACCAAGTTTCGATTTGTTTAAGCATAATGAAATGCCCTCCGTGACATGCTCGGGTGCGACCCTCTGCAAAAGCTGAGCGGAATGCATGTCTGCCGGTCCCTTTAGTGCAGTTCTGCAGTTCCTCGAGCTTCCCTTTACATTACCTCATTCTCATTAAGTTCCAGCTGATCATTCTAACTTAGGGCCATCATCCATCTTTGAGATGTATCTGGGAGGTCATGTTTTATCTGAAGCTTGTAGCTTTCCATGGTAGACAAAAAATAGATGCAATATTGTGTTTTATCAGGATCATCATTTTTGTCATTTTAAATGCTGCTCTTTCATGTCTGTCATGACTCTTGCAGTAGTTTCCATTTTGTATTGATATGTTTTACCTGTTCATTTTAGGCCTGCTTTGCTTTACTCTAGTATAAGCTACAGGAAGTTAAACCCAATGTTGAAATTATCGTTCAAAGTCTCATTCTCTTGTTCCCCTCTGTGCCCTCTATCTCTCTGTGCTCCTCCTGGGACTTCCTTCTTTTCTCTCTCCCCACACCTTCTTTCTGCAGTCCCTTATCTTTGACGAGGTGGACCTATCAGATGCCAGCGTTGCAGAGTCCAGCACAAAGAATGTCAACAACAGTTTCACAGTGAGTACATCTTGCAATATTTTCATGTAGACGCACTCATGCACGAACACAGACACACACACAGACACGTAGGGTTTCAGTGAGGAGATCACAGTCTGAGGCACGTGCTGGGCAGTGAGACTGAGTGTGTCACAGTGTGAAGAAACGCATGATGTCTGGTATGCAGTCTACTGTAGATTCACATATCGCTGCAGTCTAATGCTGTGATAATTGAAGAATATATACGGATTCGGTTTTGGAAATAGTTTCTTGATTTCCTGAAAAGATTTGTTGGCCAGAGAGATGTTTAAAAATGAGACCGTGGACGGTGGAAGTCATGGATTAGTGTTCAGGTTTTATCTGAAAGGAATACTTCAATATTTCAGGAAATATGACTATTTTCTTTCCAGGGAAGGGGGCGGTAGATCAAAAGATCAATACCAGTCTCATGTCTGTCTGTTTAGTATGAAACTACAGCCTGAAGCCGTGTATAACTGCAGAAAATATGGATACAATCTCAGTGACGTCACCCATAGATTTCTGACGAACCATTATATGAAGCCCAGTGTGCTTGACTCCACCTAACTCCCAGCCAACCCAAAAATGGGCAAAAACGTGGGAGAACCTTGTGGTTGACAAGACAGCTAGTAAGTGTTGAGTAAGTTATATAAAAAATCGTCCCTGTACAGTTGTCACAAGCGGGGGGGTTTACAGGACACAAGCTTCATTTTTCAGCCCCAGAGGGTGCCAGTTGGTTATGAAGGTAACAAAGTTTGATTACCAGCCCCACTACATCTCACCAAATGATATATTGTAATTTGTTTATTTTCACTCATTCATTCATTCATACAATGTGACAAGCTATTTTTTGGCCAGGACCAGTTGCGGGGCAACCAACAGAGACAGGTGGCCAAGAAGTACTTGGGCACATAGCCCCTTTGGTTGGCTGAGGGCTACCCTTTGGCTGAGCCAGGCAAGCTGTTTACCCCTGTTTCTAGTCTATATGCTAAGCTAAGCTAATCAGTTGGTAAATTTAACATCATATTTAAAGAAAAACATGGCACTGATATTGATCTTCTCAATTAATTCTTGGTAGAAAAGGCAATGTGTATTTTTTGAAGTGTATTTTCCAAAATGTTGAACAATCCCTCCAACGAAATTTCTCCTTGAGAGTAAAGAGCGTTGACAAAAGGATGGCAGAGGATTTGTTGTCAACGCAAAAAGCAAAAGCACCTATGTAGCGATATCTGGGTGGGATGTATTTGTAGAGTACAGATTTGTATTAGGCTAGTGAATGGACTGGATTTGTTTCTTTTCTGAGTATAAAATGGGTTGTGAAATTTAATGTTTACTCATCAGTTACTCCTGCGTAGCTTTCCCTCCTCTCTGTTGTTCAACTCTACAAGAGGGCTGCACTGCTGTGCACCTGGAAATAGCATCTCAGAAATTCCGACCTCCACCTTTGACTGGATTTCATCATCAGCACTAAAGTCCCTGGGGTGATTTTACGTAACTTGACAAAGTTCAATTAAATTTCATAGTTCTTCAAATAATTCTCATTAATTATATAATTACAGCAGGTACATGTGTTTTTTGATAAACACTGGACTGCTCGAATGCATTCCGCCACCGTGGACAACATTCAGCTGGAGATCCATCAGGATTTACAAGAAAACAGGATTTACCCTTTAAGGATAACGACTCACCCAGTCGGTCGTAATTGTATTATGCTGATATTTTAATATTTCCCAGCATTACTCGTCATTTTACCCAGTCACACGCTGCACGTCATGGCACATCTAGTGGGAGAAAACAAGTGCTGCTGCTGTCAATGGATGCTTGTTGGAGAGAAGAACAAGCGACTGAGCCGGATGAGCGTGTGTGGGAGGTGAAGGGAGATAAAGATGAGTATTATGCGCAGGGAGGATAAAAACAGACAGTGAAAGAGCTAGTAGTGCCTTGTCCTTTCTATAAATGTCTCTCCTCTCCCCGGGTGTTGCTATAATAAGAAACAAGAAGGAGGAGGAGGTAGGCAGGAGAGCAGCGCCCAGAGGAGAGCACAAGGCTATTTTTAGCAACGCCTTGAAACGCTTCACTGAGTGCCTGGGATAGCTTAATGTCTGCCATATTCAGAAATAAGATGACATGTGCCTGCTGCATTTGTGTGCAGCATGTGTGTGCAGTTGTGACTGTGTGTGTATGTCGTGATTAAGTTTTGAAGATGAGTTTTTAACATGTCTGCATGAGAATCAGCATCTCATTAACATGGTTTAAAGAAGGAAGGGAGAAAGGACCTAAAGGGAGACACAGTTTAGAAAAGGGAAGTAAGCACAATATACAGTTGAGAAATCTGTTTACAGAGCACAGAGATGTAAGGGGCTTGGGGGGAATGACTGCACAGTTTAAGATGGCGAAGGAAAAGACATGGCAAGGTAGTGCAGTGGAGGAAATCCTGGAGTGATGTCACAACGGAGCCAACTGCACTCGCTCACGTTCTCCCGGGGAAAAGAGAAGGAGAAGGGTAGAGTGAGGTCGAAGTGTGAGTTAGCATTGAGAAGCGGGAGAGGAAAGATGGACGTGGAGGAAAAGAGGGAGAGCGGAGAGGAAACGAAGACAGGACAGACGTGGCTGAGCGGTGAAACATAAAACCAAAGGTAATGTGTCGTGCTGAAAGAGAGCTCACCTGCATGCAGCACATTCTCACACATGCAAATCTGTAATGCCTCAACGCAGACAGAGTGACGCACACCGACAGGGGGAGACCGGGCTGCAGCAGACAGGTTGTGTGATTACGACTGAGAGAGAAAGACCACTGCAGAGGATGCATTGCAGAGCACTGCTCTGACTGTGCAGTGTAATTAACAGTCTCCGTCTGTGTGTGTCTGTTTGGTCTCCTATTGTCATCTGTCTGTCTGTGTGTCGGTCGTCCCTCTGGTGATAAGTGATGCTGCTGGTGTTCTCTGTGCAGGTTGGTGCTATTTGATTGGATGGTTTGAACAGATGATTGGCTCATGCTCCGGTGCTAACATGTTTAGCGGCTTTATGTTCATTCATGTAGGAGCTGTGCAGATGTCCGCTCATCGTGCGTACAGTGTATGCCTGTGTTTTCACAGAGGACCGAGGAGCCACCAGCAACACAGGCACTAGAACTAAATAACAGCAGTTAGAGAAGGGAATCATTTCACCTTCACTTGTTTTTAGACAATAATATAGTGAACAAACTAGAAATGAGACAATTGTGCCCCATGTGGATAGGCACGTGTCCTTGTTCATGCATTTTTCATGACAGGGTATGTATTGACTAGGAGCTGTTAAAATGTATGAGTTCATTTATATTTGTGAATGTATTGTGTTGTTGATGCCGTTGTTTCATTGGTGTGACTACACAATGAGGCAGCGTTGCTGTAGTGCGGAGAGGGAGCACCTTGAGGTCCACGTGAGGGAGCGCTCAGCCCAACCCACCCCCTAAACTCATTACAGACTCTGCAGGGACACACCGCCTCTCTCACTGACTCACTCACTGTTATTGGATTGGCTCGCTTATTACTGTCCACTTTAAATCCATGAAATGAATCTCAAGGAAATTCAGATTGGCATTGAATTGTGCGCTTGCATCCGCGGTACATCAGCGCTCTGATTTGTTTTGTAGTTAATATCAACTGTTTACACAAAGCTGTAGACAATAACTGAGCCAGCATGTGCATGTGTGTGTTGGAGAAAGTGAGCAGCTGTGACAGTTCTGTTCCACCTCCTCTGCTATTGTGCTGCAGGTCCCATTGGATACAGGGTCTGTGTGTGTGTGTGTGTGTGTGTGTGTGTGTGTGTGTGTGTGTGTGTGTGTGTGTGTGTGTGTGTGTGTGTGTGTGTGTGTGTGTGTGTGTGTGTAAACAGTGACAGGTTCATCCTTGGTGGTTGCCTCAATAACAACTAATGAGGCTTGTGATTGCAGGTTCTCATCAGTCGAAGTTCTAAATGCTGATCAAAGAGCCGCGTCTTGTTGCTTGTCATTACACCAAAAAACACACACATATTTGATTTATTAAGCTCTGAAGGTCAGTCATCAAGAGAGGTTTTCCACACTTGAGGGGTGCCTTGAGCCATTTTTGGAAACAGCCGTTTCTGTTTCCCCTGGCAACCAATCTTATCACTACCCTGTTCCAGACACAAGATACACACATACATAGACACACACACATGGACACAGTACACCAGCAGAGAGACAGGATGATCTATGTCCAAAGGGATCAATTTGCCCATGTGCATGCACATAACCAACAATGCAAGCGTGGACAGACACAGACACAGACACAGACACAGACACACAGAAACACACACACACACACACACACACACACACACACACACACACACACACACACACACACACACACACACTAATCCTTGCAGCTCCAGGTGAAAACCTGTATTGTGATTAACAGCTGGGAAAAACATACAATTCTCTGAGGAATGAAAAGCAAAAGAAGAGAGAAAAAGGGGGTAGAACAGATTTACTCTTGTCGTATATGTGGAAGGATTGTAAATGGCTGATTGGTTGAGAGTTACATGTAAACACTCAAGCATCTGAGATAAATCTCTCTCTGGTGTATCAATTTGGGACTTGAAAAGAGGAGGAATGCTTATGTAATTAGCTTAAGATATAAATGGATGTCAAGGAAAGGACAGTAAGAACACACAAGCATATTTAACAGAGAGATGACATTATTTTATTGAGTCCTTTTTTCTTGGCTATGCTGTTCAGTACTCGGACGTAACCAGATTTTTATCCAAGGTCTACAATAGTAAGAACTTGATTGCGTAAAAAAAATTATTTAATAACAAACTACAATGGCACCCTGTAGAGCGCATACCTCGGCCGAGGCCCAACAGTCCCCTTTCATTCAATTTAGCCAAAGCCAATATCAAACTTGATAGCACTGTATCACTCTGAATTTGAAGCCACCCATAACTGCTTAATCATAATTTAAGGTTACTAGATCTGTAACAGGCAACCACTAGAACAACAACACAATGCAGATGCAGTTGTCATCTCAATAGTGTGTGGAAGAATACAATGTTGATAAGAATAGCAACAATGAATGCCTTTTTTAATAATTTAGATCACATCAACTGTCACATTGTGCTGCTATTTAACAGTATATGGCAAAAAACAGATAGGCACTCAGTTGAGCCCAATAGTCCCCTTTGATTCAAACAAGCCTAAAGCAATATCAAATAAACCACATCTAAATCCGCTAGTTTTTGATTTATATTTGTATCCGCGCTGAATTGTAGTCAGTCACCAGTCACTTAAATATGCCTGATTTTTTCAGCACGACCTGTGCATTATTCCCTGAGAAATTAGCGAAAAAGTTAAAAAAAAAACATTTTATCTTGGAATGTTAAAGAAAGTGAGTAAACAACTCCTGGATCCGTTTCTTTATCCAAGTCCACACCAAAAGTTAATGAGGTCGGTTCTTGGCTGAAACGCATCCTTTACCCAAGTCGTGGGGAAATCTGTTCTGTAGGTTTTGTGTAATCCAGCTGAAAAACAGGTCGATAGAATTGCTAAAATACTGTTGATCTTCCTCATCTAAGAATTTGTGATGGGTTAGTCAAATACTGTTTATGTTTTGTGTTGGGGGATATTGCGTCCAGGTTTTACTTTACAAGCCGCTTTCTTCCTCTTGGCCTTTTTGCACCTCTGATGCTGGTGCTCCTTTATGTCACAGGTTTCTACTGAATATGACTAATATCTTGCTGCTGCATGTTTCTTTGACACATGAATGCATGAATGGACACACTGGAAATGATAGAAAGGGCTGAGAGGACAAAAGCCAACCCAACTAGAAACCTACATTATATACACTGTGTCAAAAGTGTAGATTTGTCATCTGTTTTACTAGGACTTTGTCTGCAAACCTGATGGTTAGCCTTCAAGCAGAATCAAAGGAAAATGATCTTAAATACCCCAACATAATTGACACTTATGCATTACACACAATGCACACATGTAAACCCACAGTGATGAGTAACCTTGTAAAAGCCTCAGGTGCTGCTGATCTAAATAGGCCCGTGGACAGAATAAAGGAGGGATGTACACATTTTTATTTTTATCTTTTTACCAGTGGATGTGTGTTTAGTCTACAGGATGTGTGGATTGCGCAGTCATGCATTTATCCAATTATTGCAAAAATGGGTGTAATAGAAGAATAGAAAGAACCTCATATCAGCTGAATATATGGCTTCAAGTTACAGTAAATAGTTGGTCTGAAATGGTCAGACTGACAATAATCAATGAGCACTTTGGAAGAGAATACGAAACACACCCAACCGCGTACAGCACGAAGCGATACAGACAATACACAGACCCGAAAATGGGAAATCAATCACGCTCTCTTTAAGTCTTTTTTGTAAAAGTAAACATTCCTGCCAAATTCCTCATCTTGTAAAGTACTGTAATAGCTACATGCTGTAAAAAAAAAAAAAAATGAGGGGGGGGAGGTTTATTACCATCACCTTACTACGGCACTGTCCTCACTGTTTTTATGTCTATGTTTAGGGTCACATTGAGGTTCTGTATGTTTTGAGCTCATGCAGTTTGTATTAGAGATGCATGATAGGGGAGAATTGATTAGAAATGTAGAGTCAAGTTGAAACAGTGAACGCGAGAGTCAAGAGGTCAGTGGAATGACTTTGTCTGTCCTTGGTAATATTTCAGATAATGAAAACATTCCAGTGACAGCAGTAAGGAATATTGCACTATTAAGCTCTGTAATACCAGACAACAGAGCAGCAGTGCAGACATTCCCTTGTCATTTTGCCTGAGTAAATGTTTCTATGTGTACCTTTCACAGACCACCACAGGTCCAGTCTAGTGTGATATAGCTGAAGCAGCCAACTAATTACACTTAAAATTTTAAAAGTTGACTGCTCAAAAATGCTTAGGTAACTGATTACCTCAGAAAGTCCAAGTGAAGTAGACTTTCCAATCTAACTTTATTAATAAAATATATATATATATATTTTTTTTTAAGTAATTGGTTTCCTCAATTGTTTTAAGAAAAGTCACACTGTCAGATTTTACAGTGTACACAGTAAAGGGAGATAAATTATTATCCAATAAAAAATGTTCACAAAACTATCACAAATCAAAAAGAAAAAAAATTTTTTTTTATGACTCCATGAGGTCTTTTTTGAATTCTATCAATGATCTAACTGATGAGCTGAAAACGTTACACTTTTTAACTATTATGTCCTCATCTAAAGACCAAATCACAATGTCTGGGTGGAAACCCTCTTCTTCAGACACTAGTTAACACACCACTTAATGAATTCAAAACATGTAATTCACCTAATATTCATGTTTGATGCTTTCGTTCTCATTCATAACAACACTTTCACTAACGTTTACCCTTTGGGCCCCAGGCTAAAAAAAAAATGGCAGCTTCAGTTTACACCAAACTAGCAGTTAGTCCAAGATGTCGTTATTGGGTATGTCAAAAGTGCTAGCAAAGCAACACAGCACATAAAATAAGCACAGGAGAAATGTTGGATAGTTCATACCTGTATATTTTTAAACGTTACAGTTATGACTGAAGATGACAACAGATATGAAAAAGTTTGCCAAATTCACACATAAGTTCAGAACTCTGTTGCTTTTCACACTTCCAGGATGTTTAACAGGCCTGCATCAGATCTGAATTAGCCGGGCTGCAGCTGACAACGCTAGTGGTTTAGAAAAGCCCCACAGAATCTAAACGTTGCAGTGACACCAACCTTGACTCCATTGACAAAAGCGCATATTTGGTGTTTTTCAAAAATATCATGCACGTTGTTAAAGTCAGTTACGTTTTTCAATTTTAGCGCAGTAATGACATGTTGTCTGATGAGAAAATCCACTTGAATTATACAACAACGAGAAGCTGTGTCAATCTTCTTCAAATACAAAGGACATTAAAAAGAGGACATCTGTGTTTGGTAGCCTGTTTAAGACTATAATTAATCATAAACAGCATTCCTCAAGAAGGGAAATAAACATCAGCACTACTGCTTGCTAGTACATGAATATTTATTAGTGTGATATTGCCCACAGTGTGTGGGAGTGTATGTGTGTGCGTGCGTGTGTGTGTATGTGTGTGTGTGCCTCACGTCTCTCTCTGAGGTGAATAGCGTTAACATAAGGACTTAGTGAGAGAGACAGAGAAGGGGGGAAAGAAGAGATGCATCAATAAGTGATGGGGTGTTGAAAGGGTGCTGTATGTCTGTAGGGTTATCTACCAGGAGACTATGCTTTAAACACACATACACACTCACACACAGAGAGAGGACAAGAGAGGGGGAGGCAGTGGGGGAGAGAAGCTCTTAGCCTTTACTGAGGCGCTTCGCCTGTCAGCATATATCTGCCTCAAAGCAGCATGAAGAGCTAAGAGCGAGAGAAAGAGAGGGCTGAGAGGAAAAAATGCTGGAGCGAAGGAAAAGACTTACTAGAAGGTGTTAGAGGATGAGTGAGCTAGAGTTAATGAGAAAGAGAGAGAGAGAGAGAGAGAGAGAGAGAGAAAGAAAGAAAGAAAGAGGGAGGGGGCTTCTCATCCTTCTCCTCCCTTATAGACAGAGCGGACCACTCTCTCTTTCCTCAGTGGCGCCGCAGGCTGAGGAGGAAAGCACCAAAAACATTTCTCTTTCTTTTTAGCTACAGTATCGGTCTCACTCACGCACTCTCCCTCCAGGTGATCACTCCGTTCCGCAGGCTCATCCTCTGTGCCGAGAACAGGAAAGAGATGGAGGACTGGATCAGTTCGCTGAAGTCCGTCCAATCCAGAGAGCACTACGAGGTAAGAATCCCTTTCCTAATCAACATATAGACAGATCCGTATGAGTTTGAAGAGATCGAGGAGAGTGTGTTAAGAGATAGTGTTGTGTGAACAGTAGATCTGTGTTCAGGCGTGTCCTGTTGTTTTGTTGATATTCCTACCTGAGGATGTTCTCATAAGTAAATGTATCCTGTGAGTGTGTTTTAGTTATTTCAGAAAAAGTATACACAGAGTAGCAATGAGCCCAGATATGTGTGTGAAGTGAAACAGGAATAGGAGTTGCATGTTGAAATGAACAAGTTTGCAACACACAAGCACACGCATGGATGAACATGTGCAGTCACAGGTGCCCAACTCCGCAGTGAGAGATACAGTAGAGAACACACACACACACACACACACACACACACACACACACACACACATACACACACACACAGTGTAATCTGTTAAAATTATTTTGTACATGGATACTCAAACACAGAAGAAAAGTCATATGCTGGCTGTCACAAAGCACTTGTCTGATTCCGCAGCAGCCTGAGTCTTTTACCCCTTATGACTCACTGGTAAACAGGGAGTGATTGTGTCTGCCGTCCAGTGTCTTATAACAACACTCAGTTTAATGCTTCTCTTAGTTATCCAAAACGGTGTTTCTGGAAAAATGTAGAAAACTGTCACCATTTTCTTCATTAAAACATCGGTACCTGTTTAGAATATTCCGCTGTCAGCGATGGATGCACGAAGAGTATAAATCTGGGCTTTGTGTTGACAGTGATGGGTTGCACCAGCGCAGGGAGAAGGGGAACGCAGGAAGAAAGCAGTACTGCATTTTAATGGCTTTGATTTGGGAGGGAAATCTTATATAAGACCCCATCCCTCACCTCTTTACTGCACTGCAATGCAGCAGCTCCCCCAGAACTCACACACCATTGGGTACACACATGTGTGCACAACACAACAGCATTTTTAATTGCTGCGTTCTTGGATTTAGAATCTGAGCATCCCAATTTCATTAGCACCTGTTAGAATCGTACTTATGAAACACAAAGTGTATCCAGGGCTACGCCAACTGCTGCGGACGCAACGCCCACACGTGTACAGTACTCACGCTAGCTTGTGCTCCTCAGTGAGCTCCCTCCGTACACTAATGTGTACAGAAACATCTTATTTTCTTGACCAGGTGTCACTTTTATAGAGCAGAACACACTAATGACTGTCAGCTAGTAGAGTCCTGCTGTCTCAGTTTCCCAGGTATCCTCATGAGACTCCTTTAGAGCAGGAAAACCTGACCTCAGGGGGAAAGACAATTTTTATTATGGCAAGCTAATACCCAAAGAATCACTAAACTTCATATCAAAAGGTGTTGGTAGTGTCTAATGTGTCTCTAAACAGGTGGACAAATGTTTTGCATTATCTTTTCTGTATTCTTTTATTTTTCATGTTAAAGGAGCAATTTGTGTGATACGGCCAGAATTTTAGCTTAAAACACTAAAAAAATGACCTTACATTATCAACAGACTGTGAAGAAACAACAATGTTGACGTTATGTCAAAGGAGTTTATGTGCGGTGTTGCAGAGATACGTGTCTACTGAAGTTAGCATGCCATCCAGCTAGCCCCGGCCAGTCCTGTCCTACTTTTACAGAATGCACAGCTCTACGGGCCATTTTTGCCTGCTGCTGATCCCACTATGCTCTTCTGCGCCTTCAAACCTCTCCTGTCCTTGGCTGCTCTGTCTTCTCATCCATGGTGTCATGGTCAGAGCCGCTGTAGACCACCTCAGTACTGTATTCAGTACTGTCTTGAAACTTGCATCTGTAGATCTCAGATCAGTTAGTTTTAAGTCCCAGCCTGGTGGCCAGCTTTGTTGACTGAGAGGCAGCTGAGGTTGGTTGACTCGTCATGTCATCTGTAGTGATGGAGGCTGTCCAATAAGCCCTGGTTAACTGAGCTGCTTGCTAACGGGAGCTAGTTGCTATAGCCAAAGAAAGCTATAGCAAAGAGTAACAAGTCTAGTAAAGTGAGCGTCAGTAAGCAGTTAGTCTTCTCTTTGGAGTTACCTTAGAATTCTGGCCATTTCTTACAAATTACAACTTGAAGAAACTGAGTTCCTTGCAAATAGAATAAAAACAGTCAATTAAAGTGATATTTAGTCATTCATTTGTCAAATGTTATATTTTGTTCTTGCTTTTCTGTGACTATTATCCCAGTGCTGCCAACCTGTTTTAACCTCTCCTTTGTCAGACAGCACAGTTTAATGTGGAACATTTCTCAGGGATGCACAACTGGTACGCCTGCTCCCATGCACGGCCCACCTTTTGCAACGTCTGCAAAGATAGCTTGTCCGGGGTCACGTCACACGGCCTCTCCTGTGAAGGTAGGTCGCACTCAATAACACTACACATTCTGTCAACAACATACAAATGCCAAGTTGCTAATTTGTTTTTGGACAAATATACAGACTGTGTTTTCTTACATAACACCCTTTCCATCCATGGCCTTTTGGAGCAGCTCTCGCTCATTTCCATACCTCATTACTGGCTCAGAGATGGACCTCCTACTCTCTGTTTAAACATCAGACATACTGTAGCATTGCAGCAAGTCATTTGGTACAGCAAGCCTGGGAGTTGGCAGCTCTATATGTTCTTTGGGAATATATATGACTATGTTGCGTAAGGACTTGTGAGTCATTGAAGTGAGAAAATGTTTGCCTGTCTGTTCAAGTGGAGCAGATTGTTAATACCAGAGTCAAATGCTTTGGGTGGTGAAGTGGGACGACCATCGAACTGGTAGCTTGAAGTAGTGGGGGGGCAATAAACCTGGTGCTGAACTTCCACTAGCACTGCAAAGACTAAGGAATATATGTCAGTGTGTATCCATATGCTTTTATGCTGTGTCTTAGATAAGCATTGACTCAAGCTATTTGAATATTATTTTAGCATTTCACCTCTCTCCATGTACCCATGACAGAAAAAAAAACTATTAATGGATCCTGTGAATGACGCTACATCTTCTCGCCTTATCTGTGAAAGAACAGTGGAGTGAGGTGTTAAGGGAAAGCAGGTCGACACGGGAGGCTGTTTTCTGTTCAGCTGGTATAGGATGTCAGTGACAGGCAGCGGACCTTAATGAGCACCATCTGCATATCCTCTCGTTCTAATTTTGCGAATGTTCCCCTATGAGTGTGTTCATCTGTCCGTGTGCGAATGTGCATACAGTGCATGTGTGCTGGTTTGGTGTGTACGTGTGAAGCCGGTAAGAGCCTCTCCACTCAGTGCTTATTATTCTCTACAATGGGACCCTCTCATATCCAGAGCAGAAGGCAAAATAAAAGACAGATAATAGACCAAGTCATTACAGCAGCATCTAAATAGGTTTAGATAACAATAGATCACATGAACTCGCTGCTACACACATAAACAAACCTTTAGCAAACAATAGGCGTATGCAATTGTGTTTCATCCAGGGCGATAATCACAATATATGTTGCAGGTGACAAACTTTTTGCATGTTTTCACATTTAGTTTAATATACAGCACTCAGAGTAGGCTGTAGGTCCCCACTGAGTACAGATTTGTTGCAATCGAAGACGAGCCTACTGATGTCTGACTCAGAGTTCTAGCTAATAAGAGACAGTGATAAGGGGATGATGGGCCATGACAATGGGAAAAAAGTATGTGAGAAAGAGGGAGAGCAAAAACAGACGGAAGAGAGTGCCTCTATTAAAAGTCGAGAGCAGCCAGCCAAACAGTTTCACAGCAATCAACGCAGCTTAAATTTCCCTTCGATTTCCTGTGCAGGATGGACGCTGGGGATTGATTTGTGCTACCTAGCCACAAACATACACAAAACTCTTCTGCCTTTCTGTCTCTATTTCACCCACACACAAACACACATAGGCCTTCACACAGTGTTTTCCTCCAGTTTGGTTTGTGAATGCTCAGGGTACCCTGGCCATTAACAGGCAGTGGTATCATGTCCTCTGAATTCTCTTAATGTTCTGCTAATGCTCTCTAACAGCTTTTAGCGGTAAGCTAGATTGAAATATCAATTGTTGCTCCCGGATATGACTTTGACTTAGTTTATATATCTGTGTAGACTGTCTACTGACAAAAGTGTGTGTGTGTGTGTGTGTGTGTGTGTGTGTGTGTGTGTGTGTGTGTGTGTGTGTGTGTGTGTGTGTGTGTGTGTATGAGCAAGGGTGTGGTGACTGCAAGTAAAGTGTCTCATCCTTAATGGAAAGAAATGGGTTGAGCTATCTCCATCTGCCGGTCCTTACAGGAAACATTTATGCTATATTTCCATGACATTTTTTTATTCAGAGCAACCTCAATTAAAGTAAATGTGTGAGCTGTGTAATTGCTTCTCCTGCTATTACCATGGCTAGCTTCTCGTACTTACTGTGTGAGCCTTAGCTTGAATACGACAAGAGTTGAAGTTTTCAAAACGAATATCTGCCTACCAATACATTGGTCGGGCTGCAGTAAAATCCAATCTAAATTACTATTATGTAGCTCTTCTGTGCAAAGAACAAAATCAAAAAACGATAAGACTGGTGTGTGAATGGTTAACTCGGCAGCAGTTCTGTCATAAGTTGCTCTTTATTATCTGGAAACAGAAACTCAGGATTTTTTCAAACTTGTATATATTTTTAAGAAAATCTTGTTACATTTTTTGAATTCCATTCAATGTTTTAGAAATGTGTCAATACATCTTCTAATTTGCTCAAACTTTATTGTAAACTGCAATGAGGCCAAAACGGCCACCACATGTACAGGGCGAATGGCAGGTGTAGGGCAAGCTAAAAAGAACCAAGGGCTGAAAAATGCTTGTAATACCTCTGGCCTCTCGTCAGTCATTATAAAGGATGCTGAGCGGTGTTGATGAATGAGTGGAATGAGAAATATTCAGTATTGAGACCTTATTTGCTTGCTCTGCTAATGTGTTTAGGCACTGGGATGGGCTACTGAGGATTAAAGGTGGCTGATCCCATGTAACAGGCATTTCCTTTCACCTGGTCACCTTTGCACAGAGCAAAGTGACTGACCGCTACTACAGAAACACACACACATACGTATATTATGAGCCCCAGAGACGTCACTGGTTTTAAGACAGTAATCCAAACCATACAGCAGGTAGCTTTGAATGTGGAGCTGGATCAGCCTGTTCATGGTTTAGGTCTTTCTTAGACTTCCCGGTGCTGGTTACAGATAAATGGATTGAGTGGAGCTAATTCCTCACGCTTTGCTTCTGTCTGTCAGATATCTAAGTGCAGAACAGGCTTAGGGAGGTTAGCAATTACACCCACTGACATCTCATTAGAGCCTGATCCATTAGAACACTGTACTTTGTGTGCCTGTTCGTGAGTCATTTATCAGTGTCCAGTGTTTCACAAAAAAGAATCTGCAGAAATCTATGACATTTTTCATGTTAGTTATCATTAGTCTGGAAACTTTATAAATTGACATGTTACATTATCTCAGATAATGCCACCACTAAATGTCACTCCCTTCACACCATTACAAATTAATTTATATACACAATTTTATAATTGCTATTTACTATGTTTCAAGCTGTATTCTTTTTTGTGTAGTTTTGGAGATTAAATTCAAACTCAGAATTTTAATATTTACAATATTAATGAGGTAATAATACCAACTCAGAAATATTATTTGTTCTAAAGTGAAGTGAAGTGAAGTGAATAAACAAGCTGTTCTCAGAGGAAAATAAGGCCCCTAAACACTGTTTGAAGCTAGAAAGGTGGCAGGGTCGGTCACATCTAAACAAAGTAAAACAGTGTGAAATTGTGTTGTCTTTTAAGGTCAGTTCTTTATTCAGTCTTTATTCAGCCACATCTCTTTCTCTTCTGAGTGATGTCAACTGCTGTTTAAGGTGGAAATAATTGTCACACTGATTTGTGTGTTTATTGCTTTTTTCAGTGTGCAAATTCAAAGCCCATAAACGCTGCGCTGTCAGAGCCACTAACAACTGTAAATGGACAACCCTGGCTTCTATAGGGAAGGATATTATTGAGGATGAGGATGGGGTAAGTTTGTGTCTCAACTTTTATTCATTCATTAAGTCTTAACTGAAAGGCATTCATGTTTTGTAATGCATTAGGTTTTTGCATGCTGTAATTTAGAGATCGACATTCGATATTCTATAATAATGATACTTTGGAGCAGGAAAAAGTCCATCGCCCAGGGCTGTTCAAAGTGGGTCAGCGGGCCAGAGATGGCCTGCCAATAGGGTGAATTTGGCCCACCAAATGTTTCCAGCTGAAAAAAATGTAAAAGTTTTTTTTTTTCTTTTTTTTTTCTTAAATGTTTGTTTTAATTTGTAGAAGGTAATTCTTACAAAAAGGCCAGGGTTACAGTTTGTGCAAGAAGTTCCTAGTTCCATTTTGTATTTTTGCAATGGAATACATCAAGTGTTATTAATTTATCCTTTAATTTGTATTTTAAGATTGTTGTATTTTTTTGTCTCTCCTTGTTGGCCTGTTTATACATGTTGCTGCTTTGTCAACTTTGTTTTTAGAATAGTGCTATGCAGATACATGTATTATTATTATTATTATTATTATTATTATTATTATTATTATTGGTCATCCAAAATGTCACACCAAAAGTCAGTAACTCCAGTTGAGAAGGCTAATATGATGGAGAAAACAGAGCTTGTCTGAATCGCAACTTTTGTACTCGTTGTATCATATCCCGACCTCATCCAACACTCTGAGCTATCAGACATTATCAGAGCCCATTTCCACTGATACCAATAACATACTATACCTTTGGGAATTTGTCATCTATGTTATCTGTGATGAGTAAAAAAAAAGGAATGAAGACTTTTCATGAAGTACATTCTGAGAAGATCCTGATACACTGACTTGTATGGTTGTCCATAAGAAGAAAATATTTGGTACCAGTGGCAATTGATACAAGTGAGAAGAAATTATAAAAGTAGACAACATGAAGTATTTCCCATTTCTTAAATTATGCGTGTTTTCATACTACAGATTGCCATGCCTCACCAGTGGTTGGAAGGCAACCTGCCGGTCAGTGCCAAGTGTGCCGTGTGTGATAAGACGTGTGGCAGCGTACTGAGACTGCAGGACTGGCGCTGCCTCTGGTGCAAAGCTATGGTAAGACATCTGTCACATATGGACAAATTATCATTTTTAATTTTTTTTTTACAGTTTCACACTGTAGATAAAGATGATCAGCCAGCTCTCTTTGAGAGAATGGGATAGGTGAGTGCCCTGGACAAGCAGCGGATTTAAAGCAATAGGCCCTAAAAACACCTGATTTTTTTCACCAATATCCATCCATCATTCCCTGAGAAAGCAACGAAAATGCAGAAAAACGATGTTAAAGCCAGTAAGAAATATTCCAGCATCCATCCCTTTATGCACAGCCACCCTTCTGGGTCTCCTCTGAGCCAAGACCCATCCTCCATCCAAGTTTTGGGGTAATGCATTCTGTAGTTATAGTGTAATTCTGCTGACAAACTAACAAACGGACATTGGCTGAAAATGTGGCTGCAGGAGCTCTTTAAAGTAGGCAGGTTCCTGACCATGCAAGGCTCTAAGTTTGATTCCAAAGATCTTGAATTGGATTCTTAATTTTATGGGCAGCCAGTGTAAAGACTAAAGAATTGGTATAACATGAGACCTTTTGGCAGACTTGGTCAGAATCTTGGCAACAGAAGTTTAGCAGCAGCATTTTAGACCACTTTTAATTGTTTTATGGAAGTCTTGCTAAGACAGGTGAAGTAAAGGAAGTAATCGAGATGAGAGGAAATAAATACATCATCTCCAGCTGAGCTCTTGCCAGAATTGGACTGAGTTTAGCGATATTTCTCAGCTTGTAGAAACAGGAGCAAACCAGGTTATGTACAAGCTGGTCAACACTCCAGGCCTGACCCATAAAACATAAAAAGCTAAACAGACACTCCGTCACCTTCAGGTCACAACCAATGACAATGAAGCAGTCATCTGTAAGGCTGACAACATGTTAAATCGTTTATCAGTGTCTTTCTTTGAAAGCAACATAACCAAAGGGAAATGTGTGTCATTGTAGCTGTACAGCTAAATGAGAGAAAAGATTAAATCATCCGTGAACGTTTACATTGTATTGTGTTGTTTTTCAAGGTGCACACAGCCTGTATGGACCTGTACCCCCGCAAGTGTCCTCTAGGTCAGTGCAAAGTCTCCATCATCCCCCCTACGGCGCTCAACAGCATTGACTCAGATGGTAGGCACCACACACAGACACACACACACACACACACACACACACACACACACACACAGTGCAATCACACTGACTCACTCAAACGGTCAAAGGTTGATGCCAAACGGCACCTATGAGCAATTGTTACATGTCGTGAAGAATAAATGAGGTTTTGTTTGGTGGCCTTAAGTCTGCTCTCTAAACTTTGACCTTCTGCTCTGTCACATGGAGGGATGATGGCAGGAGGGAGGAGCTAGAGCATGTTGATACACACAGTAATGAACATGCACACACACACACACACACACACACACACACACTCACACCAATTCTCCTTTATAAGCACTGTGCTGGTCATAAAAGTGTTCCAGTAAATTGTGGTTTAAAATAGCCGTATGTGACAGGTCGACACACCCCTTTCAGAGGGCTTAAAATAGAGACAAGATGTGTGTGTGAAAAGAATTATAATTGGAATCTTTCCCAACTTGCAGTGGACACACATGGTCACATCTCATAAAAGCACTCAGACATCACAGAAGAGGAGCTCTGCAAATGGCTTCAAAGCAAGCTGAGGCTCACTTCAGCTCTCCGCTTCACATAGTGTCTGGGTTTTGTTCATATCTGATGACGACTGCCTGCATCTGATGACGACTCTGTGTGTGTGTGTGTGTGTGTGTGTGTGTGTGTGTGTGTGTGTGTGTGTGTGTATGTGTGTGTCTGCCTGCGTGTGTGCTTGTGTGCGTGCTTGCCAGAGCCCACATTAAACCATTGTAGATGGAGATCAGCACCTGTGAGACAGACACAGATAAGCATGTGTGATTGGATTACTGATGCAGAATCCAATGGCTGGGTCTCGTGCACACACACATACAGACACATATTGGGTACACACAGCCCACTGAGTCTGTCAAAAACCCGAAACTGGCATCAGCTAATTGGTAGAAGGATAAAAGAGAGGCAGAGAAAGAGAGGATGGGGGATCCACATAGAGGGAGGAGAAGGCAAAAAGAAAAAACAAAAAAGGTAGAATAAAAAAGGCCTATTTCTACCCCTCTCCTCCTCTCTCTCTCTCTCTCTCTCTCTCTCTCTCTCTCTCTCTCTCTCTCTCTCTCTCTCTCTCTCTCTCTATATATATATATATATATATATATATATATACATTTAAATATATATATCTTTCTCTCTCTCTCTTTCTGTCTCTCTCTCTCTCTCTATATATATATATATATATATATATACACATTTAAATATATATATCTTTCTCTCTCTCTCTTTCTGTCTCTCTCTCTATATATATATATATATATATATATATATATATACATTTAAATATATATATCTTTCTCTCTCTCTCTTTGTGTCTCTCTCTCTGCATCTCATCACATTCCAGAGGTTATAATTGGCTGAGGGGTGGACTGTAACACGTGCTGGTGCTTTGTGACTCCCCCTCCCCTCCCTTCCTCCCCCTTCTTCTCCACTCACCCTCCCTCAATCCGTCCTCTACCGACAAGATCAGAGAGAGAGAGAGAGAGAAAGAGCAAGAGAGAGAGAGACACATACACAGAGAGGAAAAAAATGAAGAGGGTTGACTGAGAGATTAAAGAGCAGAAGGAAGAAGTGAAGGAGGATGCAAGTGAGGGACAGGGAAAGAGGGAGTGCCAGCAGTAGACAGCAGACACACACACATAAATGCGGGAAGTCCTAATATGCATGAAGCTGTCAACACAGTAACGGTGTATAGATTAAGCTGTGAGCACAGAAACCTCTTGTTGCATTACCTCTCACAGATGAGTATATATGTGTGTGTATGTGTGTTTATAAATGTGTGTTTGCTCTACTACAAAGCAAAACACGTGTTTTTGGCATGTGCTGTCCTCCCATGAATTATTCCGCTCAGTTTCCCGCACGCGCTGAGACTCTGATGAGGTTGTTAAACGTTGACAGAGTCGTTTCGCAGAACTTTCTGCATCTAGCTAAAGCTGGACGCTGGTTACCGTGTTAATGCATGAATTCATGCTCGTCAAGAGTCAGTTTTATGTATACAGCCCAGTATCACAAATCACAAATTTCAAAATCTCTATGGCAAACAATACCCACTGTCAGACGTGCAAAAGACAACATAGTTCCACTATGAACAGTCATGATTACAAAGATAGACTGTAAACATGCGTGAAGTATGTGATCTACGAAGACATTGTGCAACATCCCATCAGACCTGATCCACAGGCCGTCCTCTCTGCCATGGTGACCAGAGGCCTGTACCGTGAACTGAGTTTCACATACCCAGGATATGTTTCTGTCAGCTGACTTCACTGACCCTAACAATCCCAATCATGCAAAGCAGTCTCACAAGCTACAAAAAAATTACTGACTGTGAGAATGCAAGTAATGTGAATTCATGTGTGCTTGAGATATATTCTTATGATGTGTATTGATGACAGTTTTAGCCTTATTCTTTCAGCTGCACACCCCGCGGTGTTGACCGGACTTTGGGGCTTCTAAAAAATAAATCATAACAGATACGAGGGATTTGTGTTTCAGTCTGAGCTGTAAGATGATCAGTATAAACAAGCACAATAAAATTGCTTTTACGTTGCTTGCAGCTGACACGACAAAAATGAATGAAGATAGGATGAGGCCATCCTACACAGGAGTACAACTCTCACCGAGCTTCATGGGATTTTCCTATAATTAATGATGCATTTTTCCATAGATTTGATTGGCCGGATGGCGGTGCTTTACATGTATTGATCTGTTGTCTCGAACATAATCTGCTCCGGAGCATAAATTGCTGTGGCGATGTAGCCCAATAAGAAATGAACCACTACCGTAGCCCTAAAAAAGCAACAGGGCTTAACCCTGAAGCTACCTCGCTAACTACAAAAAAAGAGGCTGACTTCACAAACACGGAAGAGTTTGATTTAATTCAGTGATGAAATTTAGTTTGTAGTGCACAGAGCATTCAACAGATACTCACTTCCACCCTTTCTGTTGCCATTTCTCCTCAGGCTTCTGGAAGGCCACCTGTCCCCCATCATGTGCTAGTCCCCTCCTGGTGTTTGTCAACTCCAAAAGTGGTGACAACCAGGGAGTGAAATTCCTGCGACGCTTTAAGCAGCTTCTCAATCCGGCTCAAGTCTTTGACCTGGTCAACGGTGGGCCTCACCTTGGGTGAGGACGCAAACTGAAGTAGTGCCCAGAATTCTTATGTGTATGGATATAGACACATAAAACATCCATAAATATATGCATTATTTACTGTGGTTGTAATCTAACCCTACAGAATATTGAATACTGTAAGCATGTGTGTATTTCTGTCAGTCTGCGCCTGTTTCAGAAGTTTGACAACTTCCGGATCCTGGTGTGTGGAGGTGATGGGAGTGTGGGCTGGGTGCTCTCAGAGATTGACAAACTAAATCTTCACAAACAGGTACTGTAATGAAATTGTGATGTAAATAAAAAACAGTATTGGGCTAAACCTTTGATATTACCAGTAGGATTATTAGTTTTTGTATTATCCTGTTTTACATTAACCGCACATGCTTTCTGTCACAAACATATTAGGTAGGTAATCCTATAAATTGCCAGAATAGAGTAAGCACAAGTAGATAGAAACTGTGAAATGTGTCCTTGGTCAGTGTGCCAGTTGAGCTTTTTGCCTTTGCTCCTGGTCAGCCTACATAGAAGCATACGCTCATTGTACACACTCAGGCATGCATGCACACACATACACACAGACCTCATTTTGAGTGCCGAAGGCATTCCCTGATGCCAAATAAACCCGCTGCATGTGTTTCAGTGCCAGCTGGGGGTGTTGCCCTTAGGCACGGGCAATGATCTGGCACGCGTGCTGGGCTGGGGCCCATCATGTGACGACGACACGCAGCTGCCTCAGATCCTGGAGAAGTTGGAGAGAGCAAGCACCAAGATGCTGGACCGCTGGAGCATCATGACCTATGAGATTAAGATCCCACCCAAACACAGCTGCCCCACCACGCCTGAGGGAGCTGACAACTGCCAGGTACTCACAGGAGCTGACAGATATTCACACGCATCAGTAGACACAATCAAACCAGCAGGGCTTCCAGACACAAAGACGTGAGTAGGAGGTAGGAGGTAGAAACAGGAAGTAGGCATTTTTAATTCAAATTCAACTCAGTTTAGGTTCAAAACTGAACAAAGGGCTATGCAATATACCATGCAATATATTATATTCAAATTTTGAAGTACTCATGAGAGCAATCTCCTTTCAACTGTAGTGCTTTCTATTATTTTCTAAACACGAACAAATATCATGCATACTCCTAACATTGTTTCTGTGTGTTTTCTGTCCAGTTTCACATTTCAGCTTATGAAGACTCAGTTGCTGCTCACCTCACTAAGATCCTTAACTCTGAGCAGCACTCTGTGGTCATCTCCTCTGCCAAGTAAGGGTTTTTACCAGCAGCATGACTTCAGACAGTCTGACTAAAATCAACAGAAAATAACCGGCTACAACAGTGTGAAACAGATTTCAGTAACTCTTTTTTATCACTGACACTGACACTATCACAAATACACAAGACTCATATTTTAATGTGTACTTTATTTTAGATACTTACTCCATATTCCATTCATATACAAATCATTATCATTATTATTATTATTATTATTATTATTATTATTATTAAGATTATTATTATTATTATCATTACCATTATTATTATTAAAATGTTTAATTTTTTTACTATTGGTTGAAATGCTGAAAGCTATTTTTCGTACTCCTTCGGTTGCTACTTGAGACAAACCAGCAATTAAGTTCAGTGTCAGCTTATCAACAAAAGCTGAAATATTCCAAATCTTTCATCCATGTTTGGTATCATTCATCTTTAAAGCCATTTTTCCATTTTTCTGCTTTTACGCAGTTTTCGCTTTCATGCCGCAGTTTCTTCAGAAATTGCCATCTCCACCTCTAGTTACTGTAATTATTATTTACTTGTAGGTAAAGCCATCATGTTGGAATGCTTGACAGTGATACTGTGCTATAAGTTGTCTTGTAAACAGTTAATGCTGATGTAGTTATTAAAACACAATAAGATAAATAATGAAACTGCAGAGAGGAGATGAGGAAACAAGCAGAGGATAGAGGAGAGGATGATGAGAAAGGACCATAAAAAAATCTGTAGACCATCTGCCTGTTCTGTACAATAGCAACACGAGCTCTGATTGACCTCGTCTCTTCTTTGTCATATAATAAAAAGAACCACTGAAGTCTTCTTCCTGTTTCTTAGGATCCTGTGCGAAACGGTAAAGGATTTTGTTGCCAAAGTGGGGAAAGCCTATGAAAAAAGTGCAGAGAACGCTGAGGAGTGTGACACAATGTCTCTGAAAGTAAGCCTCAAAAACAATGCAGTTAACATCCATCATCTGCCTGTGCTGCGAGGCAACTCGCTGTATATTAAGTTTCTGCTTTTTTCACCATGCTCTTACTGCTGCCACAGCACTCTGTCAAGCCTTTGTTTGTCTCCTCTCCTCTGTGCCCACAGTGTGCCATCCTGAATGAGAAACTGGACTCCCTCCTCCAGACCCTCAACACAGAGTGCCAGGCTCTACCTCAACATCCCCACTCCACACCTCCTATTGTAGAGGAGGAGCAGGAGGAGGAGGAAGAGGAGGAGGCCAGCGAGGAGAGCCTGACAGAGCTGAAGGAGAAGCTGGAGGAGGAGGAGACGGAGAAAGGACACCAGCTGTTCAAAAGCAGGGAGCAGCTTATGCTCAGGGCCAACAGTCTGAAGAAAGCTGTACGACAGATCATAGAACAGGCTGAGAGAGGTAACATACAGAGTTATGGAGGGAGAACCCACCTTAATCCAGTTTACACAGAGTTTTCTGTGAAGGAAACTGCTCATTTCAGACAAGCATATGTTTTAAGACCTTGTTTGGAGATTGTGTAAGAAGCAGGTTTTTGCTGAGGCAGAAATCAACACTTAAAGCAATATTGCTTTTGTTAATCCAGACCATTATCTGCCTTACAATCATCTCAGTTGTTATGTCAATAGACACTATATCACCATATTTTAACACAACATAACTGGTTAGGAAATGCAACACACAGAAACAGAAACTGGTAGAAGCGTGTACTGTACATACACTGCGGCATTGTCTTTATCCCTCCTGTGTTTGGTTTGGTGTTTAGTGGTTGATGAGCAGAACGCCCACACAGAGGATACCGAGCTGCCCTCTCCCCTGGAGTTCAGAAAGGACAGCGAGGAGGAGAACAGAGACAGTGAGAAGGATGAGGATACCAAGGAGCTGGAAGCAGTACCATGTAAGTGCTTCTGCTTCTGCTGCTTGGACCCTGTTTCATATCTCGGACCTGTCTGGCCCGGTACCATTGCAAATCTATGATCTGTGACCTGCAGACAACCCCTCTACCTCCGTGGCCCTGATGCATTTCCATCCTGGGCCATTTCCAAAACGCTTAAGTTGTCCAGCTTTGCCTGTTTGATTTCCAAGTCTTCCACTTTGCCAGCTCAGTGACTGTCTATTCAGAGACCCTGTGTTTGATTCAGTGCTCGTCTTAAATGGAAATGCTTATTCGTTTTGGTCACATTTTAGTCATTTTCACCCTTCACAATTTAAGTCTAGTCTAATTTTAGTCAATGAAAAGGGCAGTTCGATCAGGCTATAAACATTACAGCAGCAACATGTGATGTGCATTTAGACACAGTTTTCCCATGTTTCACTCGAACAACAGTTAATGATTACTTATCCCGGACAAGTTATATTGTCAAGCTTTGCATGTTTCACTCACAGGCTTTGAAGCCAGTGGACTGGTGTTAACTAACACATTAACCCAGCCAGTGTTATAGCGTTATATTTCTATAGCAAACTGCAACATTTTTTCATGAGGAAAACTGGCTTCCAGCCAGGCTGGGCCATCGCGGCTCGCTAGCAAATCTGTTGACACAGATGACTATTCAGTGCATTGACTTAACATAAGAAACATTTATGTGCTGAGTTAACAATGGGACGTGCAGATAGCTAACTCACCATTGTATTTATAGAAGCATCTAGTTGGGGACGTGTTTTGTTGTTTTGGTGGACTACCAAACTTCACCTGACTTGCACTTGGCATGGGGATGAGTAGATGAGTTTTCATTTTTGGATGGATCTATCCTTTTATCCTTATAATCTATTTATATTAGATCTCATTTAATAATCAATCTTTAAATTTCTTTGTGTCAAAATGTATCAAGCTATCTTGCGTGCAAGTCCCAAATTCTGATGTTAAAAGTTTTTACATGATCCACTGAACACTGTCTTTTTACTATATACCTCTATGCAAAATGTAGACAAATATAATTTACTCTAACAACCATATTCCTACGTAAAACCTGGCACGGCATGGGACAAAGTTATACTTACTTTTGTTTTTACCTGCAATTATTGAATAGGAAAAAAATTATTTGTGTCAAAATCAGATTAAGAATTTGATTAAAAATAGCTGTCAACACCCTGAATTAGTGTTTAAGGCATTGGCTAACTAGAATTTGACTCAGTTGATTAAAACGCATTCCTTCCCTTCTTGAACTGAGATATGAGACATTGCTCCAGTATTCCCATTAGTCAGGTAAACACGAGAACAGACAATGATATAAAAGCCAATATTCTTCTCCTCTCAATAATAGAATACCGTTATTATAGATAACAACAATTTCTGTGGTGTTAAAGAAGTGTATTCTACTTGGAACTAAATAGATGCAACAATGATATCACACAGAATTGAAATGTTGCCACCTTGTGGATATTGGACTCCCTGCACCACAGAGAATCAGACACACAGCTAATGGAAAAAAGTACTGCTGACGCAAATCATGTTTCCTGTCATAAATAAGCTCAAGGATTAGTGGTGAAAGTGCATGGAGAAACTGTGCTCTCCTGTGATATCCCAGCTCTTGCACTAGACTATGCTGATTATCTCTCTATCCTCAGTCTCTACACCAGCCAACGTCTTTAATAATACATTATTGTACCTGTCCAAACTGTGTTGGCAGGGCGGCGATAAAGCCTGTGTGTCTGTTTCGTATGTGTCTGAATGTGTGTAATGTGGACACACATGCATGTCACTCTGTGTAAATGTCTTGTGTGCCTCGGTGAGTGTGTGCGCGTTGGCCACAGGATGTGTTATTGTCTTAGGGGCAGAAGTTCTTCCTGTTTATCATGAGGCTGCTTCCTTCCTTCCACACATTTTCCAGTCAGTGGAAGACTAGGAGGTATCAGTCAAACCCTCTGCTTTGTGTCCTCTCCTTGTTTCCTCATAATGCCTCCTTACTTTTTCCTGACCAGGACACAAATCGAACACGCTGTGCAACCAGAGGATGTGACCAGCAGGGATAGTTTCTTGTGGTTTGGTCAAATCCGTCAGTAAATGTCTGTAAATCCTGCACATATTTGTATGCCCATAGAGGATTCACGTCATGTCAGTGTGTGCAAAGTTGCTATGTGGCAAACACGCAATGTTCAGAAGCGGCCATTGTGCATTGACATGGAAAATTGCATAACTACCGAAAGCTAAAAAGAAGAGAGGCAGCACGAAGCTATACTTGCTCAGGGCTGTGCAACACTACCTAACTGGGCTAGCAGATTTCGAGTCAGACAAATATTTTTACAGAATGTCAGTCAGCCAGAATGTATGTTAAATCCTCATGATTTTGACAAGACCAATGAATCTAGTGTCTAATCCAAAACAACAAAACGGACCCAACAAATCCTTCAGAGTAAATGCATGATCTAATCCTTGTCAATTCAGATAGCTTTTACTTGAAGACATTTGTTTGTCTTCCTCTGTGTATCACAACCTGACGTGTTCATGACAGCTGGAGTGAGTTTTGTCACGCCTTCTGGTGGAATGAGAAGGTGGTATCACATTAAAAAAGTAATGTCTACCGATCATCACATGTGCCAGGAATGTGTAGCTAAGATTTGAGTGGAACGAAACCAAGACACTATATGAATGACTTCTTCTCTCTGTTTGTGCAGCTGCTAAGAGTCCCTGTTCACCAACGGAGAGGAGGGTGAGCCGCAGCACCCAGTCCTGTGGCTCCTTCACCATCACCCCCTTCACCACCAGCAAGGAGAACCTTCCTGTACTCAACACACGCATCATCTGTCCTGGTAAACACACACAAGACAACACATTATATATTTCAAAACATTCATATAACTTTTACTCCTTCACCTGACCTTAACTGAACAGACAAGAACAGGATCACTTGGACATTTCAACTTCAGCACATGTGACAGATGTCTGTGTGTGTGTTTGTGTTTGTGTGTGTGTGTGTGTGTGTGCGTGCAGGCTTGCGGGCGGGTCTGGCTGCCTCCATCGCTGGCAGCTCCATCATTAGCAAGATGCTGCTGGCTAACATTGACCCCTTCGGTGCCACACCCTTCATTGACCCTGACCTCGACTCCCTGTAAGAGCCATCGCTCTCAGTGCGCCTCCTCCCATTGTTGTCATTCCGTTAGAAAATCTGTCGGGTTCTACTATGTCTTCTCATCCTTCTCTCGCCATCAATGTGCAAATCTATATCCATATCTGGCCCTCTATGTGTCCTTGATATATTTATCTGTGATTATTTATGTGTGAGTTTAACTGTTTGTTCGATGTGTGGCTGTTTTTCGATCCAGAGAGGGCTACATGGAGAAGTGTGTGATGAACAACTATTTTGGCATCGGTTTGGATGCCAAGATCTCCCTGGAGTTCAACAACAAGCGAGAGGAGCATCCAGAGAAATGCAGGTGAGACACATTTCAGGTACGCCCGGGCATCTCTCAGCCACAAGCAACAGCTGTTTTCATTCAGTCAGCCATCAGCCAAAAATTGTTGTTTTTTTATCAGTGAAAGCTGCTCCATTGCCTCCATTTGTATTTACAAGGCTTGTTGTGTGATGGAAGTGTCCAAGCTCCCAAGTCTCTGACTTTCAGTAGGCTAATGTGCATATTCATCCTTACATTCAACATATGTAATGATTAGATAGATAGATATGATTTTTCTGCCTAAACAAACTAAATAAAAAAACTCTTTTTTTTCCATGACTGAATGAACTGAATAAACTGACCTTAAAGGACACCACAGTTTCATACTGTTTTATTTTGTTTATGTGTGGCAGACCCTGCCACCTCTCTAGCTTCAAACAGTGTTCTGGGACCTTATTTTCCTCTTAGAACAGCTAGTTTACTCAGTAATGGAAAAGACAAAATATTTCTCATTTACCTCATTAATATTGTGAATATTAAAATGTTGAGTTCTAATTTCTTCTCCAAAACTACATAGTGTCAATTTAAAGAGAAATATAAACACTGTAGGCTATAATCCACTATACATGCTTATAATGTAGAAAACGTATTTCTAAGTCTGTGGCTGCAATCCATCCATCTATCTGTCGTGTGTCAAACAACCATTCTTTTCCATACAGTGCTGAGACAACAACAGTTTCAGCTCTTCTCAGTTAATTCCACAACCCTTTCCTTCTTCACCAGAAATATAATGTCACTCTCTGCTCCTCCTGCACAGGAGTCGTACCAAGAACATGATGTGGTATGGTGTGTTGGGTACAAAGGAACTTCTGCAAAGAACCTACAAGAACCTGGAGCAGAAGGTCCAGCTAGAGGTGAGAAACAGAACAGCAGAGGTCATGCCATATGTATGACTTGCCCCAAAAAATAATCTACTGGAAATGTATAGAAATATATAGACCCAGGCAGCTGATGGCCAGACCCATCAGCAAACATCGGGGAGTGGTTTAGATCGATAGATGTGACTCACCACCTCTTAGCACTCTTGAATCACTTGAACAAATATTTAATAATCAATTGAATAAAAGTGTTGTAGATGTGCGGTGAAGCATGGTTCTGCAACTGGCCAGCTTATTTCGAACCTTCAGTGTGTTTACAAAGTGATTCTGACTGCTCAGAGCAACAACACACACAAACAATACACCAATTACTTCTACCAGAAATCTCTGTGTTTTCTAAAGGTCAATTAAGCTTTTTTCATTATTTACAATGTGATACATAGGGGCCTCAGAGGCAGTCCATTTAGTCATAGATATCCTTGCAGGAAGAAATTATGTTTCTTGGACCCTAGAAGTTAAACTTAGTTTAATTTGGTCTAATGTATTCTTATTGACACCAAGAAGGAAAAGTGATTGGCTTATATTCCAAAGGGTTAGATTAAATTCGTGTCTGCCATAATACTATCCTATAATTATAGGACGAGACCAAACAATGTATATGGAAGGCAGTATCTAACTTAGTGGAGTCATTCAACTGAAAATGATATCAGGTCCTAAAACACCACATTGTAAAAAGTAAAAATAGTCATAAATGATGGTAAATAATAGACTGGATTTCAGACACACATACCTGCACGTCACTGGTCCAGCTGAGCTGAACTTGGTTGTTGTCTTTCCCAGTGTGATGGCCAGTACATCCCCCTGCCCAGCCTTCAGGGGATCGCAGTGTTAAACATTCCTAGCTACGCAGGCGGGACCAACTTTTGGGGCGGCACCAAGGAGGATGATGTGAGTACATTTCCTGTACACTAGATGTTCACACTGAATGCTGTGTAATGTTCCATCCTGCTGGAAGTGCTCTTTGTAGGTGACTTGAATCACATTGTCAGTGTCAGAAATCAGCCCGACTTCTGCAACAGTGCTTCACCCCTCTGTTTCTGTCTCTGAGAGGTCTTTCTCTCTCTCTTGTTTTTTTTTTACATTAACTGTGCAATGAGCCTACTTAAACATGACCCTGATGGCCTGGAGGTGCAGGGGGAGGGATGGTCAGAGAGATATTTGTGCGTGTTTGTTTAAGGCTGGGAGCACAGGGGATTAGAGTCAGTTTGCACATGCTCAGATACACAAACATGCACACATACACATGCACATACACACACCCCTAAGTGAGCCCCTGCAGAGGTTACCCTTGGACACACACATATAGCATGTGCATTTGGCCTTATGTAACAATTTTGCTCCAGAGGAGGAAAATGCAACTAGTAGAGGACATTTAGTTAAACTTAGTCTTTGTGCGCGCGCATACACACACACACATACACATGCAAACACAGACCTACAGTGAAATAAACATTTCGTCTTCATATTGAATGGATCCACTTGTTTTGTGATATAATCGTACATTTATAAACTCTGCAGCTGATCTGTAGTTCTGCTGATCAACGCTTGAGAAAATACTTGAAAAACAAATCAACACCAAAATTGATGAAAGAGGGCAAGATATCCCTTTTGTCACTGATGAACATCTTACTAGCTCTTCTTTTGGACTAAGTGAAGGACTGAACATTTTGCTGAATGTGTTTTGGTTTCCATCTTGTGGCCGGGTGCCCAAATGACAATCCATCAGATTATTTGCTTTGATTATTTCATCTCAGCAAAATGTTACCTATCCAGCAGTTTTTTTGCTGAGCCTCTCTCTTAGTACTTTGGCTGATGCTGACTCAATATTACTGTAACCTTTTCAAGGGCAGTTTGCTGACAGATCGATAACAGCCTCTTCACTCAGAAACCATTCATTTCTCCAACTAAACTGAGCTACAGGGCAAAATGTCTCCTTTGTGGCAGTTTTTTATGAATACAGAAGAAGGACAGATGTGGTATTTTACAAACCCTCCCTATCACATTAATTATTGAGGACAAGGCTGGTGTAATTTTATGTGTAAGTTCAAATGCATAACATTAAATTGTTTCTATTGATTATACAGAACTCTATTTTTTGTCTACATTGGTCATAACTACAGTACACAATATCTCAATATTATGAAATCAAATATCACGATATTGTTGACCTTTACATCGAATTTATAACAATATTGTAGAGATGACTACTGGTACTTCGAGAACATATTCACACAATGGGATTTTTGAGCAATAATCATCAGCAATGTGGATATAATGATTAAGTGGGTAAAGACAAGTATAGAGCAGTTTGCTAAGTTCAGAAAATGACATCAGTGTACTGTAATGTGACCTTTAAAACCAGAAGAAAGAAAACACTTCAGTCATTACAATATACAAAATCTAAGACCATATACTGTATTGTCTCATATCACAATAACAAGATAATTTTGATGTATTGTCCTGCCCTTTTTCTATATCATTTATTTTGAACCAGTCAGTCAGGGAACAGTACATTTCTAAGTAAACTTAAAACAAAAATCTTGACCTTTAGTTATACCCCATCCCCACAAATCAAGAGAACCTACCAATTAATGGCTATCAAAAACTATTAAATATGTCGGTGTGACTTTGACAAAACAGCTTGCCCACATTTATAAAGCAAATTATGACCAGATCCACCTTCAAATTAGTAGACATAGAAAGATGGTCGACCCTGCCATTAGATTTCAACTCAAGAATTGAAGTAATTAAAATGAACATTTTCCCTACATTACTATATTTTTTTCAGTGTCTACCTATTAGGATTCCACAAGAAAAATTCAAAATGATCTCCAGATTTGTATGGAACGGTAAAAAACTATGGATAAAATATTGTACACTACAATTGGAAAAAGATAAAGGAGGCATGGCACTTCCCAATTTGAAAGACTTATCATGCAGCACAACTGAGACCAGTGGTCAAGTGGTGTGGCGAAGTTTATACTGCAAAGCGGAAAGACATTGAGAGGGCGGTAGCGGGTATTCCAACCCAGTCCTTGATTGGCAATGCTAAATTAATGAAGTCACTACAAGACACGATCGATCCAATAACTTAGCACACATTGAATATCTGGTTTGATTTAGTCAAACAACACAAATTAGAGAGAGATTTAAAATTGCTAAGTTGGTTTGCATATGATGACAAGTTTAAACCAAGCTTAAGTGACCCCAACTTCAGGGACTGGGGTAGGAAAGGGCTCACAGCCATGTGTACATTAACAAAGAATGGGAATGCAATGAACTTCCAGGAGTTAAAAACGAGTTATGGATTAGAAAACGTGGACCATTTTACATACCTACAGTTAAGGGACTACTTTATAAAGGATATACAAGCTGTGAAAACTTTAAATGGTGTACTTGATGTAATGACCAGGACATACAATGGAACTAAACTTAAGGCAATCTCAGTACTGTACCGAAGTCTGAGAGACTCAGAAGCTGCTTCTACTCTGTACATTAAAGAGAAGTGGGAGAGAGAACTGAACATAAACATTACTCTGGAAGAATGGCATGATATGTGTGAAACACAACATACAACTACAAATTCAAGAACATGGAGGGAATTTGGATGGAAAAACCTGACCCGTTACTTCATTACACCTAAACTGTAGAGTAAACAAACTGGTTCCCAACATACATGTTGGCGACTATGTGGAGAGAGAGAAGCAAACCACACACTCATCTTCTGTTAGTGTCATAAACTTAACTCGATCTGGGAAAATGTGCTCAACATAATGAAAGACATTTTGGGATATATAATACCCAGGGAATGTAAAGTTGTGTATCTTGGAAGTTTGAATAATTATGTCCCAGAAAAAGATAGATATTTAACCAAAATGTTACTGGTCACATGTAAAAAAGCAATTACAAGAAACCGGTGCAAGGCTGAACCACCCACTACAACCCAGCGGCTAGAGATCATAAGGGAAGTTTGCATCATGGAGAGAATGACCCATCGGCTTAGAATGAGAGAAGGTCTCTTTGTGTCTAAGTGGGAGAAATGGATGCAGTATGACACAGTGAATGATGATTAAGGGTTGACAGATTTGAATGTATATACTTTATTCTGGATAATAGATACAGCTAACCATGACTGTTTTTCTTATGTTTTCTGTTTCTTACTTAGCACATATGTCCTATCTTTCTATCAAATTCTGCAATGGAATACACAATTAAAATGTGTATCTTTTTGTTTTAATGTAAAACAACTCCAATCAAAATGTGAGTGTCAAAAAAAACAACAATTCTTTGTAAACTTAAAGCTTAATTGACCAATTCAGCTGACATTTATTCATGTATTTAATTAGTGGCATTCTTTGGGATTTAGTGCCACAGACTGGGTAGGATAGTTGAAAAGTATGATTGTTATACAGTCCACAATCAACAGATTGAGCATGGTACTACACCCACTGTTCCTGAATGTCATTATTGTGTTGTGCAGATATTCTGTGCCCCGTCATTTGACGATAAGATCCTCGAAGTTGTGGCTGTCTTTGGGAGCATGCAGATGGCTGTGTCCAGAGTCATTAAACTGCAGCACCACCGCATAGCACAGGTGAGAATACAGACTAAAAAGAGTATAAAAATAAGACCTGTACAGTAAAGAATATGTACATCCAACCTATGCTTCTTTGGCCAAACAGTGTCGAACTGTGAAGATCACTATCCTGGGAGATGAGGGGGTTCCCATTCAAGTGGATGGTGAGGCCTGGATTCAACCGCCTGGAGTCATCAAGATCCAGCACAAAAACAGAGCTCAGATGCTCACCAGAGACCGGGTGAGAGAGAGGGAGTGGGGCTCAGCCAGGAGCAGAAGGTGTCTGGAATATAATGTTAAAGGAATATAATGACTTACTTAATTAAGGAGGTTGGGCTCTGGGTAAGAGTCGCAATGGTGAATGGATGAAGTTTTAGAAGAATTGCTATACATAATAGATATAGTCATCCTTCGTTTTTTTTCCTGCAGGCGTTTGAGAACACGTTGAAGTCATGGGAGGACAAACTGAAGTATGATAAGCCTCCTTTGAGGCCTCACCTCTACCCACAGCAGTCTGTGGATCTGGCTACAGAGGAGGAGGCCGCCCTGGTGCAGATGTGTGCCCGCGCTGCCGAGGAGCTCATTACAAGGTAAACTGCCACGAATATTCTCAATTACATGAATATCTACGGATCCACAGGTCTTACACATATTGTTTATTTAACATGAATCGTGCCCATTGACATGTGCTCTGTCTGGTCACAGGATATGCGAGGCTGCAAAGACCAATGGGCTTTTAGAGCAGGAGCTGGCTCATGCTGTTAATGCTGCCTCCCACGCCATCAACAAAACTCACCCGAAGTTCCCAGAGGTTAGCTATCATCATATATCACACAACACAGAGTTGTTTTCCTCCTAGGTCGAGCAATGAAATGTTGTGTTGTGTCATTTGATTAGATTTTACTACAAGTTTAAATTAACATTTTTACAAGTCTCTAAACACGATTGCTGTGTCCACAGAAGCTGCCCTTTTAGCTGAAACCAGCTTTTTCTGCCTTGTAACAAAAAACGACTGATTTGGTTCACATGATCTAAAGCTAGGGGTCAAAGAGAGTAGTTAAAACTGTTGTGGAGTGATTTCTACACCCTGTGTGTGTGTGTGTGTGTGTGTGTGTGTATAATTCATATTGTGGGGATCTGTTTACACAGTCTCATTGGGGCGACACTCTTTCCCCATGAAAACAGAACTCAAGTCCCCCCTGAATCATTAATCATTATTTAAGTAAAGACTAGGTAAGGGTAAGGTTAGGTCTAGGTTAGTAGAGGTTATGGTTATGGTCGGGGTTATTTAGCCATGCGTGCACTGTTTTTTTTGTATGTACTGTATGATGTGTGAATAACTGTCATCCTGTTTCTAGAGTCTGACCAGGAACACAGCTATAGAGGTGGCCAGCACTGTCAAGGCTCTGTACAACGAGACAGAGTCTCTCCTGTTGGGCCGAGTCTCTCTGGTGAGTTATTATGGATGTTTTGGAGACAGCCTTTACATTTATTACATATTGTGTGTAATAATTTCAACCTTACTATGGTTAAAGAATGATTCTAGTTGAATATAATATGGAGTCTTATTTTTTGTACTGACCAATTGTAGTTTGCTGCATGTAGTTAAGGTTAAAGTTACTCTGTTGTCGCCTGTGGGAGGATTTTTTCTCATATTAAGGGAACTGCTGCAGCAAACTAGACATTACAATAAAACACACTCAAAGGCAAGACATGGGCAAAGCCCTAAGATAACATCAACCAAGCAAGCTGATCACAAAGTCATCCACATTGTGAAAGCTTACAAAATTGGCATACTTCTCAGAATATACACATCTTTGTACATAAATTACAAGCAACAACACAATTCACTTGACATGCTTATAAACAGCAGCGACAGTTGGAGCCTGCACTTATCTGGGAGATATCTTCTCTGTCTGCACTCAAGGAGCTGCTCATTTCTAAGTTTAACTAACAGAGGGACAAATAAGTGTTTATAAAGTTTGTGCTTACACAAAGAGACCCTTTTCATCCTTCCAGAATTCATCAGCACAACCTCAGATTTCAACACAGTTGTTGTTCTTGCCTTGTGTTTTCCTCCATGCAGCAACTGGACCCGCCAGAGGAGGAGCAACTGTCCAATGCTCTGCAGAGTTCAGAGTTGGAACTGGGAAAACTGGGAGAGATCCCCTGGCTCTACCATATACTGCAGCCAAATGATGAGGAGGTAAGCAGCCTCAGCAAACACTCACACATGGGTGGACAGGTGCACACACATTACTTGTAGCAGTCCTATGAAAGACATAATATTTGCAACAGCCTGTACTCCAGACGGTCATAACGTAAAGCCATCTGCACACATATTCTGAATGTCTTTATTGTAACATGGCTCCAGGTAACGGGAGAGCTGAGTAGCTAAATGAAATGCTATAGGTTGACTGTGCTTATGTACCAGGACCACTCACTGGGTTACGGCAAGAGGAACAGTCGCAGCAGCATGTTTCGAATAGTGCCCAAGTTCAAGAAAGAGAAGGCCGCCAAGAAGACGAGTCCTCAGTCAGGTAGGGCTGTGCCCACTTTGCCCTCAGAAGTCAACAGACAGGCTGCTTACATCTGCTCAGGATGGGGAATCCATCTGCCATATTTACAGTACTCTGCGTGTTCTGTCTGCCTCAACGTATATTATGATTGTTGCTGCCTTTCATTGGGAAGGACAGTAGCATTAAATGTGCTGAATGACAAACTGAAAGCTCAAATATTTACTGTGCTTCAAATAATTCAACATAAAAGACTGGGTGAGATCTGAATCATCAATCATGGTGTAAAGTTGAAGTTGAAATGGTATGGATGTAGTTTTTTTTAGGTTATCTTAGCAGCCACAGAAATCGTTTTGCACTTGTGATCAAATAGCCACATTACATATGCAGATTATTAAATACGACAACCATTCGCTGCTTAATGTATAATTGACTGAGGTGCTTAATCTTTACACACTTAATGATGAAGGTGCACATTCACACGTGTACACTCACAAACAAACAAACTGGATTCCGCCGACAGTCGTCATGGTTACACTGCACGTCACAATGCTACCATCACATTACTATCCTTAATTAAAGCTATTACTGCATTGTAATCCCTTGGTAAAAAAAAAGAAAAAGAAAAAAGAATGTGTGTGTGTTTGAGGTCTTATTTCCCACAGTGTGACCATACCACCCCATCCATTCATGCTGCTGTCTAGCTGTCAACATGTCTACAGAAGGCGCAAAGGCAGGAGAAGAACAAGGCTGCACCAAGAGAAAGCCTGCAGGGATTGAATATTTTATATGAACACAAACCAGCCATAAATCAAATATTTGCTACATATTGAGCATGATAGTCAGTATCAGGTTTGACCTGACCAAACACTCCACTCTGACATGATGTTGCTGCACACTGAGTGGCTATATGTTTGTATACATACTAGGGATAATAAGAGTAGGTTCAACAATCAGACCAGGTTGAAGAGCCCTTCCTCTCATAACGGGCTGGTTACTGATTAGTTGGGCTGTATTTCCTGCACAGGCTTCCGCCTCCCAGTACCTCCTACTTTTTCTGTGTGTTGTGATACTGGTCGATGATATGCATGCTCCCAGCCTTCCTGGAAAGGCATTAGCAACTGCCTTGTTCTGACCAACTTTTGACCTTTGTCAAATTCCCCTCTCTATCGCCAGCTGCCGCCACTGCTCTCCCTTCCTCTCTGATGCTCTCCCTCCATTTTTTCTCCTTCTTTTCCTTCAATGATTTACCACGATTTGTGCCCATTTGTGATGTCGTTTGAATGATAACATGCCATAGGCAGACAAAGAGTGAGTGAGGTGTAGGAGCAACAGTTTTTGGTGTATGGCAGTGTGTGTGCGCATACCTGTGAGGCGCCCTGAGCCTCTCTCTGCTCTGCTTTGTGTGTGTGTCTCTGTGTGTGTTTGTGTATGTGTGTGTAGTGGAGAGATGGGGCACGGAGGAGGTGGGCGTCTGGCTGGAACAGCTGAGTCTGGGGGAGTACAGGGACACCTTCATCCGACACGACATCAGAGGCTCGGAGCTACTTCACCTGGAGAGGAGAGACCTGAAGGTACGCACACACGCCTGTTACCACACCTCAGTCCCTCAGTGAATCTGTGTGAACCCTCTCGTCCAACCCACAATCTACTCTTTCTCTTGCTCTACTGTATCTCTTATGCTCTTTAATGTTTCAAATGTCTCCCTGTTTTGCCACCTCTTGCGCTGCGCTGCATTGCTCTGCTTGGCTTCTACTGTCTGATTGTTGCTTGGTGAAAGAGACTTGCTGTAACCCACTAACACTGTGTATCTGCTGAAGAGGGGAAGCCTACAGGGCAGGGAGGGGATGCACCAAACAGAGCTGGGCTGATTGTCGAGGGCCAGAAGTACAAATCCAGGCAGTGAGTGTAGGTGTGATATTTAAACTGGCTCAACTCAGATGGTCTGAGTCCTGTGGAGTTTACAGGAGACTGAAATTAGTTGGTGTTTTTACACAAATGCACAGGCTGCACGAATAACACATTCACACATCTTCACTTGAATTTGTTCAGATCTGTGTGACATTTGTGTGATGCCGTCCTCCTTAAATTGTAGGCGTATACAACCATTGTCACAGGAATGATGTTGCCACCCTTTTTGACATACAAAAGCAAAGTTGAAAAAAAAAACCATGACGCGAGCATGAACACCTATACAGGCTGCAGAGCCGTGAAGAATGAGCCCCCCATCCTAGCAAAAAAAATATAATGGCATCATGTTGGACATACTTCTTATACTTGGGATTTGTGTTTCTCTTATTTTCTTAATTTGATACAAGACTCAAGCAAGTCTCAGTTTGTTTGTTTTTTGAGGCAAGTCAAGGGTTGGCAAGTCCTGAGTTTAACGTCCAGTGTGTTTGATTTAAGGCGATCTATTTGTAAAGATAAAATATAATATTCAGAATTATTTTCCATTTGTGTATAATCACCTGAAACTAAGAATCATCCTGTTTTTGTCATCTTTGAATGAGCCTTTTATATTTACTGAGGGAGCAGGTCCTCTTCCACAGTGTCCACCGCCATGTTTCTACAGTAGCCCAGAAGAAACAAACCGAACACTGTCTTGAGGGAGGGCCTACAGGTTTTTAGCAGCAATCACAGGTGAAGGTGAGACAAGGGGTGTTCATTTGGTAGCAATCTGCAACTTCACCACTAGATGCCACTAAATTGTACAGATCAGGGCCCATATTCAATAAGGAAAATAAGGAAGTTGCCTACAAGCCCATGGCAAAGCCTATGAAAATATATTCGATAAAGAAATGTATTTATGAAAAAAGCTCCGTCAAACCACTCTCTATAAAAAAATGTGGGAATCGTGTGTTGATTCGGGCCATTTCGCTACGATGTCCAGTATATTGTAACATGCGTCAAAGACGTTTTGTGTATGGATGGAGTGCAACTTTTTCCGATTGACATTTCGCACGGGACTAGCATAACCTGGGGACCTCCAGTAATTTGTAATAATTGCGGAGGTCGTCTGTGATCTTAATCCCGTGTGAATCTGCCATGTCTGTAGTTTGTAAAGTAAAAACTCCACCGCAAATTACCTTCCCTATTTCGCCAAACACAGAGGTCATTTGATAATATTAGTCCCGTGCAAATCTGCATCTCTGTGATTTGGGGTCGTTTTTTGTTTTTCCTAAGGTTTTTTGTGTTTTCCCTGCCCTTTTCTGCCTTTTTCCCGGTCGAGAATTATGGAGGCTGCGTTGGGAATTATAAATGAAAGTTTTGACAGCATTTTGGGTGCAAATTCAGGAGGCTCATCAGAAGAGCGACATCTCGAAAGATGATTAGATGGATTACATGCATGGCAGCATGCGGTAAGGAACACTTTTCCATCTTTCAACAGGCTCACCAGTTATTATATCTAACCGTTGTGCTGCTCCAGTAAGGGCTCCGGTGCGATCGACCCGGGGGATAATGTCAGTACATTAAAGTTAAAACACAGATTTCGCTTATCCTGTGCGAATGCGCTGCACGAAACACCGACGTGGTGGGATGATTTCTAAATCACTTGAGGTCCCCAGGTAATACTAGTCCTGTGCAAAGAGCTGCATTTCCCCCGTAGCCAAATACCGGAGTGTTGCCAAACATTTTAACTCCGGCGTTATTGGATTGTTTCAGTTGATTGGGAACGTTAAGCGTCCCTCACCAACTCAACCACATCTAGGAGCTACTTTTAGCCTTAAGATTCTTTGTGAATACGGGCCCAGATCTTTAAGGCAAGTCAAATCCTAAATCAAGTAACCCCTCCACCCCACCCAAACATACTACAGTCTTACAGTCTTGCCAGTTCAATTTGCTGTCTCCTATCTTTTTAAAGAGGAAAGACAAAGTATTATTACCTGTAAAATAATGATATGACTGACCAATTCATTTAACCTGTTCAAAAAGTGTGTAGTCAATCACGGTACTCAAACAAAAACAAATAACTTTCTAAATTTCTCTTAATAAAAACATATTTCCTCCATATCACTTTAAACAGTCAAATGCTGATGGACAGACTTTAAAAAAGGTCAAGTCACAAGCCTTTAACCTCCACAGTCCAAGTTGGGTCTCAAGTCATTTATTTTATGTCAAGTCAAGTTGCAAGTCATCAAAACGGTGACTCAAGTCAACTCCTGTGCTAAAAGCACCCTGAATGCATCACAAAACAATTTGTACAGTACAATACAGTAAACTTGCCCTGAATCTATCATTCAATGAAGAAACAACCGTTGCTATGGAATTACGATGATCAGAAAGTAAAGCCTGATAAAGCCTGGAATTGTTTATGCTGATTACAATAACAATCTCTTAAGGAATAACTCCAACCAGTTTTACACATCAAAAAGTGGCTCCAGTGGTGGTTAAGTTCTCCCTGGCTAGGGAGTGCAATACATACCAGTGGACTGTGAAAAAAAACAGTAGCCTTGTGTCGACATTATCCACAATGCAACATAGTAACTGAATGACATGGGGCTCCTCTGGGGTCACAAAAAGCTTTATACTACTTTTTTTTGCAGTAGTACTCCCCAAACGGGTGGAATAACCCTTTAACTTTGGTTCTTAGAGAATTGTGGTCACTACTGAGTATTATATTTGACAGCTGAAGAATAACTTTTTCGGTGCTCTCTGGTGGAGGTGTGAATCTTCACTGGCTTCACTTTTTTATCATTTAAATCCCCTATTATTCAGAAAGTCCTTCCAACAACCATACTACAGAAGGCTACAAAATAAAAGTTATCTTTTCAAAACATAAACATTACAAAAACAAAACATTTATCGCCTCAGTGCCTCCTCAGATCTTGCAAGTTCATAAAACAGACTCTCGATTATGCTCTGTCTCTGCATCGATGCAGAATCTCCCGGCTCACGGTGCATCTTATAATCAGCACATTTCCACAGCTCTAGGACAAACAATGTAATTGGAAATCTGCCTCAAAACTTAACTTTAACTTAAACATATCTTCTGGTCAATAATGGTGTAAAAAAATACACAAGAAATACACAATTTTGCACACACACACACATACACACACACACACACACACACACACACACACACACACACACACACACACACACACACACACACACACACACCATTCCTGTGTTTTTTTATAGCTGTGCCCCTCATTCCATCACCCTACAATGTATCATATCATTTGTCAAATTTGATGTTTTGCTTTCCTGTTTTAATAAATAGTATTATAGCTGCTGAAATAATTAATCAATTAGTCAATCAACTCAAAATCCAATAACATTTTGATAATTGATTATTTCATTTTACAGTTTTTGCCGAATGCTTACACACATGTTGCAGACTTTGGCTCACTGTGTCATAACTTAACACACAGGCCGAGTAAGACAGCACATGTAGATAAACTCTTGAAATAAACCCTTTGTTTGCACTCTTTCCTAGCAGCAACAACACACGGATGTGCTTTATGCAAAACACAGCTGTATTCAGTACTTTGGATAGTTTTTGACGTAAAAGTCTCATACAGATTTTTTTTTTGTGAAAGATTGATCCACTATAGTTGATCTAGACACATAAAAACAAAATGGAGACACTTCAGAATTTTTTTTGGAAACTACGACACGTAGTTCCATACTTATGTGGCACATGTTAGTGTTGCACAGCAGTGTTGAAGATAAACATCAACAACAGTTGATCCTTGAAGTTTCATGAAAAATATATAGGGCAGTTTGAACTTGTCCACCTTTAAAATCATTTAACCATAGGTGTAGGGATGACATAGTTTTGGAATTTTTTTTATTTGATTTTGTATTATTGTAGAAAATAACCTCTGAGACAAAAACAAGTTTATTTGTTCAGCAAGATCATCTTCACAGATGAACACCACTTTTGAGATTTTCAAAGCGTAAATTAAATCTAAAGCTAATGTTTGGCTATAAACACTACACTGCAGTTGCATGACTTAAAAGTCACCACTACTAAGCGATTACTACACAATTACCTAACATTTTTTCTGTAAACTGATCAATGTAAAAGTTACAAAGTCAGAGTAAGAATAATTTGTAACAAATTAATTTAAAAAACTGATTTCAAGTTTTTAGGACTCATTATTACACCATTCTGTTAGCACAGTTCGTTCTTTCATCCAAAAGCACTGGGTCACCAGGGCAATAACTGCTTGTGCCATCTTTTTTCTCGACAGCACTGAAAATAGTAGTACTTGGAGCATTACATTTTGATTAAAGGCCCTGATAACTTATTTTCTCAATCAGCCTCTTGATATGAGCAACAACGTCCTATAAGAGCACAAGATTTTCGAGCGAAAGTAGAGCAGATTTAGTTCATTCAAATGACAGATGTATGTTGTTCTGTTTGGATTCACTGGATTTCAGTGTTCAGAGTTTTCAGTGTTCAGAGTTTTCAGTGTTCAGAGTTTGAAAAATGTGATGTTATGTACTTCCATGCACCAATTGCCATTTGGCAATCATTTGAATCAATCATTTGATGACAGCTGTGGAGTCATTTGTCTATCTTACATTTTAGTGTAAAGTTGAAGAAGTGGCTATAGTCTATGGCTATGGCATATTTTTATACTAACAATGAGTCAATTGACTATAAATGTCAGAAAGTTGCTTCAAGTCAAGTCAGAGTCACTCACATGGGGAAACCATATCCTTCTCACCTCTACCATTTCTCTCAGGTCGACAGAGCATTATACAGTAGCATGTTTTAAAGTGGCTCATTTTGTTTGTTGTTGTATGAGCAGACAGACACCGCGGGAACAAGCTTGAGAACACAGGGGAGCAATTATCAGGATAGGGAGCATTGTATTTACATTCATCAGGTGGACAGCAACATGACCATAAATAAACATTAAATGCGTCTCTTTATGGTTTCCAATTTTGCACATGCTCACAATGACAATGCAAAAATGCTTCAGTATGTTTACTATGTTCACCATCTTAGTGTAGCAGAATTACGTGGCCTGGTGGTAGTGGTAAAAATGGCCAAATAAAATAAATACATTTTAAAAATCATGATATAGAGCATCTTTTTTTTTCCGTTTGTTATTTTTCAGGTGTGTTGCATTGACACTGGAAGCAAAACATTTATCTTTCCCCATTTGATATTGAATAACCATTATGACCAAATGGCTGTTCACCCAAAAGTGAAAAATTCAGTCATTGTCTACTCACCCCCATGCTGATAGAAAGTTTCCTAGTCCACAAGACATTTCAGGAGCTTCACAGGAAGACAACATTCTCCTAAACAACTGAATGTTTTAAAACATGAAGAAACAACTTAAACAAAAAAACATAAAATGGAAAATCCAAGTCACCAGAGGCCCCAAGATCCCAAATCAATTAGAAAAGATGTTATTTGCCCCCGTTTTTGTTGTTGAATCTTGTCTCTGTAGCTGCTATGCTAAATTAGGTGCACAGGCTTGACAGTGCATCATGGGTGTGAAATAAAAACAATTCAAATCAATCTGGGAAACCATTTGTGGACTATGAAATTTTGTCTTTACATTGGTCTGGGGGTGAGTGGATTATGACTGAATTTTCACTTTTTGGCAAACTTTACTATCAGCTATTGTTTTAAATGGATACAAGTCAAATCAGACATACTAAATCACATTAAATGCATTGCCTTAAAGGTCATAATGCTTGACTTGCACTCTTGTTTCTCCACAGGATCTGGGGATATCGAAAGTGGGTCATATGAAGAGAATTCTCCAGGGAACTAAGGATCTGGCCAAGGCCTCCATGGTTGACCTCTAACCTGGAAGCAGACATTACCAGAGAGGGGAAACAAAAATCCTCATTACATCAGTGGAGCAGTTTGGAAGCACCATAGACGATGGAGGAGAGGATAGGTATTCAAGGAGAGCTGGATTTTATCCCTCTCCTTAGAAAGCCTTTGTGATGTTGTTAAAAGATACATTCATGTCTTTGTTTGTGCTTTGGTGCCAAAATCAGAGTTTAGAAAGCTGATGGAAGTGCAAAAGGAAGTCATGGATTTTCACAATAAAAGCCATTTCTAAGTTAATATCCATTCATAGCACACAATCAGGTATGCAACTGACCATACTGTTGACAGTTGACTTGTCTGAGTTAACAAACTAGTAGCTAAACCAGGACTTCCATCAGAGTGGGATTAAGTTTCAGTTTAGTTCGGTAATGCATAAAATTTGTGAAGTGCAGATGCATTTGAGGAATCTTTGGGTGTCAATAGCACCGCTGCTCAGTCTAGACAGGGAAGATATATTTGTAACATCACAGACAAGGTGGTAATCTGGAAGGTGTGGGATACTGTCGCATGCTGTGCTTGCTCAATTTTAGATATGTTTAATTGCATGATTAGTGTCTTGATTTTTTTGTGTGCAAAATAACACTTGAACAAGTTTTACATGACTTTAGTATTATGATGCCATTTGTTACTACTGAAAGCATCCCTTTTGGTCTAAATCCGACTTTTGTCTAGCCTTAATTTATTTTGTTTGCATGACAATGATGTGTCAAAGATTTTTTGTCAAGTGCCATATTTTGAGTCATTTAAAAATGTAAAATGTGCTTTATTGGTAGACATCATAAGAAGTTTTTTGATGAGGTATGAATATATGGAATTAATATCTGTAAGTTGACGCGTTCTCTGTGGATGTGAAAATCAGTACCAAAGTGAATGTCTGAGAAAAAAACATGATCACCTGATGGATTTGTTCAGATTGCACCTCTTAATTTAATAAACCAGTAGGTCTTAGGTCGTAAATCCATTTAAAGTGGGATGAAGAATTAGTGTTAGTCAGGAAGGAAGTCAAATTGTTGGTCTGAAGCCAACCATATATACTGTAGGGTTGTTGAGTTTTTTAAGGAATACTTAAAAAGCACTTTTAAATTCTTGCTTCATGCAAGTGCAAATTCTCATATCATTACATAGAATTAACGGTTCACCTCAACTTTTTAATTTCAGTCAATTTATCACAGTATTTAACACTAATGAGAATAGGCGTTAGATATCGGTTCTGAATATGTAATAGAGCAGTTGATCTGCAGTCTGCATAGCATTGTTCAAGTGCAGCTTTTTGTTTCTTCAATCATAAGTGAGGCGTTGATAGGACTTTACTTTTTCTTTACTTTAGTTTCTTTTAAGACTGGTGGCATTACAGGGTATATTTCTATATGTGATGCTAAGTTTGTATATATTCATATGCACTGTATATACAGTATACCAGTGTATGCAGACAATGTTTGTAAGTGTTGTAGTCTAATGCATTTGTAGATTGCTGACATGGCATGCATTGTCAACAGCTTACACATTTGATTGTGTATATTACACCATAACAATTGTGTATTGTTGATTTGGTTCTAATCTCTTGTATATGATAATGCTGTTGTATTCTAATGATGGTGCAATATTTTATCACTTGTTTTGATACTGTCTCTGCAGCTTTCTGACATGATGTTTCTCAGTGGGGAGAAAACCTTGAAAGAGTTTTTTTTGTACACATACTTCCCCTCAAGATTTGGGGATTAGATTTTAAAAATTAGACCCGTAGACAGACTGCTCTTTCTTACCAACTCAAAATTTCTTCCAGCGGTTCACTAGTTTGTAGTTTGGCTCCTCTGTGCTTCCAAGATGATACACTAAAGTAGGACTGTGTCAATGAATGAGTAGAGTGGGCAGACATGACTGTTGTGCTAATATGTATTATGTATCACAATGTATTTGCGTGTGTTTGAGTGTGTCTACTACAACAGTAGCATATTGTACTTTATCAGCAATTGTATGCTTTACCATTGCCAACTAATTTTATCATTTCATATCTGATCATTTAGTTTCCCTCTTTGGATAATAATGTGTCTGTTGGTTTTAATTCTTCAGACTAATATGTGTTCTGTTAATAATTAGTTTAAAAACCTACTTTTTTGTTTTAACAATTTCCGAACGCTTACAATTATCAATTCAAACTGTGTTTTGATAACACTTTACAATAACCATCATTAATACCTGGTCAATTTATGGGTAATCAAACTTTGGTTGATAGTAATTTCACTGTTAATAATCAAATGCCTTTTTAACCTTTTATTAAGCAATTGTCTTTTGTAAAGTTGCAACAGATGTTTCATTCTTGACTTCCACACTTCAGCAGCAATTTAAGAACCTCAACAAATTGTTCAGAGGCTTGTAAAGACTCTCATAGGTCTCCCTGGTCACGAAACATTACAATCAGCTTACATATGGCCATAAAAAAGTGACTAATACATGTAAATTGCCATAAAATGTTTCATAGAGCCCCTTTAATAAATGCTGTGTACTTATTTGGATAGCAATTATAAAGTTGCAAGAGATGATTATAAACCGTTATCATTACTTAGTAAATTGTTGATAAAGCATTTAATTGAGATTAACAGTGAAATAACTATGAACTAATGTTAACTATCCATTTAAATATAAATGCAATTTATTAATGATGTTTATTATATTGTGTAAGCCAAGTTTTGACCAAGTATCCTAAATAATGTTAGAATGGGAGTGAATCAGAGGCTGAATTGACAGTAAAGATGTGTTATCGCTACTGTCCCAACAGAGGGCGACCGATTACATCTAACGTCTACAGACCCTGACTATGTCAGAGAATACCACTTTGCTGTTGCTTATGACAACAATCAGTCTGTCAGACTACTGTGTTCAGTATGCTGTCCTTTTGCTCAGGCATGCAGAAATCAATCAGCCTGTGAATCACATTCTAATCCAAGATTTTTTTCATCCACACACTAGTGTTGATCCTGCAACTCATAGCCAAAGATAGTTAATATTATGTGCAAATTTATAAACATCAGAGATTCGTTCCCATATTCCTGCACCTGACTGAAGATTATTTAATCTCATGGATAGAAAATCAGCCTTTATTCATTTAGTTCATTGTTAACTTTGTGATGACAGTTGGCCTTTTGCTAGCCAGAAGCTCTGGATGTAGCGTCCACTGAATCTCACGCGTTTTGGCCCCAGATGCCAGGTGAGAGGATGCTTGACCTTTCCATACAAAGTGGAAGTAGCCACCTTTCTCCCTTGCTGTGTTTTCCAGTGGTCTGTAAATAATGCTGCAAACTGCCTGGTTTTCAGAAACCAACAAAACCCATGCAAGGATCTCAGAAAGACAGGATAACATATAGTCTTTGACGTGGTTCCTAAAGTGATGGGAGAAAAGTGAGTTTCATTTGTTTACATTATGTTTACAATGGCACAGTTTTAATTTTTAAGAATATATATGTAGGTATAAACAATATTTGCATATTTATTGCCTAAGGTTAAATGATATGATGTGTATTGTGTTTTCACATTTGGAATATAATGTTACAGTTGTCACCTGTATTACTATCTGGATGATTTTGGTAAAGTAGTTAATAATTTTTATGACTACTAAGTGACTGTTTTCTGTGCCTTTTTATGGTTAGAATGCATGGTTAACTATTTATTACAATTTGGAGTCACTGAGATGTGTATTTTTGTATTCTGAATAAATAAATGGTTCAGCTTTTGTTGTACATTTTTAAGGTGCCTTAAAATAGGCTACCTGTTCATATCTCTCTTCTTCAATAAAACCAAATACATATGCAGTATGTTTCCGCCTCATTCTTGTTTGATTTCACTTCCAAGAAAATAATGTCTGTGTTTGTGTACAGTATAAAAACTAGATATTACAGTTTTGCTTCCTCTTAAATAAAAAAAGTCTCTTCAATTCCCAATGTTGCGTTCATTTCTAAGTATTTGTTCAGGTGGATAAGTTATATTGACTTGATTGTCCAAAACCTTCTTTTAGGGTGGTTGTACCCTTTAAGTGTCTCCTCTGTAGCAAAAAAAAAAAAAAAAGGAAAAAATCTATGTAGCATTTCAATACGAAGCTTCAAAAACAAAAGTTGAATAGCTACATTTGAACTTAAAACTGTAGGCCAGATGTGACATCTTAAGTTCTCTTGGATCACGGTCCGTGTATGTTTTGGTCATTCGATTTCCTTGTCAGAAACGGGTATTAAAAAACAAAAAACGAGTGGTTATTTGATTTTCGTTTTAAAATACCAAAATTAAAATTGAAATACAAGGCGATTTTCTTTTTCATGGTCAAAAGGGGTTGAGCGAAATTTAAAAAATGATACGAATTTCATTTTCTATTTCATATAACAAAAAATAAAATCACTCGAAAACAGAAACGGAAAAAAGGCCTGTTTTTTCATATTCTGAGACCGGATGTTGTCATTTACAGGACGGTGCTGTGCAGGACAGGCTACGACCGTGACACATAGACATGGACTGCGGTCAAGCCGGCCGTCACGCTCCGTGGTCAAATCAGCCGCACTTAAATTTCGAGTGTAGCCTACTCTCAACAGTACGGTAAATGCGGAGAAACAGTATTTACTTTCGGTTTTCAAAATAAAGGTATTATGAACAGTAAGCTATTATCCGAACCTACATTTAAAATTCAACATGTTACATTAAACCCACAAACGTAACAAAAATCTGCAGCATTTAATGTGATAAACCCAACAATGTAATACATTTTCCACAAACGTAAGAGCCGCTTCCTACTACAAACGTAACATGCTATTTCCTACACATGTAATAACTATTACATTTGCAATGATTTATTTGTGGGGACGTGAACATCTTTATCGTAATAACTTCCCACAAATGTAATAATACAATGAATGGTTGGGGTTGTTGTTTGTTTGTTTGCGTATCCACCTAATACTACTGACCGTGGGTGCAAAATCCAGCTGCTGACTCTCCGCTGTCACACAACAGATCCCCCCGTGACCAAAGTGTCAGTTGGACTTCAGAAGGGCCAGAATTCAACACTACTAGAACGGCCGTAAGCGGTCATTTGGACCGCTAGATTTAAACTCTGTCATCTGTCATGTAAATACCCAACTGAGTGATGAATGCGTTCATTGTGTCATGATATTTTTAGAAAAAAACAAAAAAATGAAATAACCCCAAAATGACTTATTTGAATATGAAACATTTTAACACTTAATATATAATAAAACAATAATAATAATCGAAAAAGCTGGAAACGAGCTGATCTAAAACAAAGAGCCGTTGTGATCACTGGTCACAGTCTACAGATTACCTCCGCTCTCCTCACACAGTCACCACACACGGGCTTGTGGCATTTCAAGGGTCCGATGTTTGGTTCCGTTTGCAGCTCTTTTGGACCGGCACTGCCTCCGTGTCTGTGTCAGCGGAGATGGCCAGTGGTCTTCTATAACATCCTCGACCTGGCTGGATCAATGCCCGCATCTTATCCAAGGAGTGCTCAAAGTGATCGAAACTGCTGTTTTTATTTGTTTTAGATCAGCTCGTTTCCAGCTTTTTCGATTATTATTATTTGTTTTATTATATATTACGTGTTACAATAAAATGTTTCATAATCAAATAAGTTACTTTTAATTGTTAATGTTCTTGTTCTGAGTTTTCACTATTAAAATCTTGTGTACATAGCAATAATTACGGTTTACTATGATATCGATAAATATAGCCTATAATTAAACTTGTTAAAATGTACACTTTGGTGTTGTTTTGTTTTGTTTTTTTTTAAATATCATGACGCAATGAATGCATTCATCACTCAGTTGGGTATTTACATGAGACATTATAGGGTTTAAATCACGCGGTCCAAATAGTGTTGAACTTAATGTTGAATTCTGGCCCCTCTGAAGTCCAACTGACACTTTGGTCCAATCAGAAACATATAATTTGACCCGATCTAACTCTAAGGTCGTGGAAAGCGTGCTGTTATACCTTAACCAAGATATCGATCATTGAGATAATTGGATCAGATCTGACTGGAATTAACCTGGTAAACTGATTCAATTCACCCACCAGCACACAAATTCACCCGCATTTGGCGGTTTAATTTCCATCCCTGCTATAAACGCTGCAATGGCACTAAACAGTAGGGGGGAAGAATAACACTGATGTTGAATTCGCAACAAATTATTCTGACTCTGCCCATATATGCCATGAGAAAAGCAATTTGCGCTGGCGACAATGTCGCATTTGTGGCTGCTGGCCGTTCGACATGCAACCACATAAAAACCTTTCACCATTAGGCAATTGTATTTGATTTTTTTTTCAAGGCACAGAGAGCCGGGGCTATTCCCAAAATATCCGGGGCTGTAGCCCCGAATGCCCAGGTCTAACGACGCGCCCACTTCTACACATCTGAGACTACAACTGTACTTGATATCAAGCATTTTTACTGCACTAATGTGCACTAATTGAGCAATGTGGTTTTACAGCACCTAAATATGGGACTATTATGTTGGCATATCTCCACACTGGTGCTGTAAAGATACTTGATATTAACTGTTTCTTTATTCATCATGGGTGCATGAAACACTTGTAACATGTTGAATTTTAAATGTAGGTTCGGATAATAGCTTACTGTTCATAATACCTTTATTTTGAAAACCGAAAGTAAATACTGTTTCTCCGCATTTACCGTACTGTTGAGAGTACACTCGAAATTTAAGTGCGGCTTATTTGACCACGGAGCGTGACGGCCGGCTTGACCGCAGTTCCATGTCCATGTGTCACGGCCGCAGCCTGTTTGTTCTGCACAGCACCGTCCTGTAAATGACAACATCCGGTCTCAGATATGAAAAAACAGGCCTTTTCCCGTTTCTGTTTTCGAGTGATTTTATTATTTGTTATATGAAATAGAAAATGAAACTCGAATCATTTTTAAAATTTCGCTCAACCCCTTTTGACCATGAAAAAGAAAATTGCCTTGTATTTCAATTTTAATTTTTGTATTTTAAAACGAAAATCAAATGACCACTCGTTTTTTGTTTTTTAATACCCGTTTCTGACAGGAAAATCGAATGACCAAAACATACACGGACCCCACATCCCCTGAGCATTTCTCTGCACATCCTCTCTTCTGTTGAAGCTTTTCTCTCATCTTCCTTCCTTTATTTATTTTTTAACTGGAAATGTGTTCAGTAGCTCATTCTGCTTTAAGTCAATATTTCTGTGAGTCTGACTTGGAGTTAGCCAAGGTCATCCAATTATTGTGAATGCAGGATCTCAGGATATTATATCCAGAGATGTAAGATATTTCTGACAGATTGTCTTCAAATTCAGCGCTAATATGCACTCTAACACTCAACAATATAGTGGTTAAAATTTGGCGCTCAAAGGTCATTGTGACCACACAAAAACAAACATGTTGGCCATAACTCAAGACTTCATATGCTAATTATGACAAAATTTCACACAATTGTCTAATAGGATGAAATGATGAAGCAATAGCATTTTATACAAAAGGTCAAAGGTCAGATTTACTGTGATGTCATAATGTTCTGCTTTAACACTTTTCTTACCATTTCACACCGTGACTCAGTGAAGGAGAGATTGTATATTTTACATTTGGTCAGATAGTGAATTGATGACACTACTCTTGGGTATCCACCTTTTTTTGTTTCTCATAGTGAATTTACACACTAATAGACACACAGAGTGTGACACAGACACAGCTAGTTTGTTTTACTCATATTGATTATCAGGTCATTTCTGAAGACAGCAAGTTTCTCAGTGGGAATTATTCACTAGAATCATGTCAACCGTGTCAACTTTCATTTCACCGAGAATTACACTTAATATATTTGATCAAAGTCTTCACTACAAAGGCTATTTTATATGACTCGGGATAGACACGGATGTAAACTGCAACTGGACTGGTGCACGGAGGCATACAACCACAAGGTGGTAATTCTGGTTTCTCATGTTATTCACTTGATCTGTAGTAACATGTTCTTGTTCCTTACTGCTCCCTTCCACGTCCATTTGATAAATTACCAATACGGACTCACCTCAATTTTTTCCCTTGAGGAGCAAAAACTTGATGAACTGCATGCATTTTGGATAGCTTCAGAGGCTTATTTACATTGTGTTGATGTGCCCACAGTAAGCAAAAGTTTCCAGATTTAGCAGGTTTTATGTTTTTGTTGGTCTGTTTTTTTTTTTCTGAGATGCACAAGTTAAACACGATGATGTCAGTACAGCATGGGTAATGTATATCCTCATCATGATATGAAACTGTATATGGTCTTAAATTTTAGATATCATTATATCATTATATGACACGTGTTGTCCTTTCCTGGTTTTAAGGGCAGCATTACAGTGTGATGTAATTTTTGAACTTACCAGACATTTGTTGTTATACTTGTCTTTACACACTCAGTAATTTTATCCCCATTCTGGTTATCAAGGTATGTGATATAAAATACCTTATTATTATTATTATAATATTGTGACATTATTATAAGGCCATATCCTCCAGCCTTGTGATCACCTAACATATAGGAAACCACATTAAGATTTAGTCATTAGGCTTAAGTTTGAATACTTGCAGAGTAAAAATCAATATTATATTACAACTACCGTTTTTGTTGCATTTCTTTTTATATTTTAGCAATTACCACAACAAACAACTTTCTTTATGACTTGCCACACAGCTTTTAATTACCAAATGGCCAACCCAATGGCTGAACAACCCAAAGGTCAGTGCTATGTACAGTTAATCACAGAGCTTAAATTTCTCTTTAAATCAGTTAGTTAGTTTTCTTGCACAAAAGGCCATGTACTTGATTCACAAGACAGGATTAATTACACTGAATGCAAAATAAGTACCCACTCAATCAGATCTGATATGCAACCTGATGTGTCTCAAGTGGCCACAGCAAATGCGTTGTTTATTGCATTTTTAAGATGTATACTGTACACTGACCGTTTGAATTCATCAACAAGGGCCCTAATAAATGAAATAGTACCTCATATTTTTTAATTCCCTTTTTGTCCGCTGTATATAAAATACAGTAGTATAAAACATAGATATCAAAGACATTTAATTTGTCTGCAGTTTGATTGTTCTGTCTTCGACAGTTTTAGTGCGACACATATCGTTTTCTCGGTGTGTGATTGATGATGTCTCAAACACTCTTGTTTTCAAGGGAAGAACAGATGGGGAGTTCAATTCAGTTTTGCGAATCGGTGAAATATACCATAATAGGGTGAGGTGTAAGGCTATACAGCTTCTTCAGCACATCCAGTTAACTCTCAGGATAGGTCAAGCTCGATTCAAATAGTCATATTAACTGTTAAAAAAGGTTAAACAAAATGAAAAAGTTAGAGCTTATGTCCTTTTCCCAAATGCAATTAAAATGCATTTCGCCATTTTGTGGTCATTCGTTCATTCGTTAAGCTTAGAAACCATGGATCCGACTTTAGTTGTAACACGGGAATATACATTGCAGTAGTGGGTGAACCAAGGTAGGCAACTCGTGCTTCTTTTCAGTAACGATAACGTTAGAAAGAAGAGTTCAAAACGGACGAATCGTTCGCGGTCGCACATTTAACACAGCGGCTACCGTCAACGCTGCTGGAGTCCAACACTGAGGGGTGAGGAAAAATGAGTTGATACAGGCGAATTGCTATATTTGGAAAACACCACAAATTACCACATGTTGTTATTAGTAAGGCATTTGAATCTACCATAGCGTTATCATTAGCTTAGTGGCTAGGTGCTAGCTAACGACAGTAAGGTGACACCACAGACCGAGCGGACTGCGGCCTGGTTTTGCTGCTAGCCTACTGATTGACAGCCTGTCAGATAGCAGTGTGGTGAATGTGGCTGTGAATGGCTGTCGTGTAATGTCTTCTAGTGGTTTGACATGAACTAGTCTGTCTGCGTAATGTGCTGCGTTTACCAGCTAGCTAGTTAGCCGTGTGTCTGTTGTGGCAGTGATTGCATAGAGCCCGAGTCGTGGTGGTTCAACATCAGCATCCACAGTGTGTGGCTCCTCTGTGGCCTGCTGCTGCGGCGGGTACCAGCCACACAAGCTGGAATATGGGCTAGCTATTTCCTTCCAAACACCGAATTCTGGTAGAGTTGCCTTTATTACGCTTTTGCTAACCTAAATAGGCGTATTCCATTATTTATATCATGTAGAGGTGTAATTGAACATTCCACTCTGTTGTATGAAAGTTGTCATCGTCAAGTCAGTGATGAGAACTGAAAATGATGTTTTGTTACAGACGTTGCTTTGTTTAGCTCCCTCTGTTCACGTGAAGCGGGTTTGTTGTCTGCAGTGGTCAGGCAGACCACCGCTGATAAGACACTTCAAGGGCACGACCAGCTTACAAGAGGGTTTTGGACAATCAAGTCAATATAACTTATCCACTCTAGACCAAATTTAGAGACGTATATGCACAACATCATTACTTTTTACGAGGTGACAATTTAATAATAAGATGATATGCAACACATGATTATCTTTGGAGACAATACATTCTAATTGTATTCTAGTTCTCCTATTTTCTTTGTCACATAAGACAAATACATTCTGCAAATCTTCACAATAAGCCTATTTTTACAGGAAACATGTTGATGTGTTGTAGTAGAGAAAGGTGTAAATAATTAGATAATTAATGGCTGAATTCCATTTAGCTGGTTCAGTATCTTGGCAGTAGTATTGTCCACCTGTCCATTATCATTGCTGTTAACAGTCAGGCTAGTCTCATTCACAGGATGTAGATTGTTGGTGTAAGCCAATGAATTTTTATTTGTTTTGGTGAGCGAGGTAACATCACTTCAGTGACTATTGGTTGTGTAGTCTTACTAGTAATGTACTTTGACTGTCTTATACTTTAGCAGTCTAACACTTACCTGCAGAACTCAAACTGGATCCTGACTGGGATCATTGAAACTCAAACTGAAACACTGAAGCACATGAAGAGGGATCAATCATGAATGATCTGGTGCTTCTTGTTTTATGTTTTTTTTTTAAATTTATTTTATTGCAGTTTAGTCTGTGTCTGTATTATCCTGTCTGTGTTTTCTTGTGAGTTTATACTTTTGTGTTTTTGTTCAGTTTTATGTATCTTTTATGGTCATCTATGGCTGACATGGGAAATGAGCTTAGGCTACAAATGCTGTGGTGTGTAGCATCAGTCAACGCTGCATATTTGTATAAATAAACAGTTTGAAGTTTCAAGATTTAATACTTTTTGTGCTGTATCAACATAATTAATTGGAATTTGTCTAGGTGAGCTCACCCTAGCACAGACAAGATAACAACAATAAATACAGAAATAATGATGAATGAACAAATCTGAGCCATAAGAGAAGAATCACATAAACTAGCGCCTGTAGGGTGGATAAGCAGCAACACTGATAAAGTAGCCTAGATAAAGTAGCTGATGTGCACAATAAAAATATCTGCTACCTGCCCAATTATTTAAAACCCTGGAGTAGCCTTCAGTTCTGAGTTACGAGTGTTAAGGCGGCAGACCATTACAGAGTATGTGCTTTTTCAGTGCTTTTTAGGACAAATTGAGATTTCTGCAGTGTGAAAAAAATGACAAACATCCAATGTGTGATTCATGACACAATTCAAAAGGGATCCCTATCCATTAGCTACCATACACAATTATTTTAAAATAATGGTGGTCAAGCACAAGGGGTGTATAAGTCATATTTTACAGTTTAACAATAACTTTATTGTCTAAAATGACATCAATGAACTGGCACAGTAACATTTAACAGAACTAATTTAACTAATCACCCCAAATATTGTTTTCAGCACTGTTTTCATATCGACATATATCGACAACATATATGCTGATATGTCTGTGATAGACCAATATCGTCCAAACGATATATAGCCCTGATATGCAAAACAAGTTCCCCCAACACTAATTTGCAGGGGCACAGTTGCTGCATCCTGGGCTTTGCACCACCAAAGACAGATGTGGCTTTGTAAACCTACTATCAGGTTGTCATGACTTACATAGACACTGGAAAAGAATGGAGTCCCTGTTTTTGTTTTTTTTTTTATTTTATTTTATTTTATTATTATTTTACTTTAATAGTGCCATCAGTGCTTTTCCTACTGTGACAAGTCAAGACATAAGCTGTGAACAAAGCTGGAATTTGGAAATGTGTAGCGTTTTTGCCCCAACACGGACAATCCTTGATCAGGACAGTTGCAGAGTATTTATTTGTCTAATTAGTTTGATTAAGCATTTGATCTATACTATGGAGAATATCCTGTTTCAATATTGGTCTCAATATGCAACCAGGCCTCCATTCCGGTCTCTTTGCCTGTCAGGTAAAGAAAAGTGCTGATCGCACCTGATCAGGAAGTCACCTGTGCCTCATTAGAGACCTGTGTTTGGTCTCACAGTGAACTGTGAGTTTTTCTCATGTTCTCCAGGCTGTGTTTCTCTCTTACAGTCTCTGTTTATCTATCCCTCTGACCACCCAGACTCATGCTCAGAATTTGGCTCACATGAGCTCCCAACCAAACAAGATTAGACTACACAGTTTCTGCCTTTGACAGGTTGTTTTGCTGTCTCCCCTCTAAGATGTCCCCCGATAATCTCCCCCAGAATCCTTTTTACTGCATCTGCTTAGCTCCATTACATTTTTGTTTATCATTAGTTTTATAAATCAGCTTAGGAGGATTTGTTTAGGCCCGACTTAGATTAATTTTTTTTTCATGAAATAACTAATACCAAATACGCATGGCGTTAATGTGACCACATTAGTTGCATAGATGATGATTTATGCCTATTAAGTTTATATATATATATCTCATATACTGTACCTCTGAACGATACAGCTGTAAATTAAATAACTAATCTCTGAGATAGTCACAGCTATAATAGATATCATTGTGCCTTCTTCCCTTGTGAGTGAATTAAGATGTACTGCATAGTTGAGGTCAAGCAGCAGTTGCTGGCTGTGTTGTTTTTGAACAGCCCACCAAAGCACCCATGAGAAGCCAGGAGGTCCTGGATCACCAGAGGAAGCCAGTGGCATGTCCTCTACCCCTCTGGTTCTCAGGATGTAGGATGGGCTGATCAATAGGACCGCCTGCCTGGATCTAGACTCAATCTAGCTTCTTTGGACCATACCTCAAAGGAGAGGCTTGGATTTCTTGGGAAACTTTTCCTTCTTGTACACTGTAAATATTTTGCCTCCTTTACCCGCTCTCTCATGCTGCTTACCAAGTGTGTTTCCCCTACTCAGAGCCCACACCCCAGTTATTTTGCCTTGCTGTTTGATCTTTGATGCAGGCCTGACTGTTTGAAGAATATCAAAGAAGCATGGCCCACTATAGCTTATCCTCAGCAGCAGGACAAGTCTAGGCCTACTTTTAAAAGCTTGATTCATGTTATTTTCACACAGGTTGGGTGAAAATGTTGGTCTAGAAGTTTCGGCTGTAAAATCTCCCAAATTTGAACTATAATGTCTTCTGTGGTGAGATGTTTTTTCTGCACAGGCTTGAGTCTGTTGGTAACTTTTAGCTCATTAGATTGAGGAATGCTACAGGTGCAGCAGTTAGCTCATTGTTGTCATATCATGCTTCCTATTTTAATGTGGGTGTGCAACAGTGGAGACGTAGTGTGGTATTTCTTTGTTACTTAACAGCGCTGAGACTGTCATTGCTTTGTCATGTGATTGTTGCTGTAGTTGAGGGCAAGACAGCATTGAGCATTGATCTTTTACTTGCTGAAGATTATTGATAGAACAAGAGAGAGAACCTCACACAAAATGTTCAGCTGTGGGACTAAAAGTGATGATGTAAATCTCTTGTGTTTCCTCATTTTATTAGTTGGACCTAATTCTCTCCTAATTAACTACTTTGCCATGCTACTCACTCTGTTATTTTCTGTGTTCCTTCTCCCCTTGGTACCTTTCGGTTTACAGGTGTGCGGCCGGTCAGCCAGCCACGTGCAGCCCTCTGTTGCCATGGATGCCTGTGCCCGTATTAGAGGAGTTCCCATAAGGTCCAGGGCATCAGTCCGGAAAGAGGTCTGTGTATCGGGGCACTGCATTTTGTTCTGTAACAATCTGTAATGTACTGTATTTTTGAAAGGGGATTTCAAGCAGCAATCTCCAGCGATTCTTGCTGCCTGCCATTACATCTGATATAGCATTTTTAGATGGACATTCGCCCCTGATGTTACAAAGTGCTTTTACAAGACAAATTAAAGTCAGATGTACACAGGTCTTTTTAAAACAGTATTTTAAAACAAAAAAAAGCAGTTTTTTTTCATTTGTAATGTTTAAGTAATGTTTAAGTACAACAGGTCTCATCAGGTTTTTAACAATGTTTGCTATGTGTGCTTGTGCTATGTAGTATATCTGTGTATGCTAGATGTTTACTAAAGTTTCTAATGTAGTGAAATGTGTTTTCAAATGAATTGGATAGGCGGGTAAGATTTTCAGTGGTTTTAAATGTCCATTTGAATATAATCTGACTACCTAGGATCTATATTGAAGTCATGTGTAAAAGCAGGAAGAACAATAAAAGAGAATGCACAAAATACTGCTACGAGCATGCAACAGTTGTGCACGAATACAAATGCAGTCAATACCTGCATTTGTATTCGTGCATAACTGTTGCATGCTCGTAGCAGTTATGCACGAATACAAATGCAGTGAATTCTCATTATTTTTGTTTGGTAACCATATACAAAAAATGTGTGTTTACAGACTGTGCGTGACAGCGGGGCACAGTGTGTGAAGAGCCTCTTTAGGAGTAAAAAGGAGCTTTGCTGCATTGGCATAGAGTTGCAAGCCAGAGACACGACAAGACTGACAGAGGTTAGTCACACAAACCGCTTTGCAAACATGTGCAAAGCTCGGCCAAACATAAGATAGATTCATACTGACCATCAACTGTGCTCTTTCAGATTCATTTTGTGTGTCTGCCTGGTCAGTGTGAAGGGGAAGATGTCACCCAACAGGTAAGACTTCATAATTACAAATCTGAGCTGTGATGAAACACAGAAAGAATGTCCTGCTTATAGATTTTCACATGTCAAACACAATTTGGAGATGTGTAACAAAAATCATTTTCCATTGTGTTCTTGCTATCTTGCAATTTCAAATAGACCTACAAGCTAAGTTGCATCTGTGTCTCATTCTCAAGGCTCTGTCATCTCTGCCAGGAGGGCTTTGTGAGCTCCTCAGGTCCCTCCATGTTCACAGCCTCAAGAATGACGAGGTTCTGCTGCTCAAAGACTCTCGAAGGCTGGCAGAGCACAAGGACGCTGGGCCTCAGGTAGGTGACAGGCCTTTTTATATTGAAGGAATGTGCTCAGTCAGCATGTTGCGTAAGTGAGAAGAAGGCAGGGAAGTAAGAATGAGGTACTATGTAGTAGTAGTTTCTTTCCTGTAGGAAAATCTCTCCTACCAAGAAGTTATTTTCATATAAAAAACACCAGTGTCTCAAGACAATTTCTTGAGGTGAGACGTGTTTCCATTTAATTCTCTCAACTAGTATTACTTTAGTTTACTGAAAAACTTTTAACATCTTTATTTATACTAAAAACAGCCATATTTTAGGGATTACTTACTCTTTTGGCAGTATCTGGAATCTCAAACTCAACCACTTTCTAGGTGTGGCATTTTTTGTTGTTTTTGTACATTTGCTGAATAGTTTTCCCCACATTTATGGCCTTGTCTGTCCATGCCAGTAAACGGCAAGTCTTTCTCACACTTTAGAAAAAACTGCAAATGGGATAGACTTCAAGATGTTGTTTCCTCAGCCCACAATTGCAGCCATTTCCTTCCTGGTCCTTTGTGCCATGTTTGGGTTCACACAGGCCCTGCAGTTCACTCCGCGGTTTTGTTGTCCATTTTAGACAGTTAGACCTCCCACTTATCTACATTACAGAATGGACTTGCCTGCAACAGATAATCTTGCCATCAGCGTACAGACATAGCAACACACTTCCATCCCTCTTGCCCCCTGCTGTGAGATTGGATTGCCAAATTTTTCACAAGCCTCGATCTTTCACATTATCAGCTTTCGATTGTGATCAGTTTGACAGTTTATAGATACAATTTTGATATGTCTGCCTGTTGGTTACAAATGCTGTAATTTCTCTTTTCCTACTCCCTTTTTTTCTCTTTCCCTCCCTATCTCTTACTCTGCTGTTTCCCTTTGCCTTCAGTGCTGGTTAAAAGCTGTGTGTGTGCTGAGGCATAATCCCAGCATGAGCATCTACACTCAGGCCAGTGTAGGATCTTTGGTGGGTTTGCTGGGGTGCTACATGGCAGGTATTCGCTATGCGTTGGAGCTTCAGGCTCTTCAGAGGGGCACAGCTGAGCCCAGCCAGCCAGAAGAGGATGACACCAACCAGTCAGTCTCATCAATTGAGGATGACTTTGTCACAGCCCTTGAGCATCTGGAGGAAGACGACACAGGAGACAATCCTAGTAGGTTTCACATCTAGTGCCTGATAGCATTTAGTAGACTGCTCTTTGGTCTCTTACTTAGAGTAGTGTGTGATCCCATCTACTTTTGAAATTAAATTGGAATTTTGAATTAACTTTAAACCCTCTGTTTTTTTATACCTTAAGATTTTGTGGAATAAATTTAAATTTTGTTTTTCGTTGGGCTGCATGTTTCCTTAAGCCTTTGTCTGTAAGCAGCACAGTGGATGTGCAGCTTTTGTTTTCACTCAGCTTCTTTTTGTGGATAACATTTTATCATATTTATCTTTTATCCCATCTTTGTTACTGTATATAATCAGGTTTCCCCACTCTCCCCTTGTGCCTTTCCACAGCTGTATTGTCCTATAGCCATTTTAAAAAGCGTGATGTGGCATCACAGACAGTACCAGCCCACAAGAGAAGAAAGGAATTATCAGGCTCCCGCGTTATCATAGGCTCATCTTCAAAGAAGTATTCATCCAAAGAAAGGTCTGGCCCAGATGTATCTGTCACGGTGCAGAGGTCATCAGGCGTGGAATCCCAATGGACTTACTGCAGTCCCGGAGCTCGTCTTTCCTCGCCTTTGATTCATGTCAGTGAATCAGAAGAGTCAGACTGCTCCAGCCCCAGCCCAATCATTTTCCTGGATGAGGTGGGCTATCAAAAGAGCCTACTAGCCAAACTGGATATCCCCCAGGTGCCAGGGGGGCCCAGAGAGCGAGTTGAAGACTCGGACTCTGAAGTCAGTGAATTCTTTGATAGTTTTGACCAGTTTGATGACCTGGAGGAGTTGAGCTCAGAGAGCTGCACTATTGCACTGCCTCTGGATGCTATTAGTGCACCAACCTCACAGAAAAGGGCTGCTGAGTCTAGCACCAGTGGGTCAGCATCCAAATATGTTTCTAGGGGCTGCTCCACCAAGGGTATGAATCCTCACCGCTTTGACCAGCCCACTCTCCCAGCTAATGTAAAAAAACCCACTCCTCTAAAACCAGGCTCTCCCTACTCACTTCACTCTGAGGTGCCTGACTCCCCTCGACCAGTGCAGACCCCCTCTGAGGAGAATGGTGGTCCACTCTTTAGTCCTGTCAGCTCATCTGCCTTCAGCCCTCTGGTGGACTCTAGTGGAACTCTGGATTATTTCTGGAAGACAGATGAGGATGGACAGGACAGTTCAGAGCTACGTAAACCCCAGGATCTCTGCTCTCTGTATAAGACCTACTCAGACTTTGCCAGCAGTCTGTCCAAAGAAATTCTGGGGTCTGTGTGTGGCTACCAATCTGCCGTCGACATCAGTGACAACAAGAATCTCAGTTGCGTCTGCCACAAGGAGTTCCAGAATCCTTCAGGCTACCTGATGAAGCTCTCAGAAATACAAGAGACTGTAACAGTGGCTAAGCTGCAGAAGAAATCTCAGTCTCTAAAGGATGGCATTCAGAGGTTTGCCACTGACTTGGTGGAAATGAGCTTGGGCAGCGCCTTGCGAGACCTCCAAAAAGGTGTATCCTCCTGTACCACTACCTTGTGTCACCTTGCTGCCAGGCTCACATCCTCTGTATTTCAAATGGCCTTTCATGAGATTGGCATGCGCCATGCCTATGTGTTAAAGGAAAGAGCAATCAATGGATTAGCTGGCTTTCTAGTTGGAGAGGCTGTGTCTGGGGCATTGAAGGACTTCCTAAAAGTGAAAAAGCAGATTTTCCACAGCACAGTAACACGTTTTGCTGCTGATCTGGCTGAAGAGCTAGTGTTTGAAGGCATTATGGAAGTGTGCCAGTTCTCTCACCCCGCAACTCCTCTCACCCCTAGTGATTGGTCCTTTGGCCACAGGCAAGAGGAAGAGGAGGAGGTGGTTTCCTCCTATGCTTCAGACTTGTCTGAATCTGTAATCCAGGAAGCCTTCATAGAGCTTTCTCAGGCGGATGTTGCCTTTACTAGCGAAGCGGCTATTAGTGTGTCTCTGGACAACATCTGTTATGTCAGTGCAGAGAACACTAGCACTCAGACGTGTAGTACTTTTGCTAACCAGCAAGTTTTGAGTTCTAGCTCAGCTGCAGCAGTCCCAGGTCTCTCAGGAGAGGATGCGACCTGCACAGTGAAGAAAGCCCTATTTACTGTTTCAGGTATGGCCAGCTGTATTCCTGTGCCCCAAGCAGGCCAAGCCATCTCCCACCTTCATGAGTCTGAGGAGACCTGTCAGGATCAGTCTAGCTTGGTAGATACCCCACAGGCCAGCCCTAAAAGAGTAACCATATCGTCCTGTGACACCACCACATCTACACAAACTCACCTTTACAGTCATGGAACTCAGACAGCTATATCTGGAGGAGACCCCTCCCAAGGAAAGTCCCCATTCCAGAACTTCTCTGGCAACATGGTGGATATGATAGTAACTGAGGCTTGTGAGCTAATAACTGCTTCTAAGATGAAGAAGAGTTTTGGTGACTGTGCTGATTTCCTCACAAAGACAATCGGAAGTAGAGGGAGCTCTTCTTCAAAGCAGGATGCGGCTAATTTTGAGGCTTCATATGAGGATTCCCCTACAAAGCAGGGACCTGTCAGGGAGAATTTGAGATATGACCGTAAAGAGTCTGAATATGTTATAAAGGAAAGCCCTGTTGAGCAAGCAACAGACTGTAGCATTCCTCACATTTCGTTTCAAAGTCAGGGGAGAGCCAGCTGTGAGTTGGACCCCAGGACCAGATGTGTGGCTGAAACTCATTCTGCAATGATGGATACTCTTGGTGTGCCTGGTACCGAGACGGGTTCTCAAAGAGGGACATCTGTTCCAGGGGATGGCTCGGTTCCAAGCTCTGGTCAAAAATCTGGTGGGACTCCTGGCACTCCTCCCTCTACCCCCCAGCAGCCCAGTGAGGTGTCTCAGGAAAAACAGATAAAGCAGTTCTCCAAGAAGCTGAAAAGCAAGCTTGCCAAGGAATTCTCCCCTGCTACTCCCCCATCCACCCCTCACTATCAGCCTGAGCCTGGCCCAGGCCCAAAAGACATCCCTCCTGAGGCAGACAAAGCTGAGTTTATGCTCAAATTGATGAGGTCTCTCTCTGAGGAGGCAGATGGCAATGAGGAGGAAGAGGAAGATTTAGCAGAAGAGGGTTGTGTAGGTGGCACTAATAGTTGTTTAGAGACAGGAGTTGGCCGGCATGAACTGAGCCAGATGTCTGCACGCAAAATGTCCAACAAGGAAGCTCTCCACTATGCTGAGAGGCTGGCATGTCATATTGTCTCCATGGCAACAGAAATGGACACTCTGGGAGTGGCAGAGGAGGAGGGAGAGATGAATAAAGGCAGTGAGAGAAGGAGAGACAGTGTTGCTCAGTTCTCAGAGCAGACCCTGAACACCTTGTGGGTGTATGCTGGGGAGGTTGCAGGAGAGGTCATCAATGATGTGAAGAGGATGGTGAGCTCTGCACAGCAGTGTCCATATCACAGAGCTCTAAGGAGAAGAAGTTTTGACAGATCTAGCTCTGAATGTCTGCATCACCACCATCAACACCAGTCTCAATCCAGTATAGACCAGGACAGAAACTGGAGGGTAGGGAGATTGGCTGAGCAATGGTCTAATGACCTGATAGCCTCCGTATTCCAGTCTCCTACATCCACTTCAAGCACTATTTCCAGCTCTAGCTCTGGCCTGTCTTCGGAGTATCCCAGCTGTGAGAGTGTGACAGATGAATATGCTGGTTACCTCATCAGGGTATTGAAAAAGGAGGGAGGCAGTAGGGAGTTGGTCTTAGACCAGTATGCCAGCCGTTTGGCCTACCGCTCCATAAAGCTAGGCCTGGCTCATGCCAGTCGCAAGATCAAGCAGAGATCGTCTGGCATCCGTCTTCACTCCTCCAAGTCACTGCCAGATGAATGGAAAATTTGCGGTAGTGACACATTGTCATCCAAGGACAGAGTCGATTCAGTGGTTCGTCCGTCAGGTGAAGATGCTCAGTGTTATTGTCGGGAATCTGAAGACAACAGTCAGAGGGAGTACATGGATATGGTAAACTTTGCAGAGTCTTTAGCTTACAATATCACCTGTGATGTCACACGCAAACTACATCTTTCCTCTGTACGGCTGCCTAAGTCTCTCACGGACTCCTGTCTTTATAAGAAATCCAAACTTGAAGACATGACAGAAAATCTCATCAGGAACTCTTTCTCCTGTCCCCTGTTGTCCAAGGAGGGAAATAGCAAGCATTACCACAGTACAGGAAGCCTGTATGATGGAGGCTACAGGAGTAGGGTGATGCAGGTCATCGAGCATTATGCCAGGAAAATAGTTGATGACACTTTGAAGATGAGCCTGGCTTCTGTTGGACATTCATCCCGTGAGCACCAGAGGGCCCAAGGCCATGACAGACACTCACACACCCAGAGATTGTCTGAGGTGCCAGTGCCATCACTGAGCCAAGCCCTGGGAGAGAGGACATGTCGTTATTGTCAGATCCAGGAGTGTTCGTACTGCACCAAACTTAGCAGGCACCACCACCATCCAGTATTACAGAGGAGGAAAAGGGGGCCGGAATGTCAGGCAAGGGCTGAGCGTCACTCTAGCCTGGAGATTCCAAAGATCCACATTGACCTGGACCACAGGGCAGCACTTGCTGAGGAGATGGTGACCATGGCAATGGAGACAGCTAAACGTGAGCTGAGCAACACCAGTCTTAATGCAGATAGTGGCATTGGCCATGATGGGACCAGCTATGCTGAGAGCCTAACTGCTGAGATTATGACGTCAGCCCTGTCCAACATCTGCCAGGCTGCCAACATCAGGTACATACACTAAGATTCCTAGTAGTTGCTTTTCCATATCCTCACTGCCATTACCATATTTTCATGTTATAGCAAAGCCCACACATATAGCATTTAGTCAGCTGTATCTATTTGGTTTCAAAAACTGCTTTCATCTCACATAATCTTCTTACCTGACTTTACCAATTTACCAGGAATTTGTAGATTTTTGCATGCATTTTGAAGCATTTTCCTTTTTCATCTCTCTGTGGGTTTAGCTTTCCAGGAAGGGAAGCCACAGAGTCCTCTGTGTCCCAACAACTGAGTGTAGGGGATGACAGCCTGGGCAGCTGGTCTAACTTGAGCTTTGAGGATGAGCATCCAGACGACAACAGCAGCTTTCTCCACCTCAGTGACAGGTATACAACCATCATTTCTCGTACTTAGCATACCAAATGTCCATTTACCTGTACACTGCTACAATTTCTCTTAGTGTTTTACTATAGTGATAAATGTTAATGTAATGCTGTAATAAATGTATTATTATACTTCTGGTTTTACCATTGCTGTAATGTAACAGCACTGAATTTAAACTATTCTGTCATTTAATGCATAGCATCATACTAAAATGTTAAAAGCATGTAATTTTTTATTCATGAGATCACTGTTGGCTGTTCTTACTTTGGCTTCTTTAACATACATAAAATTAGATTAAGGGAATTTAGCTTTTAGCTGTCCCAGTCTTATCGTATAGCCCTTCCAAACCAACTACAATGTGATGAGACACAGTACTAAGGAGTACAGATTTCTCTAAAGATAAGGTCTCTCTAAGAACAAGGTTTGGACTCAAGTTTATGAATTTTCTACCAGAAGTAGGAGTTTTTGAAACCTCTGCTGTGAACCAGGTCATTTTTTCCTCCCACCCAGAGAGTATGTAGCAATATTTTCTTGTGATATGATGACAGCTGCTGTTGCAGTCATCTCACAGGATCCAGGTTCGATAGCAGGTGGCACATGTGACTGTCTCAGCCACATTACCCCCTGTCTGTTATTCAGATATGAACAAACTAATCATGGTTTCTGTGAAATGTTTGTTTGCATGGTTGTACCATTAAAATTTTTGAAGGTAACATATAGGGTACTAGGTTAGGGTGTGCATCTGTCCTTTATAAGAAGATCCGATATGCCTCTAGATACAGAGGCGCTGATATGTTTCAAGGATGAAACATTTTTACAGGATATACAGGACAAATCAGTACTGTATAAAAAAAAAACTGCAATTCAATGTGATATGATGCAGTCTTACAGTTCTTAACATTTGTTTCATGCACTCTTTCATTTTCTATTTTAAATTAATGTGATTTATTTCTGTAAAAGAGGCGGTTTTTGTGGTTTCCTGGTGTTTTATCAAGTATATCAGATATACTTCATGAAAGTAACACATTTTTGTTACTTCAGCCATGGGAAAAATTGGTAGACAAATGTCATTTTGAAACTGCACTGAGGGCAGCAATGAGAATAATGATTGGTTGCACTGTCGCTAATGTCCACATCAGTATCGTCACCGGCTGTTGCCAATCATGATTGTGATTATGATTTTTGCAGTAGATAGACTGATGAAACGATACGATTGTCTATCTCTCCAGGTGTTACTACTGTATCCTGCAACTGGTGAACTTAATTGCTGTTCTACAGACCTCACAAAAACAACCACACTTTATTCAAGTTTTCCTTCTTTTTTAATAAAACAAACCAAATGTTTTTAAAACTTTAGACTTAATGGTGCACTATGAGCTGTGTTAGTGTTATTAAACATATTCGTAGTCTTTCTTTGTCCTTCACAAGCATGAATCCAATAGAATCAAACTTTTGTGAAAGTAATGCAAGAGTCTCACTCTGACCTTGCACAGCGATGTACTCACATCTCTTATGTAAAAAAAAATATTTTGGATTAAAATCAGTAAAAGGGAATATCAAAATTACGATGTGAACACTGCTTACGGGTGTGTTCGGAACAGGATCGGAACAGTGCTGTCATTGATTTAATATTTCAGTGGTAGCAAGTAAAATGTATTTCTGTGTATTCATGGTCTCAGGACCTTAACAAGGAGGTTGTCACTTTGGTCATGCTGTGTCAGTTTGTACTGTTCATCTTCTTAGGCTTAGGTCAGTATAGAAAAAATGTTTTACTGTTATGTTGGACCTGTTTTAGCAGAGTCTCTGTGGTTGAGTCTCTCAGGGAGTATCCCGAAGGTCACTATCAAGCACAGTGAATGGTTTGGCAATCTCATTTAGGCTTCATCACCGAAATATAATTTTGTCTGATTTGTGCAAGTACAATATGTAAATGCATTATATGTGAGCTCTAACAAATATGTTGTTAAAGGGGCAATTTGTAAGATGTGGCAAGAATTTTGATTTAAACATTAAAAAAGTAAACTAGTCAAAGTCCTGATCTGAGCCCCATTAAATCTCATATATACTGTTTCCCCCGTTTTTTAAACTCGCATATGTCGGTCTCAGAGGCTGCGTTCAGTCCCAGTCTGATGAGAGCTGCTTTCACTGAGCGGCACAGTCTGGTTGAGCTGAGCCCCTTTGCACACAGTGACCCCCTGTGATCCAAGGCTGTCAAATTGTACCTTTTTTAAGATTTTTTGTAGTTGTCCATGCAGCAAAGTTCTGCCACCAATTAGTAGTGAGACAATATTTGCTTTATTCCCTTGGATGGGCATCGCTACTATTTTAGAGTGGGACCAAGTGAATGAGTAAGAGTATCAGTCTCTTAAATGACATGGTCCCATACACCTCTCAAGTCTCTAGGAGTTATGTTGTTGACATTCCTGGCAAAAGTTCTTATCTCTATGGAAGCAAAACTGACAACATTCAAGATTCTTTCCCAAGACACTGAAAGAACGCAGTGTTCGCAGCTAGTTATTTTGGCCATCAGGGCCAAGTTAATGTATCATAATATTTTCTAAAGGTGTGTCTGAGTGCTCTCTTCACTTCAGGCAGTGTTTCTACAGGAAGTAAAGTCCACCATGTGTAATTCATTAGACTCCCTTCAAAAGCCCGCTTCAAACATTTCCGCTCAGCAGATGAAATAACGGAAGGAAAAATTCACCAAGGGCTGATTGAGATACTGAGTGTGATAATTGACCAAATCAAAAAGCTCTCACCATGTGTCATTCACTGAAACCACAGGGAGAAAGCTGTATCTGAGGTAATGCAGATTAAAGGAGGTATTTTTAGATATCAGAAATGTTCCTCCCTTCAGCTTCACTGAGAGTGCTGCACGCCACAGTATGCAGGTTCCAGCCAGCAGGCTAATCATTGGCTAATTACAGAGCGTGTATATTGTTGTGCTTCTGTTGCCAGCTGGTCGTCCTGGAGGAACCCACAAGATTAACAGGATAATATGAGGGCAGGAATGTAATGATCTCACATTTTAGGCCTTTAACAACAAATCAGCATTACAGATGATTCAGTTGGATATGTGGTGGAAAAATCTATCATTTGGAGATTCCTCCTCTGTTTTGAACCTCACCTGGCGTTTAAAGGATTATTCCAAATACCAGTAATGGTCATCACCCCCGAGTATTGTTTTTTTTTAAAGCTACATGATAGACATGGTCATTATAGCATATGGGATGAAACTGCTTATTATATTCTGATCTTTGTTGCACTCTTATGTGATTATGTCTCTCTCAAAACGGGCTCAGACCCAAGGAGTTTCAGGCCAGTTTAATGCTGACACGCCCCTCGCTACGATCAAAGGAGAAATCTGGTCTGGGACCTTGGTCGCTACCAATGTTCAGTGCAGATTATCTCCTCGCACACTTCTTACATCAGTATTTTTCAGTTGGGACCAAAATAGCCAACGAGAGCGTGGCGTCCTGGAGCAGCCAACGGTGTTGCCAAGCAATGGTAGACAACCATAGCACTTGAGGCTAACTTTCTATTGAAATATAAAAAACGATCCACCTCTTTTTCTCGCTTAAGAATAGACAGGCCATGATGACTGCTTTTCCCCAACCACTTTTTCATTGACTCAATTCTCCAGCTTTAGTTATTGAGTAGTAAAGTTAATGCAGCAAGTTCTTACGCCATATTTCAAATCTGCCTCCCCATGATATTTCAAGTGAGAGGGATCACATGAGGTTGTGCATCACTCTTCTGTAACAATAATCTTAATAATATCAGGTAGTGTGTGATGTGCAATTATTTTAAGATTTGTAGCATGTGTGTATGTTTGAGATTAGAGAAAAGAATATCTGTGACGATTCTCCTTATTTACAGGATTCATCCTGATTTTAAAACTTGTGTATTCTGAGCCCGGCCTTATCTGATAGGGCTGATTTTGTAGCAGTGCGTTACCTGCTTTCTTTCCTCAGCAGCAATGGGAACAGCAGTAGCTGGAGCAGTCTGGGCCTGGAGGGGGAGGCGTGTGAGGACCGCCTGTCATTCTCTCCCTCTGACAGGTCAGTCAGCAACTGGTTGGCATGGCTAACCTTCAAAAGTACCAGGAAGACCTGGGGGTTCACATACAATAGGACAAAGATATAATTAAGTCATAGAATTTACTCTGAAACTGAAATTAAGCAAAGTAGGATGTAACAGAAGTGTAGAAAATCTCGGCACAAAATTGGAACCAGGCAATTGCTTCATCATATGAAAATGATTTAAAACAGTGGACAGTGGTATTTTTGATCTATAGTTTGTCTCATACCACCCCCCTAGCATGACCACACTAAAGCTCTCAGTGCTCCAAGAATAAATAGGCTTGACATGGCAGATGCTGTTGGTGCTAATGTGAGGATGCAATGTTCTGCTGGTTCTGCATTACTTGCATGTAGTCTCGTTGCTTAAGACGCATTAATTGAAATGGTTCCAACCCACTAATAGGTTCACATATTTGTCTTAAAATTCTTTCTATCATGGGCACCAATCCCTAAAAAAACATATACTGCAGCTTTGACAAGTTTAATCCATACTGCTAGTCATTTATAAACACACTATTGTTTTCTCAGGTGTGTGAATGTGTTTTGCTTCCATCCATGCTGCTGCTTGTTTCGGCTTATGCCAGTGCAGTGCAGTACAGTCAGTCAATATGTTAGTCAACGTGCACTAGGAAACCACAGTATCATTTGAGTTTGAGAGCAACTGAACACCAGTGTCTTTAAATGCAAAAAGATGTAAGTTAGCAACTTTTGTGTTGTCTAGGTCCAAGTCCATGTATTCAGATCTGTTTGGCATTTACCAAACCATTTCTCAAATGTCAGAGCTTCCCAACAAGCCTTAAAAACGGTTACTACTGGCAACATATTAACTTAAATAACCCTCTCAAGAAAGTTTATGCATGGTAATGTTGATGCTGGTCTTAAACCAGCTGAAACTAATGGCTTCCCAGAGCACAGCAAATCTGCTGCAGCTTTGTCCATCTGAATACCATTAGGGCCCTTTTTGTTTCAACCCACTACTGTCAACAGATACAGTGTGATTGTACGAAAATGAAAATTGTCTTCATGAAAGAATAATCCACATATACAAAACACATGTGAAGTCTGCTGAAGTCTGCTGAAATCTGCTGAAAAACAGTGGACTAGACTGGCTATCTGCTGTTACCTGATCTAATAAGTACAACACAGTAGGGGTCAGTGGGAAAAAGTATGCGATATGTATACTTGATTAATATGGCAGCTGTCTTCAATCAGTGTGATGAGGTAACTTCACTATTTCTGCCTGGTTATGCTATTCGTTAACAGTTTGCTAGCTATTTTTTCAGACAATTAATCATATCACAATCCACATTAATATAAAATACAGTACACTTATAGAGGATTTTATGCATATCAGCCACTCTGCCATCACAAGGTAACATCACTTGGCACTGATGAGCAGCAGATGGGAGATGACCAGTTCAGTGCCTGCCATTATGTGCAAAATGGGTTAGCTGGACCTAACTCCAGTATTTCATTAGATATCACTTGCCTTGATTAAACTTTGATTTAAAGAAAAGAAAAAAGAAATGTTTCTAGTTGCCAACTGCAGCAAATAAACTGCTGGGTTGGTACTTTTCAAGCACTGTCATTGATGGTCATAGGTGATAAAACTGAAATTACTCAAATATTGTCTTTAAATGCATGACTTTATTGTTGGTACTGTCCCGTCTCTCGTAGTTTGCTGCTTCATGTTCCTATTCATAAAAACAGTGAATGTGAAACCTTAGATGTCCTCCTGCTATGAAAATGATATCCTTACATCATATTGAACAGAGTCTGAGTGTCTGTAGCCGTGGGCTGTGTCAACAACACTGTGATTAACAATCTTATAAAGTGCAGAAATGACTGTTTACCTGTTGGCACGTCACACAGCAAATATTTGCGCAATTGACAAAATGGATATTGAGCAGATTTTCAGAATGGAAAAATCAACTTTCACACCGACCAAAGTGTACTCTTAGTCACTTCATCTTAACTAGCAAAAGATATTGAATCAGAAAAGTAAATTTACAGGAATATAGAAAAAAACGCAGACTGACTGGAAATATGCAGCACATTTACCTCAATGTATGATGTCTTTTGATCAGTATTACTTCTGATACCCTGCTATGCTTACACAAAAAGCTGTCAGCTTAAGCATGCTTTTTGAGATTTGTATCACCTTGCATGTAGCCACATCTCCCCAGACGTCTCTCCCTTTTTATTAACCTGTGTGGCATTTCTCATCCAACAGTGACAACACAGAGGACAAGGAGAGTGAGGTCAAAGAGGAATCCAGTGGTAAGGACTTTTATTGCCTGTAACTTCACCTTTTTAGAAGGCTGGAGTCAGTAGTAATGCTCTAAAAGCTATTGTGAAGGCCCCCTCCTAATTTAAAGGTCGTGCTCTTTCCACTCCTTTAGATTGAGAACAGTTGGTTTTGATTCATACTGGATGTCTATGTCTGTCTGCCTGTCTGAGTGTGTAGCAGGGGATTTTACCACCCCCATATTCAGCCACACTAATGCTCATTCATCCACTCCCTCCACAGACTGTGTGTGTGTGTGTGTGTGTGTGTGTGTGTGTGTGTGTGTGTGTGTGTGTGTGTGTGTGTGTGTGTGTGTGTGTGTGTGTGTGTGTGTGTGTGTGTGTGTGTGTGTGTGTGTGTGTGTGTGTGTGTGTGTGTGTGTGTGTGTGTGTGTGTGTGTGTGTGTGTGTGTGTGTGTGCGCTACGGCTCCTCATTGGATCTGTTCTGCTGTGGGAGCTTGGGAACCTTGCACTGATCGGTGCTGGGGGAGCAAACGACTGTTAGATATTACACTTGGTACATCTGTCTGTCTTTGAGATGGCCCAGTGAAAAAAAAAAGACAGGAAAATGGGCGGTACAGAACTATGCAAGTCTAATTAATCTTGAATGAACCACTTTTTCCTGTGCTGCAGGGACTCTGTGTATGGACAGGACTCAGGTGCAGGCTCTCAGGTCTGCACTGGTTATAGTAAACTCTGATGTCAGAGAGCTTGGGCGTGGCCCTCCACACGTGACACTGGACCCTCAGCTCAGGACCATGTTGCAGTGGGTGGCAGCCTCCATGGCAGACATCCCTCAGATACAGCTGAGTCTTGACAGAGAGCTCCAGCAGGTGATTGCCCTCAGTCCATTCTGAACATGTTCATTACCTCCCATCTCAAACAGCAAATAGGCTCCCACTGTGGTATTTACTAGTAAACATGAAGACTTTCCTTAAGCCACTCAGATTGCTTCAATGAAAGAAGCCATTCTTTCCATCATTGTTGTTGATGTTGGTTTTATGGTTAGTTGTCTTGTATAGTTGTATCCTGGTTTCTGCTACAGTAAGCTTTGCTGTTGAGAGAAAAGGCTGGAAACCACCAGCTAATATAATGATTAAGTAAAACAGGTTGCATAATATATTACAGTGCAGTTGTTCTTAACTTGTTAGGTAATGTTTAATACTTTCAAACCCTGTCAGATGAACTCAGGTAACCCCTGACCCCTTCATCTACAGCACTCATCATGTTCCAAGTGTGTTCATTCAATCTAATTTTAAACTGCGTGATATTTTCCATCCTTTTCCCCCTATATAGATCAACAATTTATCCATTAACCTATATGTCATTCTGACCAATTAGATTCAGATAAATTCTTTAATTTCATCTGTATAAGACATTTGCTTTCACAGTCATTACACATTAAGGACATCCAGAACAATGTAAAAACAAACCAAAAACATAAATGAACAACACAAGTCTGCTACAGTGTAAGCAGGCTGTTTAAAGCCCTCATGGCTGAGGGTACACAAGTCCTCCCAAAGCGTCTTTTATAGATTGGTTGTCTGTATTGGCATCCAGGGGGAAGGAGGTTGAAGCATGGATTGAGGGGCTGGCAGGGGTACAGGAGGATGCATTTAATAACAATTATGAAGTACTTCTAGCTATTTAGAACCTTTCTGCACACTTGGAATTGCCCCAAGTACGCCCTGGGGTATAAGCACCCTTGATTTGGAATCACTGTTACAGAGAGCAGCAGTAGTCGTGTACTTGGCAACACCCTGGTTCCCTCGAGAAAAGGCTATGGGATTTTTCAGGTGGATTTTTGATTATTGCATAAAATAAGCTTGATGGCAAACACAAGTTTATGATACTGACACATTTTGCTCAAGAAGAACATTTTCACAGATGAATACCACTTCTATTATTTTTGAATGGAAAATTGTATTTAATAAAATATTAACTGATGTCTTTCATGTTGTAGTGAAAAAATGTGAATATCCCTCAAGCTTTTGTTAACCAGAGACCTTATTTCATGCATCTAACTGAAAACCCATTTTAAAAAAAACCCACTGACTGAAGAAGAGGGAACCATATCACCTTTAGTTATTATTATATTCTTTGACTTCCCTGTTGAATTGACAAATTTCTCTTAAGTTAAATGTCTGCACCTTTCATAACTGATTGGAAACCCTCTAACATTTAAGGGACCCATGCATTAGGAGATAACACCAGTAAAAAAAAGCTGCACTGTTATTGATGCCAGTGAATGATAAGTGTGTGGTCTTTCAGCTCCCAGCAGTGGTCCAAAGACTTCGGGAGAAGAAGTGGAGAGTTGGAGAGCTGCTGCACACTCTGCTGCGCTACTGTGAGGAGAGTCAGACACACAGTCAGTCCCCGGCCAGAGAGGAGCCGCTCCAGGCGAGCAGAGAACTCCACCACATCCCCCTCTTCCAGTGGCTTCTGGAGCATGCCTAGGGCGGCTGTTCTTTTTTTCTTCTTCTCTCCTCTCTGTCCTCTCCTCTCCTGAATTCCAAACAGGGCTTTGCAAACTCCATAGCCCCTAGAGGGCGCCATACCAATCAGCTGATCTAACTTACTCTGATGAATGTGGGCGGTGTGTGGTTTGCATTGCATGCTGTGACCAAGAGTACTTCTGTTATATTTTATTTGTCTGTCCACCTTCTGTTTTGTTGTTGCCATTTATTATTAACGGGCTGCATATGCCACGTTTCGATTAAGTGACCTCTCTCTCCCGCCCACGTACACTTCTGAATTGAAGCCCTCACACCTCACTGCTGTTGTGCTTGAGCTACAGAAAGAAAAGGAGAGAAGAGGAAAAGAGAGGGACCCATCCCATCTGTTCGAGACAGAAACCAATGAGTTGAGAGAAAGAGAATGTGTTTTTTGTTAGGGAATCCCCATAGCTGCTGGGTGGATGATGTCATCACACCCACAGCTCACCTCTGTGGTGGTGTTTCCACATGTTAAGAGACAAACTGTGCGCACACATACACCCAACACACCACACCCTCGTATTATCGGAGGAAATCTAAGATACAGTGACACTCATCAACATCCAACATTATTATTCCCCCCAAGTATTCCATTGTTGTATTCATCTGTTCAGAATGACTGTTCTTGTCATTCAAATTTTGATCCAGTGAGGTTTTTCTCTGAAGCACTGAATGAGGTAAATGCTGGTGTAAAGACTCCTCACATTTGACCAATATGCTGCCCTATAAACAGATAACTGTTTAAGTTTAAAAACCCATATCTTTAGTCATTGCATTGATGATCAAATGGGCCATTCATTTGGCAGTAGAATGATAAATAGCGCTTGATGAAGTTGCCTCTTTGTCAGTATTGATATTCATGTTAAATCTAATACTGTAACACTGCTTGCCTAGCCTCAATCTACTTTGTTGTCAAACTTAGTAAAATACTTAGAGTGGATGATGTTTACTAGGGCGGTTGGTATTAAATAAAGAAAAGTCTATTTTTTGAAGGTAGAGTATGTCTAATCAAACATGAAATGCTGCTCAAAGCTATGAAAGAAGCCATGATATTGGCTTAATGTTGCCAAATGTAGCGCATAAGGTGACTCTGCTCCCCTCCTGTCAGCAGTCAGTGAATGATTCCCTGGTAATTTACTCAGTGGCTCATGTCCAGTTTGGGGAAGATCCAGTGACGCAGATAGTGGATCTTGTAGTAATTAAAGACACCCCACCGGCCTGCACCTCCATAACCACAAACTAACAGCTAACATTGCTCAACCGTGGAGTCACACGTCTTGTCACCCACACTCCACAGTCACCTTGTGGAATGAAGAATCCTGAATACCACAACTTCCACACAGCACTAACCCTTCTAACACACACCCGTGTTACTCACCAGCCCCCATGAGTATGCACAGCACTACCAGCTACTTGCTGAGATGCACTTTTTTTATTTGGCCCAGGAGAGACTGGGCATTTCCAGCCCTGACTACTTATGTGAATTCATTCCCAGCGGCGCTGGTCTGCTCTGCTGTCAGTTAGCGTACATGCACAGTAAGCCCCCCGGCCCACCCCAAAGTCAAATGATTGGGGTACATTTTGCCATTGCTATTTCTTTGTTTCGTGGGATCTTAGGATGACACAATGCACAAGGTCCTCAGATTTAATCAGGATTCCTTTGTGAGTTTGCAACACTGTAATATACCACAGCCTCGCATCTAATATGATAACTAAGTGTTGGTGGTGTTGTTCACCTGCATGGCTTAATCTTGATTGACTTTTAAAGCTCAACATTACTCTTCTTGATGTATTGGCCTCCACTAATTGAGCTGCAGTGATTTGTCTGTGTCCACACTGCCTCACAGTATGCTATAGGTCTCTGCAGATGCCTTGTCTGTTACTGCTTAATCTCTAGGCTGCCAAATGGCCATATAATCTTAAAGGTGTTTGTCCTGTATGATTTGTTTACATGCAAAAATGAATATATCAAAAATTCACTATTTTTTAAAATAAATCCAAGTTATACCTGCTATTGAGAATAATGGTAGAATAGAATACAGTTAAGTATTAATGAGAAGAGAGAGAGTTAATACGTCATGGTTTACATTAAAGGAATGTATTAAGAGTCATGGAATTGACACATGAAGAAGCATCAGTGTACAAATTCTCCCCCAGTGTGAATGTTTAGTTGTTGAAGTAGGATTTGCCCAGGTTTTTCATTTCCCTACCCTCGTCCATGTTTTCTTTATCTGCTTTACATTCCTGTGCACCCCACATGACCTATAGCACTATATTGTGTTTGTGAAAGCTGAATGTGTACCTGCAAAGACTCTATTTAGAAGCAGATACTGTAAATCTGTTTTGCTACTGTGGTTCCCAGTGTTTCTGCCTCTCTCCGAACACAGGTAGGAAAACTGAAAAAAAGAGAGTACCTCACCTCCACTAACTTCTGTAATTTTTCCTGCTTCCCTGTAAAATCCTGCCAAATAAAGATATTTAATAAATTATGTAAGTTATATAACAGTGAGTTCACTACTTGTTATCCCTAGTGGCATTGCTAAATAGTTTTCACATTCTAAGCTTGAAGTCAAAAACTCTAAATTTGTTTATGTAAAAGCTTGGTGTGACAATAAAGCTTTTTCATGTGCTCTTATTTTTTGTCTTCATTTCATGACAATCATCCTTGTATATTGTTAATGTTTCACTTTGTCAAGCTAAGGTATTACAGATGAAGTTTATCGATTTCCAAACACGGAAATGTTTAGTCTTTAGTCTTTAAACGTTTTGCTGAGTGAAAAAAGCCTGAATAGGTTGAAAAACTGGCATTTTCTATCCATTAACTTCTGTTAAAAGGCTTAGAACAGATTACTTTATCAGTAAACTGCCATTAAAAAAAGTATCAGTAATTACCTGTCATCACATCACCAACCAAAAGTGAAGTCCCTGATTCTAGTGTCTAAAATGTGAGAGGTTGCTACTTTCTAATTGTGTAAATTGAAAGGTTTTGTCAGATGAGGCCATTTGAAGACTCACCTTGGACTCTGGAAGTGTATACTTCAAGTCCAAAAGGAATAATGTTCTTTTTTTACATTTTGACATTTATTTGAAAGCTGTAGTTGCAAGTCATTTTAGGTTCAGGTTTAGTGTGCATAACATCTGGAATAATATATGGTTCATTTATATGTATTGTAATAGTTAAAGAGTTGTCACATAAACTTTTTGTTTACATAGTGCTTTTGCATCAATGATAATCCTAATTTAATATAGATTATATCTAATTTAATGACAAGGGCATAATGGATACTTGCAAGGAATTTTTTTCAGAATATTTCTGTACTCTAATAGAATTTTGAATGCAGGACTCTACCTTCAAGTATTTTTACACTTAATTTGACTTATTTTCACTCACTGTAGCAGTTATGGAGTGTAGCAGAAACGACAGCACATCAATCAGTCTTTTTTCTTTCAGTGCAGTACTGTGAGGATTTGTCTCAGAGACACTTTGATGCAAACTTCTGCCTCTCATTGCTGCTTGTAAATCTAAGAGCATGGGGATTGCTAATTTAGGGTGCATTGCCCACTGATAACAGCCTGACAAAACTACAGTGATTCGTCCAAACCTATTAAAGGGCTGTCACTTCACAAGGCATGGCTGATCCACCTCCTTACTATTACTTGCGCTGCAGATGCCAAAGCAAGCAGAAGGGATGTGTATGTATTAAAGCTGGTCTCAATAACAGTGCTACAGTTCTTGGTTATGCCTGGATACAGCTGCACAAAACAGCCATTGTTGCTGTGTGATTAGACCGTACCACACACACACAAATATATAATTAGGTAATGCTCGCTACAATGGGTAGTACCTGTCAGCGTTCAGCTTTCTGTGCAGTGGATGAATGGAGGTGTCTGTCTGACATGGAGGGAGAGAAAAGAAGAAAGAGAGAAGGAGGAGGGAAGGTGGGAATACCTAATTGCAGGCTGTATAGTGATACAGGAGGCGAGGAATGTCTGACAAGCACATCTCTGATCTTTTGAGCAGTGGGAAGCCTGCTGACAGACAACAAGAGGGCTCCCAGGCCATGCCATACAAGGATATGGTTGGCTCAGCTTGTGGGTGACCAGACTGAGTGAAGTCATTTCCAGCAGGCTTGAAATTAGGGGATATGTGAGGGAGTGTGTGGAGATAAAATCTCTGCCAACTGTTGGTGAGAAAGAAAGGTAGGCTTACTGATGAGAAATGGTGAGATTAGAATTCCCTGCTTACAGTAATGATCCTGAGCGACATGACAAATCTTTGTGCAATAATGAGTCAAGGAGCATCCAATAATTTGTAACCTTTGTTCGTGAGCTCAAAGATCTGAAACAAAGTTCACAGCCGTTTTAATCACACAACCAAAATAAACCACAGGAAAACATAAACAATTCTATGCTTAATATCACACATAAAATTACACTAAAATAGTTTCAGGGTCCATGACATGTATTTTTAGAGATCTCATTATTCTACTTGGCAAATGTATCATATTTTCAATACGTAAGTCAAACATTATTTTCATGGCGGAATCAGTTCTATCAGCCTGTCTGCATCCAGGCACCACACACGAAAAAGGGCCCAGCAAAGAATGAATAAATACAAATTGGGAAAGTCCCATTACTGTATGATGTGGATCCAAACCAAGACGTGTGATTGTTGTTTTCATTGGTATATAGATACAAAGAGAAGGCTAACATGATCTGAGAGCTAATATTAAGAGAATGTGAAGAAACAACTGTTTTGATGTGATGTCAAAGACATCTATGTACTGCAGAAAAAGGAGGATAAAAAAAAAAATCAGTATTCTAGCGCAGGATAAAATTGACAGTATTTTAGTCACAATTACATTAAAATCAGCAGGGAGCAAGCTACGTGTTTTGCATGGTGCTTCATCAGATTTGTTCTCTACTTTGTTGCAGATGTATCTACTGAAGCTATGCTTACAAGATAGCCATGTTGGCTGGCAGGTAGTTGCTAGAGCCAAAGATTACATTGACCCAGGTCTACAGTAAAGACTAGCAAGTCCAGTGTAGTAGACTGCCCTGTATAGATTTGGGGCTACATTCAAATTCTGGCTATTTCTTACAGATCACACTTTCAATGTACAGACTCATTCTGATTTCAGTCATTTAAGGATGTCTTGTTGACAATGGCATAAAAGTTCATTCTTGACTTTGAAATTTCTTGTTTGACAAAACAATCCCAACTCAAGGCCCACTCAATAGCTCCCTCCAGAGCCTCAACAGTTTCACAGAAGGCAAAGAAAAAGTATGTTAACTGTAATAATAGAGAGCATCAAGGCGTTTTTTTAAGGTTAGAACCCTGTGAGTCTAACATGTAATAACCGTTTCAGTCGTCTGTTAGATTAATTCATGCATAAAATATATTATTGTATGGAGATTTTATAATTAAACAAAAGAATTACCTATTTTATGCCAACTTAGAGTGACCTGACCAATGTACCGGCTGCTTTCTAAGTAGGACCTTAGAGTTCAAGGTTCCATTAAATCCATAATTAAAGTCATGAAGGGCTGATAAATGTATTTCCCAATCCTGCCATGAGTAACATCCAGTTGTTTTTCTAGTTAGTGTCCTATATGTTTCCCCCACTTTTTCTCTCCTTTTCTCTTTAATAAATAACCGATAAATCCAGAAAATTATTTAATGTATTTATTGTTTTTTCTTTTTTGATACATTTTGACTGAAGATTCTCTTTGTTATGAATTGTAAACTAGAAGGTATATAATCAATATATGAAAACAGCGTGGGAAAAAAAGTATTATATATATGTATATACATATATTCATCATTACTATCATAACATGTAAAGCCGTCTCGTCCTCTTCTCAGCAGTGGTTGCAGTAGATTTATTATCTACGGTAAAGTGACGCAGACCACTTAAAGTGCGTCAATTGATGCTTAAGGTGGCCACAGCAGAGTGAGTAGCCAGGATGAAACCTGGTCCAGCATCATGCTCAGACTAAAACATGACCACAGAAACTGTAATCGAAGATCTTCACAGAGATGAAGCCACAGGAATGTCACCCAGAGACAATAGCAGTTTACAGGGAAATCAGATGTTTTCAGAAATCTACTCTGACAGGCGGATTACTGTGAGCTGTACGAACACACACACACACACACACACACACACACACACACACACACACACACACACACACACACACACACACACACACACACACACACACACTTCATTTCCTTTTTTTCATCACTTGTGGGGACATTACACAGACGTATATGCATTTCCTGGAGCCTTACCAACCATAACTATGAGAAACTGACTAACTATTTATGAGATCCAGCATTTTGGTCCCAACAGAATTGTTGGACTTTTTTTAGGACCCCTTAAAGATTATTATTCTATATATTTGCCAATTTACAGTGACCAATGTAGCGGCTGTCTAAGTAGGACCTTATAAAGTCCAAAGTACCATTTAATCCATTATTAAAGTCGCAAAGCTTTGTCCATTGATCACTCGTGTCTTAATCCAGCCATGAATATTATCCAATTGCCTCAAAAAATGTTTTCATGATTACCATCATGACATGTAAAAACCTCTCTTCCTCTCCTCAGCAGTGGTTGCAGTAGATATGTTATCTTTGAATGTCCTGGATGATGAAAAGATTTCCATGGATGAGTGATGCAGACCACCTAGAGTGCGTAGGTTGATGCTTAAGGTGGCCACAGCAGAGTGAGTAGCCAGGATGAAATCCAGACACAATTGCAGTTTCCTAGGAAATCAGATGCTTTCAGTCATCTGCTGTGAACCATTTGAACACACACAGAGACTTCCCTGTTTTCATCACAATGTGGGGACATTACATAGATTCATATTAATTTCCAGGAACCTAATCCTCACGAATACTTTTTGGGACCCCACAAATATTGAAAAACGAGATTACACACATTCTCTCTCTCTCTCTCTCTCTCTCTCTCTGACATCAGATAGGCTGTGCCCCGGCCTGGTGTATCCCCCCTCTGCCTCCCTCCACTGTAGCAATTCGTGAGTCACTGACAGCACTTCCCCCCCAACAGTAACAAACGGCTGGGTTGTTGGGAGAGTCCACTGGATGAGGGGAGAGGAGGGGGGATGTTTGAGTCAAGCCCATGGAATTCATGATATACTGTACTGGGCTTTGTGTTGGAAAGGGGAAAACCAGCTACATCATCCCTACAAGTGGCCTGGCCTGATGAAAATGTCCTTTGTTTTGTTTTTTTATCTTCTCTTTCTGATACATCCACCCTGTCTTTCATCACCATGGACTAATAGGTGTGAGTGGTTAATGAGCCGAGGGGCTGAACCACTGAGGTGGGTCTGAGGTCATGCTGGATGACCTACTGTACTGTAGCACGCAGAGCAATGAGGCACTTCCACAGTTTTTGACATAAAAGCTAATTCCGATATTCATTTCCTCCAGGAACTTGTGATAGATTGTTTTTTGGCAGAGGCTGCAATCATGTAGCCCAAAGCTCTCACAATCCAACTGTAATGACAAAAAGTTGATGGAGTGGAAAATCTAATCGTTCAAATCCCTTCCCATAACAGGTCAAGTATCTTTTTCTTAGTATCCAACTTTCTCACTGGATTTATGAAAGGAGGGAGTGTAGAATTTTTCATTATGCAATTCCACCATCTGCACTTTGTACAGGATTTTATATGTTTTACTATAATTCAGGAATTTATTTATGCTAAGCTACATAATGAGATACTTATTTCTTCCTCTTCTTACATTGAGAACAGTGGTTCGCAGCCTTTATTGTGTGACAGACTGCCAATCTTAAGTACCCCTTCATTGACTCCACCAATCGTGTTACCAAATGTGTTCGTTTTAATTGATTTTTTAGCCACATGTATTTTCACAAAATATAATAAAAGTGGACATAAATATAGAAATAGATAGTAGATACATTGAACTGCCAATGTTAGATCAAGTAAGCACTATTATTCCACTGCTTCGATGGCAAAAGCTGGAAAAATCAACCAGTATCCAGTAGCTATTTGAACCTTTTATCCTTTAATTCTTCCAGTAATGTATCCAATACTTCAAGTTAACTGTTTCAATTGTAGCTCAATAGGTAGAGCGTACCCCATGTTCTGTTTTTCTTGAACTAGTTTAGTTCAGTATGTTCACACAGATGACTCCTGGGCACCCCCAGGAAAGTATTAATTGGGAATCATTGACAGAGTCACTTTATCAGTGATGTAATCAGCTATCCTTATGAACTGTTTTAGCTTATATCAGGGTAACAAAGGATGTGGTGGACTTCCAAAATCCTGTTGACCTTATGAGTGAGGCCACGGCTAATGAAAGATCCCTTTGAGTCACCACCCAGGAGTTGGAAACACTCATCTCTCAGAACGTGAAATGAACAATACCCATGACATTTTGCTGCCATTGTGTGCTTGTTTCCAGGAGTGACCACATAGTGATGCTGTAACTGTGAGCGTGTGTGTGTGTGTGTGTGTGTGTGTGTGTGTGTGTGTGTGTGTGTGTGTGTGTGTGTGTGTGTGTGTGTGTGTGTGTGGGTGGGTGTGTGTGTGTGAAAGCCAAGCAGTGGGCATGGACAATAACTCAGTTGCTTAAATTCCCAGGGCAGCCCGGACCTTGGCACAATGAAAACTATCAGCGTGGGAGCGAAGGGATGGAGACAGGGATGAAAGAGAGAGGGAGGGATAGCAAGAGATAAGGGCTTACGTCTGAAGGAACAGCTGAATCATGCTGAAATTATGAGTGTTTATCTGAAAATGATTGGAGGGGAGCAGAAAGAGTGCATCGTGGGCGGAGTGGAAATATCATAGTCAAGAGGGGCTGCTGGTGTTTCCCAAACCGACTGTTCTGTTTTGATTCTCTGATTGAAAACAGCAGCTGGAGCTTGGTGTGGACCTGGTAACGTGGGTCATAATACAAGGTATTATCTGTGAACATTGGTAGTGAGCCTGTCTGACTCACAAAAACAACAAGCATCCCTCAGCTGGTGCAGACTCCACATCATTGCTCCCACCCTAGATGAAAAGAAAACAGCCAAAGCAAGCTTTCCCCGTTTCATTTAAGACTAGTTGCTTCATCTGCTGTTGTGTCTCTGCTCATCTTTGTCTGCTTACACCCACTGCTCTATTGACTCAGGTGTATGCGTAAGTTTGGGTTCGTCACACAGCACATGAATGAGGAAACATCTTGACAAATCATGTTTCTGGATGACCTCAGGGTGCTTCCTGCACACTCACACCCACCTTGGCAATGACAGTATGGTCTATGTCTTCAGGCCGGGCCTCTTTGATGTGACCACAGAGAGGAAGCAGAGGTCAGGTCTGGGAGATCATGACATGGCCAACTGAATAAGAGACGTCTCCTGCTGATGTCATGGTCGGTCCTGCCCTGTTGTTTTTCCTTTTCCTCCTCCTCCGTCCTCCTCCACCTCCTCTTCCCAGCCCAGCTCGATGGCAGTCAAGCTGGGAATGGATTTCCTGAAGGAGTGAATTTTTCATAAGAGAGATGTGGTCTGGAGGTGAACGAAGAACAAGAGGTCAAGACATTTAATTTACACACCATACTTCGCTGATTTGCTCACGTGCACCTCATTGGCCATAACCACACCCTCCTCCTTTGGGATTCAAACTCTGGACTGACATCTATCATCCAATCTCATTAAAAGGGGAATTCTGCCAATGTTGATGGACCAAAGTAATGTGTTAGTGTTAAATATGGCAATGACACAAGGGTCCAATCGCTCTCCAAAGGGTAACTCTACCAATTTCAAACATTTCAAGTGTGTTAACACTGTGAGAACAGTAAGTCCTTGTGGCACCAGAGGAAGCTACATGTATTCTGATAAATTACCAACAGTGATGCCACTCACTGGCTAAGTTGCATTGTGGGTAATGTAGTTGCCAGGATTTTGAAAAGCAGTTCACTGCTCTAGTATCACACTTGTATAAACAACAGGTTCTCTCCCTCAGCTTGTCAAATATGGCAGCTTGGTCAGTGGCCTTAGGTTCCAGACTATGATGCTCTGCCTTCATCTCTAGCATCAGTTTTGCACATGAAGGGTTCCATGGTCAGGATAGCAATAATACGTTATATACAACGTCACTTTCAAAACAAATCTTACTGACAAACAGCTACCGTATTATGATATTTTATGACTTTTGTACTGTTATTAACATTGTCAAACGGTGAAAGTTTGTTCAGGTTTTGCACAAAAACTACTTGGTTAGGTTTTGGTCATTTACGTGTGTAACTTACTTAGGTAATATAACTTAAAAACAAATCGCTTTTGATTCTTAGTCACTAATGGGACACAAAACCCTCTCTTCGGATGGAAAGTCTTCCGTATAATGCACCCAACCACACTGACCACCCTGACTTGGACTTTTCTCTCTCTTTATACTACTGCAATCGAGGCGTACTTCAAGAAATGACAGGGTAACTGCATTTATACTACTTTTTTCCAAAATCTGTGTTGAATAGGCGTAGTTACCCTTTAAAGAGTGTTTCGGACCCCATGCCATATTTACCATATTTAACACAAACAGATTGAGCAGGTCCTATAGCCACTTTCTGTGTTCGGAAACTCAATTCATTCTGAAGGGTTAGGATGAATCTCGCTTGGAAAGGGAACACTGTTGTCAGTTAGATGTAAGATGGAGGATGGAGAAGAAGAATGACACATGGGAGCAAAAAGGAAGGAACACAGGATAAAAGTATGTCAGAGCACTGACAGAGTGTTTGCTGAGTGTGTTGGGTTTTTAACAAGGAAAGCTGGGCTCCCACTGACTGAGCATTGTTTTTTTTGCAGCTGTGTGTGACCACATGGGTGTGTACTCAGTGCTGGAGAGACTTAAACTACATGTAGTTGAACTACATAGCTTAATTACAATTTGCTGTAACTTGCTGGTAGTTAAACATACATTCGTATTTTGTGCTGCGTCAAGTATTTCAACTACTCTTTGGGTCATTTTTTGTAGTTTAACTACTCAATTTACAAACTACAATTTTGGCTAATAACATGAAATTTTTTTTTATAAAAAAAGACCTATGTAATATAAATTTTATTTTATTTTTCATGTCATGACATGCTAGGCCAACGCTGCCTCTGATTGGCTTGCTCTGGCAGCACTCAAATGCTTCACAGAGTGGGTGGGTCTTTGTGCCAAGGAAGGCAGAGCTCATATGGCACAAGTACGTCATGGTTAACCCTCCCGCTACCCCCTATGCGCCCCCGAATGCGCCAGCCCAACCACGGCCATATTTGAGCATGTACGTGTTGAATATAGATGCATCTACAGACACGACCTACGTGTTCACGTGTTCGTGCCTAAGTGTTAGTGCCTCTGAAGTTCCTGTGATGTTGACCAAAAATGTCAGCTTTGTTCTTTAAAAAATAAAACTTGAGTTGAGAGGCATATTTCTGCCCGCATGTGAATTTTTGTAGGCATTATATTTTGTTTCATATACACCATATGTTGATTTATTATACACTGAGTTAAATGAGTATAATGAGTATAAGTAGTTGCTTTTTAGCAGTAGTTTTACAAACTACTGCCAGGCTGAACTACATGTAGTTTTACAAGCTATGCTTGCAAAGTAGCTTCCCCAACATTGTGTGTACTGTACATACTCGTGCACGTTTTTCTAAGCAGGAAATTGTCTGTGTGAGTCTTCATCTGCATATTTTTAGCCATGCTAGCAGCATGGGTCTGGGGATGGTAATGTTGGTTTGTCAGTTGGTCACGCAACCATGGTTCATATTGAAACTAGAGATGCACCGATCCAGTTTTTTCCGATCCAATCCCGATACAGATACCTGGACTGAGCGGATCGGCCGATACCCGATACCGATCCGATACCGTTGTTGAATTAATAATAAACTGTATACCTTCCACCATGTGAAAGGGACTAAAGGCACCAGACTTTCCTAACTAAGACAAAATAATCAAACAGTTACCGAACATTGTAAACATGTGTAACATTGATAATAATAATATAATAATAATAATAATAATAATAATAATAATAATAATACATTTAATTTATATAGCGCCTGTCAGGGTACTCAAGGACACACGTAACAAAGTGGAACAAACAAAACAAAGAATGAATGTATGTAGCGCCTGTCAGTCAGCACGCAAGGAACACTAGCACCGAAGTCAGTAGCACCGTCTGTAAACAAACTAGCGTCTGGAGGGTCCGTGCACACAGCGGGGGCGACCATCCAGCATCGCTGCGAGCCGGGGAGACCGCAGCAGCAGAGGAGGAGACAAAGCAGCCCGGCGGTGAATAACCCTGAGGTTGTGGTGGAGGGAGGACCAACGGCGCAACGATGGACAGCCCACTTAGTATTGAGTACGTCGATTTGAAAGTTAGCGTTGCTAGGCTAACAGCTGACCAGTGAGGCTAACAACTGATGGCGGGGCTACTAGCTAATCAGCGGAGAAATGTGACGTGAGTACGTGTAACGTCCTGCAAACAGGAATACAAAATAAAACATAGCAGCTGAACCTGATAAACCTCCAACCAACCTAATAAACTAATTAACAGTTGGTCAAACAACAACTTGCGCTCTTCCAACATGCCACACACTGACACTGACGAATGACGTAGGATGTGCTACGACGGAGAAAAAAAACAAAAAAAACTGGATCGCCCATGGATCTGTTTCATTTTACCGATCCCCAATCCAGCCGTTTTGTCAATATCGTGGCCGATATTCGATCTTAATATCGGATCGGTGCACCCCTAATAGAAACGGATAACAGCTTGGCTGGGTTGTTATAGAAATTTACATGCCCAGAGGTTAGTCCTAACTACTCTGGTGATCCCCTGGCTTTTCCTGTAGCGCCACCATCATGTCAAAGTTTTCACTTCTCTCTCCAGATCTACAGGGTGGAATAACATTCATGGGTTCCAGAAAGTGATGTTCAAATGTGGGGTTTCCCTGTCTTTCTCCACCCTGAGGTTTTGTCCAAAATGTCTTGACCACTATTGATATGAAATATGATACAGACATTCATATTCTCCTCAGGATGAATTGTAATAACTTTGGGGATCCCTTAACTTTTCATCTTGTGCCATCATCATCATCATCATCAACAACAACAACACATGAGCAGACAAATATAAAAAATAATATAAACTAAATATAGTTTATTATCAGATACCTGTAAATAAATTACGTTACTGTAGGCATCAGCTGTACGTTGTCTTATAGCAACATTATGTGGTCATTTGTATTTTGTGCAATTTGGCCCCCCCACCCTTGTTCTGAGTGCAGCTGTCTTAATCGCAGGATTCTGGAACGGTTTGTCTGATGTAATGTACTGTTAAGTGCTAACTGCAAATAAAAATGACACATCATGACAATTTAATGTCTAGTTGTAAACATGCATGCTCAGGCATTTTTACTATGTGGTAGTCAAAATTTGCACAAATGTTACATAAATCTCTGAACAGTATCAGCACGCCAAGCTTGTGTAACCTGAGCCAGAGACAATCAGACCTGGCAATAACATGCTACCTGCTAAACCTCTGTTGAAATGTGTTGACTTGGCATCTGATCAAAAACTAGAGAGCTGATGACTTTGCTAACACAGCCAGACATCAAGCTAGTGCAACAACACACAAAACATATTACCTAGTAAGCCAGCTAATCCTACTTTCTATTCAACAGCAACAAGTGCAGCTCCGCGCCTGTCTGAGCTGTCTCCGTCAACATTCTCTTCACCTCTGTCATGGTGTCCACAGGGGTTGCTAAATCTGGCTCTGGTACTCATTCCAGCCCATCACCTGAAAACCTCCTGGCACACCGAAGCTGCTGGAATAATTGATGTGAACACCAACACTTGCTAGCGGTGCTCTAAGCAGAGTCAGCTAGGCTAGCAGAGCTAAGTTGTAGCTACAGTACACAGCAGTAACTGGCTGCTTTCAGGAAACTCCATAATTTCAGAGAGTCGAGGCAGAGCAGCTGGAGAACATCAGAGGAAAAACTACAATACATTTCTCCATTAAATATGATCCAGTTTAACCAGAATCAATGATTATTGGTGCAGTGTTGCACTGTGATGCTACTTGCTCACTGAAGTTACATAAACAACCATTCACTCTATTACAAGTCACTGTAACATTAAAATGATTTTGAAGCTGTTATTTTAAAGGGGCACTGTGTTGTCTTGGAGAAGAAATTCAAATTCAGAATTGTAATATCTACAATATTATCAATGTAATATTACAAACTCAGAAATATTATTTTTTCGATAACTAAAGAAACAAGCTGTTCTCAGAGGAAGTGAGGTACCAAAACACTGATTGAAGCTAGAATGGTGGCAGGGTCCGCCACATATAAACAGAGTAAAACAGTATAATCTGTCTTGTTCTTTAAGGTCACTTTGTTTATTTGGTTTATTCAGTCATGAAAACAAAGAGAGTTGGTTTATTTAGTTTGTTTAGGCAGAAAACAAATCAGTCAATGAAGATCTTTCTCTTCTGATTCATCTTTTATACAAACAGTGCACCTTTAAAGTGAAACTCTCGCCTAAAAGCAACTGAGGCTTTATTTGGGATTGAATATGAGTCAAACCTTCATGTAAAAGCATAATTGTGACGAAAGAGGCACTTTTAAGATTTACCGTAGTTTCAGTTTTCGGCACGTTAATTTTGAACTGGGGTGCTAGGGGCATGATACGCTAGCATCAAAATCGCTATTTTTAGAACAGTAAGAAGGCTCGACACAACATGAAACTTTGCTCGTAGTATCACCAGGGTCTCTACTCATGAACACGAGCATTGAGAACATTGTTTGTGTACACAGAGTTTACTAAAAAGAAGGTTTTTGAACTACTCACGTTAGCTGCTGCATCTCCTGCGCGTCGCCGTCATGGCAAACAAAAAGTGTCGATCCCTGAGTGCGACCTGACAGGCAGGAGAGTTATGGTGAACCGCTCCTCAAACGTGCCTGTCAGGTTTCATGTTGTGTCGAGCCTTCTTACTGTTCTAAAAATAGCGATTTTGATGCTAGCGTATCATGCCCCTAGCACTCCCGTTCAAAATTAACGTGCCCAAAACCGAAACCACGGTAAATCTTAAAAGTGCCTCTTTCGTCGCAATTATGCTTTTACACGAAGGTTTGACTCATATTCAATCCCAAATAAAGCCTTGGTTGCTTTTTGGCGAGAGTTTTGCTTTCAGGTAAACTAGTCATATAGGTCTAATGGTGCTTACTAGCAAGTGTCAGCATGCTAACTTGCTCTTAGCTAAAAGCACCACTGTACACACTGCACAGTACGTGGGCAAAGCTCCAAAGAGCTCGGAGCTTAGCTGTAGACTCTTGGTTTTGTATGAAAGTATACTGTATATATATATATATATATATTCTTTATATATATATATATATATTAGGGCTGTCAAAGTTAACGCGTTAATAACGCGTTATTGCAACGCCCTCTTAAGGACGTTAATTTTTTTAACGCGCGATTAACGCTCAGTATAAAAAAAAACAAACAAAAAAAAAAAACGCGCATTGTATGATTTACGGCCGTCGGCGGCACCCATAGTCTTGATACAGAGGGTGGCAGAAGAATAAGGAAGCGAATCAGAAGAAGAAGAAGCAGGGTTGGCGGTTCGTAAAAAACACGGCAGACTGAAAAGCAGCACTTGCTGCAAACTCCTCATCTCTGCTGTCACTCACGGTGGCGGACATTTGTTTCTCCATCGCCCTGATCATTTTGCGGGACACTCTCTCATGGCGTGCCCGTTTGCTGATAGCTCATCCCCGCATGTTTATCTCAGGCTCCTCGCTAGCCTTCTTCCTCCCTCCAGCAGGCAGCCTGGCCCTGCTGCTGTCCTCCTCAGACAGATGCTGAAGCTCCGTTTCTCTCACTCTCTTGGGGTCGACAGAGAAACTTCTAGCAGCTGCTTCTCCTGAGTTTTCCTCTGAATATATCACGACAGAAAGTTTGAATTTCAAGTCGTACTTTTTATTGTTTTGCTGCACCGGAGCCATGGCGATCATCAGTGTGATACTGACTGACAGAAAGTAGCACACTGCGTGAAAAAGGCGAAGAAGAAAAACGTGCAGTGTCAGTGGACACCACTTGCAAGCCAAACAGACGGCAGATGCAGAGAGCCCGTCGCCCCCCCTCGCCAAAAGCAGACAACCCTGGATTTATTTTCCTGCATGATTTGAAGTGTTGAATAAACATTTTCATAATGCAAGCATATTTGACCTTTCTTGTGTTGTTAAAAGTATTAAGAACATGAAAAAAATACATTAAGGTACATTTAGAACAGAAAAAAATGTGCCAAAAAAATTGCGATTAATTTGCGATTAATCGCGAGTTAACTATGGACAAAATGCGATTAATTGCGATTAAAAAAATTGATCGTTTGACAGCCCTAATATATATATTAGCTCTTTATCAACATTTTTATTTGTGTAAACAGATTTAGGATTATAGTGAAGCCTCATGGTTTAAATCTTTCTGCCCTATGAGTTAAATTATTTCCTTGAACCTGCCTCATTGAATAAACTTTGTCAGGAGCCTGCCTCTGCTGCATACTACAAATGGGGCTGCTTCCTCTCTTGGCAGGCGTGATCATGTGACCCCTCCCACAGCTTCTTAACACGTTCCGCCACTCCAGAGGAAATACAAGCAGCAGCATTAGTACCACAACAGTCAGGTAATTACTACGAAATGAATAATAATTGCAATTTATGCTACTCTGCTGCCAGCTTTGGTGGTGTCACTTGTCATTTTGCTGCTTTTCCCTGCACACAGTCCAGAAGGGCCTGCTTTAATAGTCTGTTCAATGTTCATCCTGACTCTCCCACACTCTGAAACCCACACACATCAACTGAAATAGGATCTGCCTAATGGCCTGGAATATCCCTGTTTGGGCTGATCATCACTCCAATTTTCTTTTCAAATGTGTAGTTTTGACAAAACCGCAGGCTGGTGTGATGTGACGGGAGAGGTGGAGGAGGAGGAGGAGAATGGGGTGTAAACATTGGGGTTTCTATGGAAGCGGCGTTGTAAGAAGTTTTGAGCGAGGAGCAATACAGTCAGATAGGCAGTATGTCTATGTGTGTTTGTGTATTTTATGTGCAGACTTTGAGTGACCTTACCACAGAGGATGTGGGAGTGAGGCGAGAGAGACAATTCTCTACTCTTCATGGCGTGAGTCTTAAGAGCAGACTCTCAATCAGATAAAAGAGACCAATACTAAACAGTGGAAAACTCTGACCTTGTTATACTGTTGGAGTATGTTGTCCTTCTCATGTGTGAGGGATCTTGAAAAGGCGTGTCATCGTTTAAAGTGCTCAGTTAATCAGATACTAATACAACAGCTTTGCCCGGATCTGTGCCATCAAATATTTACTCCAGGCAGCAGCTAACCCATTTCCTCATATTTGGCTTCTCCAATTCATGCATTTCTACCCCTCTGGTTTCAAAACAGGCTGAATCTAGTGGAATCATGATGGTTGCTTTGAAGCTGAAATAGCCATGGGCAGAACCAGAGCGACCAGATCCTGCTCATTGTGACTCCACATTCTGTCTGTGAACCCTGAACCTTCACCCTCGACCCCCATACCCCAGACAGACAAACTGCTGACGTCACAGTTCACGGAGAAGTATGAGGTTGCTGAGTTTATCGTTGGGATGAGTGTGAGGGCATGGTTAACAAGGAATGCTTTTAAAAACCAGAGATAATCAAATGCTCAACAACAATGCAAGAGTTGGCCGGTGGCAAAGGTAAACACCCAGTCTCAGGTTTTATATTTGCATGCAGTTATATGGGCACTTTTGTATTTCTCTCTCTCTCTCTCTCTCTCTCTCTCTCTCTCTCTCTCTCTCTCTCTCTGTCTTCTACTTTACCTCCCTTCACTCTTTCTTTCTCATTCATGCATCATTTTTTTCCTCGTCTCCCCTCTCTTCAGCTACAGGGCTTTTGGCTGTATGTCATCTTCTGAAAGAGCATCAGGTTCCACTCTCTGGCAGGCTGCACGTAGCAAAACAGAGGGGCATGGAGACCGTCCAAACACTCTTTCTCTCTCACACACATATCTGTGCATGCATATGCACACTTGAGGGTCAACCCAAGATGAATAAAAGTGTGATACAACTCAAACAAACACGTTAACCTGAAGATATGCACAAACCTTGCCTCCGCTCTTCCATGCCACAGTCAGCTCCTTACTCCTTGAGGAAATTGCTGAGGGCACAGGAAACCCACAGCTAAACACAGGTTCTCACGGGGCATTAACGACTCCTGACCGAGAGAAGAACACTTCATAGTACCACATCCAGAGCCAATGCCAAGACCACGCCATGGCCAGCCAAGTGCAGGAGGTCGCTGGAGCCAACATGAGTTCAAAAGGTCTCCTGAGAAAGATAAGATCTACATCCTCACAGAAACAGTATCAGGGGAAACTTCTGGCTGAGCGATCTTCAGTCCTTGAGCTACGTTTCAGAAGCAAAACATCAACAGAGGCAGTTCTATACAGAGTGGTAAAATCAAGAGTAATAGTAAGGGGGGAATGTGGTTATACTACAACATAACTGAAATCATGTGTGTGGTTTTATGAAGTTAGAGAGCCCATAATGATGGAGTATTAAATGATTGTAGCGCCATGAGGTTTGACGGTATGAGGGGGGAGGCACATATAAAAAGCCAGCTTTCTCCCATGAACTCCTCTGGCACCCAGAAATTCGCTTGGATTTCGCAAACTCACCCAACCTACTACAACCACCCCTCCTTTCCATTGTCACTGCTTTTGCCTAAAATAACTCCTGTTCCTAAAGGAGGTTCGTTTTCTGCTGGGTTTTCAAATACTACACTGTTGTTCTGCTGGCAGTGGGAAAACAGGAGAGGTTAGGGAGGTCACTCTCTGGGCTGACAGGAGCCACTGCCATGTTTAGATGCTGCAACAGCCACGATGTGTGACCACTGGACCGTCTGTGGACACTCAGCCTTAATGAGGTGGTCCGGCAGTACCATCTGACAATCCCGTATTGTGCATGAACATGTTAGTAAATTATAATTAGAGATGAGGAATTAATAGCATCATCGTTTGTTAATATTCAAACGTTTTTTTAGGTACAGTATGTAGCTGTGACAGTGACAAGTTCGAGTGACTTTGCTCAACGTACACGCACACAGAACAAATGCAGTTATGCGACTAATTACATAATTAGTGATTCATAACCTAATATGACAATGGTGAAACATATTGATTAAAACTTTGTTTTAGTGCCGTAGTTTTAATTTGATGATTAATCCAACCTGGATATGTCTGAATCTGACCTGTTAGGCATTCAGACAACTATATAGATATAGGGGTAATCAATTTTCTTTGTAACCAGTTGTCTTATATGTATATGTTTTCTGATTTAATTTACCCTTAGCATTCTTTTTGGATTAGAGAGCACCTGGTACATATAAGTGCTATCTCATTCTCGCTAATTGCTTGCAGTCACTGTGCCACTGAATAGTTGTGCTTATTTCTGGATGAAGCCACCCTTACTCTTTCCTTCTGTTTCCCAGTCTTTATGCTAAGCTAACCTAGCTGGCTGCTATAGCTTCATATTTAATGCACAGACATGAGAGTGTAAACAAACAGGTATATTCCTCAAAATTTCAACCTATTCCTTTATAGAAATGAAAGACCAGAAATGTCAGTGTACAAAAAGGCAGGCAGAAATGGTGTCAAAGGAGAAAAAGGACAATGACATAGAGAACAAGTGTGTAGGAGTACTCCAGTTCAGCTTTACTATTAAGGGACATCACCATGAGCAAGCAGGTAGTTGGACAAATGCAAACTGATGACAGTGCTTGACAACTCTTTATTCACAGCTGAAAAACAATAACATGTTGCTTAATTTACATCATTAAACAGTTGTCACAAATCAAGACCTTCTTTACAACTGTGAAACTCGTCATCATGACAGAACGTTTTTGTTTATTGTTCACCAAAAACCCTGCAAAACAATGGGCTGACAGTTTAGGTAATTCCATCCATAAGACTGTGGTAAGACGCAGCTTCGATGAATGCTTAAATCAAGGTGAGAGGAAATTACATGTCTGTTCTGAAGGAAGTAATATTTGTGTACACACACACACACGTACTGTGACTCACAATGATGCTGTGTTTTCTGGTTCGTCGTTAGTTTCTTAGAATAATTTGGTTCAGGAGCTATCATGCAAAATACATAATTCAATTATGGTGGAAAGTAATATGGCTGCCATGGCTGCCACATGACATTTTTGCAATGCTCAATATTTGAAAATGTTTAGAGCCCTACACTATTCAACTGTATCAAGCTTCATGCTTCGAAGAAGAAGAAGTAATGTTTTTTTGACACATCACCTGGACTATCCAGTTTCGTTATCACAACGTTCTTGAATTCACCATTAACTGTTATTTACTGATATGATGCAAAATACGTAATTCAGTAATGGCAAACAGGTCAAATGGCTCCTATGTTTTTACGGTGACTGTATTTTTGAAAATCTCAGGGCCCCAAACTGTACAAGTGTACCAAGTCTCGTGCATTTATGAAAAAGTGAATGATGTTTATGCATATCATCTGGACTACAGGTCATAAGTTTAAAATCTGAGTGTGATAGGACACGTACTGTAGAAATGTCATTATAGTCGTAGCCTATGACACATACAAATGTGAATGTGTGCAGAAACCTTACTGCCAGCGTTTTGTCCTGGTGACTGAGCTGAAACATATTAGATTGGACCTTTAGGCTGCCTTTAAAGAAAACATGTAAACAGGTTTGACTTTAGGTCATCATTCCTCCTAATCACACTGACCATTTGAAAATCCCTTCCTAATGCACTTTCAACTCAAGTGAAGGGGGCACAAAATCCACAGTCCTCAATTGTGGTTTGTGTTTGTGTCCCTACACCACAGCTTAGCAAGGAAACAGTTATGTTATAATAAAAAAGACTGAAGATGCCCACTTATTTGATTTATTCAGACTGCTGAAGCCTTACACTGGCTTAAAAAGAGATACAAATATAATATTGCACAGAAAGAGCACTATAATAGTTTCCCCTATTAGGCCTGGGCGATGTCTGTTAGTGTGTGTTTCTGAATTGGACGCAGTGTGTCCCCTCAGAGTTGCCATAAGGTAGGATTTGCTAACTTCCACATCACTGTAATCACTACGGTTTACCACTGACGCTCCGACCCCCTGAGTCCACACAGCTGAGAAAAGCGAGTCGGGTCTCCCATCACTAGTGACTAGTGAAGGGAATGAAATCAACTCTCATTTCCTTATCTGGGAGTGTCTGACATACGACCCAGTGCAGGGTTTAAAAGGCTCTTAGTATCTGCAGCACATGTCCATAACTTAGCTGTGTTCCAGGGTTGTAAAATTAATATAAATTCTCATTGTAGTTTGTAATGCTGTCGGTGATGGCGGTGTCATCTGCATACTTCACAATAAAGTTCAGTCTGATAACTAAACAGATCATTCAGTCATCAAATTAAAGAGAAATGTCCCACAAAGCAACACCAAACAACAGTAACCTGGTAACTGGCAGTGGCAATAGCTCAGTTCGTAGGGACTTGGCTTGGGACTCGAAGGTCGCTGGTTCAGGTGCCACTCGGACCAAAAAAAAGTATGATGTGGACTAGTAGTTGGAGAATGCTAGTTCACATCCTGGGCATTGCCAAGGTGCTCTTGAGCAAGGCACTGAGCCCTAACACTGCTCGTTGGGCGCCGTAGCATATGTGGCAGCCCCTTCACTCATCTCCTCTATACGTTGCATGTGTGTGTGTGTGCGCGTGCACCTGTGTGTGTAATGTGAGTGGAAAAATAATTTCCCTTGCGGGATTATAATAGTACAAAAAAACACTGGTAGTGTCTTTGGCAACCTATGTGAGGAAAGAAAAAATATTGCAATGATACGTGGGGAAGTGTCTGTCATCCTGTCTGTCTTAGCGACTCTTTGTCACATTTCTGCCTGCAAAACAGCATCTGTAGTTGCTGTCTTGAAAAAATCACAGCGACGGTCAGCCCTCCTGACTGAGACTTCAGTGAACTTTCCCCCAGAAAACAGCCTCCCTCCCCGCCAGTGAAGAAGTCAGACAGCGTCTAGTTTACTGATGGTGATTATGTAATTATGTAATTTAGAGCAGAAAATGCAACTTTCCAGGATGTTTGGTGGGTCGGGATCTCAATCGCTACACATTATAGCAGCATCCATAAGATTATAAACAGTCAGCAGGTACATGTTTAAATTGACAGGTGGACACTGGGGGAAACACGCTAAAAAACACACAGATTTCATCAACATGACGTGTACCATTATGCCTTTTTAGGATCTGCAGTGCCAGCGGCTGTATGAATTGACACACTGTTGCAGCTTTATGCCGGAGCTGCTTGGTTCAGTGTGAACAAACAAATGCTGAGAATTGGCGAGCCTTCGCTGCAATGATAATGCGTGCCAATCTGAACTGTCTGGGGTCTGTTAGTGAGGAAGTCCTGATATCCAATTGCAGAGTGTTGTAATCAAGCCCAGAGTGTGTACTTTTTCTTGTTTCATGTGCGAAATTGTCTTGACTGCTGAGATGAAGTCAACAAACTGTGGCATTTTGTGTGATTTGGTGCTCCCTCACAGTTTCTGAGGGCTACAACACCATCGTAAATACAGATCTAAGGTCTGCACAGTTTGTCAGATGTAATGTGGGTGCTAACTACGAGCAAAACTCATTACGTCATAAAAGTGTTATGTCTTGAAAACTTGTATCTCGAAGATGTATGTAACGCAGTGATCCTACCCTGTTATTGAAGATACATAGTGCAGAAAACAAGTTATGGGGGGTGGAGAGGCTGGGACAGAGACACCAACACACATCTGTTACAGGACACTGTACCATCAAATGATTAAAAGTATTTAAAAGTAAAAGAAAGTCACATAATGTTGTTTTAAGGGGTGCGCAGACTGAGTGAAGGGCAGTGGATATGGCATACTCTATGGATCTTTTGGCTCTGAAAGCATACTGGTGACGGTCCAGGCTGGCAGGGATGTTGTCTCTGAAGTGTTGGAGGACCAGTTTCTCAAACAACTTAATCAGAATGGGGGTAAGTGCCACGGGGCTGTAATCATGAAGATTAGACTAGATTCTAGAGACTTTCTGGGTACAGGGATGATGGTGGCTGGCTTGAAGCAAGTGGGAGCAGTCTCCTGTAAGAGGGAGAAATTCAATGTCAGTTACAACATCAGCTATTTGATTGGCACATGTTTGTAGTACATGGCCAGGCATATTATCTGGACCAGCAGCCTGATTCAAATGGACTCTCAGCAGGATTTTCTCACAACCACTGTGGATGCCGACAGTTACCGGTCCTCTGGAGATGGTGTACACTTTAAAGATGACCATCTGTCGTGGAGACCAAAACAAGCATTAAATGTGTTAAACCCAACCAGCAACGTGGCCTCTCGTTTGATAGGTGTGCTCCTGCTTTTGAAGTCTGTGACATTTTGAATCGTCTGACACATACGCTAATACCCCTGTTACACTGTCCAAAACACCCACTAACACCCACAAACATCTGGTTTCTGTGAGCAATGTGAATGTGTACGATTGGGATTTACTCTTTGGACAACTGAGTCTGCAGTAGTCACCTACACCTACAGCTCAGCTGGCATGTGAACATAATGCCCAGGTAAACACAGTAATTTATTCTCCTTTTCAGGCGTGATGCTATGACGTGTGTTGAAGTAAAAGCTGCTAGCTTGTTAATATCTCTCTGTCCCTCCGTCAACCAGCAGTAAGTTCAATCAGTAAGTTCTACCTTTTCATTCACCTCTCTCCCTGCTCCCTCCAGTCACCTGACCATGGCCGTTTATGTACTCCCTCTCATTTAACCTGACACCAAATGCGCATTGCTGGCTGTGAAAACTTTGAATAATGTGAAGAATTTATGAAATATGTTGAGTATTTTAAGAGCTGGAGCTAAATATGTATTAGTGGCTTTGAAAACTGCTTGAAAAAGTGTGAAGATGTGGGATTTTGGAACATTCTGTCATCTGCTTGAATGGAAATAATGGCTAAAAAATGTAGAATATCTCTGAAATCATGAATGATATCAATGAGAAATTGAGGTGAAAATATAACAATGAAAATAAAGAATTCTATGCGCTGAAGAACATATGCCTCCTGCATTCACAACCAGTTATTTCTCTGCTGTCAATCATAGCCACTCTGCTCTGTGCTGCCAGCTGTTATTTTAGGCTCCTCCTCCAGCTCTTCATTCAGTGGCTAGGTTCTACTCAGAACAGAAGTCCAGGATCCTTCTTCCTCCATCACCACCACCAGTGCCTACACTTCAACCGCAAAAATGAGGATGTGATGAATGCATGAATAACTCTTTCCAGGTATATATCAGACAAAACACATCTCATTAGTTCTTGGACAGAAAAAAACGCATCATTTATGCTGTCCCAGTCAGAGACCACTGACACCTCCAGGTCACTAGTTCTGAGAATTTAAGCTTTTCTTAAAAAAAATATTTCTCCCAAAAAGGAAAATTCAGTCACCCCCATGATGATGAAAGACATTTCTAGAGCTTCACAGAAAAACAGCATTGCATAACTCTCCTGAACAACTGAAGTAGCTGGAGACTGATTCAAAAAAAAAAAAGAAAAGAAAAAGAAACCCAACATGGTTACAACAGGTTGTAATAATCCAAGTCTCCAGCAGCCCCAAGCTGAAAAGCACATTAATGCTTTTAGTTTGGGATCAACACTGGAGATTTTGGCTCAGAAATCAAATGATTTCCATCACCACCTGCAGTGTTTACACTCCAATCGCCAAGGGTTCTCATTCTTTTTGTACACATGCTAATAAATCTTCATATACACAAAAGAATTACAAGTTTCTCCTGATTGAAAAGGCCATTATGAGCAGGAGGAATGATTACAGCAAGCAAAACTTGTTTTAGTGTACCTATTGGCACCTTACTAAATATTACATTTAACAACAGAACTTCTACTTGATTGAAACACAGGGAATGAGACACATCTGAATGGATTTGATTTGCCAAGATAGGGATTAAAATAACCATTCTTAACGGAAACATATTCAAAAATGTAGGAGATATTAAAGGAATAGTTCAACATTTTGGGATATAGTTTAACAGTCTTTCTCGCTACAAATAATATGAGAAGATTCATATCATTTTCTTGTTTATACAATAAATATTAAGCTACAACCAGCAGCTGGTTAGTTTAGCTTTGCATAAACATTGGAGCTGTCCACAGGGGCTGGTTGCCCGCTATTCATGACTTGTCATTTTTGTACTTTGTTTTTTGTGCTGAGTAAACAAACACCATGTAATATATTTTGAGCTAGTTTCACAGGAGCTGGCAGACAGATTGTGTTACTTCTGGACGCAGTTGTTTATTCCAGTCTTTATGCAAATGTAAGCTAACTGTCTACTGGATGCAGCTTTGTCATGTACATATAGTGGTATTCCTCATCTAATTCTTGTCAAGTAAGCACATTTCTCAAGATGTCGAAGTAGTCCTTTCATAATCGACCTATATAATACAATTCAGTTACAAACAGTGCATCTTGTGTGTAGGTGTACTCCATCTGCCTTTTCTCCGAAGGGACCTCACCATGACCGCGATATCAATCTTATCATCTAACTCAAGACAGCAAGACAGTGAAGTTGCCGCGTTGCGTAGTTCCAGAAATGAGGACAGGTTCAGTACCTGGAAGTGAAAGTCAGTTCTGGTAATTACTGCAAAGCTCATATGGGGAAAATTGGAGTCAACAAGTAAACATGACTTCAGGGCTAGACACAGTTGTACCTTAAAACTAACAAATATCCTTCAAATGTATTTGAAAAATTCACAAGTGAGGGAGTGCTCTGATAAATTCCTGTTTCTTCAGAAGGCAACCTTCCAGTTGCGGGAATCTGAACTAGCTGGAGGCCTGCCAGGGACTTACAGTCACTAGCTCTGAGAATTTAAGCGTTTCTTAAAAAAAACCCATTTCTCCCAAAAAGGAAAATTCAGTCACCCCCATGATGACGACAGACATTTCTGGAGCTTCACAGAAAAACAGCATTGCATAACTCTCCTGAACAACTGAATTAGCTGGAGACTGATTCCAAAAAGAAAAGAAAAAGAAACCCAACATGGTTGCAACAGGTTGTCAGGCACAATCCAAGTCTCCATTAGCCCCTAAGCTGAAAAGCACACTAATGCTTTTAGTTTGGGATCAACAGTGAATATTTTGGCTTAAAAAAGTGTGTAAATAATGTCTCAACAAGTCAATCTGGGATCTTTGAGGCTTCTGGAGATTCACACCAAATGAACGGTATGGAGCCGTGTTTCTGCTTTGTTTCGTTTACATTTTAAAACAAGTCTCCATCTACTTCAGTTTAGGAGAATTCTGCAAAACTGTTGTACCGCGAGGCTCCAGAAATGTTCTGTGGACTACGAAACTTCACCCGACTTTCCACCAGCATTGGAAGGAGGAGAAGATGACTGCATTTTCATTTTTGAACTGTGAACTGTGCCTTTAAGGCAAGTTATTATTTTAAGCAGAGCATGTTCATGCCTTTAAACATGGCTGGGTGGGGTCTTCAGGGAAACTGTGCCTCATCAATTTAACTTAATATCAATATCTTTCATTTCATTCACGTGACGTGTTTTGTTTATGAACATAATCGTTTCTAATCCATGGATTAATTCTGGTCCCAAATGAATACAACACCATGTTGAGTCTGTTTCTGTGTAATTGATAACAACTTTTTTTCCTTTTTTGTTGTCAAGTCAGGCTTAACTCATCTTCATTGTTCGTGGGCGTGTAAACTGTTGACTGATGGTTCAGTTGACTTCTTCACTACATCGCTGCCGTGTTGAACACTCAGTGCGCTGACTGTGTGTCACCAGGGGTGTGGACGCGCAGAAGGGGTGGATCACGTGTTCCTGCGTTTTTTGTCAGGAACCTCTGGATCCATAAAGGGATCGCTTTTACCTGTCGTGCGCTCAGGTCGATCTGGTTGCCAGTCTCGTTTCAGCCTTTCCCGTCTGTCTAGCTGAGCACCGAAGGATCCCTCTGATTGGCTGCGGAGGGAAACGAGCGCTCTCAGCCCACCCACCGTTGATTATAGGGACTCTTCCTCGCAATCTCAGTTTCCTTCCTTGCATTGAGTCTGGGACCTGGCCCCGGGGCTGAACGGCACATACAGAGCACACATCATGGCAGCTACCCACAGCGAATACAGAGGCTACCTGCGGAGCACCGTCGACATGGAGGCAGGGCCGCACCGCTTCCACCCCGTGCAGAGCTCGGAGCCCACATACCGGCCACTCCTGTTCGGGACCCTCGCTGTTATGGGATTGCTTCAGGTGGCTTCCAGCGTTGCGATCTTATTACACCTGACAGGTTATCTGCAGGAGGTAGGCTCAACATGACACTGTGTGGTCTGCTTGGCTTTTGATCGCTTGTGCACGATATGGCACACTTTGCAAAGTCATCCGCTGTCGTCAGCATGTATGTAGGTTTACGCAGGCTTTGGTGCAGTGTGTAAATATTTATCTACAGATCCTTTCAGCAGATCTCTACTCGGCTACATGCGAGTGAAGAAAGTCCAGCAGCCGGCCCTTTTTACGCAATTTTATAATGTCGTAAAAAAATATCAGAGGAGGTTTCCAGCTTTCTATAAAGTTGGCCGTGTGTGCTCTTAGAAGTGAAGTAGCTGTAAGAAGTGAAAAACAACGTGTTTACGTGCAGCCAGTTGTGCAGTTTTGAGCGCCGCGGCTTGGTGCACTGTGTGTGCTGGCGCTGCGCTGCGCTGTGGCGGCACGCAGCCTGACAGAGCGCATCTCAGAAGCCCCGATCAAGTTTTCCACGGAGATGAGCGATTTCAGCGAGACATCCTGCGAGGGCTGCTGCTCGACTCAGAGCGCCGCGAAGCCGCGTTGAAGAGATAACATCTGTAAATACATGTGTCAGTCTTGCTAAATGACTTGTTTGCACAATACAGATGTTTTCACTCGAGGCTCTCAGGCTGCAGTGTCTCTTGCGCATGTTTACGCGCCATCTGGGGTTTTTATTTGTAATTCATATTTGTCAGAAGTTGTAAACTTTTGAGCCTAAGCAGAGCTGTTTTTCAAGGAGTCTGGGAGGAAGGAAAGTCTGGCAAGCTCAGTGAAGACTGGATGTTATACCTCGCTGGTCTGACAGTGCAAAGTCAGAGATGCTATCAAAATACATATGTGCCTACACGGTCCACTGCTTTTTGTCTTTGCCATCATGTAGGCTGCGTGTCTGGGATCTTGTAGAATAACATTTACGCTCTGCCACAGTTGTTTTTCTTCCTTTATGGCGGTTTTGGAGTTGAATAATTGTCATGTTTCAACAAGTCAAGAGAACCGACCGCATCTCCGCTCCGTCAGGATGCTCTGAGTTCACCTGGGGAGCATCTGTCTCTCTTTTTCTCTTTGCCGCAGTCTCTTTCTCAGTGTTTGTGTGTTAAATTTCTTTGGCTTGTCTTTGGCATAAACACATTGCAGTGTGGTAGTAGCTAGTTATGTACTGGATATGAGCCAGGTGAAAAAAAATAAATAAAAGGGAGCGAGGCAAAGGAGTAAAAGCCCCAGAAACAGCAGCCAAAAAGAGAGGCAGTGTTTAACTTCACAGCTGTTATCTCATTTAGTGTTATGACAGTATGACAGAGGGATATGGGTCCAGATCTTTAGGAGTGATTGGAGCATTCCTCGAATACCCAGCAGCATGAGATGCCCTCCTTTGGATTAACATGCAGCCCCTCTTTCCGGCTTTGATGACAGCTGCATATGGTAGCACTTTTAGAGTGAGTCAGGAGTTGTGTGCTGACTGCAGTTTGGCACTGAACCATCATCTGCCCTCAACACCTGTAGAACTTCCTGGAGATGGAGAGGGGAGCTGGAATCTGCACAGCGCCATGCCTATGTGGGAATGTGCTGATTGGGGCAGGTTTTAAAACGCTGCTGTGATTTGAACGATAGGGCTAAAGTGAGTTTTTATTGTTGCGTGTCTTTGTGCATCCGGCTGTGTGCATACATGAAAGCCTTGTGGTCATTTTCTTTAATATTATATACATGAAATCATTCAGAGAGTACAGCTGCATATGGGAACCAACGCGCAACCTTCAAATCACTTTGACTTTCTTCTGCTGTGGTGGAATGCAGAGTGGCATGTGGAAAATAACTTAACATCCCACACACACACACACACGCACGCACACACGCACACAGTAAAATATAAAATATTCCTCCCACTCACACCTGTCAGAGACACATTCTCATGGCAGATTTCATTCAAGATGTATAACTTTGGTATTTTCACATTTCTCTCTGACCTCGGCTCCTGTATTTCTGTCTCCAGGTAGATTTGTCCACAGCCCCACATCGGCCAATTGAGGTGAGTTTGTCTCCTTGCAACACTGCAGCACAACACAGCTTCTGGATGGAGCACATTCCACTCAGAGAAATGGCATTTTAACAGATTTACTTCCTGCTACGACAGTATGCGTTTCTGTGATCTTTGATATCAAAAGCAAAGCTACAACACTTTAACCATCAACCATTAAACATTGGGGCTGATTCCATCATTTCAATTTCTGTCAACGACAGGAGACTTTGTCTGAGATGCTCTGATTAGTCTTGGACATGACTAAACTGTAGTGACACAAAGTCTAAGCTGAATGAACCAAGAGCTGTCATGCTTGAAGCATACCTGGAATTTCCTCTTGTCGCTACCATGGGGGAAGTACAGCACATGCAATAATGTGGTGAGCAGCAAAATATCAATGAGACAATCATTTAAAAATTTTCACATAGCAGTCATCATGATATTCTCATGGGTGTGTTTTTAGTACATACCACAGCTTCTGTAAAGCAAGCCCCAAACCATAGGTGGTCACACAGGCTGGAGAGAGGTCAGACCACAGCAGGATAAACACCTTTTTGCCTTCAATATGGTCAAACAGCTTATCATTTAGGATTTTTACACAAGTTTGCGTAGGTACTTACTGACACTGTGCGCAGATAGTTTACTGCATCAATTGTTCATGAGTAACTCATCGTCGTCAGTGGTTGCGGTGCTCCTTCAATGATCAGTGGTAGCATGAGAAAGTTGTAAAATAGGAATTCTTAATTGCTGAAGTCATATTGTTTTTCCTAATCCCTTTTTGGAGATCACCGCCTGTTTTTTGGCACAGGTTCCGCCGAGCAAAAGCAAAAACCATCCAGGAAGTAAAACAACACAGAATAAAGGCCTGACTTTGCTTCACTGGTGTTTAGTTTCCCATTATGCTCTAATTTCCTTTGAAATTATGTATTTGTGTTTGCCCTGGGTATCCCTGGTGGAGTACTTACACAAACCACCCAGCCTGTCTTGGACTGAGGAGCTCATTGTGTCGTTGGCCCTCGGCTGTTTCCCATGGAGTGGGGGCAGGCGTGCTGGGAGCTTTATGAGGTGTCAGGGTGACAGGTCCACTTGGACCACACTGTGTTGTGTTAGGGTCAGCCGTGAGACCACCGGTGCTCTCTGCTGACAGTCGAGTGGAGTTGCTAGAGAGCAGGCCTCAGTGGACAGCTGTCAGTTTTGTAATCTCTGATGTGAGGCAGGATGTGCTGGCCTTTTGGTCTGTGGTCAGTGCGCTCTCGAGAGTGGTGAGAACACAGGACCATGAATCAGACACAGCTCATGAACTGAAATGTTTACAGTCTGTGGAGATCTGTACAACTGTGTCAGAGGAAGGTCTGACTGATGCAGTATCAAACACAAAGAGACGATCTGCTTTGGTGGCCAAGCTTTGAGTGAGAGGACTTTTGTTCTAGCGAAGCATTGTAGAAACCACTCATCAACATAATGGAGACAGTGAATGATGTATGCGGTGTGTAGTTAAAGGGCTAAACTGTGGTATTCCAGGACCAGGCATGTGAAATCAAGTCAGCAGCTGAATGTGTATTTAGAGGCAGACATTTGTCCCTCATGTAGCACTTTAATTCTAGATCACACTGTAGATCAGGAAGCTGCCAAGCTGCTGCTTCTTTGTTTAAGTAATCTCTTCTCTCTGGTTAAAGAGGTATGACGTGGTCCCACCACAAATCAAGATAGATACCACAATGTAGAGCCAATTGCGAGCATGTTCACAATTACTTTGTAGCCTTGGCAAGGCGATGTTTACCCCTGTGTCGTTCCAAGTCGCTGTGCTATAAACATGTTTGTGTAGCAAATAGATTTTGGAGGAGAGACAGTGCTAATCTTAGTTTGAGAGCATGGCACATTTGTCTGGATTTGGGTTGTGAATAAATACTCTATGGTAATATTAGCACAGCACAGGTGCGGTATTGCGAAAGCATATTAATGGTGTTGGTGCGACTGACAATGGAGTTGAGTTTGTTTGGAATGTGCTCAGAGTCGCTGTGTGTGGTTTCTAAGTTGGTGTGTTTAAAATGTCTATCCGTTTCAACACTTTCAGTTTCCCTGTGTCGTTCCTGTTTTAGGTGGCAGCTCCAAGTCAGGGTGAGATGATATTGCCATGACACTCAAGATAATTGGATAGGAGGAAATTACTCTGAAACCATAAAACAAGTTACAACACCTTTACAGTAGTGTATAATAATTTTTTTAAATGTATGTATACATCCGCAAGCTAGTACAGACTCACGTTGTACTAATTTAATTTGCAGTTTTTACAAAAAGCATCCAAAAAGTTGTCTCACCTAAATCACTAAAGGAACTGACAGAATGGTACGCGTTTTAATACTGTTATTTCACTTGTCTGAGAGATCTCCTGTGTGAGTGAGAAGGTAGAGGCAGAAAACAAAACACTCACACATCTGGCATGTGATTAAAACATCAGGCGTAAGAGAGTTGGCAGCTCGGGTGCAGTAACTGTTTACTTGCTTGGAAACCATGTTTTCGTTGAGTGTATATGCTCTGTCTTGCCTGAGGATGACAGCCCAGCTCAGACTGTGTATGGCGGCGTCACTGGCCTTGAATAGAATCAGCACTTGGGGCTGAAATACAGTCCAGATACTTTTTTGAGCCAAGTCCGTGAGAAGCGCAGTCTATCTGAAAGGTTACACTCACTAGGAGGCCTCTCTGTCACTGCCTCCGGCCCCAAGTACGACCATGGCTGGAATAAGAAAATAGGCTAGCCAAAAAGAATGGATAATGCACACAGACATGCAGTCAGTGCACGCTCATCCATTTACTGTCTTCAGAGACACGCATAATCTCTTACAAGCAGACGGTTATATGAAGAGACAGCAGAGCAAAGCTGTGGTAAAATATGTCAAAATCCTATCATTGCTTTAAGAGAAAGTAATTTGCGTGTGTGGGTGTATGGGGGTGGAGGTGGAGGTGGGGGGTTCAATTGCTGATGTCTCCTTATTGATGTGGGTCTAAGTTTCAAATTGGGCAACTTCTCTGAGTAGCAGACGTTACAACACACACACACACACACACACACACACACACACACACACACACACACACACACACACACACACACACACACACATAGTAAAATCATCTGTCATTCAATGTTTGTTAAATGAACTTTTTTCTGTTTTCTTCAGGAAGTACAGACGGAGCCAGTGCTGAACGCTCTGAGAGACCCAAGGAAATCTGGTAGACGGTGCAAAACTCAAAAAGACAGCCTGCCGTCAGCTCATCTACTAATCAAAACACCTCAAGAGTTCTCAAAGAGTAAGTCCACTTCAATTCCCATCCAACTGAAATTGCACGAGAAACCCTTACCTGTCAATCTGGCTTTGTTACAAACACAGTGATGCTATTTGGTTACAGCTGATTTCGCCAGCTCTCCCTGAGTTTACTATCACTGTCAACATACATAATTAGAAAGACTACACAGCCAACAGTCACATAAGTGATGTCTCGTTAAACAGTCACTGAACCCAATAACAAAAACCTTGTACAGCCAGACTATCATCTTCGTTAACTCAAAAAACAGACTAATCTTTCTCCTTTAGCTGCCAGTATACTCAGACTTGTGATTTTCACCTTACTTAATACCTTTTCAGAATAGAATAGAATGGAATTACTTTATTGATCCCAGACTGGGAAATTATTTTGTTACAGCAGCAGTGGGTCCACAAAAAAAAAGAAAAAGAAAAGAAAAACGCTCTGTACATAACATAAATGGAAAGCAAGATATATACAATGTATATACACAGTGCAACTATACTATAAACTATACTATGTACTATAAATTGTGCCAAAGTGAGGGCCATGTTAATGACATATATCAAGCTAGAAGATGTAGTGCACTGAGCGATTTTACACAAAATCAAATGGTACTTTAATATCTTCACAACACTGTGACTTTCTTAATTTTTCTAAACTATCTTTAAATGGACAAACATCATATGTGCCATCCATGGCACAACTTAGACACCATCAAAATGTGTTCGACTCTTGCCATTAACTAATTTAAATATTCATCTCTCTATAAATTGTGTAGCTGACTGAGCCAACTGACCAAACCATTGTTATCCTGCTCACATATAATCTGTCCAGGAGTGATACCGTGAAATATATCTGACTCAACATGATTAAATACTGTTTCTTAATAATGTAGGATGGGAAGATTATATTTCATAAAATGCTAGGTTAGCATGGTTGGATATTACCCATTAATTTCTGAACTGCATCAGTACTAACTCTGAAGCACACATTGTCCATGTATGCACTAAACAAAGTCATTCCTACAGTCATTCCTAAGTCATGCTACAGTTGCTTTCTGTTTTATCTGCTGATTCTCAACAACACTACAAATTTTTGCTAGCACCAACACAGTAGTATGTTTTAATTTGACAAGCAACCCAGCGAATCACAAGTTAAAAGAGAGGTTAGTAAGTTAGAAGAACTTACAAAGGGCTTTACACATAATTCTTTGTGCAGATTGTTTTATGTTAAGCAAAGAAAAATAAATAGATGAATATAAATTTAACAAAAATCTCTTGTTTTATGCTTGCCATGAAGACGGTGAGCCGAAGGCCATCACCATTGACTGGGACGATGTGCATGATTTCCGCCACAAAATGGGCTATGAGAAGGGAAAGCTGCTGGTGGAGGAGTCAGGCTTCTACTATGTTTATGCCAAGACCTGCTTCCGCTACTACGAGTTTGTACGAGAGGACAGCAGTCAGGTCAGGGGCCAACCAGTGGATGTTAGCAACACCCAGCTTTTCCAGTATGTCCTACATGAGAGCAGCAATAAGAGGAGCAAGGCTTTCCAACTGATGAAGACGGGCAGCACTATGCGCTGGAACAATGCGAGTTATAATATGTACTGTGCTCAGCAGGGCCGAGGGGTTCGACTGGAGCAGGGGGACGCCTTGTTTGTGAATGTGTCTAATGCTTGGATGCTGGACCTGGCGGGAGAAGGGACATATTTTGGGGCCATAAAGTTGGGTAATTGAGATTTAAACACGTGGGGAGCGGACATGCTACTGAACATTTCATATGCCAAAGAACCACTGTTAGTGATTTGTAATGTTAATTTGTCTAAAAAGTGTGTGTTTTTTATATACATGTGTTGTTATTTTACGTTGCTCTTTGCCAAATAGCCTTGGAGTCCTTTTGTTTAGAAAAGGTAATTAAAGGTAATGTTCTTTGAAAAACTTGTCAAAAAAAACAAAACAAAAAAAAACAACAGCCACAAAAAAAACAAGACACAGCCGTCAACTTCATCCAAAAAATAGCACTGGACTTTCTTCTTTTCTTTTTTACTTATATTTCAGTTCAGCTGAGACTTAAGCGTAGACATGTGTTTATGCACTAATTAAACAAATCACAAGGGAGCAACCAAGGAAGTAACTTTGTTGGCAAGAAGTGCACTGAGAAAGGATTTATCAGTGTTGATTGTTGAATTTTTTTTTTTTTCAAAAAGAACATTGTAGCTGATAGAACATCTGCTTGTACTCTGGACTCTGTGCAGATTATCACAGAATAAAAAGAAGAAAACTCCCCGGTCCGTCTCTGACCCACAGCAGTGAATGCACACATGTTTTCCAGAAAGGTTTTGTGAGTGTGAACAAGGCAAGCAATGAGGCATCCTCACTGTAAGTAACTCAACAGTATCATTCGAAAGAGGCAGTTAGATGGAGACTGACTTCACCCTCAAAGTCTGTAAGGGACCACTGAAACCAAATACCATGAAAAATTCACTTAGACTCTGACATTGTTTTTTCAAGCAACAAAACCAGTTGAAAAAGGTCACGTGTGTGCTCCACAAGCTCATGTTGTCCAGTTTTCTGCCTTGACAAAAATCTAAGGAGGTGCCTGCTTTACTGATTACACGACGATGTCATTTTAAACAATGTCATTTTAAACAATGTCAGTTTAAACAATGTCATTTTAAGGAGGAAATGACACTTGTTTGTTAAGTTAATGTTAATCAACAAGCGATGCGGATAGCTGGACTGTCTGACCATAAATGACATGAATAGACTTCTTTAACTAGAGGAACCAAATTGAGTTTGGTTCATCTTTAACTTAAATTTTTGTTTTTCATTTGGCTCTTCAGTGAGGTAAATGGGAATATGCACTAAATATTTATTTATTAGCTATAGAAATACAGAGACAGGTCATTGTTTAAGTGACCTTTCAGCTGTAAAAATCATTTATATTTTATGTCTGTATGACCGCCATTATGCAACACTTAGAGGAAATAATAGACACGCTTTTTGTTATTAAAACACAGGGGCTTCATTTTAAATACCATATTTATGTATCATGATTTTGACAATTCTGTGTGCACTTGCTTAGCCAAAAGCAATATGGATATATTGTTTCTTCTCCAAGATTGTAGCATACCTGTAAGAGCTTCATCTGATTTGTTAGTTTTTTCCATTCAGTGTTCTTTTTATTTATGTTTGTGTATGTTTTAATAAAAAAATACTTTTGTAACAATGTGTCATGTGTATTGACATTTCCCAATTCAGACTGCTTGTTGCTGTTTCCTGTGAACAAGATTAAACTTCACAGGATTAGGTCGCAGCCACCTCGTACTGTAAACAGGTGAACAGGCCACCCTGACTGTAATATTATTGTGATATGTAATTTGATAATCTCCGAAATCTTCGGAAAATTCAACACCGCTATGGCCAAAGAGTGAAGTCATGCTGTTCCTTTACCCTGCTGTGACCCCTGTCAGAGCAGCCCACCAGCTCATTACAGAGATAGGTTGTATAGAAAAACCGCCCACTGGTGCTCCAGTGCTGTTAACTCACAGCAGACATTTTGGACCACAGCACACAGCGACCTGCAGAATAAACAAGAAACAGACTGCATGGGATGGGAATAATGATGAGAATTTCATTACTTCACTGTACTGTGTATAAGTCGTTTTGATCATTGTGGCGATGGGTCTCCCATGAAACCCCACGGCATGTGCAGGAAAAAAAAGAAGTGTTTTAATGTTGGAGCCGAAGCCAAACAATTCCTTTATTGTCTGTACTTGGGCGTTCACCAGCATATGGCCAGAGAGTGGTTCACACGTTTTTGCTGTATGCTGGGACCTCACACGGCTCTCAGCTCATTGTTACTGAGTTTGAAATAAAATCTGGGGTTTGAGGAGAAACACTTGGCTGAGGTAGAAGGAGCGAATGAGGATTTGAGTTTTACATGATTTTCATTGCCATATTTTCTGAAGTGTAACCCACTGACTTCAAAAGTGTTATATTTAAAGCTAGGATTAGTAAGCTATTCTAAAAGCATGTTTTTATTATATTTGTAGAAAATCTAACATCCTGATAGCAATCAACAAATCAAATGCTCTGACAAATAAAAGGAAAAAAAATCCAGGATCTGAGTCTCTAAAAAGCCGATCCTATCATCTCATTCAGCTTGCATGAAGCAGAAGAATCTTTATTTAGTATGTCACATACAACATAGTAAAACTGGTGCTCTGCACTTTACCCATTCTTAGGGAGCAGAGGGCATTGTACATGCTCAGGAACCAATCCAGACCTTAGCTAGTGTCTGGTTAAAGGCACTGACTAGATAATCAAAATAATGTACATGTTTTGATGGTGGGGAAAACTGGAGTACCTGTATGGGTTATACAAGCAAGGGCTAACGGTCTATCCACCTATGTACTGGCATACCTGCAGACATTCACCCTTTGCTCTCGCACATGACCAGTCTTCCCCAAGACTAGGCGGATGCATTGCTGATTGCTGATAGGCCAATATTGAGCTAGTGGCACAAGAATGTGAGAGAAAGCGCAGACAACATTTCCCAATACAAACATGCTGGCTTCCGTGCTAATACTAGTCATGTTCCTTGTATATATTCATTATGATAATGTGATAAGGTGTTTTCTTGCAAGCAAGGGAGACATGATGTAGCTGGATATGTTAGCAAAGACATTGATGTGCTGAGCCTCTCCACCTGTTGTTTAGCAGCTAACACTATACCAGTAGCACAAAGCACAAAGTCCCTGAGCCAAAGAACAGAGCCGCAATAGCAGCAAAACTCTCCTTCTGCGACTAATGCGAGCACAATGGACATACCTACAGCACCGGGTAGCCTTTTCGGACTGAGGTATGTTAGTGACTGTTATTTTGCTTGTTTGTATTAGGGTTGTCAGTCCATTATAAAATGCATCTAATAAATTACAAGCTTTGTGATACATACCAAATTTTTCCCATGAGCATTCAAAAATATTTTATCGCCAGTCAATTTTGGTCTGTAAGTGAATCAATGAATAAATGCACTTTCTGAACTTTAGAAGGGGGTGATATTTCAAGTTTATAGTATTAGAAATTTATAGTACTTAGAAAATTCCTTGCTGCATAATTTGCACAAAACGATGTTCCTGTCGATAGTTCTGTCTGGGTGTTTTTATGTTCTTTCCTGACAATGTTTCCAATTTTTTTTTTTTTTTTTTACAAATAACTTAATTTTGTGTTTAAACTTGAAAAAAAATAGTGGCCTGAGAATGTTAACTGTTTTACAGGAGGAAACACTGGCTGGAGTGGAACTTTTTTTCCTTTCAGTATGCTCTGTAGCATTAAGTTATCTGCCTCCATCATGTTTACAAAGCTACTGTGGAACGTGTTCAGCAGTGTTGGGCAAGTTACTGAAAATTAATAATTAGTTACAGTTACTAGTTACTTCTTTTAAAAGTAATTGAATTACTTTACCCATTACTGTGTATCAAAAGTAATTAGTTACTAGGGAAAGTAACTTTTAAGTTACTTTTATGTCTGCTTTTTGAATGTAAATATGAACAGTACTGAACAGTCAAACACAAAAAACATCATTTTCAGACCTATTTATTGTATTTAACAGGGCAACAGGCCTTCAAATCAAGCAGTAGTACAAAAGTCCCTTTAATACTTTAAGGGACTAGCTTTGTCAAAGCGTGTTGCTTCAACAGGTGCTTCGTAAGACTTGAATGGCTACTCTTTGCTGTGGATAGGTTCTTTACACCTGCACATAATTGACAACTTATCACTACATTTTTGTCTCTAATTTGGACAAGTGAAAAGTAATGTCCATACTTCCAGGAGAGAAAGCTCATTCTATCCACACTGTTGGCCATGCTGTGGTTTAATGCTGATTGACTGATCGATTTGATTGGTGTATCACTGAGCCACCATAAGGTCCTGTGACGTTAGATCAGAAGCAGCTAAAGTAGGCCTGTCTGTTGTTGTTTCAGGAAAAGGGCGGTGTGTGAGGTGTGTGTGCGTGAGGTTTGAGTGGGTGAGCGAGAGTGAGCGAGCGTGCATGCTTAAGTGCAGTAGGTGAATGAATGGGAGAGGAAGGAAAGCGAAGGAGGTAACAGTAGTAGACCAAGCTAATAATGTACAGTATAGGCTGCAGTTTGGCTGTGGAATCAAGGCAACAGCTCCACAAGATACAGCAAAGCTCCCTGATATTATTTCCCGACCAGCATAACACATAAAGGGGGTTCACCCGGAAGGTAAACATAAACTTTGGCCCTGGAGGAAATCATCTCCCTGTGCTTCCTGACCACGGTCCGGGAGCCGAGCAGGAATGGTATAACACTGTCTTCTTGTCTGCAAGCGTTCATTTTTCACGAAAGACATTTAAGCGAGTAACAAACTTATTTAAATTTCAGTAATTGTTATTGTTACCTGATTAAAAAAAATGTTTTGTTACATGCTTGTTACCGCTAAAAGTAGTGGAATTACAGTAGCGCGTTACTTTATAGCATGTCACTCCCAACACTGGTATTCAGTGACATACGGTCAAGGTATGCAATGGTTGCCACAATCTTACCAACCCAAGTTTTAAGTGGCCTTTGAATGATACCTTTTTAGAGGACATTGTGCCTAAAACAATGTTTTTTGTGAACTACAGTATTTTATGCAAATGACAAACAATACTTGCTCAGAGTTTTGCAACATCACAACAATGCTGCTGTGGTGTCCATAGGGCTACTCTGTCTCAGATTTAAATAGCAGAAGCCATAACTGTAAACAGCGGACTTCCGTAGTGTGCCGACCTTTTGAAGTGACTTGATTTCTCAATTCCTGGCGCTGAGCAGAAACCATTAAAATGTGTTGTGTCAGTAAACATTATGGAAAGCTTGGCGTCTGCTGGACCCCCACCCTGAGCACATACACACATACATACTCCCACTCAACACACATACTCACATCCACACACACACACACACACACACACACACACACACACACACACACACACAGACAAAGGTTTCACTTGCTTGCTCCACTCAGTGGTTCATAAAATGGGCCCATTTGGCAGTAGTGTGGAACTTACCGGCTTATTTTATTACTTACATATGTAAAAACACAAGGAGCTATGGCAATGAAATGCAATGGCCAAATCCACGTCAGAGTAGGTCTACATATTAACTCGCACTACAGGGCATAAAATGAGTTGCCTATTGGTTTTCACTACTTTCGAGACGTCTTCAGATATTCCATGATGGTATGTCGCAGACGAGCTCCAGTGGAGCAAATGTGGGACTTTATTCATGTCCTCTATGGTTTTATGATGCTATGATGATCTCCATCAGACATTATTTCAGAGCCTTCAGAGTCAGCTAAGAGGTGGAGCTGTTGATTCAGAAAAACAAAGTCATGTGTTGGAAAATATATCAGGGTGTTTTCCCCAAATAAGCAGCACCAGAGGCATCGATATAGAAGTAAATGCCATTAGCTAACTATGGGTGCTTAGCTTTATGAGACTTTGTGGTGAGGAGGAAATGGAGCTCTGAGAAGTGAGTTTTAGCGAGCAGCTGGAGGGCTTTGTTATGTGCAGTCAGGTTGCTTCGTGATTTGCACACTCACACACATTTAAATAGGCACGCACTTACACACTCAAACTATCAATGCATACATTTGTGCCCACACACATTAATAAAACACACATACAAAGGCACAACCAACCTAGTGAATGCACACCCCTCTGCTGAGTCAGCAAGGCCAGCTTTTTTCACAAGCAGGGCCCTCGCCCTTTGTCTTCACCCCAATATAGCTCACATGTCTCTGGCTTTTGATGTCTGACGTTTTAACCACTTGGCTAATGCTAACATTAGTGTTATTAAAACAATAACAGAGTGAGATTTACAGGCTATGGTGCAGACGCATGGGCGTGAGATAGCAGGAGGGTTATTACTGTAACCAGGCCCTGTCATCTCTTGCATGAGCTGTCGGCAAAGAGTGTGTGTGCCAGACTGTCTATGTCTGTGAGTGAATGTGGTGGTCTATCTGTCTGTCTTTCCTCCATCTTTACTTTGAGAGGGATGCGACCAGTCAAAAGTTTGGACACACCTTGTCATTCAATGGTTTTTCTTTATTTGTATTCTTTTCTACATTGTAGATCAATACTGAAAACATCCTAACTAAGAAATATGTTTTTTATCTTATATCATTCAAAGTTGCCACCTTTTGCTTTGATGACAGCTTTGCACACTTCTGGCATTCTCTCAGTCAGCTTCATGAGGTAGTCGCCCGGAATGGTTTTCAATTAACAGGTATGCCTGGTCAAGAGTTAATTTGTGGAAATTCTTGCCTTCTTAATGTGTATGAGACCATCAGTTGTGTTTTCAGAGCTAGGGTTGGTACACAGTTCAGTACAGTGTATAGCGCTATTCGACTACTGTTCTAATTCATATTATGGCAAGGACCACTCAGCTAAGTAAAGAGAAACAACAGTCCATCATTACTTTAAGACATGAAAGTCAGTCAATCTGGAAAATATCAAGAACTTTGAATGTATCCACAAGTGCAGTCGCAAAAACCATCAAACACATGATGAAACTGGCTCTCAGAGTACCATCCCTGGAAAGGAAGATCCTCTTACCTCTGCTGCAGAGGACTAATTCATTAGAGTTACCAGACTCAGAAACCACAAATTAACAGCATCCCAGATTAGAGCCCACATAAATGCTTCACAGAGTTCAAGTAGCAGACACATCTCAACATCAATGGCCTTCATGGTCGAATTGCTGCAAAGAGGCCACTGCTGAGGACGAACAACAAGAAGAAGAGAAATGCCTGGGCCAAGAAACACAAGGAATGGACATTAGACCAGTTAAAATCTGTAATTTGGTCTCATGAGTCTAAATTTGAGATTTTTGGCTCCACCTGCCGTGTCTTTGTGGGACGCAGAAAAGGTGAGTGGATGATCTCTACATGCATGGTTCCCACTGTGAAGCATGGAGGAGGAGCTGTGATGGTGTGGGGCTGCTTTGCTTATGACACTGTTGGTGATTTATTCAAAATTCAAGGCACACTTAACCAGCATGGCTATCACAGCATCCTGCAGCGACATGCCATCACATCTGGTTTGCGCTTAGTTGGACCATCATTTGTTTTTCCAACTGGACAAAGAACCAAAACACACCTCCAGGCTTTGTAATGGCTATCTGACCAAGAAGGAGAGTGATGGAGTGCTGTGTCAGATGGCCTGGCCTCCACAATCACCCAACCTAAACCCAACTGAGATGGTTTGGGATGAGGTGGAACATAGAGTGAAGGCAAAGCAGCCACCAAGTGCTCAGCACTGCAGGGAACTCCTTCAAGACTGTTGGAAAACCATTCCATGTGACTACCTGATGAAGCTGATTGAGAGAATGCCAAGAGTGCGCAATGCTTTCATCAAAGTAAAAGGTGGGTCCCTTAAAAAATATAAAATATAAAACATATTCTGGTTTGTTTAACACTTTTTTCACTGCTCACTGCATTATTCCATAGGTTCCTTCATAGTTTTGATCTACAATGTAGAAAATTGTAAAAATAAAGAAAAACCATGAATGAGAAGGTGTGTCCGAACTTTTGACTGGTAGTGTAGATGGATTCTTTTACTTCTCTTTCAAACCTTCTGTCTTCTCCGGCCAAGATTTTAACATTGCTGTCCTAAAAGGAATGATTTAAGCAGACTCTGCTGCCCACTTATATCTGAGGGAGAAAACGATACTACCTATCACCCACCTACAATGCTGTGCTGAGTTCCCTCCACAGACTGCTGAACAACCATTCACACCTGGGCTCACCTGGCTCTAGCATCCAACATGAAGGCTGGCTGGACCAACGACCCACAAGTGGCCCTAACCACTCTGAAACTCAGAGCTCACACATGTTCTTAATGACCCTGTAAGGACACTTCCACACAGAGTTTAGAAAACCTGCAATTCCCCATCAGTTAGTTTGAACTGAAGAAGCCTCTTGGATGAGAGGTGAAAAAAGTCCAGTTGCCTATGATACAGCACAAAGAACAACCATGACCTGGATGACTGAGAACTTTCATCAACATGTTTACACATCAAGTTTGTTTATAGGTCAACAATTACACTGCATATTTGAAAAGAGCAGTATGAACCTTTTGTGGCTCCAGAGGAAGCGTCATGTAATCTGGTAGATTGCCTCCAGTGATCTCACTTAGTGGCTAGAATACATTGTGATTTTGTAGAATAAAATTTGTGATATCTTTGGTTCTGCTCTACTGATTTTGATCATCTGTTTTTAAACTGTCCATATTGAGTACAACAGTGTTATAGAAGTGCAAGGCTAGACCAGTGGACTGTGTTTCAAAACCTGCAATATCCACAATGTCACTGAATGTTGCTGAAGGCTAATGAATCATATTACAAGCAGCTTCCTCTGGAGCCACAAAAGGCTTTACCACTTTTTTTTTTACATATGCAGTAGTACTCCTCAAGACCTGTTAACACATTTTCATGTGTCAAATTGGAGGAATTAACCTTAACAAGTGATCTTCCATGCCTTAAAGAGCAAAATGAGTTTCTTATCTGCTAATCTTGCTAATCTGACTTCAGATTGGGAATTAGAAAAATTTAAAGGAAATTCATGCTAACAATACCTTAGTGGTAATAGGGTTAGGGTTCTTTTTTTTGTCATGCACCCCTTTGGAAGTGAAGAACATACCCCTGTCTGGAGACAACTACACTTATTAGATTCATTGTCAATGTAAAATAAATTGACGAATGGAGATTTCCCAACAATGCACAATTAATTAACACCAACCAAAGATTAATTATTCCAGATTACAATTTTGAGGAAAAGCTTGCAAACAACAACAATAATCATTTTAAAAAGATTATAAGTATGAGCCAAGTTTGAAACTGGAAATAGGGAAGAACAAACTGGACAGGGGCCATTGACCCACACTTTATGCCCCAGGACCCTGTTGCAACAACTGGTCTTTACTAAGCCAGGTCCTAGCTGATAGGTCGGTCTTAGTTAAGACCCATCTTGAGAATGGATTCTAGGTTGGCTGCGCAAGCCAAACTTAGGACTGGTCTTACTGATGCCCAGCCACATGAATGCCATGTGACAATGGCTATTGCCTAGCAGCAGCCAGTACTACGTTGATACATTTTTTATAGTGCTTATTTAGGAAATAGGGCAGTGAATGCGTGTGTAGAGTATGTGGTCTCCTGAGATACCAAGCTGCAGAAAGTGACAGAGAATATCAGCAGAGAAGAAAAGTTAGCAGTTGGTTGTCAGTTTTCCAGTATATCACAAACTATAATTGTTTATCTTCCTCTTCCTCTTGTAAATTATGATGAAATGCATTAGGTGAATCCTTTCTCTGTATAAAAGAATACTGTGTTTGTCTCTGTGTTGCAGTACCAGCATGTCAACTACTCCGTGACAACATAAATGACATGCCTTGTTAACAGCAGGTCAGCTGCAAAGATGAGTGCAACACACAGCCTAAATTTTTTACTTCACACCTGCTCCTGACAAGGCACAACATTTAGGCTTAGTCTTAGCCAGCAGAAGGCTTAAGCTCAGGTAGTGCAACAGGTGTAACTGTCAGCTTGGACTCGAAAATTGTATTGTGTACTGTGTAATATTGTAATAATGACATCTGAGCACCCATGAGTCAAGATCGTAACATGTTGGGGGTCATCACAGCTGGTGTAATTACAATTCTTATGGTCTCTAGTTCTTCTTTTTCTGCTGCCTCACAATTTTCTATTTTCCAATTTACACTGCATGTACTTCCCAACATAAATTGATAGAAAACACACAAGGCAGAGATGGTCCAGGGTTTTTTTTTTTTATCCATGACAAAGTATATTTTGCTATATTTTATATATCAATCAGACCAAGCCCCAACACAGGCAGGAGGATGTGCATCAGGCAATATGACTCCTTTATTTTCAGATTTCTTCTTTCTCGCTGGACATCTTCTATCGTTTTCTAACCTTTTTTAACTTCCCTAATATAGATCATTAAAGTTTTATCTAATGCAATGTTTTCCATTCAAATGTTATTGTATGCCTACAAATTCCCTTTGCTTTGCTTTCAAACCTGCGGTACAGAGCTCTGATCACTGGTTAGCCCACATATTTATTCATGGGACTTCAAATTACACCCAGAGGAAGAGGGAATGTTCATAAAGTTGAAAATGGAAAACAATGTGATTGAACTTCTAATAGACACAGTCAGTACAGGCAGGAAGAAACACAGGGATACATGAATCCATGCAACCACACTCAAGTGTGTGCGCAATACCTCATGCACACACACACAGATACACACATGCATAGACAGAGGGAATCCCCATCCAAGTCAAACAGCTGCAATCTTCAGTGTAATCCCTGGATAAAACATCTTAGATGGATCAAGTAGCTTCTATTTAGATGTGGTGACACCTGGACAGAGTCATAAGCAACATTGGCTAACACATTCTCATGAGGACACCTGCAACTCACAGTCCTCCGTCTGATCAAGTCCAAACCCTTAGTAGTATTAACAGCCTATGACAATTCTTAAGGTAAATTAAGTAACATTGGAATGTGTCCTTCCTCTCGGTCAGTCAGTTAGCCAGTGGGTCTGATCTCTGATGTAGTGACGGTGGGGGGATGACTCAGACAAAGGGGTTGTGCCAGGACAATGTCAACATGTGAGACCTAAATCAGCAGAGGCTCCCAGACTTCCCAAACCGCCAGCAACAACAAGCAACACACCCAGAATTGAGACAAGCTGGAATGTCATTCATATGGTCCTGATTTCATCCCTCTCTGACTTCCTTTCCATTTTTTTCCATCCAATGTCAAGGAGATGGATTGGCTGCTTGGTTGTTTGGTTGGCTGACTTGTTGACCCAAAGATTTGTTGAATGACTGGTCCTCAGTTGCCGGGTTGCTGGTTGGCTTGTCATCAGGCCAGTGTTGGTTGACCCTCTGAGTAGACAAGTCTGACAGTTAGTTGATTGGCTGCCCTGTTGCATCTGTGGATTACTTTCATAACTGAGTATTTTAGATATCATTGTGAAACTTACTAAGGTAATCAGATATGTTTACTTCATTTTAAGTAAGAGTGAATATGTGGTTACACAAAAAAATGTTTCAACAGTAGAGAAGATCTTTGCTTTAACTTATGAAATAAATTCAACATTCATAATTAATTAGTCATTTTCCAATACTAGTTATATGACATTTATGTTTGTAATTCCCTAAACTACATACACAAAACGTCAAAAACTGTATAGACTAATACATAATAACATCGACTAATACGTCATAATTAATACTCAAGTCAGAAAAATAACGTATTCAGTGTTGAGGATGAGTTCAAGAGTCTCACAGCCTGAAGAATGAAGCTGCTCTATAGTCTGGTGGTACGGCAGCAGATACTTCTGTATCTTTTGCCAGATTGCAGCAGGGTGAACAGACTGTGGCTGGGTGGGTGTTGCCTCACTTTAACAATATCACTACTGCTCTGTAGATGGGTACCTGTCCAGATTACACTATCAATATTATTTATTCATTACTGCTCAAGCCTTCTGAGGTTGGGAGAATGCCTAGAGTGTCAGGTCACTGATAGAAATGCTACATGAGATGAGTATCTTCTAAATGCTATCAAAATGCATTATTTTACTTAGGCTATAGCAAGACTGTATGACTGATTTGGAGCAGTGTCCCACTCTGATTGTTCCAGCAGTTCCATTTGAACGAACTAAACCCCAAACTCAAACATCACTTCTATATTTTTGACCAGACCTATCCATACTTTAGCCCTCACCTGCTTTGAACCCGCTGGCATCTGACAACATGGGCATGTAACGATGCAGTGTGGGAAAAAAATGGACATTGCAAGAGAAAGAGAAAAGGTAGAGCTGTGAGAGCGCACATTAAATGGAGAAAAGCCTTGGAGGATAGTGCCGCTAAATGCTGAACTAGTAGTGCTTAAAAGAAAAAAAAAATACAATTAATTGTAATTCCCTTTTCTTTTCCCCTTTTTCTTTTTAGTCCATTTTCTTTTTTTCATTTAACCACCTGCTGTCAATACACAGACACAGGGCCTGCTTTTGATTCAACAGCGTGTAGCTCCATAATGACACTTTGAGCAAGAGATTTAGAATCAAGATCAGATAGAATCATGTTTGGTAAATGGAATTACTTGACTTACTGTCAATTCAGTCAGTTGTTTGGTTGGTTGACGATGGACTCATTATAGACTCAGATCAACAATGAGCTGACATTGACTTGACAGATTATTGCTGATCTTTGTGGTTTTATTAGCCAGTGGGTTGTGGCGAAACAGTCATGGCTGCAACTTGCTGTTTGTGCAGATTTTAAATATCATAATCTAAATAATCCTTGCATTGTGTAACAAATTATAGAGACAATAACATTGTTGGTTATGATGTAGATTTAAGTAGTTGCATATTTCGTGCTCTCTTTAGGATTCTTTTAAAAAGAATGAGAAGATGCATGGGGCCAAACCGTGAAGAGGTGGCTAATCTTTTGTCATAGTCTACATCGAGGAACAAACCAACTTAGTTTAGATGGAAGACCTTGTATTGAATTTTGACCACAGGCCACAAGCAATTTACTAAGATGTATTACTTTCCATAACTCGAATGACAAAACTTCCCCATTAAACTCAAACTGGAAATATCACGGTTGGCAATCTTTCTGATTCTTTGTGAAACTAGGCTGATGTCAGCTGCAATGCAGTGCATTAGATTTGATCTTATCTCAGTGCTACAACACACGCATTCTGATTAGAGCAGCAGTTTTCTGTTGGGCTGGCCTTAATACGACCACGCAGCACATCCTAACCACCAAGACATTTCACAACCAAGAAGGCCTCAGCCACATTCTCTATATGTCAAATTCTCATTGCTTTATATCTCAATTCTTATTTCATTAAATATACCCCTGCTGGTTTTCTGTCTGTGCAGCATTATGAACTCGCAGCCTGTTAGCAAATATTTGGACTGTCAGCTATTTGGGCACATCAGGAGATGAATTCTCACATTACATTGTTGACAATGAGAAGAGACAGTTGGACAGCCTGTGAAGCTGTAGCCTCTCCTTACAAATATGGTGCTATGTTAGGAATGTACAGAAACAGCTTGACAGAACATTTATATCAAGACATGTTACTCTGGGCTCAACACAACAAGAAATGTGAGTAAAGGCTGCACACTTAAAGCTTGTATGTGAGCTGGCACCTTTGGCATAGAATTTTACTCCCTCAAAAGTACAGGGAATATAACAGGTTAATCAGGTTTAGAAAGAGAAAGCTGCGGTTGAAAATAGACTTGGAAGAAGATCAGGAATGATGAACCATCAGGAAACATTAGGAGCCAAAGACTGCTGTTCTGTTGCACAAACTCAATCTAAAAAAGCTGAAGTTTATCGCCATCTATAATGCAATGCTTGTCTTAGGACAGTGTGCAGTTCCAACGTACATGTTTTTCCTCATAAATAATTATTTAGTTTTGATATAAACCCACATTAAATGTGCCACCTTTGCCCTATTTGCAATCATAACAGTGTATGCAGCACGCTATAACTCCTTGAAGTTGTGCTGTTGATCTTTTCTATCTTTATTTATCTGCAAAAGTAAGAAACCAATAAATCTGTAAGTGGTTAAAAGGACTGTGTGGGTATGATTAAAAAAACTCTGTGACCCCACACTGTCATCTCACCATGAGGACAATTCAACAGTCACAACATGTTGATGAAGGTTCTCAGTCATCCAGGTCATGGTAATACTAAGTGCTGTATCGTAGGCAACTCTCATCCAAGAGGCCTCTTCAGAACTGAAGAGGCCTCTTGGATGAGAGGTGAAATATCTTCAGGAAACTGAAACAAGTCCAGTTGCCTACGATACAGCACTTAGAATCAACAATTACAAGTACTACCTAACTCAGTTGATGGAAAAGAAAATCTGGTACTTAACTGTTATGTGCCAGAAGCAAAAGTAGTTGAATAAATTATACTTAACAATTCCATGTACTTAAAATAAAAGCGAACAAAACAAAATAGATAGGATATACATATATATGGAGAATATAAGCTATGCATATCTCACACTTCTTGCCTCATCGGTGAAAGTACAAGCTAAAATTTAAAGTGAGGCTGGACTGCTGTGACCGGCAGGAAACACCATACACAACATTACTTCAGAATGGGTTCCTGGAAAAACCCTCACGTATTTTGTAAACTGAAACCACTGGATTATTTCAGTGGTTCGTTAATATGACCTCTGTGTTTCTTTTTTACCATGGTGTGTCCTCTCTTCTAGGATGTATCTTTTAATGATCATACAATACTTACCCAAAATTTGATTAAGGAGCTGGAGATTTGGGCTGATCGTAACCAAAAGACTAAAAAGACATCTATATACACTGATAATTAGTAAGTCTACAGAATGTGTATGTGTCACTGTCACAACCCTATCAAACTGCGTTGCCTCCATAACTGTGAAATCGGCATGGGAAACTCAAAACAGTTTGGATCTTACCTCTTTAGCATGCATGTTGCTTCTCAGTCCTTTTGTATCCTCAGATACATGGAAAAACAATGCAATGCTCAGTTCTCTGCACAGGCTCCAAAAGATCCTCAGAAAGGTCAACTTCTGGGCTGCTTGTAAATACAACATTGTGGCTTTGTGGCCTCTTTTAAAATGCCATAAAAATAATGTTCAAAACAAATGTTAAGAAGTCTGGGGACATGCTCCACAAGGGAGATTTTATTTTGTTGCAGAAAATATGAGAAATCACTAGATTTTAGTTTGTCATGCATATCAATTCAGTAAGTCACAGTTTAAGACTATTAGGATTTCAGTAACAGGCCGGTTTGCAAATTTACTTAAAATTGAAACTAACTTTTGTCAAGGGACCTGAAATATGCACTTGATTTGAGTGACTATGATCCATAGGTGAAATCATGCTAAAAGACTGAGGCCAAAGTTGCAGATCCATCCATCCATCCATTTTCTTCCGCTTATCCGGGACCAGGTCGCGGGGACAGCTGTCTGAGCAGGGACGCCCAGACTTCCCTCACCCCGGACACTTCCTCTAGCTCCTCCGAGAGGATCCCAAGGCGTTCCCAGGCCAGCCGGGTGACATAGTCACTCCAGCGTGTCCTGGGTCTTCCTCGGGGTCTCCTCCCGGCAGGACATGCTAGGAACACCTCCCCAGGGAGGCGTCCAGGGGGCATCCGATATAGATTCCCGAGCCACCTCAGCTGGCTCCTCTCGATGTGGAGGAGCAGCGGCTCTACTCCGAGCTCCTCCCGGGTGACAGAGCTCCTCACCCTATCTCTAAGAGAGCACCTCGCCATCCTGCGGGGGAAACTCATTTCGGCCACTTGTATCTGGGATCTTATTCTTTCGGTCATGACCCAAAGTTCATGACCATAGGTGAGGGTAGGAACGTAGATTGACCGGTAATCGAGGGCTTCGCATTTCGGCTCAGCTCTCTCTTCACCACGACAGACCGATACAACGACCACATTACTGCGGCCGCTGCACCGATCCACCAGTCAATCTCACACTCCATCCTTCCCTTACTCGTGAACAAGACCCCAAGATACTTGAACTCCTCCACTTGAGGCAAGAACTCTCCCCCAACCCAGAGGGAGCAAGCCACCTTTTTACGGTCAAGGACCATGGCCTCAGACTTGGAGGTGCTGATTTTCATCCCAGCTGCTTCACACTCGGCTGCAAACAGGTCTGACTTACTGCCGGCAATGCGAACCAGGCTCCTGCTCCGGTCGTACAGGGACTGTACAGCCCTTAGCAGAGGGCCTCCGACGCTGTACTCCCAGAGCACCTCCCACAGAATGGCACGAGGTCCACAAAACACATGTGGACTGGTTGGGCAAACTCCCATGAAGAGCTGCTCCAGTGTTCCACGGCCAGGACGAAAACTGCATTGTTCCTCCTGAATCTGAGGTACGACTATCGGCCGAATTCTCCTCTCCAGTACCCTGGAGTAGACTTTCCCAGGGAGGCTGAGGAGTGTGATCCCCCGATAGTTGGAACACACCCTCCGGTCCCCCTTTTTGAATAGAGGGACCACCACCTGGTCTGCCAGTCCAGAGGCACTGTCTCCGACTGCCACGCGATGCTGCAGAGACGTGTCAACCAAGACAGCCCCACAACATCCAGAGACATGAAGTACTCAGGGCGGATGTCATCCACCCCCGGTGCTTTGCCACTGAGGAGCTTCCCAACTACCTCAGTGGCTTCGGCTTGGGTGATGAATGAATCCACCTCTGAGTCCCCAGCCTCTGCTTCCTCTATGGAAGGCGTGTCAGTGGGATTGAGGAGATCCTCGAAGTATTCCTTCCACTGCACGATGATATCCCCAGTCGAGGTCAACAGCTCTCCACCTCCACCGTAAACAGTGTTGGTGGAGGGCTGCTTCCCCCTCCAGAGGCGCCGGATGGTTTGCCAGAATTTCCTCGAGGCTGATCGGTAGTCCTCCTCCATTGACCACAAAGTCGATCATTGGCCTAGGGTGTCCTGGTGCTACGTGCACTGATGGACACCCTTATGCTTGAACATGGTGTTAGTTATGGACAAACTGTGACTAGCACAGAAGTCCAGTAACAAACACCTCTTGGGTTCAGATCGGGGAGGCCGTTCCTCCCAATCACACCCCTCCAGGTAACACTATCGCTGCCCATGTGAGTGTTGAAGTCCCCCAGTAGAACGACAGAGTCCCCGGTTGGAGCACTCTCCAGTGCCCCTCCCAGGGCCTCCAAGAAGGCCGGGTACTCTGCACTGCCGTTCGGCCCGTAAGCCGAAACAACAGTGAGAGACCTATCCCTGACCCGAAGGCGCAGGCTCTTGTTCACCAGGGAAAGCTCCAACACATGGCGGCTGAGCTAGGGAGCTATAAGCAAGCCCACACCAGCTCGCCACCTCTCACCGCGGGCAACTCCAGAGTGGAAGAGAGGCTAGCTTCTCTCAAGGAGTTGGGTTCCAGAGACCAGACTGTGCATGGAAGTGAGCCCGACTATCTCTAGCCGGTACCGCTCAACCTCCCGCACTAGCTCAGGCTCTTTCCCCCCCAGCGAGGTGACATTCCATGTCCCCATGGCCAGAGTCATCGTCCGGGGATTGCGTCGCCGGGGCTCCCGCCCACGACCGCCACCCAAATCACATGGCACCGGCCCCTTCTCAACCCTCCTGCGGGTGGTGAACGTCACTCTTTCAGGGGCACTGGAACCGCTCTTAGTCTGACCCGTCACCTAGGATCTGTTTGCCTTGGGAGACCCTACCAGGGGCATTAAGCCCCAGACAACATAACTCCTAGAATCATTCGGGTACTCAAACCCCTCCACCACGGTAAGATGGCGGTTCAGAGGAGGAGGATCCCAGAAAAAAATTAGTCAGTTTCCCAAGTGACCCAAATATGGAAATAAAGAAATCGTCACATTTGTATGTTGGTGTGGCCCTTTTTTTTATTTTTTCTCTTGTGCTTGTGCATTTTTTTCTCAGAGGAGCTTTGGGGAGGCTGGGCGTGGTTTTCCTTGTGACCTGAGCTGCTGCCTTTACTCACCTGCAGCGCGTTGGAACAATCAGTGCCAGTTTAAATACTCTGACCTTAACTTAGTCGCCTTCACTTTCGGCAGCTCGGCATGGTATATGGCGCTCTGTAAAAACACTTGTGCTCCCAGTAAATCTCCTGTCTTATGTTAATTTCGCCATTCAGCTAACAGTTCTTTTTCGACACTTCTCCAGTGACGGCCTAACCCTCCTTCACTGCAAGCCAGCTCAACATTATCAATGAATTCCTTTCAACTGTCTCCTTGTTTGCTGTCTGCTTTTGGGTTCTGTAGAACTACTACCAATTGTAGCAGAAACAACACAGTTCTCGTATTGCGGTGTAGAAAAAGCAGTCCTAGCATTGTAAGTATGACCAGTAAAACTTTAAGATCAGACTGTACTGTCAAATATAGTGCATTTTTCGTATATAACGCTTTCAGGATAAGGTGACAGATGATGATGAGTGTGAGATTATTATTTTAAGCCCTTATTTTTGCTATCTATATAAACAAATCACCTAATTATTAAGCCTAACAGCCAAAAGATTCATTCCACAGAGGAAACCTTAGTTCATGAAGAAAGAGAAGACCGGGACTAATGAGCCTAGGTGGTGTTACACCCCCCACCCTAGAGGAAAATTGGGATGAGAAAAGCATCAGTTCAAGTCTTCATTCCTCTGAACTTTCACCTGTGTTTTTCAGGAAACTGAGCAGCACTGAACCTGACATCATTTGTTGCTGAGATCTTGTTGAGACTCATAACACTGTCTCTGAGTGTGTGCCTAGTAGCTCCCCTGGTAGAGTGTGTACCTTAAGGCTGAGCCCATTCTGCAGCAGTCTGAGTACGACTCCAACCCAGGCCCTCTGCTGCGTGTCATACTCGCTCTGTCCCCTGCCCTGCCCTGTCTCTCCAGCAAGCAGAAATCACATCTAAAAAATGCAATGCTTTCTGTGGTAAATTTAGCTGGGGATGCTCGAGTTTCAGTTTCGCCAAATGGGAACATCTGGTGACGCAACCAGGAAGTACTCCGAAGGCTAAACCGTCCCATTTAACAATGGCTGACGCAAAGGTCTCTCCTAAGGAATCGCCTTCGAAGATGGCTGCGTCCTTCGAAGCCCCTGAATTGGGTCACAGCTACTGCCATATTTTGAAACAAGATGTTTAGAAACAGGCTGTCGCTCCAATAACGAATAAAAGGGTGTTCCTTGAGTAAGCCTTTGATTAAAAAAAAAACATATTCTTTAGTAAATGTTGTTTATAATGAAAAAAAAATGGGCTTGTGGAGTACGTTTCTTTCAGCTGAAAGATGTAAAGTCATTATTAAAGTATGTGTCTGCGACTGTTCTCAGAACTTTGTCTTGTGTCTTGTTAGATAGTGCATATGACCTGATGTATCAGCTGATGCAAAATCAATCTAAACATTAAATTGACTTCACTGTTTCAAAGACGAGCTTTAAGTTAACTTAAATGCAAGCTTACATGCTATCTGAAAATAGAGATCACTGACCAATAAGAATGATAGCGGGTATTGAGGGACAGAACTGTTGTTTGGAGCAACCTCATTAGCCCAGATGACCCTGTTCACTTGCTTTGAGATGCAGCCATCCTGTCACAGAGCTGCTGTCATCCATTTGCAGGAGCTAGCCTCGCAGCCTGCACTGATGATTCCAGTATGTCATAAACAATGGAATGCTGCTCTGCCATCCATGAAGAAAATGTATATCTATTGCCTTCTCAAAGTTTACAGAATGGAGACTGTCATTTTTATTACTTTAGTTTTTTTTCAACACTTTGAATCATAGATATCTGATTACATTCACTGTCACGCATTGTATTTTCAAACTTTATATTAGGTTTGTAGTTGATCAGGCATGATTAGGCGCAGCAGTTAGGAACTGTCTCAAATTATAAAGCAGAGTTTTGTGGCTTGTCACTTTGATTACAGCAGTATGACGTGATTTCCTCTGCATTACCGCCTTTGAAATCCCTTATGCAATCCTTTTTGATACTGTGTCGCCTCTCATTTAAAGTCGCTCCAGTTCTTGCTTTCATTGTCCCTCCAAGCTTTGTTTGTCTTCCCAAACTACATTTCATCATTGGTTCTTGCTCATTGTTCCTACTACGACCCTTGATGACTTAAGTGTTTGTAAAACCGTGCAGACAAACAAATGGCTCTTACTTTCAGTAACCAGTCATGACATTTGTACAAAAGAGCAAGATGTTCAAAGGAGACATGAGCATGTGTGCAAACACACAACACAGACAGAAACACACACACACACACACACACACACACACACATATAAATAAAACAAGACACACACAGAGAACTAGTAAAAACCTCCCCCTACTGGGTTATTGACATGAGATTGTGCACCGCCAAACATCCTTTTACCAGAATCCAGTCGGCCTTGGTACGGGATCAAACTAAAATACCGTTCTTATTGCTGGATTAACCAGCAGCAAGACCACATTTATGAGTTGGAGGCGACGTGTGCATGTTGCCGGAGATGTATCACCTGAGAAGACCCTATTTATTTTTAGTTAATCCTTCCACTGATTGGAAACAAACATGTCATGTAGAGCCATTTCCCTGCAGCGGACCGTCTGTTTGTCTGCTGTAAACCACAGCAGCGGTAGCAGATTAGAGAGAAAAATCCAGGAATCAACAACTGTCTGTCTATGTGGTGTGGTGTGCTGGGGTTAATGTTAGTCTGGGAGAAGATCTCTCTAGCACACACACACACACACACACACACACACAAACACACACACACACACACACACACGCACACACACACACTTTGATTTACACAGGATTACACGAGTGCACCGCCACACAAGACTTACACACAGAAACAGATGTTTAGAATTACATATCCAGGGTGATGAACTCACTGACAGCACTGCGACTCATGCAACATTCAAATACAGATGAGGACGTGGGAAAACACATCATATTCATCGATTTCTTGTAAGCTCTCTTTGATATCTGCATGTGGATTTCGACTGTTGGCACATAGTCATGACCATAATCTAACAAACAGGTATGTTATTACCAAGTCCACCTCAGGGTATTCTTCAACTTGAAGAATGAAAAATATCAGGGCAGTTTACAGGAAAAATGTAATCTCAGCAGGGAACATGGTTTGTGGAATTAATCAATCTCAGTCAATCCTCAGTCCATCACTGGAACTTTTCCAGTATCCCTTGATATAAAAATTTGCACCAGTCTTCATATTGTATAGACTGACATCACTCATCATTTTTGGGATAGAATGAAGGAAATAACCTGAGGAAAAGACACTTCTGCAGCAAAGCTGCTGTTGGCCCTTTGGCTAAGCCAGGAACTGTCTGATTGTCACGTGAAACATCAGAAGGCTGAAGGAGAATGTGTTTAGATTGGAAGGATTGAGGTTGTAGCAAGTAAGCTTAAAAGAGTGAGACAGGTTATTGACTGAGAACCTTGACCAAGAAGAGAACCTGAACTGACTTTACAAATGGGCTTTTATACAAATTCTTAATGTTTGAGTGTTTGATTTGGGAGAAAACTGTTGTGAAGTCTGAGTTTGAGAAACACATTTAATCTAAACCATTAAAAACCCATTAAAAAGACTGTAGGACATAGAGTCCAGTCTACAGTACAGTTTCTATTAAAATTCAGATGGAACTTTTGGCTCTTGAGTAGGTTGAGTAAAGTATGATTCAGAACATACTGTATGTACTACATAGTTGGGAATGAAAAATGAAAGGTTTGAAAAATATTTATACTCCCACCATTGTTGGTCTTAGACTGCGTATGTTGGCTTTACACTGATGCCATAATTAACCCCCAATTTTCTGACTGTAGAGGAAAGATATACTTACCAATGTAAACACATCTGAAAATGTAGATCATATGTTGAAAGTTTCTGCTTACACTGAAAGTTTAACTCTTTTCCACCTCTATATTTCATTAGTTTTGCACATTAACACTACTTCTATTGTGGCTTTCAACCATATAAATAGTATTGTTAGTTTTAGAGTATGTGGAAAGAATTGACTCATAGGTTTCTAAAGCGCAAGAATGAAGCTCAAAGTTGGTGGAATAGCCCTCTTAGGTAGTACCTGACTCAGCCTCCCATGTAATCAAAAATGGGCAAATAGGTGGAGTGCATGAGGAGCTGAAGTGAGCCTTGTTGGTTAAACACACCTACCTAGCTGGAAACTACTAAGCTAGCTAAGGCTAGCAAGCTAGCTAGTTACTCATGCAGTTTGACCATGGCTTTATTCACCCCAAACAGCCAGAATACCTTGTAGTACATTAGCCACAAGTTAGCCTGTCATTTGAGTTGAGCCTGCTAAAGTTGACTGTGCCACATAATAGTTGAGTCTGCAGATTTGTCACTTTGCCTGCTACTGTGTAGAACCCCAAATTCTCCCAAACACTGCTTCATTGCGGCTCTCCTCACCATCATTCCACCAAGTTCCAACATTACATCACATAGTTTACTGATAGGTCTATAGGGCCATAGGTTAAGTTGAGAGTGACGTTTAAGACCGTCTCTGCTGGATAAGACAAACTACAACAAACAGCTTAATGCGCTAATACCCCATACCCAAACAAATGCTTGGATTTTGAAATGAAAAGTGTCAGCCCTACAGATGTCTTTATTCTAGTTATAGAGACCCAACATTTTTTTCTACCATTCTGAAAACATGATTGACTTGCTTCTGGTGCCAGCTTCCCATGGCCACTACAGGAACTGAGGATTATTTTGGTATTTCCACATCTTTGGCTCTATTTTTCAGCTGAGGTTTCCGCTTGCACTGTTTACAGTCCTTGATTTACTTAATGATACAGAGCAACTTTATCTACAACAGTGTTGCCATCATGTCAAATAAATGTATATACTGTCTATGGATTATATATATATATATATATATATATATATATATATATATATATATATATATATATATATCTGTATATATCTATATATGTATATATATATTTCTATGCATATCTATCTATCTATCTATCTATCTATCTATCTATCTATCTATCTATCTATCTATCTATCTATCTATCTATCTATCAATCTATCTATCTATCTATCTATCTATCTATCTATCTATCGATCTATCTATCTATCGATCGATCGATCGATAGATAGATAGATGCACTTAAGTTAACATGCTAACCAACCCGTCCTGCCTCATAATACTGCTGTGTGCTTTGTACTCAAGTCAGTCAATAAGTATACAAAATAAACGTGCAAAATGTCAGTGTCAGTAAAAGAGATATTTCTCCTTAATTCAAACTCGACATCAATTAAATACATCTCTGTACACACACACCATTTTCACCCTCTGCTGATGAACTCTGTCTTGCTCTGCTTCTGCTGCCCAACTCTCCCGTCCCTCCCCTGCCACGCCTTCTCGTCCTCTGAATCATTGTCCTGGACAGAGCTACTGTAAATCACCTCTGCACTGTATCCCTCTCTGGGTCTCAGAGGCTGTTTTCCATCCCTGTCTGCTGTCTAGCCGTTTTCACTGGGAGGCGGCTGAGCCTGGTTGAGCAGAGTAGTTGCTGTAGTTGTGGTGCAGGCCTCCTGTCAGCCAATAAGGCCACTTACTCACTAACGGCAGACACTCAATGAAGCCAAAGATAGCTACAGTAAGGAGGTTACAGTGCAGCTGATTGCACCTGCAATGTAAAGTATAAATCAAGCTTAGGTCATATTTAGGTCAATTGGGCAGTCTTTCGATAAGCGGTAATTATAATGAATTGTAAGAATCATATATCATCTTTATGGTTGGATGACAATCTCAATCTGTTAAAAATAGAGAGAGTAGCAAGGGTTGTCAAAGACTACAGTGTTGTGTAACCTGTTCTGTCTGTATATAACCACAATTTTGTTGTTTTATAAGTAAGAAAATCTTTATGGGAAAAAAAATCTCAGCAGTTGTTCACATGACAAACAAGCTCTTTGTCAAATTTGACTGTGGAAAGCATTTTTAAAAATATCCAAAAGCTGGTTTGTTCTTGTAGAGTCTAGGCTGAAAGGATTAGTGTGGACATGTCCTGACACTCGTTGTTCCTAGATAATGTAGAAAAAACGCTGTTCAGTTGTCAGGGTTCAGGTTTATTTACTCGTTCCTCACAAACATATAACATTTCAATTTGAAAACACAAAATGGATTAATGTTAAAGTGGTCTTTTGTGTTTCCTTGATACCCTAAAGCACACTATGTAAATCCCACACTTCAGCACTTGGCCTCTGGTTTGATTCTGATCCAGTAAGTGTTTGTTTCACCGCCAGTCAGAAGTAGGCAGTAGCTTTACTGTAAACACAATTATGCTAACTGTGGCAAGATTCAGTGACCACATGAAGGGAGAGAGGGCTCTCACGCAAAACACTCGCTTGGGCACTCTCACACACTATACTTACTCACTCTCTTACACGCTCATAAACCAAAACATGGCATGCATCCGCACCTGCAATCTCACGACATGAACCTACCGGCTGCACACATGGATACACACCTACACATCATAAACAACTTCCTCTGCGGTCAATATGATCAGAAAATACCCTGAGAGAGTACAACAAGGGTGCTGGCCCCCTCACTGCACACACACACACACACACACACACACACATACACACACACACACACACACACACAAACTGGAAGCACAACAGACGATTGACGATTTACAGAACAAACACTCCACAGGAGGCCGCACTGATGGTGTCCAGCACTATCTGCATGAGCACTAATTCATGAACAAACACACACACACACACACACACACACACACACACACACACACACACACACACACACACACACAGCTGAAGAATAAAAAAAAAACATTTTAATAGCTGCTAACTGCCGCACGCAAAATGATTCACATATGCATTTAATTTCTTTCTCCTCTACACTCACTCACACACACACACACACAGACACATGCATATACACAATGCCCAGTGTCTCACCTCAGGCAAGCATCTGTTTGGTCAATAGTGTCATTTACAGAATAACACATCATTCTTTCCACTGTGGGAGTGGGCTGGGCTCTCTTTGGTTTCAGAGTCACTGTATTCCCTCCAGCCAACACACACACAAACACATACACACACTCACACACACACACACACACACACACACGCACACAAACACTGAGCCGTATTGGACCATACACACACCCTTGCTCCACACAACTGTTATTCCTCTTAACTGTGAATTGAAGGGAATCCTCTGCCGGCATGTTCCAGTGACATTAACACTCCTGCCTCGCTTCACTGACTGCAGGCAGGCAAACTGACAGATTTATCTCGATCTCAATTAGTTTAAACAACGTGCAGATTAATACTGCCAGGAGGGGAAAAGTTCAGATGTCCTGGCTATGGTGTGTGTCACTGCCATTGCTAAGCCTCCTTGTCTCGGCCCCTTGACGCTGTACAGACATCGATCCAGCTTGGCTGGATGTTTATTGAACATCGTTTGCGAGCTTGACATTTCCCACAGAGCGGAGTGCATTAGTTTTATTATTCACCACAAAGTCAAGTGAAAGGCTGCGTTCAATCAAACAACCCTTCATGAAGATTCTTTCTAACTGAGCAGCACTTGAGCTGGAATGCAGCTGCAGACGTCACTGCTCTCCAAGGTGACTTCACTTCACATGGTACCAAAAAAGTGCATGAAATGCAGACTCCAACAGCTTATGCTTTAGAGTGATTGTCCTAAATCTTATTGTGGTGGAGGCAGCGTGTCAGTGCTAAACAGTCTCTGCACTGTTAGATAAGAGGAGATGAGGTTTTCCTTGGGACTGCAAAGTAGCTGACATTTACCCTATCTGCAGCTTACAGGGTAGTGATAAACATCTGTGTCAGAGATAACTGAAAACATCGGTTGAAAGTGAAACCTCACATCTGCAGCTTTTGTTGAAAAAGGTCATGAGGATGAAACCACCCACGGATAACCAATCATTGTCCTTGCATTTCCTCTCCGGCTTCCTGTATCAGATGTGGCACTAAGATGTGGATTAGACACTGAATGAAAATGTGAAAAGAGTTGCAGTGTATTTTAAGGTATGTAAAGTTACTGTGAATGTGTTACTGTCATGGAAATCCACCGCTTGGAACATACCATGTTGCAAGAGCTCTCTGGCCAAGCTACATATTTATAAAGAATGCCATATCTTTTTTATCTGTCAAATCTGTTGTTTATTGTCTCTTATCTAAATGGTCATGCGTATAAGGTCTGCCATGCAATAAATCGCATTGTTCTTATTGATATTATTGGCTTAGCAAATAAAGGTGATGTCATTTTGAGATCCATCTAGAGCAACAGATATTATTTGCAGAAAACAATAGTAAAATAGCAGATGTGGTTTTGCTATCCTCTGCCATCAGTATGTGAAAGCAATAATCACAGAGGGAGGAATTGATTTAAAAAAATCTCTGACTGACTATTGCTTCAGCAGACCAGAATGCAATACAACCACAAAACACTTGAAATGAAGAGACTGAATCTCTCGCGAAAACCGTCACCACCACTATTGCACTTCTACAAGTTTCCATCTGTTGTCGAAAACTTGTTGAAACTCACTCTTGAAAACACAGGAAATCATGAACTGAAGAAGTTGAGAAGTGAAAAATGGTCACACCAAAAGCATAAACCGGAAAGACCTGGCAACTTAACATTCCTGGAAGGCAACAACACAGTGTGATTGTATCTCACACTGAAAGAGCATCCAAGGGTTGATCTTCCATCAAAACAAGACTGACAATAGGAGAAAGTGTGTGAGACACTTTTCAAACAAAAGCACTTTTTGGAAATCTAACTGAACTAATCCCTGGTCCAAGCACTGAGCTTCATGTCTCTGCTCGGCACAAGCAACTGGATAATGACCCCAAAAACCCCAATTGCAAATCAAGTCGCTGAGTCAAAATCTGTTTCTCAACTAAGGCACTGACAAGCCTTGCGCAAGTGGTTGTCACAGCTCTACATGTCAACAGGCAGCAGACTGGTACCCACATAACTGGCTTTTCAAGGCAAGCTAAGTCTTTAGGATTTGATTTGTCTTTCCAATAATTGCAACAATTACACAGCATTAGTTAAGCCTGTCCACCCATTTCTGGTCATTGCTGATTTTTCATGGTGCTGCAGACAGAGTGGGGGGAGGACGAGACATTTACTGTAGGAAATGACGGCAGAGTCAAGCTAGGTGTTACGTCTCCAACCTCAGACAGATTTGGTGGATCTTGGATAGACTGGACTTCTGGTAAGAGGAGAAAAGAGACAGAGGAGAAAAGGCCAGGAAACACTCGCTCATACAGTCGTCATTTGTCTGCTTGGTGCGTGTGTGTGTGTTTGTGTGTGCGTTAGAGGATTTGCAAGTGTGGTTGTGCTATAGATCTCACTTCTGAGAACAACACTGGGTATAAATCCCCTTTGAGGATTTTGTTTATTTTTCCTTTGTGATTCTGCTGCAAATATATATTTACATATATATATATATATATTTCTGGTTCACACACACACACACACGATAAAAATCAGAGAGAGACAGAAACATCTACAGCTTGAATTTTTCCGAGGTGTAGCACCTCAAATCTCATCAACATTACATGACAGAGTAGTTACATTAATGATCCTCTTAACCACTCTTTTTAAACTGTGGGCCACCTAAAATGGGTTGTGAACCCTTAACGGTCGGTATCTTTAAAGTGTTGCTATAGTGGTTTTCCTTCACACACATCTTTTTATTTTGAGTTTTCATGGCAACTTTTCCTTGTAATTTCAAAATTCAGAGAAACTGGGAGTATAATTACACAGAACACAGAAAAACGGTGTTGTTCTGTGTTCTGTGTGTTCAGCATGTTGTTGTTCTTCATGTCTATTCTTCTAAACAACGCAACTAGATGGTGTCTGCTTTTTGAAATGGAAAAATCAAACAAAATCCGGCATAATCTAAGACCCCATTTGATTTGAAAAGACATTATTGGTGTCATATGTCGTCTACCTTCAGGTCATGATTTTTTTTTTCATCTTTTAGTTCTGTTTCCTGTTTTGTTTATGTGTCCACCTCTCCTCTCTTTCTTTTCTTTTCTTGAAAAGATGGTGTGATTTGAAATGTACAGTATTTAAAAATTGGAATACTTAAGGTTTCAGAAAGTAAGATAGATAATAAAAATGGATCCCTGAGCAATCTTCTTGCTTCCACAGTAAAATAAAAGTCCCTTCACATTGAATTCAGCCAAAGCCTTGTTATAAACACTGTGTAGGCAATGTACAAAGGGACTTGCAGAGGGATTCCCCCTGTACCTTTGTTACTAAAATGTTTACAGGAAATTTTGCTCAGATTGCTTTATTAACATCTGCCGATGAAGAAGGAAATTCCTGTGTGTAAACAAATGAACCAGGCACACTGACCAATTTAGATCATATTACCTACCTTTTCACAGGACATGTATGATAAAAATGCTATTCTTTTCTTATTTTTGTGGAAATTCTGAAGTGGGCTGTTATAGCATTGTCTGCAGAACATTATAACCGTCATTGTTAGAAGTCTCAGAGGATGTTCTCTGCTCCAAAGATTACATTACGTTCAGTAGGGAACTGAACAATTTGTTATTTTACAATATTCAGCAATGATGTCCCCAAAGAGAACATTCAAATCCTTCCACCACACCAACATTGTTACATTTCAAAGCAGCCTTCTCATAAAGTAACAGGATTGTTCAGTTGACGCTCTCAAAAACCAAAAAGTGCTCCCTGGGGAAGAGCTTGTTTGAAAGAGTATGGAAAATGTTCTGTACCCATACACTCAAATCTGCACGTGTCTCCCTTTTTCCCTCAGACACATGCACAGACGCACAGACAACAGTCTGTTCCCCTAAATATCTGATTTAGAAAGACAATAACCACAGTGTAAACACAACAAAGAGACGGAGGGCAGACGGTGAGCACAATCTCAAAGCTCATCAACATTCTTGACATAAAGTATTTGCATAATGTATCCAATCTACTATGGTAAGATGTGACCGCATAAAAATATACATCATAATTACGCTGTAACATCTATGATTTATTGTATGAGATGGGTCCAGTGAAATAAAGCTCTTTGTGCAGAGCAGTTGGACAGACGGAGTCTTAGGAGACCTGTTTTGGTAGGAAGACCATAATTGCTTTGAATTGGCCCTTGCGCAAATGTAGCCTGCTACAGTATGCTGAGAAAGCATTATAGTGTGCAAATGTGTGTGTATTTGTGCATTTGGGTATTTCTGTGCATGTGTGACTGCACCGTCGTGTGTGTGTGTGTGTGTGTGTGTGTGTGTGTGCGTGCATGCGTGCGTCTGGTGCGTGCCGGTGTGTGCGTTTGTGTGTGTGTGTGTGTGTGTGTGTGTTTTGTTCTGCAATATCCTGACTTGATGAAGTGGGTCCACTAAGCCAAAGCGCTTCTGAGAGTTCAGAGTCATCAGTGAGGATCCTAGTGAGACAGCGAGAGACCACAGATTTGGTCAGGACATGGTCAAGCTTGGGTCAGGGCAGGGTCCAAAGGGAACGGCTATATTAAGTCACTGAGTTTGTTTCAGGGAATGTTTTTAGTGAAAGGAGCTGACCCGTGTTTTTGGGTTCATTGTACTGTAAGTTGTTTGTGTTATTCTTTCTGTTGCTCCTGATTTGAGCCTTTTCTGGACTGCTACGATCTCGCAAATCATTTTGATTTCAACGTGAGCAATTTGGATGTTTGGAAATGTTATCAGGCTTCTGTACAAGAGTATTTCTACAGTTCTAAATCTCTCTAAATCATTTCTGTTTTACCACAGAAACTGGGCAAATTGTTTTCCCACAGAGGTTTTTCTTATTCCATTAATCCTTCATAATGTGTAGCTTGATATGGAATGTTGCTCCAGTGCCACACCACTGTTACACAGGGGGAGATTTGCTTCGTTTCAACACAGGAGATGACAGGAGGGTTATTTGTTATTTACGCATGTTTTAATTGTACTTGCTACTTGCATTTTCTAGTAATATTTGAATTGCAATACATAATATGGACTAACACATGGTGAGTTCTGTTATCTCTGTAAATACACAATGTGTCAGTGCAACAACCAGCTGTATGCTTCATGTGCACATTTGTAGCCCCGTGGGATTTTCCCGAAGTTCTTTCCCAGACTCAGGGACAGCTCGTGTACATTACACTCTGCAGCACAGTAGGTAAACTGCCCGTCCATTCATGAGGAGGACCTCCAGTGTTGTCCTAACCTCCCATTACACGCCATCAATCTGTCACCGTCGCAGCCTTGTTACTGTAAGGTCTGTTCCACTTGAAACAAGCCTCTAATTATACTCCCAGTCAACTCCCACTGGACCACATACTGTACGCTGCGCCGACCAGCCACACTGCACTGTAGGTCTGCATCCAGGCAGTTTGCAAACGTTGTCATCTCGCTCTCCAGCTGTCTGTCTCTCTTTCTCTCTGTGTCTCTCGCTCAATTCCCAAACCTCCACTCAGAATAGCGTATAGAAGCAGCCACAGCACAGATTAACACCCTTCTGAACAAGCTGATGACATAGCTGTGGGAATGACATACTAAAAGGCAAATTCGACCACCGCTTCTATGTTTGGGTCTGGGGTCTGGGCCTATGGATATGAAACCAAAACCTGGCGACAGATACAAACAACTCTATCTTTCTGTCTTCTTCACTCAGTCTCTCCGGCTCTAAAGATGAGTGGGAATCGACACAGTGGTCCTGAAATAATTAGTGGTTTTAGTCATTTCCATCCCACTGCATGGGTGTGAGTGTGTGTTTGTTTGTGCCTGAGAATAATCAAAGAAATAGAAACGGGGCACCGGGCAAACCATTCTGTGGGTGGAGGAAACTTAGGACCAATCCGATGATAACATTACCGTTGGTTACACTGTTGACAGTTGCTAAGATGGAAAGCTGTTATTTTGGCTTTTAGCATGAGGGTTAGATTACCAGAGCACGTGTTACTCCGATATCAGCAGAATATTATGACCTTTACGTGTGTGTTTTGAAACTTTGTTGTAGCTTGTCTCTGTGTGTATATCTTTGTATATGTCAGCCTGGTGTTTCCTCTGAACCCTGCAGCCTTTCACCTCAGTTTCACCCCGGTATCTGCATCTTTTAAGCAGCTGAACTTGTAACCTGGCGTAATGCTGAAGATTAGACTGGAGTCTGCCATTCTAAACATGGTGAGTCATGTTCATTAGAACTAAATGGATATACAGATCAGACTGAGGTCAGAGTATTGACGATTAGAAAACACCAGTTGACAGACCGACTCCCCTGTCACAGGCTGTTATTCTTGATCCATGCACAGCCAGCATCTACTGTTTGTGGGCACTTTGGTAACTCTGACTGAGATTTCTATGGCCATGATTACATTGCAATTAGGGCATAGGTTCTCGTTTTATTTCCATTGGTCACATTTTATTTCCTAAGGATTTGTAGGCTAAGTGAAATGCAGTCAAGCTGTAAAACTGTGTCACGGACTTGGATGGAGTGAGTGTGAGAGCTGTATCCAAAACCCAAAGGACTCAGCTGAAACAGACAAGTGTATATTATCTTACTGCTCTGCATTTTCTAGGATATCGCCGTTATGAATAAGCCCATAAATCATCATTACAGGGTAATATCTGTGCTCTGACCCCGGCTTTGTCTGTCTAGATGCTGGATGAAACAAGGCCTGTGTAACACTAGATGCAAAATGTGGACCACACAGGAAACTAGTGAGGATGAGGAGCCAGGAACTCTGCATACCTTTGCATCAGGATCCCTCTCATCCCTCCCAGCTCCAAACATTGCCTTCTTGTCTTTTTTGCGTGCGTTTCCATTTAATTTAGTTTTTTTATGTCTTATCAGGATTATGTTGCTTCCGCTGACGATTTATGATGATTTTTTTCCTATTTTCCCTTGAGGGCCGGGGAGTGTGTGAATGCATGCCAGCAGATGAGTGTGAGCAAAGTGTGTGGGAACGCACAGGACGTGTGTGTAAAGCACTGCTGTCAGCGCTATCGGGCTACAGTCGAGAGGTGCCTTCGCTGCCCTCCTTGTGGAGCCAAATTTCCCTCAGGAAGCAAAGTGACTCAGTTGTGGTTTGACATTGTTTGTGAGTGCATATGGTGTGTGTACGTGTGTGTGTGTGTGTGTGTGTGTGTGTGTGTGTGTGTGTGTGTGAGTGAGAGAGAGAGAGAGAAAAAGAGAGAAAGAGAAGGATACAAAGTAGAACAAGAGAGTCTATGTATGTACATTGCATGCTCACTTTTTTTTGTATATCAACTTATGTGTTTGTGTATTCAAGCATTTTTAGGTGATTACATGATTGAGTTCCAGGACTGGCATGCTTTTCTCAGGTCAGTTTGAGGTTTACTGGTGTCCTGAAATATACCTCTCATTCCTCGCAGTAGGAAATGTTTTATGACAGTTGGTACAGACATTGCCCCACTACGCCCCATATGTAAAGTCTGAGAGGAACGTGCAGGGTGCTATCAAAACCAAAATGCACCCAGACAGCACAGTGTAGCGTTTGTCTCCTGGGTGAGGAAGTCGCCTTCTCATCTACAATGTTCGATGAAAGTCAGCCAACAACAACTTGTAGGTTTCTCACACATGGGAAATCATTTAAATGGTCTGTATACTTGAAAAAAAAAAACATGTCTTCTCGCTTACTGCTAGTGGTAGCTAACCATGCAGATAGTTTTGGTTTTATGTGCTGAAGTTTTGAAATATCCTCATGTGAGATTTCTGTCACCACCCCCAATACAATGGAGGTGACCGGAATTCTGCTTGTGGTGTTCAAAGTGTTGAAAAATTACGATTGAAAAAACGTAAATCTATTTCTAGAAAGAATTTCTCGGCTGCCCCGGATAATCCACAGACCTCATAGTGAAGAGTTTTCATTGGAACTCCTTTCTACTGAAGAAATGGTCCCAGTGCAAGCTGCCGAGTGAGGTCTGTGGATTGCCCAGTATAACCAGGACATTGTTTCTGAGAAGACACACTGCTGCTGATATTTTTAAACGTCATTTTTCAAATTCCGTGTGTGACAAAAAAGAAAAATGACAGTGAGAAAGAATGGCTACTCTACACTCATTTCTACCAGCTGCCGTCACATAGTACAATGAGTCTCCTCTGTGTGGACAGAATTGAAGCTTCAGGCTCCTCTTCGTAACACAACACATATTGTATCACTAATGTCTGTTCATCCAGTTATGTCCATTTGTTCATACAATATATTTGCTATTTGCTAGCACTTTTAGATTAAAACAATCATGGTAAATATTAGTTAATTTGTATCATTATGGTCCAATGTCTTGCTTCTGTCATATGCTTAACAGTTTTGCCTGTCAGTATATTCATGTGTTTTACTTATAATGTATAATATACTGTCATAATTGTGCATAGAGATCTGTGTATGGTTATTCCTTAAAACTCCTCTATACAATTCCAATTAAGCAGTATGCTATACCAACATTAGACAATATGAAATGTATACAAAACTCTGTTTAACTGGCAAAAGGGAGTCGGACACACCCTAAATGCACTTATGCCATGCATTTCCAACCAAATCAGACAGAGTCATGAGTTCTGTCTAAGTCAGGGCCTCTGTAAAACCGTACTTCAGCCATTCTTGCCCCATTGGAGCCACTTCAACTCCAGACAAGGAACGCACATCCATTCCAAAGTTCTTGGGGTCTGATCTTCCCAAGTTTACCATCGCTATTTACTGCCACCTCAACTACATCCAATGAGCCCATTCTCACTTTGTGCAGAAAGGTTCTTTGGAGCGTGATGAAGGAGAGTGTTCATCAAGACGTGCCCCCTAATGAGTATCGATGCTTCAGTCGCACCGCGACTTGTTTGGCCCCTGTTCATCCCTCTCCTTTGCCCCAATTGTCTCACCGAAAACAACCCTCATCCTTTCTCTTCCATCATCTAGACATTCCAAATAAAACTATTTATAGTATAAAATGGTATCGTCAGTGTGAGCATGTTAAAAAGTTGATGTATTTAGCACCACTGTGTCTAAGAAGAGCTTCACAGACCCACTATCATGGCTGTACAGTCTTGTTAGTGTTACTGTGGTGTGTAGTTAAGATATCAGTAGTGTATTTGTATATTCATGTTATCTATTTGCTTTTGAGGTTCATGCGTAACATGGCCATAATGTAATTTCCAATGGGAATTAGTAAAGTGCTCAATCTTTCTGTTTGTCTGTCCCAGCCAGCTATGTTTCAATCACTATTGGTGGAGAATCTTTTGTTTAATCAGGTCAGATGTTATCATCATCTCAACTTTGCTGCAAAATGTTGGTCCACCTTCCTGGGTTAGCACACAGCACTTGTCTGGCAGAAAAACAAAGGGGATGTACAACTTCAAACTCACATTGCTGGCCACGCATGAACTCACACTGTAACTTGACACGAAGAACAACCAATCTCCAGAGCTATAAAAACAAATGGAGGTGATTTCCGACATATCAATATGCTTTATGCTCTTCAAACCAATATTTAATAATCTCCAGAGCTTCATGGCTGTGTGTGACTGCTGGGGTGTATCTGAAGTTGACATATTTTATTGTATTTTTCACCCAGAAGTTTAGGGGTGTGTGTGTGTGTGTGTGTGTGTGTGTGTGTGTGTGTGTGTGTGTGTGTGTGGGTGTGTGTGTGTGTGTGTGTGTTACACACCAGAATGAGGTGACCTCATTCTGACTGTGAACCACCCTCTGGGAATCCCCCAACTCACAACTATTTGTAGGCCTCTGCATCCATACAAATGTGTGCATGTATTCTTGTGCTGGTCTGTGTAGCTCTGCCATATGTTGAGGTAATGGTCATCCTCATGGGACAGCTCATCCTCAGAAACGACCAGGGTGGTCCAGTGACTTCGACATTGACAGTTGCTTGAAGTAAAGGTACAAGTGGGAAGAAATAATGCCTGAAGTTGCGTCAGTGCTGGTGCAGTAAGAGTGTAATACTATTATTTGATCTCACTGGAGTCCATTTCTCAAACACACACACACACACACACACATGCACACACCCACACATGCATGCACACACGCACAAACACACACATACACACACATACACACACACACACACACACACACACACACACACACACACACACACACACACAAAGACACACACACACTAGTGGCTATCAGAGGAAAATGAAAGACCTGCTCTGAGTGTATTAGCATGAGAGTGAAAAGGCAGCTCTTCCTGTACGCTGTGTGCTCTGATTCATCTCTGTACAAGAGCAACAGTATACCAACACTGACGACCAGACAGGAAAGGATCAGTATCCCTCACTCTGGTGGGAGTCATGTGGGTGTTTTGTGTGTTTACCTCCAAGTGTGTCAGTGTAGTACATGTGTGTCAAACATGTGTTTGTTTTGTGCAGTTTGGCTGTTATGCAGGCAACAACCTCCCCACGCTGAAGCTCTGAGAAAGAATCAGTCTCGTCCTGCACCTGCCCTTCTTTCTCAACCAAACCGCCCCTGTTGCAAGACTTTTCCTCTTCCCCTTCCCTCACATCTGTATGTGCACAAAGCACCGCAACACATGGGGGGTTTAGAAACATGCAACAACTTACCTACAGGCCAAAGTAGGTCATTTGTCAAAATGACTCATATGAGTGTTTTTTTGATCTGCTACAGCTGTGTTTAAGGTATGGTTATTCTAAAATTATGAGGTTAAAGTTATGCAAAGACTGCTGTGATGGTTGAAGGAAATCACCTTAGATTGATAGAGAGAGGTGCTGATTGGACACAAAGGAGTCATTTGTATTGACGCTCAGGAGGAGACATCTACATGGACCTGCTCAGGCCACCGGACCAAAGGACAGCTGTAGCCCATCAACTTTTATACCTGATAAAACTTGTTTGGCCACTTGGGGGCAGCTGAAACAAACAATGTGATCACAACAATGACATTACATATCTGTCTATAAAAGCAAGGAACCTCTGTCTGTCTGTCTGTCTGTCTGTGTGTGTGTGTGCCTCAAACATCTCTGCAGATCAGGATCAGACTGACCTGAGATCAACATGGCTGCTGCATGGTTTGCCGGCGGTTCGGTCCCGTTCTGTGCATCTAAACTGACTGTAAGTGATGGCTCGGTCGCGAACGAATCAGTTTGAAGGAACCACTCTTAAACACGAACGAACTGACCTGATTCCCCGTTTCACTTCTCTCTTGTTCCTTTGTTCGTTCTCACAGACCAGTCGCTGTGTTGTTCACTGTTAAATTATCAGAGTGGTGAGGAGGACTGAGAGCCAGCCAATCGTATGCTGAATCTAGGACACTGTCGTCGAATTTTAGCCAATGAGAAACAGCAAAGCATAGCAACCGTTTCCATGAAATAAAAACATTTCATTTCGTTCGTAGCTCATCGTTCTCGATCGTTCACTGATTCCTCTCCTGGCGTTCTCGTTCAGTCAGTCACTCGTTCTTGGCTAGCAGGCTTTAGCTGTTAGCTGTTGTATTGTCTAAAAGTACACATCATCATGAAGTTGCAGCTATGTATTGGCCATGAACTAGCTTTATATTGACCTTTAGCACAATCGTTTGAGAACAAGGAGCTGAGAACTGTGCGTTACGTGATTCACCGCTGAACGACGTTGTACCAGAACGAACGAACGAACGAACAAACTACATGAACGATTCTTCCTGCCGAACTGACCGACGGGAAGTGACTCTCAACATCAAACGATGAAATCCACCTCTACTGATTGCTGTGGATTAATGAGACTAAACAAGTCCCGACTGAGTCTGTTCGGGTCTGAGGAGATCCGGATACGCGAGGACAACAAACTGGAATCAGAATCTGTGGATGTTCGTGTGTAACTAGCTGCTAGCCGACCCCCACGCCACACCTCCTGAGTCGACGGATGCGCCGACACGTCCAAAACCGGATTTACGGTAAATAATGTCCGCCACGCTTTTTCGCGAACATTGCCGTCACATTTGCTTTGTGTCTGGTGCAGAAGAAACGGTAAAAACGGGCTTTTGTCACGAAAGTGTCCGCAAGCAGGAAGTGTTTGCAAGCAAAAAAAACACGTTCCTATTGGTGGAAAAAGACATCACACCAATTAATCACATAATTATATGGCAAACCACATGATTTGTTTGCTGAGGAACAGGGGGAAGTTGTGGGAGGGACGACGGCGAAAGATTGACAGCAGCAGTGACGTAGTACAGACAGCGATAGAGATCGTGAGTTTTGAGAATTGAGAGATTTGTGACATATAGCATCAGGCAGTGCCTGAGCCTGAGGCATTGCCTGCATTTAAATGCAAATAGTTACACATAACTTTGTAAATTTCAAATATTTATGCACATGTTACAAAACAACAATTTATATTTGCATTATAAGTAACAAAAATGGTTCGTTAAACATATTTGTGGTTTTCACAGTAAAAAATCTAACTTTTTCTACTCAGATTCGATGTTTTTTTGTGATTTTAGGTCCATTGTGTTAATACAGTATGTCAAAATGAAAAAATAAATGTACAGTCACACATGTGATGTTGTGCTGACAGTAATGAAACCGAGCCAGGCAAGGTAAATTTTTTTTGCTTTTAAGTTGAAATATTATGGCAAAATAAAAAAAAGTCAAAAACTGCCAATTATACCCTGGAATATCGAATTTCACAACAAACCTAAATATCCCTGACGTCCCACCTTCAAACACAGCCTCATTTGGCCATCAATGAAAAAGCTACTTAACCTCACACTTTTCTATTGGAATACATACTTCCTACGGGCAATGCACTATTGATAGTGATATGGTGAAGTTGCTTATTTAAGTTAAATCTACTGTTTAGAACAAGACACAGCAGCACAGCTTAGCCTTGCTTCCAATTCTTCCCAGTGTCCAAGTATATAGTGTTGTAGTGTAAAATTACCCAAAGACCCCAAAAAAGCACTTTCCCCAAAGACCACCATTATAAGTGAGACAACAGCCACGAAGCAACTTTATTAGAAATGAACGGGCCGCTATCTCCAATGCTCTATCTGGATTTTAACTGTACGATCCATGATTTGCCATTATGCAACCAAAACAGGAAGAGCCATTGTTTTCTATGGTCAATATTTCTAGGTAATCATGGAACAACTGGAATATCTGTGGAAATTCTACACTGCAAAAGAAGAAGAACCGCGTTGATGGAGAGGGCAGAGAAGGTGACTAGGGAGAGTGATAGAAACTGAGGTGAAACTATAGTGAACAGATGTGCATTCACTTGATGGAGAGCATTCCTATGTTGTGTCAAAGTCTGTTACCCTGCTTTTTTGTGTTTCCTCCTACCAGCAGGACACAAGACAGTTCAAAACTAGCCTTCTTTCTATGAGATCAGAAAGTAACAAGCCTGCCTACTTACTGATACAATCAAACGTTTTAAGCTGCCTATTCATTGCACTAAGATCAGGGTTTTAGGTCAAATTGGGATTGTTACGGTTGTTTTTTGCTTTGGACAGTAGCCAGGAAGCTAGCTGTGGATATGTCCAGTGTTGGGGGTAACGAGTTACAAAGTAACGGATTACTGTAACGATACTACTTTTTTGGGTAATGAAGAAAAGTAAGGCATTACACTAAAAATATCGGTAACTACACTACTTTACTAGACAATAGGAACGCGCTTTCCTGCGTTGCCCAAGCCGTGTTTGCCTGTGTGTAGAGTTGTGATCTGTTTAAGTGGTGCAGGCATGTGTGCATGCTGCCTGTGTGCGTTGCCATAGAGATCGATTTGAGTCGAGTGACGTTGCTGCTGGTCCGAACAGGAGAGAGGGAAATGGAGACGGAGACGGAGACTGGGGGTTTTGGCCAGTGGCGATATTCCCATTACTTTTGGTTTATAGCTCGAAAGGACAAAAATATTCGAGTGAAATGCACTCTATGCCCAGGCAACACATTTCTTTCAACTGTTGCCAAGTCAATGAGCAACCTGTCCAAGCATTTGTTAGCCCAGCATGGCAATACAAAACTTGTGGCGAAAGATCCTGCTCGCCAGTCATCTGAAGGAGTCGATGAGCAGCCGACCCCACCAGACAGGCAAAGCTTTTTTCAAGTGTTGGAGCACAGAAGCAGGTAACACAGAAAGACATTAACAGGCTGGTTGTAGGGTTCATTGTAGAAGACATTCCTCCCCTGTCGACTATTGAATCGCCCAGGTTTCAAAAAATACTAGATAAAATACCTGTGACGATGGTTTTATAAGCCATGTTGTATACATTTATAAAATAAACACTAAGTGATGATAGGGCTATGATGTTTGTCCTGTATTTACTCGGTAAATTAAGAAATGGGAAAGTAAAGTAATAAGTAGTGAAGTTACTTTTCAAATGCAGTAACTAGTAATCTCATTACAATTTACAGAAGTAACTAGTAATAAGTAACTAATTACTTTTTAAAGTAAATTCCCCAACACTGGATATGTCATAACGCTGTCTATGAGACAGCGGCACCAAACATTAGTACCACAAGAAGCCACTGGAAGGGGGTCAAGTTAAAAAGTTGTCTATTTCCACTACAAAGCTGTCTGTTGGGTCTATTGTTGGGCTTTATGTTATATTTGTAGTGTGAATGAACTTGATGTGAAGTTTATTTCAAGCACTTTGTTTGCCAATCCATGTATCCCAGCCTCCTACCAAATCACTACCCTCAGTTTTTGTACTGAACATAGATATACTGTAGGTGTTTTCACTTGTCACTCTAACAGGCAACAGTCAATGCAGCAGACATGTGGAGAAGCATGCACTTACCTAACGTTTTCTTCAGAAATACAATATATCACAACCGCAGTAACCCTGCCCCTCACATAAAACACATACACTGTCAAGTTCGAGGCTTTTCCAAGAAGCAGTTTGACTGAGTTAAGTCAAACTGAAACATCAGTCCATGTAACGCATCTGAGGGCATTTCTTGTTTTTGTCCTGATTACTCAGTAAACTGGCTTCCTGGAACAAGCCACAGATCTGCTGTACCAGGTCCCAGAACTGTTTCCATTTGAACTGACTGAACTGTCCTGTAAGAGATCCACAAAGCTTAAGGAGGCATCATACGATACCTTCCTACACCAGTGTCTCATCAGACATGTTGTGAACTGTATTGATTAGGTGACAGAGCAGTGGTGTGTCACCAGCTCTCAAACGGCCAGTTCATTTGAAGGTTTTTCCTGTTTACTTGATAGTGATATACACAAGAGACACCCACATTCTGCAAAACGCACATTTTTTATATAACTGGACATGGACATCAAGGACCTTACCTCATTATTCCCCGCCCAGCCCAAGCCCTTACCCTAACTTCATCTAAGTTATATTAAGCTCCCCAAATGAATCTGTTGCCTTCAGATGTCATAACACAAACTGCTGCATACATAACATCCATCCATGTATAGCATTAGTCAGAAATTACAGCATAACATATTTTAATGATGTATTACATAATAATGAAATAGTATTGAGTGGTTAAACTGTTGTTATTCTTTACAGATGATAGTGACTGTCACTAGGTTACATTAACAGTATAATGTTATATTTTGATGTTACGTAGGAGAAAGATACAACTGAAGTAGTATTCTTACCTCACAAAAAACCCTGCATATACATTATTAGGGGGCTAAGTCCGAAGGGCCTAGGACCAGCGGTGCTAGGAACCCTATTGCAATTTTAAAGATTTTTATTTTTATTTTTCTCCCGCTAAAAGTGGAGGCTGCAGGCTAAACTGTGCAAGGGAGGACGGTGCAATTTAGAGGGTTTGTCCAGACTCCTGCATGTACCTCAGACACAAAAAACTACATATATCCGCCTGCAGGGAACGCCACGCCCACTTCCGCCTAGAACGTTTTTTCGCAAATTCACAAAAAGTGGAAAACCTACTTTCCTCCTTGGGATTTTGTTCGATCTGCGTGAAACTTGGCACGTACACTCTTCAGCTGGACCTGATCTAAAGTTCTCAAAAGAATTTTGCATATCTTGAAGGTGGTCATGACTGGTCAATGTGGGCGTGATTTAGTACAACAAATCCAAATCGGCACACATTCAGACTTTGCACTTCCAGTGCACTTCCCATTACTGCGAATACCACGGCTCAGATGTTGGCCTGTGTCCTCACTTTTGCCCCGAGCCCGTCATCCTTTGGGGCCAACTTCTGTGGGCTCTGCAGTGTGCGGGGGGCTTGGCCCCTGTTCATAACTGCTTGTAGTTCTAGTTATTGCTGATTTTTTTTTCTCACAATAAACATCTGCCGTTCCAAATTGAACCTTATGGCGGCCTAACTTTGGTCCACTGGCCAGCAATTTGGGCAGCTCAGCACTAGACTTTGTATATTTTCTTCTTACTATTAGTAGTTCAGTTAAATTTTACTATCTTAGAATGACCTACACCTGTAACAACTTTTTAAAACTTTGAAGAAGTTCTTAAAATGTTTTCTTTTTCTAACTTTCACTGTCCTAAGTTGGATGACGCATGTTTGTGACTCTATGTTTTTCCCATATGTGTGTGTAAGGACTCTACTACTGCAAACAAAATCTACCTCTGGGCACTAATAAAATAACTTGAACCTGAACTTGAACTAGACTGTGTCACACACACAGGTTACCCATGGTCACTTTCCTTTAACAAAGAAGCTCAGGTGGTAACACACACAGGGGAAGTAAGGCTGTGGGCATTCCAACCTAACTTGTGAGAAAAACATGTCATATGATTATTAAGCCTTTATTTAGAAAATGAGTAGAGTGCATACCTCCGCCAAGGCCCAGCAGTCTCCTTTTATTCAATTAAGCCAAATCCAAAGTCAATAGCCCTGTACCACTCAATATTTGGAACTTCATAACTGCTTAACCATTACTTAAGATCACCAGGTCTAGAATCTGCATCAGATTGTGGTCATTTATAGATACCAGCTAAAAAACTTTTTAAAAAGTCATTTACAACTCTGATTCCAAAAAAATTGTGACACTATGTAAAACACAAATGAAACCATAATGCAATCACATGTTTCTTACAACTGTTTCAGAAGTGTTCCTGCGCACATGTATTAATATCCTTCATGCATCATGTGTTTGACAAAGTGGCTCTTGTGATCGACTGAGCCTTTCGATGATGCCCCTTTCGTACCCAATCATGATGCTGTCACCTGTTACCAATGAATCTATTTATCTGTGGAATGTTCCCAACAGGTTTCACAGTCTTCTGTTGTCATCACAACTTATTTGAAACACGTAAATATGTAATCCTATATTTACAAAAACATATGAAGCTGATGAGGTAAAATTTGAAGTGTATGGTCTTTGAGCAGTTTTCAACCGAGTATAAATCAAAAATGATGATTAAATCAACATTTGCGACTACTCAGTAACCCTAAAATGAAGCATCAGAAAGATCTCGATACCTTTGTTAGTTTATGTTCCTCATAAATGCAGGACTGCTCTAGTGACATTGCTGATCTTCAGAGGATAGACATTTACTGGATGACATCAGCATTGAAACACTCCTTGTATGACCTCATGCTGAAGTAAAAGGGGGTTTTTAGCACCCCATGATGAGAGCACCACCCTTTGTTCTTTGTTTCCTCGTGTAGGTGATAACCATCTGCTGTCCAACTCAGTGGTGGCAGCTGAGGCTGACATTGCCCACTAGCCACCTGGAAACCCCATCCAGTATTATATAAACACATTGATGACACACACAATTTCAGACAGTCAAAAACAGAATCAACAAAAAGGTGTTTTATTGAAGTCCTCTAAAGCTACTGTGAGTTTAAAATTAAAACAATCATAAAAGGCCTTTCTATAGCAAATCATTTTCAGATTTGCATCCTTTGTTGTCCTGAAGATTCCTGCTATACATACATCACATATGACTGTGATTATGGAACAAACAAAAACATGCATTTGGGTTGAGCTCTTTCCATCTACACACACTGATTTAATTAAGAGCCCCAAATATGATCTGAAGATTATGAGTCATAGCGATGACCTTCAACTAAACTGGTAAAAACGAACATCAATTTAAATCCATGTCAAGGCAAAACCCCGACATGACTCACTTGTGCATGCAGACAGATACAAGACACCAAACACTCCATGATTAATGGGATAATCAAAAACAGATTACAAGCACATGCTGCGCTGTAGGTACATCTCTTTAATGCTGTCAGCATAGTTATGTATATTCATCCACCACCAAAGAAGGAGACTTCCTTCTAGCTATTATTAATAAACATTTTTATTTCGACCAAATACTTAAATGTCAAACACAATATTAAGGGAAAGACAATCCTGCCATTAAAGACACATAAAACTCAACTGAGCGTGCTGATGAGTAGTGAATAGGCCTGCTCGTAATCGCTGTTGCACTGGTCGAGGATGTCCTCCAGGAACACTCTGGAACAGTCTGGAAAGCTGTTCATCAGTTTCATCAAGGACCAGTCATAGTCAGGATCAGTCTCTGGAAAACACACAGGAAAGAAATGACTCTCTCAGAGCCCTATTCAATCATTGTTGTTCCCACTAGGCCTTGCTGGAAGAGGGTTCTTTGATTGTCATGACATACACTACAATGCACTTTCTATCACTCTCATGCACAACAATAGGAGGTCTTATCATATGTTTATTGTTTTCTTTTCGTCGATGAGGTTGTACAATCTGTTCAACATTTGCAAACACGATCACCCAGCGAGAACTGTGAGGCATCTCCACAATGCTCTTTCCTTAGCTATTTTAAATGCACTAAAAAAGACAAAGACAAAGACAAAGGTGGGATTCTAAAGGCAGACATTTCTTTCATGCAGCTTAAAACCATTTTAGAATCTCTTCCCTACAACTACCAACACTGTCCAGGATCGGACTCCCAGTAATTCTCGCTGCCACAGGCTAGTCCATTTCTAGGGCCAGATGATTAGCAAGGAAGGCCTGGGCCAAAGTCTGGTATAGGCATGAGATTCCATAACCAAACCAGGCTTGTGCTGGTAATGAAAAAGTTCTGATCAGCACACATGGATAGAGGACGTGGTGGGATTCCACCATGCAGAACTTTGCCCACTTTGTCCAGGAGAGGACCAAAGGTTTGAAATATTCTTGGGTAGTTTACAGTCGCTTTAACGTCAGACTGATGAAATCGCTCTGTGGCTGCTGTATGGGCACGTACTTAGTTGGGCTATAAAGTAAGTCAAGAGCCTCTCTACTTGACACAGGATGGTCCTCACACTACACTCTCTGAGAAGTCAGAACCTGTATACGTTGCAGTCTGTGGTAACCCAGGCTGATAACACTCACTTTTTACTTAGACACTGTATCTTGCCCTTCAATTGTCACTGTTTCTTTGGCATGGGCCTTCCAACATACAATGGTTGTGGGAGTTGAATTACAATCTTATCTTTCAGTTAGGCATTAGCTAAGACTAAACGTTAGCTTCCCAATTAGTTAAACCTCTAATGATAGCCAGCAAATGGAAATTTCTCTTAGTACCTTACACACATTTCAATTAAACTTAGTAGATTTCCAAGCCAACTAATGGTTGTGTGGTAATGTATGCCCTCCCTCAGTATTTAGAAAATACATTTGATTTCAACAATCTCACTTGGTTAACATAAATGCTAGCTTTCTGTTAATGTAACTTTCTGTTGATGTAACTTGTAAACTGTGACTTGTTGCTCTTTTCTGTACACGCGACATCTATTGCATGTCTGTCTGTCTGTCCTGGAAGAGGGATCCCTCCTCTGTGGCTCTTCTGAGGCTCTTCCTGAGGTTCCTGAGGTTTCTTCCATTGTTTTTTTACCCTGTTAAAAGGGTCTTTTTTTTCCATCAACGTGAAGTTTTTCCTCCCTCGAATCGAGGGTCTAAGGACAGAGGATGTTGTTCACTGTACAGATTATAAAGCCCATTGAGGCAATGTGATTGTGATTTTGGGCTATATAAATAAAATTGATTTGATTTGATTTAGCTATTAGCCATAACAGTAAGCCCATGTAAGTAGAATTTCTATAGTTTTTTTCTGTATCCTATTAATGTTGAGTTAGCAAAGACCTAGCTAGTACGGTAGCTACTCTTCAAAAGCTAACAAATCTGCACCTTTTCAGTTCATAAATAAGGCTCAGTTTCATCTAAACACCTTTGAAAACATGTCTTTATGTATCATTACTACAAGAGGAATGCTGCTGCCTTATTATGATTACCTGACCCTAACCGTACTACTTACTGTTGGAAGAGAAGATTAAGATCCTGTACTGTCTTAATGACAACGCTAATTGAACCCTTTCATTCCAAACACAGATGTCCTTATCATTTCACGAACAAGCTGTATCTAAACACAAGCAATCCTCACATTAGAAAAGTTGGAGCAAATTAATGTTTTGAGCTGCTTGGAAAATGATTTATGAATTAACACAGTTTGTGATCTTATATTGGAACCATATAGTTCTATAGTAATATATCTTTAAGTAGAATAATTGAATCTAATGGAAACCTTTCCTGAGACCTAAAAGAGCATGTTAATGCTCATGAAAAACAAGGGATGTCTCAGAATTATCACTTTAAAATCTATTTTATATTGAATTGTGTAAGGCTGGTAGGTACCAAGAAAAGAGAACCTAAAAAGATTCAACACAAAATCCTCTGTTTAACAATATGTTAAAGAAAAGAACGAGTTTCATGACACGTAGCATGCACACGTGCAGTAGCAGGAACGGCTTCAGTACAGTGGATATTCAACATGACGTTCTCTGTTTGTGTTCCTTCCATTGTGAGTGTCAGGTATTCATAAGTGTATGGCAATCAGTCAGGTATCGAACCTAGTCCAGTGTATGCCAATCCAGGCCAATTATTAAAGGGTGGGACTGCTCCTTGGTTTGTCTGTTTGGCTGCAGGCCATGTCTGTCAGTCTAGCCTGGGTGCTCTGGATAATTTCTTCTCTGACTGACAGATGCCTAATGAGTGTGTGTTTGTCTGTGTTGCAGTACTGTGTTGCTCAATCCATAGTAAGAAGAGGTTTGTGCCCAGAAAGAAGGGAAAATACTTTCTCACACACACACACACACAGACACACTCACACTTCCCACAAAATACAAGTATCAGCAGGATATGAATGCCAAGAGCACTAGGATCACAACGTACCACGCATAACTTTCTGCCTGCATTTTTGAAGCACGTAGGACATTTGATTTAACACAGACTAAACACACTAGGGATAGACCGATTATCGGCCGGGCCGATTATCGGCCGGGCCGATTATCGGCGCCAATATTTGGCATTTTTACGCATATCGGCATCAGCCTTTTTTTAATCCGACGGCCGATAAAAGATCAATTTAAAACTGGGTTATTTTGGCTCAGATGCAGCCGCGCCTCTCTGTCTGCTGTCCTTTCTCTGTCTCCAGTATTGTCCCACCCACTGCACCATCTGATTGGTTACACGCAGAGCGGGTAACAGCCAATCAGCAGTGAACGCTGTGCATGCACAGTGCTCACACACACGGCGGAGAGGAGAAAAAGTTTAGCGACCGCGTAAAACTGTATTCATAGCCCGGCGCTTGATCCTGGGGGCTTGGTTTCAAAGGTAAGTTAAGGCAGCAGACTCTCCCGAAATGTAATAAACATCCCAGTCCTCTACAACTCACAACTACTACTAACATTACTGTGAGCACATTAACATTATATAAACATACACGGCAGCTCTGCTCGCTCGCAGTCCCTCCAGACGTGCCTGTTAATCACTCGAAACAAGGTTGCTGATAATATCGATATGGAAATAGTCCGTGATAGTAGAAGACTGTGTGTGTGAGTGAGAGAATAAAAACCTAATAAACTCAATTCAGTCCAGTTTTATTGCAGGGAAGCGCGTTGAGGTGAAGGCTAATTTGCTTTTAGCGTAATGTTAGCCTGGTCCGCTTTCTCCTTCTCTGGCTGTAGACGCTCAGCAGACTGTAGCGAAACTCTACAACTCACGACTACTAATGTTAGTGTGAGGCCCAATACGTTAGCGGCAGCTGTCTGTTCCTATGATAAACACTGATTATCAGTGTTGGGTAGTAACGCGTTATTAGTAACACGTTATTAAGTAACTAATAATGTAACGCGTTGTTTTTTTAAATTCAGTAACTCTGTTTCCGTTACCAAACGCTGCATTACTCCGTTCCTTTTGGTGAGGTTTTACAATGGCACACAGTTCCCAAAACATATTAGCGATCAATAAAGTTTAGCTGAATTGAAAAACAAAGCACTTGTCGCCCTCTAGCGTCCCACACGTAATCAAACACGCGCCATGATCACTGGACAGGTCAGGGCACGGCATGATGGCGAGCAAGAAGGGGAAAATACTTCGGTGTTTGTGTCAAGGTTTGTGTTGGTGCACAACGGATCATATTGCTTGGATGATTAGATTCAGTGATGTGGATGCAAATGAACTGAAACGGTTGTTTTAATCAACAGTTTGTATTATTCAGCATCAGTACAGAACTGAAATGATGGCTAGAGTGGAACTCAAATCAATCAACCTTTATTTAATGGGAGCATTGGAAAAACGTTTTACAGTAACTAAAAAGTTACTTTCTCAGTAACGCATTAGTTTTTGGTTTACGTAACTGAGTTACTAACTGAGTTACTTTTTTACAAAGCAACTAGTAACTGTAACTAGTTACTATTTTTCAGTAACTAGCACAACACTGCTGATTATTAAAGTGAAGATGCTGTAGGCTATTTAGTGTTTTTAACAGTTTAATCACTTGAAACAAGGTTGCTGATAATATTGATAGGGAAATAGTCAGTGATAAAAGTAAGAAGTGTGTGTGTGTGTGTGTGTGTGTGTGTGTGTAAGACAGAGAGAGAGAGAGAGTAAAATTCAGTTAGTTTTATTGCAGAAAAGCACGTTGAGGGGATGGCTAGAGAATAGTGAGTGTGTGTGTGTGTGTGTGTGTATATAAGCCACATGAGAAGCTGCAGAAACTGACAGCAAAGCACTGTCTGTCTGAGAGAAAACTGTAGGGCAATAATTGTTGTTTAACTACCAAGTTATTTTACTTTACCAGGGTTTCTGCAGGTTTGAACAGGTCAATCTTCGGGTTCGGGTCGAGTAGAACTGGATGAACTTGGACTGGGAACTGGTGAAAAGTGTGCCCAAGTTGAGGGTCGTCTTGCAGAGCCTACACTGCGCTTCAATTTCATTATTAGGTACGGCTTTAAGCCAACTGAATTCTGGTTGTTCAAGCCAACACTTGTTAAATTTACACTTTCCCATAGTTGTAGCAGATTCCTCTGTCTTTCCAGAACTGGCAAAGTGTGCGGTGTGCTGTCTACTTCAGGAAGAAGTACAACACACAGAACTAACTGTGAATCTCACCAACACATTTCCCCAAAACAAAACAAAAAAAAAGGGGTGACTGAAGCGGTAAATGAACAGACATATTTAAGACCTAACTAAATGTAATTTAAGACCTGTAATGCAAAATATGGATGTATTTAATACTTTCTGAGGCCTGAAAACTGAGATTGTCAAATTTTAGACATTTTTAAAGACTTTTTAAGACCACTTTTTAAATGTATCACGATATGAGTGTTTAATATCAGTCGATATCGATAATTATTGAAATTTATATTTACCCATTTGAAATAAAAAATATTTATTTGAAAATTTTAAAAATAACCCTTTAAATGGTGACTGCAGGTGAGATTTTAGAAAAAAAAATTCATTTTCAAGATTTCAGAATCAGAATCTAAGACATGAGACAAAATGGTGTAGAAGCTGACATTGCTGCTTGACAACATGTTAATGGGATAGTTCGTGTTTTTTGAAGTGGGTCATATAAAGTACATATCTACAGTCGATCTGTTTCCTACCGTAATCACCGATCAGCGCAGCCTCAGTTTGGAGGAGCAGAGAGCCGCTCCAGCCAGACACTTAGCTTTGTACTGCAGTGAACGGGGTCCAGATGCAAAGCGAATTTTAACCACCTAAAACAAGGCCCACCTAAAAAAAATCTATATTATTGCAAATGTACGTTGTATAGAGAAAATTCACACCGCTTTGCATCGCCGTCAGACCGCCCTTTCTTTTGGCACTACATTTTCTAAACCGTAGAACCTTCGTATACCTACACATTAGCGCAACTGGGCCGTTGCGCTAATGCGTACGGATATGGAGGTTCTGCGGTCTGTGTCTGTCTGAAATTGTTAAGTTTCTTTTTGATTGAAAGTAAACAGAGTTGTGTGCATTAACCTCTTGTCCAGCAACTGGGCCTCGCACTGTATTTCGCCGCACGCAGATCACCTGTTTCTAACGGAGTTCAGTGAAATTATGGAACGTTCTATCGAACATATTTTCTATTGATATTGATCACGTGTCTATCGCGATAGATAAAGTTATCGTTTTATCGCCCAGCCCTATCCTTGACTACTAATAATCGGGATCGGCCCTGAAAAAAACATATCGGTCTATCTCTAAAACACACAATCACAATTCTCTAAGGAAGGATGAGGTCGGTAACTCTTGTCACATGTCTGATTGAGGTTTGGTTAACCAGCATTGAGCAAAACTATAAAAAGGCGAGAGAAACAGAAGACAGAGTTATTCATCCATTCACACACAGCTCACCAGCTTCCTCTTTCCATCCAGAGCAGCTCTGATCTGGATCTGTGTCCAGGTAATTGAGGGGGTGTTGTTGTCCAGAAGTGTTGGGTGGCTGGTACCTAAAGTCAGAGGTAGAACAGGGATACTCCACCTCCTGCATGACTTCCCACTTTGGCTCTTTCTCACTCCCTCCGTCTCGACCCTCCAGTTTGTCCAGAAAGGCCGAGTTCACCCTGTCAAAATATCATGAATCAAAAAAATGGTCCACATAAAACTAACTGGTGCTCTACTTTGCATGCTGGCAGGCTTTACATGGCTGCATGTGGGATGTGTTTGACAGCTTTTAAACTTTTATTCCAACTAAAATATAGTGAGGTCAGTGAACTGCACACGGCACACTTTGCATTTACCGACCTGGCCAGTCTCAACTGGTTTTTACTCCAAACGATGAACAAAACAAACAATTCACCTTGTTGAGTCCATTTTTGTCTGTGTGTGAATCCAGTTTAATGCCTCAGTGTCATCTGTGCACTGGTGTGATTTTTACACAATTGTCTGCTTTGTGTTATAGTTATAGAACCTGATTGAATTGTAAAATGGTATCATATATAAATGTTGTACATTACCTCTTGTGTTCCAGCTGTAAGTCTTTCACACTTTTTGACTCCTCTCTCTGTTCACTCGCCATTGCCTCACTCTGACGATAGAAGAAAATAAGTCGAAGTATAAAGGAAATTATTGTAAACTGATAATATACAAGGCAATATAAGAATAGGGAAAGAGAGAATAGTATTTTATCAGTATTAACTGTAAATGCCATTATCAGGAGCTATAGTGTGTACATAACTGAGCCAACAAACGTCCGATAAAGAAGCTGTTAGAACTACAGTTTCTTTTTTTTGGAAGAGAACTACAGTTTTGATAGAAGTGCAGGCTTATATTCTATGCTCTAGATCAGCACACATGACTGGCACTGACAATGGATTGTCATGGATTACTTAGTTCCTCCTGAAAACACTGCAACAGCAAGTTGTAATACACAACAAAGCAAATACATGAAAGACATAGGAACAGAACAGTCTGAGCAGAACACCTGTGCAGCCAACTACTGTATAGGGAGGATGACTGGGTGTGTACACACACACACACACACACGCACACGCACACTCTCCTTCACTGTCACTCTCTGCCTTCCTGTTCCAGGAGAGCTAATGGGTCAGGGAGGTGGTTATTTAGGATGGCACTTGAGGAAGAAGGAACACACAGCCCACCGGTGTGAGCACTATGTGCTCCAAACAAAGCTAAGCATTAAATCTCCCACTCAGATACACACATGTATACACACACACACACACACACACACACACACACACACACACACACACACACACACACACACACACACACACACACACCTACAAATAGAGGATATGAGGGAGGGATCAATCTGTCTTATGGAGCCATTGCTCAAAGAACAACAGATCCCAGGGTCCCGGTCAAAACCACATCAAGAAGTTTGACTTTAGCTGCTCCGCAGCCACAAGCTTTCATCTCCTAATCTGTGACGTCTATCTGAGAGAGCTGCAGCCTGGGAGAGTCCGGAGAGGAGAGGAGAGGAGAGGAGAGGAGAGGAGAGGAGAGGAGAGGAGAGGAGAGGAGAGGAAAGGAAAGGGAAGGAGAGGTGACACAAATCAAGACTGGAGAAAAGAGGATACAAGAAAACAGGAAAGAGAGGAAAGCACTGAAATGAAAAGGCAAGAAGAGAAGAAAAGAGGAGAAGAGGAGAGTCTTTGTTGCTGTCTGTGACCCAGGTATCATCTGGTGAACTCTTTCATCCACTTAGCCTGTCTGCCTCAACCCTGTGTCTGTGACTGTGTGTCTGTATCCCACCATAAAACAGAGACTTCTTTATTACTGTAACTGACTGCTTTCTGTTCAGTTCGACCCATGGTCTCTCTCCCTCTCTCTCACCACTAAGATGCCTGGTGAAAGATTTGCATCAGGTCTATGTGAGAAAAAGAGAGAAAAGAAATGCACAACAATGAGAAAAGGGTTGAAAGAAAACATTCCCTCTGTGCACGAGGGAGCTGCGTGTGCACTTTTAACAGTGCTGTCAGTAGCCACATAATACACTCGCAGCAGAATACAGTGTGGAGTGCAGTGTGTCCTCCGGCTGTTTCCAGCCCACTCTCTCCTTCTCTGTTACAGCATCACTGACAGACACTAGGCTGGGTGGAGGAGCACAGACACTATTAGAACTGTGTCTGACTCTCTGACAGAAGCTGTCAACACGCTCCAATAAATGTATGTTTTCTGAGCTAAGAATAACTGTGACCTCTTCACATTTAAGATTTACAGCAGCTATTGATTTGAAGATTTATATCAGCAATTAGCCAAAAAAAGATTGTTAATTAAGAGGAAAGTTATTTATTGTGAGGGCAAGCGGTTGCCCCCTTTGGCAGACAGGGCATGCGATTGATTGGTGAGGAGCTTGGGTTTCCTCCAGGTACTTTTACTCGCGCAGGTTATTCCACTCTATTCTGACTTCAGCGGGCTCTTCACAGTCATGTTGTGTTGTGTCTCTGTCTCTGCTCAGTGTGAACTCTGGGAAGTCCCTTGAACTCCGCCTTCCACTCTTTCCCTCTCAGGAAAACCAACAGGCAGGGAGGAAGAGAGGCTGAGAAAAGAGAAAAGGAAGCAGAGAAAACAAAAGAGAGGGAAAGGAGCACATAGACAGACAGACAGACAGACAGATAACATTGAGAGACAGAGAAGGGAAAAGCACCGGCCTTATTCCTCTGTGTATTTACACTTCCTTTTACTTAACCATGAGCTTGCTGTACTGCTGTGTGCCCCAACTCTGACCAGGAGATAATTGCAGGGGGATCTGGCTCCTCACCCCACCCGGCCCACTGGGGATACCGCTTAATACCCGCACTGCCCCGGACGATGTTTCTTAGTATTTACTGAGAAAACAGCTTACAAAGGCAGATCTATTGGTGTGAATGACCACAGAGCTTCAGTCTCCGACCCCACAGCCACAGATATGAGACTCAACACTGAACCCTGGGACCCATAGAGCAAGTGTGTGTGTGTGTGTGTGTGTGTGTGTGTGTGTGTATGTGTGTACATTCTGTGTCTACATGCACACACACACTGATGCAAAAAGAACTGTGTCTACAAACAAAACATGTGAAAGCACATACAAGAGCTCACACACACACATTATGTGGTTGCTGGCTTACCCTAGATGACGTGTGTGCGGCACCGCTGGATGTCACTGGACCTGGGGCTCTCGTCTCAAACCTTTGCAAAAAACGCTCCGTGTTCCTGCAATAAATACACACATTACATCCTTTTGTTGCCAAAGACAAACACAGAAACACACATGAATGATGAGGTAGGGAGGCGTGTTTGTTTACTCCACAGACACTCTACAAGCCAGGGATGCTAACAGGCTGTAGTCCAACCAAGTTGACCAAGTTTGTTTCTCCCTCCTATACACTGTTCTCACTGTTCACCAGCATCTGGTCTGCTACGCTGTCTCACTTCATCAACTCAGCCCCATGTCTGAGTATCTTCATTGTTTTTCAGGTTCACACATTGGTCTGCTGTCTCCATTTTTTGGTCTGTCCTTTAAAGAAACCAGAGATGCTACTTGACAAGCAATTACCCCAAGAGCCGGTCATGTGTAATATTCTAATAACATCTTGGGGCATTTGATTTAAAACGTTATCGGCTTGTATGGCATGACAACTTTGTATAGATACTACAGACCCTACGTCATTATTGTCTCTAATGAATATACTTTTGAAACCCCTGGCCTTGGAGGAGCATTCGTTAAAAAACTGTTACTCAAGTACCTCGGAACCTTACAAAAAGAAGTCTACTTCAAGCTCATTGTCAAATAAAGTTAAAGCTGAAGTATGAAAGAACTTGGCCACCTATCAAATTCATACTCAGAACAAACAAATCACTAGCACAACTGCTAAGTGCTGCTAACTGTAGCTGTGTGTGCAGCCGTGCAGCTAGCAGGCTGAAAAGGGAGCTCAGAGCAACAGGAGAGTCTTGATGTTTATACCACTTGCACAGCAGCCATGGACCAGGGCAGGCTGGGGCTAGTTGGTTTACCATACTTATATATTTCACCTTTTGTACAGTTCAACTATATTTCCCAAGTCTACTTCATTAGTACATTGATATCAGTGTACCAGAAGTATACTAGTAAGGGTACAAACGGGAACATAAGGAAAGGGAAAAGACAGGAAAAGACTATTTCAGGGACATGGTCACGGCGGTGACATTAAGTATGCCCTCAGTAAACTAACTCATACCCTTAAGATTCTTTAAGTGAAATTAACATCATACTTAAGGTCGCCTATTTCCACATTATTTTTGAACCTTAAAGTACACCACTAGTTAACTAAAGTAACTAGCTAACTAGTATAGTTAGCTAAGGTTTTTTTTTTTTATACTTGAAACTTACCTTTAGCTGCACTTTAAGTGGACTTGAAGTTAACTACAATTACAGTGCCAGTACAAGTATAAGACATATATATTTCTTAAACTATATCTATATTTTTAGCGTATAACCTGTTTTTCATTGTGTATTTAATGCCCTCTCCACATTTATCCACGCATATCCATTCATGAATAACTTAAACTTGTCAGAGTGCCTCAGATTTTAGTCAGACTGCCCTTGCACACTACAGATATTCATTGCAAGTAAGCTGGATATGCACTGTTTTGAGCCATTTTTATCGATACTTAATTATGACTTTATATAAGTATATCTCTGATATGAATATAAAACGTAAACTGAAAGTATATTCGCTTACTTTTAGTTTAAAAGGAGTATACTGATAGCACACTTGAACACATTTTCTGTAAGGCTATCCCAGCTTCTGTTTTGTGATAAATATATTGTACAAGAATTTCTGACAAAGGAATTAGAGTTGTAAAAGACATGGGCATATACAGTGGATAACAGTGAAAATCTTTCATCCAACTTTGAAAGTTCCCTGACTTTTCCTACAGTGTCATGAGCAGTGTAACCTATCAGACCATGAGCAAAATGGCATGAAATTTGGTACACATTCATGTAATAATTTGGTGATGGTAAATTTCGAGTTTTAATTTAACCCCAATGTCAGGTCAAAATGTCAATTTGTTCAGTACTTTGGTTCATGACTAAATTGCTACAAAACTAATGGCATACCAATCTGCCTCAGTTCTACTTTATGTTAAGTGCAAGTTACAAAAATGTTTGCACGCTACCATTCTAAACTAAGACAGCATGGTGACCACCATACCTACATAACATCAGTATGTTAACCCTGTCATTGTGAGCATGTTGGCATATTAGCATTAGCATTGGTTCAAAGCAGGATTACACACAAACTACAGAATGGACTTCTACCAGACTTGGATGGAGGATTGGTCTCAGCTCAGACCAGACCCCAATGACTTTTATTCTTTTCTCAGGGAATAATGCACAGATCTTTTTGAAATAAAAACAAATCTGGCATATTTAGCTTGCTAGTATATGCCTATATATGCCTATGCTATGATCAGTACAAAAGGTATGAGCTCTACTGATGGCCATTCCAGTTATGTTATTAATTATGTAGTCCAAGGAAATCCGGTATTCCAACTACTTACACCTTTGAATAGAGATGGGGGTGATCAAAAGTGGACCTAGTGGCGCCTGTGTCCCTTGTTTCCCCTAAAATTTTGATATCTTCTTTTTCTCTTTTCTGACAACAGAAAATACTAAATGCCTGCTCAAACTTAAATGACATTTATAGGTCAGCAGAGGATCAGACACTGGGTGCTTCTTTTGTAAAGGGCAGGAGATGTTGTCATCTGATGCCACATCTATGACTAAGATCCATTGAAAGCAAGAAAGAACACAACACAGTACACCCCAACCAACACAATACCACAGAGTGACTGTGATGGGACCCAAGTTAACCTGATCCAGAGCTGACCTGAGGTGATCCTGCTGGAGCTTCTCCCTCCTCCTCTGCTCCTCCTGACGTTGCTTCTCCTCCAGGCGCTCAGCCTGCAATACATCACAACAGTCACCCCACATCAGACAGCCAGACGCACGGCACGCAGCTGCCATACATGTCAGGTTTTCCCAACATACATTCCATGTGGTATATGGGCTTTAAGCAAATTGTAGAATATGAGGTAATTTGATGCACTGTAATTGTTAATGTTATACATGCACATGCAGTGGTACTTCCCTGAATATGACTTGTAAAACATGACTTTCAAGTTCATGATATAACTTACATATGAGCTTCGACAATTTGTTTTTAATATACCACAGACAATATGATCAACTGATTCAAAGATAAGGTACAGTCAAATGTATCAATAAAAATACCATTAGAGACATGTCAAAAGAAACATTTATGAATATAAAAATTATTTATAGTGAATGTGACGTTTTGGAAGATGATACATTTATTGGTGACTCAATCCCAGTTTCCTAAATATACATTAAAAAAAAAAAAAAAAACTTTCCGTCGCTTGTAATTTCAGTGCATTTGCTGGCTAGAGAAGCAGGTTTTTGTGTTAGAATTACATTTTGATTTTTTAAAACTATATTCTGACACAAGTGACATGTGCAACCCAACCCTGTGGGCTGTTACAGTAAAACAAAATATTTCAACCCTTGGGCCTGGCTGAGTCCAGGAGCAGGGATGAGCTGCTGTATATATTAGCATTTTGTGGTGTGGATTGATGTTTTCATGTCCTAGGGGCATGTTTTTGCCAGCCTCTTGTTAGATCACGTCAATAGACTAGAAAAGGATGCTTCACATGCATACGTTTGTTTGTTGGATTACCACTACATTCCTATGGTTTCATAGAGATCATTGCACAACAGGAATAGATCTGTGGATTAATGCTTTGGTCTTCAGCATTAATCACCCTTCAACATTACTGCAGCAATTCATTAACCACTAGTGGACAAGAGCTGGGCCAGACATGAAGTAGAACATGTCTGAGAACAGAGTGAGAAGCTGTCTCGGGTTGATGGAAACCCATGAGACCGTTAATCAAGGTTGGCTTCAGTGCAGGCTGTGCTAGGGAATGAGACAGCTCTCAGACACATGGACCTGCTCCGGCTCAGGTGGATGCTTGTCTCTACTGACATCTTGAGGCCAAACATGATATTGCTCCTCACTGAGGGAGGACAAAACATGCCATGGAGTGGAAGGCTGACACCACATAGCCTAGTGACATGTTTCAATGGAGCTGCGCATCTTCATAACACTACCAGAAACACCACCACCAAATCTACCCAAACGTGTATCTACCCTTCAGAAGGTCTCTCATGTCTTGAGTCACAAATCTGTTTTCAGGTACATTCACAATAGTTGCAGTGAATTTTGTTTTGCTCCATAATTGTTGTCCAGTCGCTGAGCATGCTTTATTCATTTTTTGATTTTCATTTGCATGTGTTTTGTAGTTGCAGCGTAACAGCTTACACAGCCACTGTGGAGGAGAACACACATACTATCATGCACCCCACTTATAAAGGACACCTGTACAGTTTAATGAAATCCAATAACACTCTCTACTTAAATGATGCCTTTAATGTTGTGTTCACTGAATCATATGTTTTAGTATTGAAGTCGTAGTGATGGTGCTGTACTAGCCTGAATTACATTGACAAAAAAAGGTAATTGCATTCTGATAAATTACAATATAGCTTACTGTAATTAGATTATGGATACATTTTGTAAAAATTGGGATGATAAACAGGACAGTAATCAAGTTATATTTCTTTATTGTGATATTGTGATTAGAAACACATCAGAAAAAACCTCCCAATATAATGTAGCCCAGTACAACACCATCTTTAATGATGATAAACACATAATTCAATTTACATATTTCCAACATTGTCAGTGTTTGGCAGGCATGTATTGGATTGCACTGCACTGTACAGGTGTATCTTATAGAGTTATAGTGTGCAAATGTCAAAGCGCTGGACGAGCTTTGCTCCAGTAATTCTAATTGCTGCTCTGACAAGCTCCCCATTCTTATACCGGAAAACCAGTCTCAACTCTTTAAAAACAGGTTGTCATCTGCATTTCTTCAACTATTTTTTTAATGGACTGATTCATTTTCTGGAGCCAGTTTGCAGCAACAGCAACAAATGGGAATATCCATCCCAGAAGAGGGAGAGAATTGACGTTTTCAATTCAAATCACAGACCATAATGCAATGTAGCCACAAGACATGCTATATTCTGAGAAAGTGGTGCAACAAAATGACTGGAAATCACCAACTCCTTTTCTCTTACTACTGCAACTGCTATTTCTCGTTCCACCTACACTCACAACTCATGGCTGAGTGCAGTACATTCCTGACATGGAACTCTGGGCTTTTGTCAAAACGCACTCTGGGAAATACAGGATATCACAGTGCTAACAGAAATAGAGGCAGAAGTGTTGAGGCAGAGAGGAGATGCCAAACTTGTTAGTTATTACTTCATCTTAAAAGAAAACCCCTTAAGGGTCTTTTAATATATAGAATGTGTTTAATGGTCGGTTCGTCTTAGATTTTAATGCTTTGTAGAAATAAAAAGGGTGGCAAGTTATTTGAGGGCAGGTATTATTGCTAACCGAACGCATATGAGAAATGCTTTTGCAAGAAGGCCAAAGTACATATTGTTGGTCTCACCATCTCCCTCTTCTCATTTTTCATCTTCTGTAACTCCTCCTCCTCTTCTTGTCTCTTCCTCCGGTCCAGGTCTTCTTTTTTCAGCTTGAAACAACAGGTTGCATCAAAAATGTGACTGTGGCTCAGCCATCACAAAGAAAATGCACTAAAAGGTATTTCATGTAAATACTTCACACTCTGAGTTCAACATATATTTAAAGGTGCATATAAATTGAAAGGATAAACTACCTTCTTCTGCAGTTTGGAGCAACGTAAGTCCCTCAACTGCTTCTGTCTGGCTTCATCCAGTGTTACAGAACCACCTTGATAAATTAAACAACAGATAACACCGTGCTGATGAGTAAGTGTGATTAGTGAAGATAGTGTGAAGATTAGTGTTATAAAAATTAGTTGAGGATAAGGTGAATGTGACAGTGGACACTGTGTGTGTTGGTTTACCCAGCCTCTCTGGATTCAGGTGCACAGGGGGGGCTCTGTTTGCCTCTTTCCATCTTTGAAGGTCCTCCAGTTCTTTCTGAGACACTACGGCAAAATAAACCTTAATTACGTGGGGAAAAAATGTCAGTATGTTTGAAGATCAATATAAAAATAGGAAGGGTAGTTAAAAGCAGCAGTGTCAGCCTACTCATTTGCATCTTGCTTCGCCGAGATTCGTTTGGTGCAATCATGGTGAATCCATCTGAGCTGAGAGACAGAAAGAGCTTGTTTGGGATTAAATGGGCTGTGGACACTGTAAAGCCTCAGTACTTTTTCAGTGTCTGCATCACCACTTAGTATGAAAGTCAAAACAGGCTTCCATGCAGCAAAATAAGGCATCAAAAAATAGATAGGCATCAATACCAAAACTATGTAAAACAGCTTCCTCACAGCAGACTATTTCTACTTAAATCAAGGTTATGACCTGAGAGATGAATACAGATAAACACAAAGATTTTTAAACAATTAGAGGTGTACATTTTCTGTAGGCTCTGATTTTGGTAGAAAATATAATAGAGTAAATACCAGCATGTGGTTGAATGTATCTCACGTTTACTTAAAGGTGCAATGCAGAAGCTTTAGTTTACAACACTGAAAAAATAATTAAAACTATCCACACAATGTGAAGAAATAACACTTTAGGCATTGTGTCAAAGATGTCTATATTTTGGAATGCAGAGATATCCACTGAATTTAGCATGCTAACCAGTTAGCCCTGGGCCAGTCCAAAGCTCCTGTGCTGGCTGTGTAAACACCAACACTCCCTCAGTACTCCAGCTAGCTGCATGGCTAGTTGAGCTAACGAGCCAATGGCAACCACATTCATGGACCATGGGTGTATTTTGAGGCAGTGCTGCTTTGCTGGCATCTTTGATATCTAGCCATTGGCAACATCTCAGATTTACAATTACTTTTAAGTAAATTCAGACTGTCATTTTCTTTGGTTTGTGGTCCAACAGGTTAGTTAGATCTCCCACCTAATGTAAGTGAAAGTGTTGCTATCAATATGACAGCATCAAACATACATTTCAGATGTATGAGATGGACACACTCTGAAATAGCATCACGGCAACAAAATTTGTATAGAAGTTAATAGTGGTGCAGGGGTTTGAATTACACGGGGGTAGGCTGCTTATTACTTTTATTCCTTCACATTTCAGAGGAAAACATATTTCTCTATTAAATTTATTTAACATAGTTGCCATGGTGACAAGTTTCGTATAAGATTAATATCATACGCATTACATATAATTGTTTACAATTGCACAAGTTGACCAGTTGACACACTGCTGCAGTAGATCAGCTCCTGTATACAAAGCTATTCAAATGAACTCCACCTCGCCCAGCTACAACACGATGCTGCCTTCAAGTGAAACACAACTGAAAGTAAGTTGCTTAAGCGGCAGTTGATGTAAAGCAACAATATCATGATATTAAATGATATTTTGTTACAATATGAAGGTAAAAGCACAGCCAATATAAACGTCTTTTGTACTTTGTACGTTGTTACTTGTGTTGAACATTAAATAGTAGTTTAAACTACGTTCGGGACCCCTCATGTCACCAGCAGCTGTGATTTACGAGAAACAGTGAAGGCACCGTTTTCCTCTCTAATCACATGAAATGAAAGTGAAAGTGAACAACAGCAGTTCACTGCTACCTTAACAAAAATATGTTTTTATAAATGAAATGTTAGAACTGCAACAGAGTAAATGTTAGCTTTGCTGGCTGTGAAGAGTTACTACTGTAAATACTACATCGTTATAACGTCAGACGACATAGTTTGTCAAAGTTGTCATCATGTCCATGAAGCGGGTCTGATACTTACTACCGTGGCTGTCTGTCTGTCGCTTGTGGGTTCCGGCCGTCAGGTGCATGTGTTGGGGCATTCTCAGCTGTGTGGTCGGTGTCAGGTACACCTGCAGTCCTCTCATTGAGGTGACCAGGGGTTCTCCTGGGGTTCAGCTGGTCTCTCTGGTTGTCATACGGATCCATTATCACTGACAGCCTCCAGGAGATCTCTACAACAAGCTGGGCTATCCGGTCATGCTGCGCTTCTATTCTTGGCGCAGTGTGTTTTTCTTACAGATAATTAGGAGTACACATGCGTCATGTGTCCGCCATGGCCACCGTAATGAAATAGCGCCATCTGCTGGAATATCAGGTGAAATCTGTGGGCTAATTGTGTCACCACGAACATCAGTCATAGTCACAGTGATGGCACAGAAGAGTCAAAATAATGAAAGACAAGAAAATACTCCTGTGTTATACCTTGCATACGTGCGTTACTACATCGGCTATCTGTACATAACACTTGAGATTGTCTACTTTTTAATTTTATTTTATTGTCTACTTTACTATTTTATTTATATCTTTATCTTTATCTCTTGTTTCCATCCATGCTATATTTCTATTTCTACTTTGCACAGAGCATCTGGAACAAAAACAATTTCCCCCCAGTGATTAATAAAGTATTCTGTTTCTGTTTCTGAATCTGAATCTGAACCACAACCATATGTCATGGTTCAGTGTCTGGTTTTGTCTTGTGTTTTAATTTCCATGCCCTCTTGTGTCCTTTCAGTGTCCTCTGTGTTCCCTGTTTTTTCCCTTCCTCCTTGTTGCATGTTTGTCTCCCTCTGTCTGTGTTAGGCTGACCAGTGTGCTGCTCATCAGCCAGACTGTTCTCACCTGCTGCTCCACCTCACCTGTTCCTCCTCTTGTCGTTAGTGTCTGTGTATATAGTCTTTGTCAGTTTGGTTTGTGTGCTCTGTGTGATGTCTCTGGTGATGTTTCTGCCCGTGTCTCCTGTTTGAGATTTTGACTTTTTGTTTTTTCTATGTTTGATTTGAACTTGTTTAGTTGCTTTGTTTTTTGGTCCTTTGTCTTTTTTCCTTTGTTCCTGGTTTTGTTGTAGATTTCAGCTTTGGTTTAAATAAAGCTCACCTTTTGTTCCCCCTGATCCTGCCTCCTGTCTGATCTGAAATTGGTTCCTCCATTACAACCTCAAACCCTAACGCCATACATCATTTCAGGAAGCCTACAGTAGCTTTGCAAACTGAATTCAGCTTTTTTCTGTAGTATCTATCTATTCACATGATATCAGTACCAACTACAATAATATATATAATAGGCCTACCTATTGAACAATATGAATGATAGCAGGCTGTGTTGCTTTTCTTGTTGGCATGATAGTTTAACAGGTATAAAGACAGACAACCTGTAATATGAAAACATGTATCATGAACATGTAAAGTGTGCTTGTATAGCTGTATGTCAAGGTGTCATTTGGGCCAGAATCCCTATACCTTCTGCTGTGGCTGTCTTTGGCTGAAACAATGAGCTGCCCTTATCAAAAGGCTCAGTGGAGCTGAAGGCCCTATTAGGAGTGTGCTTGGACAGCAACTCAGATGCTAGAAGAGGAGCTACAGAAATGCAAGTGCATTCACCATTTACTGACAGAGGTCAGTTAAAAGACAGGAGATACTGTGATTGGAGGTGGTTTACAGCGGCTCCGGTCGAGACATGGACTCCGTGTTGAAGAGACACAGCAGGCAGAGACAGGTATGAAACAGTAGACAGCCCAAAGAGAGCCGGCCGTCAGCGGTGTAGAGTGGGACTATTTTCATATGTTGCTGTGTGAATCAAGATTTACTTTGGCCAAACCAGGGGTGAATGGTGAAAGACTGTTTAACGAAGTGTGTTTTCTGAAGAGAGCCAGTGAAGCTGGTTGTAGTTAAAGAGAGGAAATGGAATTTAGAAGGTGTTGCTTGGTGACTAAAATAGTTTATTTTGTTTAGTGAGTATGGAACTCACAGCTTTTATATTTCCCAGCTGAAACTAGAGGGGGTATCAGACCATGACCTCCTGGTGGTACAATGAGACAGGACGGGTCTCTGGACCTCAGCTCTCCCTACTGGTGCGGGGGAGCGCTGAAGCAGGGGATTCATCTAAGGATGATAAAACTTTGAAATGAGAGTGTATTTATTCATCTATATTCACATTCAATAATTGTTGTGACCCCAAAAAATGTAATAGCTTATTGCCATGATTAAATGCAGGTAAAGGTGAGGTTCGCCCAGGGCGTCATGCAAGTTAAGGCTGCAACTGCATAAACATCTTTGGCATGACAGCAACACAGTTGTCCCCTCACATTTTGTTGAAAATGTTAGTTCATGCTTTAAAAGTTCTGGCTGTATGTTTCATACTGCTGTAGATCAGCCCCTTGGTACAAAGCTATTCAAATGAACACCTCATCCAGCTACAGCACCATGCTGCCTTCAAGTGAAACACAACAGAAAGTAAGTTGCGCAAGCAGCAGTTGATGTAAAGCAACAATGTCACAATATTAATCTATATATTGGTACAACACAAGGGTACAGTGCCCTTCGCTGATTAGTCAAGGGGGTAATAATGAACCGTTCTGACAATCATTTGCTTTATTTTAAAGCAGAAACCAACCTCTGCAGCTCTTCTATAATTTATATGTCTGTGAAATGGATATCTTTGGGTTCTGGACTTTTGGCGAAATCTTAAGACATTTTTCAAAACAATTATTCTATGGAATAATTTTAGTTCCAGGCCTAAATGACCACAGCATGCTGTGGAGGCTTTAAGTCCTCTGTTTAAGGACAAGGGACGCCCCAGAACACGCTTCCTCTTTATCCACATGAACTCCACAGCACTTGTTGTTGACTGCAGATCTAGGTTGGGATGAGGGATTGAAGAATGGTGATGAATTGTGATTAATGGTCGTACGGCATTACGCCAAATGAAAATACAAATACAAATATTTCGATACATGCACCAAAACACATGTGGAATCCAAGGTGTTTCAAGAACAAAATAAACAACCTTTCTTTTACTAAAACAAACAACTTAGATTTTCTTTCTATTAATTTCATTCAAGTGTGTCAGCGATCATGTGATCATGCGTTCATGCGGTTGAAAACAATGACTCCTCGGCGTCCCTGTCATCACATACACCTGTGTGTGATGTGGCTTAAATGATGCGCAGTGATTGCGTCCTGCTCAACTTAAATGCGACTCCTTGTAGATTTTTTTTATTAAAAACAACAAATGGCTTCTACACATACACTTCATAATAAGTTACTTATTTGTATTCTCAATCGTATAGTTTTAACTGAAGGCATCAAATGAAGTCAGTCCTGCTCAAAGAATGACACCCATATTTATTTAAAACCTCATTTATTTTGAGTCATGACATTAGAATTTGACAGACATAATGTTGAGCACAAAGCAAGAGACAACTTGATCAAGAATCTAATGGCAGGATATACATTATTAACATAACTGGATGTTAATACACACACGCACACACACACAGGACAGACAAATAAATACACTCTTTAACAACCTTGACTAGTTAAGTGATAAGAGTAAAAAATCTATAAGCAATGTGTTTTGATCTTGCTAATAGATCAATAGACTGACAGACTGAGACTGGCTAATAGACAGTCAGTCCTCTTGTTTGAATGCTATAAATTTTAATTTCAGTCAATATAGTATGTGTTTAATGCTACTTAACAGTAAGATTTAATGGCATGCACTGTACTGCTGCTGACAGGTTTTATTAGTAAAATACAGGCTGTGGTGGCACTTAATGATAAAATGTTGCTTGAGGTATTGTTAAAACATTACAAGACACAAGAGATGACCAGAATCAACCGATGACTTTGACACAAAACAAATAAGGCAGTGAGGTTGTAGAGGCTCCCTCTTCCTGTCCCCTGTCTACCAAAGATCACCAACAAATACTGACAACACACCGCACACTCAGTTCAGGGGACCTAGTGCAATTAGGGTTAAAAAGATCATTGAGCCATCGGGTCATCTGTCCAGTGTCCGTCCTGGAGACAGTTTTCACTGGCAAGAGTAAGGCTGTTTATTAGTAATGCATTCACAGGGATGATGCCCTGAACTCCTCCTCACTTCTTGCCAAGGCACCCTGCTTGATTAGAGCCCCAGTCAGGGAGTGACTTGTTTCAGTCCATTTAGGGTAATTGGATCTCCTGGAGACATTGGGCACACTCCTCCCTGCTCCAGTCTTCATTCCAGTAGGTGTATAGATGTCTGTGTGTGCATGTGTGTCTGTGTTAAACTGCTGAGGCTGGGAGGTGAGATCACAGTTTGGGCTGGCTGGTCAGCTTAATATTCAGGTTCTCTGCCAGTTTATCCAGGAACTCAAAGGTGTTCAAGTAGTCAGCACGTGTCACACTGCAGACAGAAGAAAGGAGTAGAAAGAGTTCAGAGCACAGAAATTAATTCAGGAGGTATTGAATGTGACGGCTGGGCTTCCACTGCATATACAGCAGGACCTAACAATGTTGCATCATCAGACAGAACAAGTTTTGCAGGGTGCAAAATGTGAGGCACACCACATTGCCTTTCTTGTTGAAGCCTACATTTTTAAAAAGAGCACTGTACACTCTACATAAAGGTATGGATTTTTCCTCAGACTACATGTGATTGTACCATCACAATCTTTAATCTCCACACTTTTAACCACAAAGTAAATAAAAGAATGTAAATACCAGCACATTAGCCACATATTAAGGGGAACAAACAGATGCAGCTAGACTTGAGATAGTGGGGTCATATCCCACACTGAACAATAAATCCATTCTTATTCCACGGCAGGAACACTGTTGGACCTGATGCGGTATCATACAAGGTACAAAGCAATACACATTGATTGTATGGTGACATACAGTAAACTGAGTGTTATATAATGAAGAGACGTACTTTGGCAGGCCTTTGATGCAGATAGCTAAATCCTTGGTCATGAAGCCAGCCTCGATGGTCTCGATGCAGACGGCCTCTAGTGCCTCAGAGAACACTTTCAGCTCAGCATTTTTGTCCAGCTTTGCCCTGTGGAGCAGGCCTCGTGTCCACGCAAAGATGGAGGCTGCAGCACACAAACACCCAGTGTAAGGACAGAATGTTGTGTATTAAATCAAATACAGTATATGACACACAATGTATGTAATATAAATTCAGATCATAGTCAAGTTTGTGTAGTTGATAAATGCTCAGTCTACACATCATTGTTTACCTATGGGATTGGTTGAGGTCTCTTTTCCCTGCTGGTGTTGTCTGTAGTGGCGGGTCACTGTGCCATGGGCGGCCTCAGACTCCACTGTGCGTCCATCAGGACAGATTAGCACACTGGTCATCATACCCAGGGAGCCATAGCCTAAACAGGGTCACACAAAACCACATTAACAACAGATCAACTTTGAAGCTGAGAAAAATCAGCAGTCATTCATTTGAATAGCAGATCATATTATTAGGAATGTTGCTACTTAGTTCTTCACATAACCTCTGATTGAAATGTTCCGTCTCAACAAACCTTGTGCTACAGAGTCAGACTGTACGTCTCCGTCGTAGTTCTTGCAGGCCCAAATGAAGCCTCCCTCAGATTTCATGGCTTGGGCCACCATGTCATCTATCAGACGGTGCTCATACCAGATGCCTTTGGCCTCAAACTTAGCACGATATTCTCTGAAGATGTGAGGGTGGAAAACAAGTTGTTAATTACATCTGCTATACAAGTGTGTGTATTTATGGCTGAGCAAGGCAGAGTGTGCATGTGTTTGCATGGATTGGAAAGTCCTTACTTCTCGTAGATCTCCTGAAAGATGTCTTTGAAGCGACCATCGTACTTCTTCAGGATGGTGTTCTTGGTGCTTAGGTACAGAGGCCAGCCTTTGGTCAGACCCATCTGGAATGAGCTGTGGGCAAAGTCCCTGATGGACTTATCTGTATTGTACATCCCCATGGCAACACCACCTGTGCCTGAACAGACAGGTGCAGATTGTGCAAACTTTTTATTTGTGTGTTTTATTGTTAGTTCAGTATTTTATTATACCAGTATAGTATGACTGACAACCAGCATAACAATGTTTCTATTGAACAGAGACAAACACTGAGAAAGAAAGAAATCCCTGTTGCCAAGTCATTACTCAACCTTTTATAATCTATTTCAGTGTTTGGCTCTGAGTGATAAAACCAAAGAATGTGAATAGTTACAACAAAATTGAAAAAAAGAGATATGCCATATCTTATAATGTTAACATTAATTCTGATGTAAGTCCAGCTTAGTTATATTGACTGACATACATTACACCTGTTATGATTAGGGGTGGGAATCGAGAACTGGTTCCGACTCAGAACCGGTTCCAACTGACCAATTCCATCGGAATTGTACGCCTCCAACGTTATCGATTCTTCATAACGATTCTCTCATTTCCCTGCCTGCACGAGGTTTTCTGGTTTTCCTGAAATTTTGCATTTCGGTACAATTGCGTCAGACTCTCTGCGACGACTCAGACCTTCAACCGTGAGGCAGCATCATGGAGAGGAGGAAGCGTTCTACAGCCTGGCTGCATTTTACCAAACAAGATGAAAATTCTGCCGTGTGCAATGCTGTAATATCATGTAACGTGCTAAAACATTTGTCTACCCTGCATGGAAGTAAGTACCAAGAATGTCATGTGTTCGACCGCCTGTGTACGAGTGATAAGTTTGCACTTGTACGCAGGCGGTCGAACTAATTTATTTAGACTATATTTTCTTCTACATTATATCTCGTCAAGGTGTTGTTCAGTATGTTTGAGTTGAATATGTTCATGTTCACAGTCTTGTGCAGACGTAATTTTGGGAAAAAATAAAATGGTTGCTTTTGGTGCAGAAGACTGTGTAGAACTCAATGAACTCAGCCACTCAATGAACTAGTCAGGAATCGCTATGAAAATTGATAAGGAATTGGATTGAACCGACAATGACATTGATAATGATAAAAACGTATCAATTCCCACCCCTAGTTATGATATTTGCCATAAAAGCCTGAAGATATTTTAGCTTTGCCGCCACAGATTTTGTCTTGAGAATTAGTCAAGTCAGGAACATATTTTCCAATCAGTTTGGGCTTCCAGCGACTCAAAATATGCCGGACAAGCTGTATAGAGACATTTTATGGTCATTTTTCTGTTGTTTTTTTTTAACATTTTAAAACATTCCCCGGCTAATGCTGTTGTTTAAGAGAATGCTGCAATGCTGTTATACCATGAAGCTCTCGGAATGTTTGTGGACAAGACTTTTTAGAGATCATCATCGGCATGGGGGTGAGTAGACAATGATTTTTATTTTTGAGTGAGCGGTTTCTTAATCACTGATGTGTGTTTATCTGCACACCTGAGATGTGTATCAACCATATTAAATGTGTACTGTAAGAATTGTTGGGTATCTTGAATGACCCACTTGTGTGGATAGGTTGGAAGCATGATGATACATCTGGCGGCTGTGTTCTTACCCTCAAACTCATGGATGACATATTTAACTGGCTCTCCATTTGCGGGAGTGTAGGTCATCTCCACTTTTCCAGGCCCTGGCACCACAAAGTCTGTAGCTTTGTACTGTGGGGAGCACGTTGTGAAAGACAAAAGGTTAATACTAGAAAGACAACAAGGCTGTTTACCAATTAAACTACGCAGTCCAGAGGCCTCTTTAGAAATGAATGAACCCTGTCCAATAAAATGTTGTTAGATCAAAGTTCAAATGACAAAGACTATCATTAACACCTCTGCAGGACTGGGCAGTCAACACCTGTGGCGCTAAGTGATGCAGTAATGTCAGCAGAGTATAAAAAGGGTATACCTCTGACATACGTGGAGTATTTATGTAACCAGCAGCCATTTGACACTTCACCTGGATTTCTCCCTTCTGAGGGTGGAGCTGTTGACTTTGGCACAGCGCCACCAGCTAACCGGTGGTTAAGTTCTGTGACGTTGCTGCAACTTGTCCAGCTTGTACAGGTAGTCCATTACGGTCCAAAGGACAGCCAATGAAATATAATTATTGACCAAGTCCCTCCTGATAACCTTACACTAACATATGGTATAATTGTAACTCACTGTGCTCATACATGAGCTGACAGCCAGCCAGTAGCCAGCTTGTCACAGAGGTTTACTGGATTTAAATCATGTTTCAGTAACAGAAAGCCTTTGTCAGATGATGAGTGAGCTGGTTCAAGCTTCTCTGTGCATGGATAAAGACCCTAACATAAATGCTACACTGTTACAGTTGTTCCTTTTAGCTGCAGGCCTGCAGTTTGACGTAGTTCACTTCACATCAGGGTTATTTCAAACTCATACGGCTGATGTTCAGTTTAGCCATTTGTAAAAGCTTAATTATTGAACTAGTAACTCTAGTCCATGTTTTTTGGTTGTAAACTTTGGGGTTAGACTTTTAAATTGCAAAACATACATATACATACATGCAACAAACCGTCACGAAAACCAATTTTAACTGTCCTGTTGTGATGCAAACTTTCCAAGAATAAAAATGTTGTTTCTTTACTTTGTTATTATCAGTAGTACTTCAGTGCATTTATTTTCTGTAAACGTGTTAAATCAAGCAGTCTTTAGAATAGGAAAGCATCCTGCTGGACTATGCATACACTGTAATAAACTGAAAACTGTCAAACATGTACTGATAGATTGCATGATGAAGAAAGAAGATAATAAATATCAGTGTACAACACTGTATACTCTACTGCTACAGTCCATCGGGTGGTGGTAATGCTCCTATCAGGTTTGCCAACTGCAATTAAAACTCAGAAAAGACGTAAAACTTAAGAAGTAAACTAATTTTGTCACATTAAAATGCAGTTTATTGTGTAATGCTTATGTTCCTCTGAACAGTAACTCTCAGTCCTGCATTTAGCTGTCGGCCCAGGCTGCATTAGCTGTTTAGCTCTGTAGCTGTTATGTATTGTATGTCGCGATATGGATCTACTCAAGCCCTGCGTGATATATTCAACATTCAATACAGACCCAAAAACAGCTAATAAAGCTTCACTGTATTTTAGCAATTTCTGAATGATGGACAGAAGTAATATATCATATTAACATGCATTTTTCAGTTTTTCAATTTTCAGGGCAACAGAGCAAATTTGACAGGTGGCTTCTTGTGAACAATTTACCTGATCTCCGTGGGCGTGCCTGCCAATGATGATGGGCTTGATCCAGCCAGGCACCAGGCGGGGGATGTTCTTGCAGATGATGGCCTCCCTGAACACCGTGCCTCCTAGGATGTTGCGGATGGTACCATTGGGCGAGCGCCACATCTGCTTAAGCTTGAATTCCTCTACACGCTTCTCATCTGGTGTTATGGTTGCACACTTGATGCCCACGTTGTAACGCTGGACTGCCTCTGCCGCCTCAACCGTCACCCGGTCATCTGTTGCGTCTCGGTTCTCCATACCAAGGTCAAAGCTTTGCACGGAGAACAAAGAGAATTGAGTTTAAAACAAATAAACTATATTACAATGATCACATACATCTATTGTGTGTTAATATTTCCTAGAGATACTGAATTCATCCTTTTTCCAATATTTAATTTGAAAAATATAAACATAACTCGAATTTTTTTGTGTTTAATCAAATATGCCAAACAACATGATGGATCATTGTTAATGAATAGCTCTGCAGACATAAAATATTGTAAAAGTTAGAGATCTGAACATTTCTGATCAAAGAGAATCTAAACAAGCCGAAGAATCTGATTTTCTCATCTGAATCATTACTTGGCAAATTTGTGATACTCAATGCTACAGACACTACTCAAAAAGATACATAGACATGACTCTTTATATTTGTGTACTTGTGAGTAAGAGAGTAAGCAGTGATGCAAGGAGGAAGAAATGAACCGAACAGACATAGAGACCATTTATAATCTCAACAGCAGAGGCATGGGACACCACAAACAAAGGCAGTGTGTTTAAAGAAGAACAGTGATCATTTACGCTTCAGTATTCACCATTTCACAGAAGCCATGTCACAACCAAACAAAGTAAACATATGCCACTGTTTTAGTTGGCAAGAAGCTAATCTGTAAATGCTCAAGTACAATGGTTGTGATGTGGCACAAAGTGCCTGTATCAAATGACATGAACCACATGAATGAGTAGTGAATAAGAGCTTCCAGCTCGAGGAATGGCTGCCACAGCTTTATTCACTCCTTATCTCAACTAATTACAATTCTTGTGTGACCTGACACAGTGTTTGCATCAAGAATAGCGATTAACCTCTTCACCCACTTTCTTCACAGTACTGAAATGTTCCTGCATACTCGTTTTTCTTCTTTTACTTCCTGTTATACGCATTAGTGAGAGGGAGATCTGCAAAACCAGCCAACAGAACACAGACAAAGGAAACAAGGATTCAATTGTGCAATGACACCTGGCCCTCTACCAAGGTATCTGAAAAATATATAAAATAAAATAGACTAAGGTCTATGTGCTCATAATCCTCTTTAAATATTAGCCTTTTAGGCTATTTTGCATCCACTGAAGTTGTTTGAAAGCAGCCATGACCTTTTACCCACTTCGTTCCTCCCTTCCCCCGATAGCAAATAGCAACAACAATAAGACGCTCAAGAACTGAAACATACCACAGAGCAAAAAGCTGAAGCCGGTTTCAGGTTCAACAAGAATGTTGCTCTGAATTGTTCCCATGCGGTTAATTGTGTTCATTCAACCTGGACCATTTATTCAACAAGTTGAAACATTCCTTGGACAATCTGCTCTAGACTGTCCAGTTTATTGAGAACTTGCTATTTCAACAGAGTAGTCATTACACCATGTTGAATCAAATGTGTACTTCTGATGCCTGTTGCTCAATAGATCATTAACTTTTACAATGGCAAACGAGAAGTGATTGTGTAAAACATCGATCATATCTATCTGAAAAAAAGGAGCTAAAGTTCAAAAATGTGTCCCCACTCCACAGTATGAAGATTTGATCCAATAAGAGGGATGTTTTGTATTGCCATGTATAAGGGACTTGAACTTCATATAAGGGTCATGCAAATAACATGCAACTCTGAACAAAGTCCATGCAAAAGATAAGAAGAGGAGTGAAGTCAAAGAAAAAAAGATGCCCTTGCATTAGACCGTCCTTAAAATGGACGATATTCACTAGAATATTATTTGGTTGTGATCTTCTCACTCACTTATCACAAAAAAGACTATAAATAGGCAAGTCCCTCAGTGACTGGAGGGATATGATTGTAAACTGTCGAGGAAGACTAATGGGCTCCAGCTCTTATCTGTCACCCAAGTGGTCACATTCGTTTTCACCCCTTGTCAGGTGCGATAATACGACTTATGCTGAAGCTAAGGACACTGACTTGTTAGTCCTTCTTCATCCGTCTTTGTTCAAGCAGAACTGCACATTGTTTTTTAGGGGCTGAGTTTAAAAGAGAGACTGAAGTAAAAGATATTAAAAAAAGTAATCACCATTACATTGTCACTCCCGTGTCGTTACCCGAGGTTTGCTAGCTGTCTGATCAGTAAAGCTCATTTACAACTGTCAACAGAAATGAGAAAGCAGCAAGATGTCTCATTTTTTATATGTCTATTTCATAATATTACTAATGAAGACTTCAAAAGAAAAAGAAAAGTTTTAACATCTTCCGGATGTAGTCCGATGAGGTAAATGATCTGGTAATTTCTACTCTTCCCAGTTTTTCCAGCAAGTTTGTGACGAAGATTGTGACGCACAAGAAAAAGCTGAACAGAACTGAACTTGTCTCCTGGCAAAGAGAAAAGAATCAACTCTTTTTAGTGAGTTAACTTGGGTTCAAAAACCACATATACACGCTAATTATGATGTAAAAGTGGTAAAAGTGTATATGTTCATGGTAGCATGAAATCTCCAAGGATTAGAAAACTTTTCTCTTGGGTGAGATCATAACATTGTGCAATTACAGTGTACAACTCTGTAGGTGAGATAAGACTCTAAGGAATCCAAGGATGACACAAGGTGGGATGCAATTATCAGCTGTTTTGCTCTTCACACTCCTTAGGGGGTGACCGGGATAAACAAGCCAAACGAGAAATCCCAGCACTGCAGGAACTGTCACCAAAACTTTACTTTAAACACTGAGTTGATAACATCGTGCCTACTGGAGGGCATAACATAACATTGAAATAATTTCCCAGTCTGGGATCAATAAAGTAACCAGCATAAGTGCTTTTCTAACAGGTAAACTGGTGAAAGAAAGTCCCACATTATTCAAAAAAACATGAAAGTCACTTAAGAACAAAGTTAATCTACAGTGCAGTGCATGCCCTTTGGTCTTCATATTGACTGTCTTCACCTGTGCATGTCAAGCTCCAAGTACGGAAGGATGAGTTTCTGCTTAATGAGATCCCAGATGACGCGGGTCATTTCATCTCCCTGCATCTCCACCACGGAGCCTGCCTTGATCTTGTGAGACATCTTTGAGCCTGGTGGTGGACACAGGGGACATACACAGACATTAAAGGGGATGATTTCAGAAATAAAAAATGTAAGATCAAAAGGGAGATGGGAAAAGAGAGAACATATCAGAAATAGTGGCAGTAGTAGCAGTATTTTATTAAGCTACTGCTGACTATGACTTGCTGCTATAGTTATCTTCTGTAACTATTGGTCTAACAAAATAAAACTTTAGGACCTTGTGATGATTTTTAACTCTTTCTTTGCAGTACAGTCAATTGTGAGTGAAGAAATAAGTAACAGTATAATCAATCAGTTCACCCATTTGAGCTTTCAAGTGTGACACAGACACCACAGACTAAAGTCCTTCTTTACACATCACCAGACTCAATGAATGAATTCATTCAAAACATGAACCATAAGTCGCCCACCCTCATGTTCTGCATACATTTTCTCAACCTGATAAACTCTATGATCATCTTAAGTGGGAGTAGCTCAAAGTGAAGCAAACAGCAAAAGCTTTGATTGGTCCACGATAGTCATGATAGTTTCAAAGTAAGAAATGCATTACAACTTGAGGATTTCTCATTTTTTGGGCCAAAAATACAGGACGTCCGCAAAAGTTACATAAGTAGACAGGCTGATGATCGCATGATGGGGAGGAGACTGGAGAGAGCCAGTCTGCCTGACTGCAGGCCACACCAGGAATGCACATACATGGCACATAACGTACACTTCTGATACATAACGTTGTTTATGTAAATGGCAGTGTCAAAGACGAAGACAGGACGCAGTTTGCTAACACAATGGGCCTCAATGACCATCTTAGAGTCGGTCTGCTGTAAATACGACTGCATTTCGACAAAAGGCCTCCGTACGTGACATTATGATGAACCTGATTAATTCGAACCCAAAAGAAAATAATTCTAGCTTAATGTATGTTGGCTTCTTCAAGTCAAACCGCGGCTAAACAATGTAGCAGGACAATGAGATGTAAAATGAGATAAGAGTAGAGAACATTAACAACACACTTCCCTGTATTGTTACGTCGCCACCAAGCTACTTCGTTATGCAGCGAGTACAACTTAATTATATTTCAGAAACAACTACCTTAACGTTTGGTCAACAACAGTCGGCGACGAGAAGAGGTGGCAGAGGGATGTCCTGTCCGGTCCAACTGAGCTCAGAGCGGTTCAGGCTGATAGAAAACAGCAGGTACCCGGCTCCCACCTCCCGGAGATCATTGACAAAGTATTGGCCAATAAGAGAAACGAGGAAAACCTAACCGTCAATCAGATTAGCCCAAACAGCACAAGGGGCGTGATTTGACCGGGCGGGGACTGCAAACATGGCTTGCTGATTGGTCCGCTTTATACCTCGCTCTTCCGCCTTTCAGACTGGTGATGTATTAAGTAACAGCTCATTGAATCTGAGTTCCATAAAAGTTCATATTGAGGAAAAACATTTTTTCTTTTATTTCTTCAATAAAACATAGTCTGGTGGATTGTGTGTCCTAAGATAGTACAGGTTATACCCCCAAATCATAATTTTCAGAAATAATAATATTAATAATAATAAAAACGTGTTTATTAAAACTAAATAAACAACTCAAGGATTACAAAACATTGTGGGATAAAATAGAAGATTGTAAAAGCAAAATGATAAATCACGGAACTTTAATTTAAGATTCATGAATTCCTTCCTATAAAAGAAGGTTTTAAGAGAAGATTAAACAGATGCTTATGATGCAGCCTGATTTCAACACACAGAGAGCTCTGACTACAAAACCCCAGTTACTTTCAGTCACAAGCCAGGATTTTCTGACAACCAGCACTGCTGTCTCCACTGATCTGAACTTTGAGCGGACCCTTGCACCCCCATTTACGTTGGGGCCACACCAGCCATGGCCCAATCACCACCATAACACCAATAACATTTTTCAAAAGTTTGTCAAGTGCAGACTGTACCATGAAAATGTTATGTAAATAAAATAACAATTGTCACAGAAGGCTTACCTCCTGTTGCCAGTAGGTGGCACAATGACTATACCTCCTAATGAACATGTGGATGTGTTATGGCCAGGATTGGGATCAAACATGTGGGTAACTTTGAGTAAGATTGGACAGTGTACATTCATATTACAACAACTTTCTCTTTCACAGCGAATAACACATAGCCACAGCAACATCATACAATGAAATCTGTTGATGTTCATGTCATAAACCACCATTAAGGCATTATGGATTTTCTGAGCCCATTGGAGGTGAATTTGGTCAGCCTGCTAGGAGGTGTGTAAGGCTCGAGATTTTCTTGGCAGTTTTAAACATGTGCACTGAAGAACTAGCAATTTCTTGTTCCATGGTGTACCATTGCTGTACCACCATGTCTATGCCATTCAATGAAAACTCAAAATAAGTAGAGCGTCATCAAGATCTGAACAGTTTACTAACCATGTTTGAGGTGGATCCAGTCATCTGGCTAGGATTAGAACATGACGATCTAAAACATGGCATTTTCCAAGTACCTCTTGGTGGTGCAATGGCTATAACTGATCAGTGGTGTATTAACGTCTTCTGGGTGGGACTCTAACCAAATGACGTGACGTTTGGAGCAGATTTGAGCACAATGGAGTGACATCAACTTCCTGCTTCATGGCCAATTCAGTATTCACCTTTTAACAAAAAGCGACAAAGAAAATCTCCCAGTCTACATCTCCTCTGATGATGAAGAGGTAGGTGAGGGGAGGTACAGGGAGTCTGCTCGACTTCTGGCCTTGGATCCTCAACATTAAGGAGATACTGGATGGATCCTTTTGAGGATGAAATGTGGACTGATAACAGTGACTATGATTAGGACTGAGAGCTTTGTTTGCTGCAGGATTCAAGAACAAATCCTTGTATAAATTGCATTCATATAGTGCTTTGGGGGGACTTTGGCTTCCATCCTCAGCTGCATGTTGAAGTGCCTGTGGGCAAGAGACTGAACCCCAAATTGCTCCCATTTGTCATTCCATATGTTTGCGAATGGCTGAGCATAAAATATCTTGGGATGCTTTGGTTAAGATAGTTTGTCCAATGAGCAGGTTGGCATGGCAGCCTCTGCCATCACTGCATGAATGTGCGTGTGAATGGGCCAGATGTGGCCATTGAACAGACTAGGGGGGTCCGTGTACTTAAAAGAGCGCCTCTACTTTTGCATATTTTACATGTGAAATAAAGCAATGTTGGATCAGCACGTTAACCTAGGTCTATAGCAGTAGTCCATCCATAATAAGGATGTTCCTGCCCCTATTTATTGTCAGACTTTGGGACAACCTCAACATCCAGAGTGCTAACAGCATGACATTTCTCAAACAGCCACCATGCTTGTTACTTGTTTTTTTTTAAACTGTAGATGGCTGTACATGATATAAATTGATAAACAAATAGTAACAATCAACTACATAGTTTTAATTACTTATTTAATAGTTCAGAAATGATTATTCTCACACTAATATACTGGGATGTATTTTTTTAGAGGGTGTAGATGGTTATAGCAGACAAAAGTCAAAACTTAATGACACGTGCAATCTCAGTAACCAGTAATTTAAAGATGGATGACTGCAGGACCAGCTGGTGGTGGGCAACTTCGATAGTGATGCTCAGACAGTCATATGTGCATTTTATCATAGGAAATAACTTGGATGTCATTTTATCATTTATAATATCTATACAAATTCAAAAATATAGCTTCCAGCAATGCAAAAGTTGAATTGTGGTGTCCAAAATGTATTCATGACGTGTTCTGTTTCACAGGGCAGGAGTCCTCTGCGTTCTGGGTGTTCCTGGAGCAGCTGAGAGTGACGTCAACCAGCCAAAAAACAAAACACAAAACCGACCCTCTCACCCTACTTGCTTCCAGGCAACTAGAAGACACCTGTAGAAGACATGGTAACACTGGGAACCAAACTGCAATTGCCACACACTTCTAATGATAGGAGGCAAGGACTTTACTTCCTACCTAGTATGTGGATGTGTTATGGCATGGACTCTTATCAAATACATCAAGCAGCAAGCAACCTCCTGTTTTATGGAGACTAACTTGTTGCCACGGTAACAGCATTCAATGTGAAGTCACACTTTTCACCGGACACAATAATCACAGCCTTAAGGATTTTCTGAGCAAATGTCAGGTGTCTTCCATCAATTCTCATTCGTTCGTGTCGGTTTTCATTGATTCTTTATGGATTGTCTGTAGGCTATACATCCTGGTTATTGCAGTGGATCTGGTGATTACTGGTCATTGATGTGGAAATCATTAAAGGTCATTAATGCCTTCACAAAATACCAAGGCGACACCACAACTGTTGCTGCCCCAAGGACTCATTCAATGCTGCTTGCAGCATTAATTACACTTCTGGTCACTCTTGCATTTGCTGTGTTAAAATCGTTTCTTTGTCAATATAATCCCTTATTTTCACCCAAACCAGTTATTTCTGCTATGCCAGGCTGCCAAACCGTAGCCCAATGAGGAGCTCACTCAATTACTTGAATCATGCAAGTGCTAAGCACATTACTGCAAAATGTAGTTCAATCAACTACTAATCACATGAAGTCCACCACCGCTTACTTTTGTGGTGCACTCTGGCCAATGGCAGGTTATACTGAAGTTTGTCATTATACTCATCACATACATACACACACTCCATGTGAACTGGGGTTTAAAGTCATTTTAAATCAATACTCTGATTTCACCTTGATAATATCAACGGTCATTTCACCTGTTTGGTCATGTATGATGTGTAACCTGCACCAAGGTTTACCTGCTGTAGTTTTTGGTTGGACCCAAATGGCGAGACAGGAGGAGTTGTGCCAAAACAAAAGATGTATTTGAACAACAGGCTAACTGACAAAGACAGGCAGGTGAGCAGGTGGTGACAAGTGGCTGGGTTGAGTGGTCTCACCAGACTGGGACTTAGCTGGCAGCACTGGTAGACTGGAGAAAGTGACAGCATGGAGGGCTGAGAAGAAGGACGCCTGAGAAATCTGCACACGAGGTAGAGACAAAGACAGTGTCAAACAAAGGCATCCAAAAATGAGCATGTGAGAGGTACTCATTTAAAAAACATCAAAAATCAAAAATCTAAGAGTGTGAGTATGCTGGTGCATCCCCGGTAGACGCGTGAACAATCTGGCAATGGAGAGAGACAAAGACCAGGGTTATGTATAGACAGTTGATGAGACTGAATTCAGAACAGGTGTGCCTCTCTGCTGCAGCAGAGAACCACGCCCACCAGAACACCCAGACACAGACACACACACTGGAAGGAGCATATAAGGGAAAGTGAGGGGGCAAACAGGTAGGGAGAAAACAAAGAGAAAACAACAACAAATCAAGCTGTCACGTCACATGCCGACACTATTGATGTGTTCTGGGGGTATTTGGTATTTGATGTGTGTGCTGTGAGTAACAAGCCTTAGCCTATTGATAAGGAACAAGGCTGATTTTGTATCCCTTAGATAGGATGCCTGTGTATTTGACACATCTGTCCTTAGTACCCTGCAATTACTACCTCTAAGTTTTAATGGTGAGAGAATCAGTGACATGTGTAGGCCACATTTTGTTTTCAGAAACATAAAGAACCCATTACCTAGAAGAACTAGGTAGTGAACACAAATGCCGTCCTTTTTCAGTCCAATGAGAATTGCACGCCTGGCGCATATGCCAAAAGTTTTCTAGCTTATGAATTTACTTCCTGTATGTGTGGCACTGCGAACATGCACAGTAGAGTTTTTACCCGCTGTTTTTGTATGCAAGTTCCCGTTCGGCCCATGCAAAACTTTCCTCACCCTGAGGGAGGTTTTGCACTTGGACCATGAATCAAAAATTCATAGAAGGGTCATTGTTGACCTCGTTTGTAATTCGTGCTGTCCTGTCAACAGTTTTACTGATGTCTTTATTATGATATTGCTCTATGGGAAAATGCTTTTTGGGGTTCAGGGAAATGTTATGCTGCAATACTGCGAGTGGCCAGCTGTATAATGCATTCGTGGCAAGAAATGGCAATTCACTCTGATTATCAGACTATCACCCTCAACCCATTTTGCTCTGTGTGCATACCCTATCACCTCCAACTTCCCATTAATGTACTGCAGATAAGCTAAAATGATTTTTGGGCCCTGGGACCCTGAGACAGCTGCCTATTTTGTCAAGTTGACAATCTAACTTTGAGACTTCCTGATAAAATTAAAGGCATATTGTTGTAATTTCATAAGTGAGGTTATATTAGATTCAGTGAACATTTATTTATTTATTTATTTTAAATGGTTTTACCCCTATTCAACTAAACTTGAATTCAAATATTCACAGGCTATCAAATCCCATGGATCAGTTGTGGGAAGATTTACACAAAACTAACATCCAAATTGTAGACCAGCCAGCCCACAAAACATCTGAGTTGTCCTTTCTTGAGAGGAACCATTCACCTATTCCTCACAAAGACTGCACCTGGCTCAAGAAGGTCACATACTAAGCAATACGTCCAGGTTATCTTAGTCATTTTCAGGGGAATGTCAGGGAGGACTGCATTGCCTGCCATGACTGGGAGAGTGACTTTTGTCCTGAAAACGGAAAGCCTTGATTAACCCTTTTTTATTTTATTTTATTTTATTATTGACAGTTAAAATGCAGTTATCCATATTAACTGTATTATGATGAAATTGTTATCTCAAATATCTGTCATATAGTATAATTTTGACAATATCATGTCAAAATTGTGCCCATGACCTTGTGTCCAACAAATGAATGAATTATATAACATAATATACATTAACATATAATCTAACAAAATAACGTTTAAGCATTATGTTTTAGATGATTTCCATTGCCCAAAAAATCAAATATAGTTTTAATTATAAACCAAGAAGTCAGAATTTTAAGGTTTGAAACCGATCCCATACAATATAAATGCATTGCCCTTAATTGCAATTAGAATTTTTAAACATGCATACATGTTTAAATCACACAATCATAATATAGCCTGGACATATTTAGCCTGTGTATTTAATGCAATAAAATGATTGTTAGAGCTAAACTTTAAAGGATAAGTTCACCCATATATGGAAATTCAGTCATTATCTACTCGTCCTCATGCTGATGGTCAAAACATTTCTGGAGCTTCACAACAAAACAGCATTGCAGCATTCTCCTTAACAACTGAAGCAGCTGGGGACTTTATTGTAGTGGACAATTTGGAGCCCTTATGAAGACCTAATGATACTTTTTTTTTTTTTAATGACTGACCTTTTAATGATTTAACCACTGCAGTCACGGCTTTTTAATGAGTCCTTCCTGCTTTTTTTGTTCTTGTTTGTAGTGCCTGATTTGAATCTCGTTTTTGCTGTAAATCAGGTTGTTTCAAATCAATTTGGCTCTCAGGGACTCTGGAGGCTTGGATTATGCCAGGCGAGCTGTGTAGAGTCATGTTATCATATATATTTTTTTACATTAAAATTTTTTTAATGTTTAAAATCAAGTCCCCAGCTACTTGAGTTGTTTAGGAGACTGCTGCCATGCTGTTTCCCTGTGAAGCTACAGAAATGTTTTGCGGACTATGACACCTTCCCTGATTGTTCATCAGCATGGGGGAATATAACAGACATAATAAACATTTTTGGGTGAACTGATCCTTTAAGATACAATCTCCAGACTATCTAGTCACAGTTTTACGCCACATTCCCACTCCTATTCCTTCTCTATGTACAAAAAGACATAGAATGTTTAAATTCCGCCTTGTAACCAGAAGGTGGCAGAGTCTCCCTGTGCGCTGAGGACTGATCGGCTCTCTGGTGTCTCCAGCTGCACGGGGCCATGTGGTCCTGAGGAGGCGAGGAGCAGGCAGCCGAGGACATCATCGTGCTTTCTTTTACGGTCCGCTTAAAAAGTCTTAAAATCAGTCAGCTATAGGCGTAGCTACACATGCTGATATGGTTCATTCCATACTCTTGTATAGCGTTAGAATTTGAACTGAGGATATTCCTTTTAAATGCCGTAGGTGGGATTTTTTGTTTTTTATCTTTAAACCGTTTGAAAATATCGCTGATCTTGCTTCATGTAATCAGCAGTTGATCCTTTTAAGGGCGTCTGCTCATTTCTCACACATTAGGGGAAAGGCCACCGGCTCCCCAGACAGCCTTCCTTTCCTCTTCTTTGTCTCCGGGTCCCACCTCCATTCTACAGCAGGGCCACAGCATGGCAAGACCCGAAAGGCATCATGTGACTCTGCATCTGCTCTCAGTAGAGAGAGAGGGGGAGAGAGGGCTGAGGAGGAGCTTGCTGCGATAAGATTCACTCCACGCACCATCAGCATCAAAAACTTGCGGTCTATCCATCCTCGTCTCTTTCTCGGGCGCGCTTGGTTTTGCGAACACACTCTGTCCTCTTGATGTGTTTTTTCCCCGCTGGAAGGTGCACAGGTGCATCCCAAGGCTGATAGTCGCTCTTTGCTGAGTTGATTATGGTCACAACCCCCACGGTGCCAAGGTGGAGTCACCGCGCGTATCTCGGATCGGTGCGCTTCTCCAGGGGCTGGGATGCGCACCGGGCACCTCTCGCTTCCTGCCAAGTTTCGGGTCTCAGCAGGAGTCAAGCGCTGCTGCCCCGGGCCGCCGAGGCAGGAGGACCCAGTCGACCCGGAGCAGGATGCCGGTGATGAGAGGGCTGCTGGCCCCTCAAAACACCTTCCTGGACACCATCGCTACCCGCTTTGATGGCACCCGTGAGTAGCAAACCAAAGCTTTCTGCCGATCCCCCCTGCCTACTGCACACAGTTTACATTTAGCAGCTCCTGTAAACAGTTTTCACTCTTATCTTATCTCATATTACACAAAGAAGTCACTGTATGGAACACTACATACAACCTAGACCTATGCCCCTGTGTACATTTAGGAATGATACAACTTAAAAAGTTTAAAAGATGCTCACCTTTTCATTCTGGCTAAATAAATGAGAACACCTACAAAGTGACATCCTGTGTGAAAAGAAGCAGCCAGTACTCTGGTCTTGCATGCATTCTAATGATTGCACATCATGATGACTGCTGAAATGTTTTGTAATAGATGCAACTGAAAGAGATGTACTGTGCTGTACCTGAAGTTGCTTCAGTTCCATTGTGCATCACTGGTCTGTACTGCACACATTACACTCTGTTTTGTTTCCTGTAGTCAAATAGTCTCACCAGAAAGGTTGCAGTTCACTGTTTGAGCATCACTCTCATACTTGGCTTCCCCGATGAGCCGACACAAATCCTGTTTTACTCTGATCTCTATCATGATGTCACTCAGGGTGTTCAGGCAGGAACAGCTGAAATGCTGCCGGAGAGAGGGAGGCAGGATGGTTGCTTCTTTCTTTGGCAAGGGTGTCTTGTTAGCAGATGCGATGAGCAGCCCGCGTGTGTTTGGGCCCATGCTGGGTAGGTGGGCGGGTGAGAGATGCTTATATCGTGTTTGGGCCGTTCAGCTCTCCTTCTGTGTTGATTATTCAAGGCGACGGGAGTTTGTGTGAGTCTGCAAGTGAGCCAGTGTCTGTAAACCAGTTATATGTGACAGCGTGATAGAACAGATTATTTGACCATGCAGCAAGCATGTTACACATGCTAGATGCAGATTCTGATCTCACTCCAGGTTTTTCCCAAGACCTCTCCTCTCCTCTCCTCTCCTCTCCTCTCCTCTCCTCTCCTCTCTACACAGACAAAAACACAGTGGCAATTGTGCCTCATGGTTTAAACAAAACATTTAAGTGCTCTGACTTTGAAAGGCAAAGTGAATTTTTTTATGTTGTCTCTCAGTACGAATCCAGCAGCCCAGTCGCCAGGATACAATGAGGGCTATAAATGTTCCTGTTCACATTTACATCTGTTCACATTTCCATGTGTCCTAGGCCTACATGCCATATTGACATTGACATTTCTACAAAACGTGCAATGTAACAGTTTCACATGACATGTTTAATGATCTGACTGTCATGTCAAGAGGTAATAGTGGGGAATCTACAGATCTGGGGACAACAGAAACTGGATGTTTTTGAGGCTGTTCTCATTTGATATCAACATCAGCTTTGTGCCCATCAGTTCACACCTGACGTTAACATGCTTCTTGAGTGATCACTTGTTATCACATTGCATATCTTCATGTAAAACATTTTGCCAGATTAATAAGAAGGCCCAAGTAGTTAAGAATGAGTTGGTCACACAGTTCCTAAAACTCCACAACTCACAAAATGTATACATACTATATTGGTTACTGTTTTCTAAAATCCATTGTTAACTTTCGCAAAGTTATGTTTCTTCTCATTCAACAACTATTATAATCGCAAAATTAATTGAGGGAGCCCGGTGATTTTTGTGGTAACCAGTTCAACCACTTGGTTGTAAGAGACAAAGTTCAGACAAACATTTGCTGCTAATATTGGCATGTTAAGGGAGACCCGTCATGTAGCTTGCATAACAGTGAATCACATGAAGATCTGTTCCTAACCTTAACCAAGTGGCATTTGTCCCTAAACCTAACCAGACCATACGGTACAACATAAAGTAGAAAACTAAATGTAAAGGTTCAATATACCTGTGGTTTGCAGAAATGTTACATTGCCAACATTTATTCTGCCGATCGGGTTGGAATTGAGATACGCTGTGATGACAAAAAGGAGTAAATTAGTTCTCTGTACTGTGTTGTGCTTTATCTTCACACTCATCTCTCTACTGCTCTGTTTCATATGACAAAGAGTCTACAAATACCTCAGGTCTCAAACACTATTACCATGTAGCCTGAATTATTCAGAGGACATGCTTGCATACATGTGCAGTGCACACAAATCAGACAGCACAACGTAAATCCCATTCCTTTTCATGTTCTGGAGATGAGCCCTCATCGTGTAAAACAGGGGTCTAAGCCCAGCTATTTTTCTCTGAATGGCTAAAACACAGGCTTCTATTTGCTGTGGTTCTGATAATTACACATCTCCAGCAGTACATGTGCAGTCATTGTAATTAACTCACATGGATGTCAAGAATTCATCGCTGGCGTTGCTGCTTGTCAGTGGGGGTGGGGGGTGGCGTGGAGGCAGGAGTGTGTGCAGGCTGGTGGAATGGGAGAGTATGTGTAGCTCCTCTGGTGGGAGGAGAGGGAATTTGTTGGTTTTTTTTTAAAATGGTGACATTAATTCCTCATTAAATCAGGCACTTGAGTGAGAGTGGAGGATAGTTCAGTTATGTGTCTGTCTGTGGAGGTGATGGACGCTTTGTGTCTCAGTGAACACTGCTGTGTGTGTGTGTGTGTGTGTGTGTGTGTGTGTGTGTGTGTGTGTGTGTGTGTGTGTGTGTGGTTTACTTCAATGAAAAGGCTTTTTGTTGTAATGTGAATCAAATGGCAATCATGATTACTTTAAAAAGGCACTCATCTCTGCCAAAGCCATACCTGACAGCACTTCATTTTTTCATGTTGAAGACTATTACCTGCTTTGTATAGCCGCTCCATTGTTTTATTGTCAGTCGACTGATGTGGACCGTTGGCAGAGCTTGGAAATGTCTCGGGCGCTTAAATTCCAAGTTAAAAGCACAAAATGCTGATTTCAAAACATCCTACCAACAAATGAGACTGGTACATACAGTACACTCAGGGCACAGTGTGCATCTATGACTCTTGTCGGCTGGGCTCCAGCAACACTTTTTGCACTTGCTCTGGCTCAAACACGATACCTAAGTAGAGAGGGTGCACACCCAAACTCCAGCAAGATCCTTGATTGCCTGATGGAGACCCTATTGATAAATTGAATGGTTAGTCTGCTTTGATAAACGCTCAGGAGCTTATTAACTCAGTGTTAGCGCTACTCCCTTACAAAACCTGAAAGGAGAGATGTCCTGTCCTGTTTAGACTTTATGTCTCCTGCTCATACTGAGCACCAAACTGATAATGGCATGTGTACACCCTGTTGGAATCATTTTTACCTACGTTAACATTAGACCAGGGACTTCTGTTAGAGACGGAGTCAGTATTCAGTGGTAGCTGAATATTAATATTGTACAACTAGGACTGTGATGACTACTTAATACATCAACTGGTAGAAAAATGAATGACCAAATATTTTCAATATCAATATCAAGAACAAATAACACTTACTAATTCCTGCTTTTCAAATGTGATCTGCTGCTTTTTTCTTTTTTCTTTTAACCGTTGCCAAAGAATGTTTTTAACCGTGTCTGTGTGTTTGTTGGTCTGTTTGTTTTGTCATCAGGATTACACAAAAACTACTGAACACATTTCCATTAACTTGGATGGAGGATGTGTCTCAGCCCCAAATAGGCCCCAACTTTTGGTGCAGATGTTGACACACTCTTAAACATTGTGATGTTTTTCTACATTTAAAAAAAATAATGCATGGATCTTGATAAAAAAACAAAACAAAAAATGAATTAAGATGGCTGGTGTCTATGAGTGAGCACAGTTCATGTGAATCCTAGATTTGGTGAGCTTAAACTATGGTTAAGCAGTTTGGATTGTTATAACTCAGAGTGATACAGGGCTATCGAGTTTGATATTGGAACACACTTGATTTAATTAAAGGGGACTGTTTTGACTTGGTGGAGGTGTGCACGCCGACTGCCATTCTAGTTTGATTTAGTATAATTGTAAACTGAATTATTTTTGACTTAAAAGGTTTTTTGACATCACCTTAGTGTTTGGAAAAATGGTGATTTTTTAACATTTCCTTACATTCTTACATTTCATTACATCCTTAAGCGCTCTTACATTTTGTACTCTCACTGAGTAATGAATTAAATGAAGATATGAATGGAAATTTAAATAATTGATCCATGTAGACACTGATGGAGAGAACTGGATAAGTGCAGTCCTTCTGAAAACTTGCACATATTTATTAGAGGCTTATTCATTCTGTTTAACATACTGAAAGATTTATGCCAGATTTCACAGTGGATGTACTTCACTATCAGATTGAGATTACAGCAGGTATTTCTATCATGTAGGCAATGTCTGTGCATTTGTCCCTTAGATGCTTTCATCCCGAGCCACTCACTGTACACATGCATGAATAGTAAATGAGACATAAAATGTGGGGAATTTAAGTCTGGATTTGTCCTGATTTGACCAGAGAGACAGTGGTAATGTAAGAGTAGTTCATGTGATTGTTTACAAGGGCAAACACATACACAGATTTCCACACACATACCACAATGTAGATTTGAAGTGCTACATCACTGCAGTTACAAATCAGAGCCTCTGAATCATACACTTGGAGAAAGGTTATTATTTATAGACCCCTCTCATGACGTATGTTATAAGCATCACCTCTCAGAGCAGCATGACAAAAATAACACACACACACACAAACATACACACACACACACATACACACACACACACACACACACACACACACACACACACACACAAAACACACACACAAACACACACACACACACACAAAACACACACACAAACACACACACACACACACACACACACACACACACACACACACACACACACACACACACACACCTCTTAAATTTCTGTTTATTTCTATTCATTCTGCAATCAGTGGATTCATGCAGAGAACTCATTAAAATCATTACTTTGATTTTATGTGAAAATTACAGTCTGGGGGAAATTGTGGAGCTACAGCAATAAAAGAAAATAAGTCTTCTGATGATTCATTGCAAACCTCATGCATACTTCAATCAATGTTAATTTGCTGATCCCTGGAAAAGACAGAAGCTGTGTGGGACTACACCAGTCAATTGGTCCTATTAATTGAGTGGGTCTTGGCTTGGTCCTAATCAGGTTAGGGCCTGAGCCTTGCTCATCACGTGGACATGTCTGGACCAGCACTGTGCATAAGCTGCCACCAGCCTGTGATCACGCTCTCCTTCTCTCAAGCTTCATTTTTAATCCATAAGGAGATTTAACTGCATGAAGAGGGGATAACAAAATGATGACCACTCAATAGTCTATTGTCTGTATTTTAAGATAAAGAATGAAACTTGAATCTGATGGAACACCAAAGTCTTTATGAACTCAGTCCATACGTTGCCAATTTTGCAGACCAATCCAAATCGTCGGGTTGCAGCAAATGAATTGGCCGCAAATCAATAAAAGTGAGATGTGGACTGATAAAGGGCTTACTTCACCAACAAAAGCTAAAGCCAAATATTAATATTTGAGTATAGAGATTGGAGTACTGCTACATATTTTATTAACTTTAAAGATCTTTCATCTCCATCTTATCAGTCTTATCACACATTATAGTCAATTTGCCACAAAGCGCATTTGCCAAAGGGACATAGGGTACATTGCATTCTGTCTTTCTAACAGCTAAAATATCTGAAAATATCTCACATCTCTGAATCTCCGCCCTCCCCCCCACTGCTGTTCCCCACCTTCGGTCTGTCATTACTCACCTCCCACCCTCTCTTCTTGATATTCAGTTTATTTTGTGCATTTGTGTCCACGTGCACATGTGTAAGTGAGAAAATGAGTGTACATGGCTGCAGGGAGAAAACTGTCACCACTTCCCTGTTCCTGTGTTTGTGTGTCTGTGTTCATCTGTGCCTGTGTGTGTTTGACAGCACAGATTAGCGGTGAAGCATTGTTGTGTCTCAGGTGTGTGTTTCCCCTGTGGCGCTTTGTGCTTAAACCCCCTCCTGGCTTCTTGTCAGGCAGGAACAGATATAATGATAGACCTAATAATGGCTGGGCTTGGCTCTGTCACTTTATGGTATTAGGAAGCTACACCCATCATATTTAACACCTAATAAAAAGATAAAAAGGGTCTACAGTCATGCTAGCAGCTCAGTGAGGCTGCACTTAGATACAGTAATGTTTTGAACCAAATGGCAATAATATTTATAAAGTTTACCACAGTCATCATCCTAGTTCAGCATTATAGCACTGATTACACTGAAAACATTTTCTTTGCCAACATCATCATAAAATAAGTGTTTGTGCTCTCTGCTACATTCAGGTAGTCACAGTGAGCTATTGATGAGATTTCAGTTGGGAACTGAGAGCAGGGGTATTGGATTAGTTTTGAGTTATCAGAGTCAGCGTTGGGAGGGAAAAGTTTGATTGGTGCATCCCTCATGACAGTGTCATTCATTTGTCGGTTTTGAGGAAACAACAGACAGACAGTAGAATTGAGATACGCCGTGAAGACAACAGACAGTAGTAGGAAAGAACAAAATTTAAGAGGCAAATATTTGTATCCGATGTGGAGCTATATTTTAGTAGGCTGCCCATGAATAAGGGCCACAGTAATGGTAGTGTAATATGGTATTTAGTGCCAAACTGTTAGCACTGCCATTTTTTAAAAAATGGAGGATGTTGCTTTTTTGTTGGCTTACATTATGTTTGTCAATTAAAAAAAATTTTCATGGCTGAAGTTTTCATGCTGTGGCAGATTGAAATGAGCACTGATCATGGTTAGAATGTGGGTCTGGCTTGCACAGATGATCTATTATCTCACTGAACAGGTGAGTGGAACACAGTTGAGGTGAGTATGGTGAACGTGAAAGCGGCAAATGATAATAATCAAAGTGGCAACATGTGATCTCTTACGTAAACCCAGCTCCATTGACAGCACTGATGAATGTAGTTTTGACATTTCTTTTCAGTGGTCCAATCACAACACAAAATGGAGCTCTTCAAAAATAGAAAAATATAAATGGCATCAGTATTCATGGGAAATGTATAGGGATGAATCAAAGAGCGAATAACTACAATGTTAATGTAATAATGTTACCTAATGTAGTTTGGTTGTGTTTGTACAGTAGCTCAGCCTGCAGGTCACAATCTGCCTCTCGTTGTCACTGCTGGGCAAAATGGGGTTGAGTGAGTCACAGGGAGTGGGAGAGATAGAGAGAAACTGATGTGTACGTGTGTGTGTGTGTGTGTGTGTGTGTGTGTGTGTGTAGAGGGTAGGGTAAAGGAAAAGAGGAATAGAAAGGGGATGGGTGGGTAATGGTTGGAGGAGGCTACACAAAGTAATGAAGTGTGTGGTGTGTACAGGGTATTGGCAGATATGATCAAACTGCAAATGGGAAGAAGACTGAAGCAGAGAGGATGAGACAAGGATGGACAGATCAGGGCTTAAACAGAAATCTATCCAAGATAATCAGAGTGATAATGATTTGATAACAACATCCAGATTGTAAGAATCAAACTGAGTCAACAGTTACACAACAGATTAGAAGCAGATAAAAGATAATGTATTTGAAGGAGCGATTTTAAAAGGGGAGAGTGACTTGATATGTTAATGTTAATGTTAATGTTAATGTTGATGTTAATGTTAGTGTTGATGTTAATGGGACAGGTGATCAGGGTTCCTTAAAAATCCTGAGACTTGAAAGAGTCATTGTTTTTTTTTTTTTTTTTAAATGGATTGTTGGAGCCATAATAATATTGCTGTAATGTGAATTATGTAATTGTGGTCAATATTGTAATTAGCACCAAATGTTATAAGTAGGAACCCACCTTTGTACGGGCAGGTGTTTTCTACCCGAAGGTAGTAGTAGTAGTTTTTGACCACTGTTGCTGTTGCTGTTGCTGTCTGTGCTGACACTGAGACAGTTTGTTGCTGCATTTAAGTTATTTTCATATTTGCTTGCAAAGGAAAAACCTTTGTTTGAACATCAATCAATTGGTTAGGAAGTAATCAGTCAATTAAAAGGTCTGAGCAGACACTCCTCGGTTGTAGTGGTGATTGGTGCCTTTAGGGTGTATTATATTTTTGTAAACATTAATCTTATGGAAGGGCTAATGGTTAAAGCAACATTATTGTAAAATTGGCATTTTGTGCGATTTTGTGCGGCCAACAGTTTCTGAGTACAAACAGAACTCATGACATCAGAACAGTGTTATGTGTTGAACCTGTATTTTGAAGTAAACTTGTATGTATCGCTGTGATCCTACCCTACCCCTTTACACAGTGCAGAAACAGAGACACCATTCACCTACTACAAGTCACTGTACCATCAAAGTGAATTTGAAGCTGTTATTTTATGGTTAAAAAGTTACATAATGTTGCTTTAAATAACTCTTTATTTGTTAACTAATTGTATCCATTCTATGTATCCATTTATTTTACAGTATACATAAAACAAGACAAAATAGTGTGATAATAAGACATTATGTATTATAGATTTAAAAAAATGTGGTTACTATAATTTTAATTCATTTTAATGTATTTTTGAAAGAAGTAAACACAGGAGGCCATGTTGTCTCTACTCTCTGCAGTCAGTGGCCTCTGATATGGCTCCACTTTTTTCTACTACTAGCTTTCATTTACTCTGCAGTCCCCTCTGAAACACTTTCCCACCTGCAGGAATCCACCTGAGACCTGCACGCCACATTTCACAGCCTGTATGATATGTCTCACAGAGTTATATGAGGCCTGAACTATTAGTTATATGGACTGTGAATGGGGCAGGGAATTAATAAAACCATTAATTAGACACGCTCTCCAGCACATTTATAATCAAGAGAGCTCTTGACGAAGTGAGCTTGCTTCATTATTTCTGAATTTAACCGTATCCTTTTTGCACTTCTGCTGCGCCTGTAGTCAGATTATAAAGCTAATAATCGATGAGAGAACTCTGCTTGCTTACTGAATTAGGCATTTAGCAGATGGATGATTTCCACTATTCAGACACTGAAAGGCTCCTGGAGCTGGAATCCTAAGGCCTACAGATAGAGGTGTTCATCTCTCCCTTTGAAGATGATTCGATATGTATCTAGATTCATGGGCTACAGTGTCATTCAGGGACGATTCTTTTTATTATGGAACGATTAGATTCAGTTTTGGTACAATTAGATTCAATCCACTTTCGGTATGATCTGATACAATCTGATACAATTCTTTGTTTCATGTAGACATTCATTTTCAATCATAAATAAGAATAAGCCAAATCTATAAAAGTGTCATAGCTTTCCTTCAAACATATATTTGCTAAGAGGGAATCCTTTGTGTTTGTCTTACTATTAATCTGCTTATACCTCAGTTTATACAAAACACACCTGTTATCTCATCCTGGATCTGAGGAACAGCTATCCTGTAGTTTAGATCTCCATGAGCAGGTCTTCTCTGAGCTGGATCCGTCTGCATTGGACCTCTCTGAACTGGATGTCCTTGACTGTCTGTATCTTCTGCTTCCTAATAATAACCACTGTATGATATCACACCTATGATTAACAATCAGATAAATGTTTACTACTGATGACAAACTCAAAAGTTGGATTGATTTGTGCACTATGCAGCAGCTGTCAGTAAAATTTACTTGGCAATGCTACGTTAACGTTCCTGTGCCACCGAATCTTGCGCTGACCTGTGAGCTTTAATGAGAGCTTGTAGACGCTGTGAGGGAATAGAAACATAGCAGCTTCACTCAACCGATTCATAACTTTAAAATCAGGGTATCAACCGGTTGAGAGTACCTTTACATTGATCCGGAGGTCCATGTATCAGTGAAGTTGTATTTAACTTTAAAACCGATTTCTAAATCATATCAGTTATTTTTTATACCTCTACCTACAAAGATTGTTTTCTTTTGCTTTGACACACATGCACACAATAAAATACGTATGCTTCTTCTCTCACTGTCTCCCTGTCAGACACACACACACACACACACACACACACACACACACAGTCGTTCTGGCTTCAGGAGGTTGCATATCTGAAGGCAGTGTGCAGGGACGGACTGGCCATAGGGCAATGTGGGCAAATGCCACTGCGGCCGCCTGGTGATGCATCACCACTGACGGACTGGTAATCTGGATTTTGGGCAGATGCCGCGTGGGCTGTTCGGGACGACCGACCAATCACAGGGCGGCCCCAAGCTCATTTCTCCCGGCCGTTTCAAAAATCGATGAAGTTCCTATGCCAGCGGCAAGCCAAATTTGTCCTAATTCTTGACACTGCAGAAATTTATAAACTAAGCTGTATTTATAGCCCACATACGTGTGTCTATATCACAGTCACGGTTACTTTCTACAGTCGCAAACTTTTATATCACTCTGCATTCTTTTGTAGCGAAATGTCTTATTCAGATATTCAAAAACGTGCATGGTTTGAAATAAAACAAATCTACCTGCATTTTTTTATTTGAATAGTTGTTTGCAAAAGTTAAAATGAAGCAGTGCCTTCTGGGAATTTCAAGACTGAATCGAGTAGACCGTCTGAGTGTGGTGGTTGGAAGTTGGAGGTTGGAAGTTGACAGAGTTTAAGCTAGCAAAAAAATGAATCGAGGCATCAAGCGACACAAGGGGAGAGCGGAGAAAAAGAGAGAAATCTCAGAGAGCACTGTTGGCTGACGGTGAAAAATGCTGCAAACCGACTGATTTGTTTTTAAAAACAAGTGCAGCTTCAGCTTATACTGCTAGCACCAGCACAGCAGGGAGAAAGACAGGACAGTGAGGAATATGAGCAAGAGGATGATGAAGAGGTAGATATGGATGACTGCGTGACGGTAAGACACGTTTTTATTATGAAGCGGCTGGCTCTGATGATTTATTAATGTGTTTTATGTATCGTTGTGTAGTTGTTAATAGCCTGGTAATTTACGTTAACTATCACCGGGGCTATCAAAAGTGCCCCTTCCTTACGTGCGTCAAAAGTTGCGCGTGCGCGCGCACATCCCCCCTCCGTGGGCCGCTGTTGGGTGAAAATGCCAGGGCCGTTTTTTGTTTCCAGTCCGTCACTGGCACTGGGTGAGAAGCGATCAATAGCTACCCAAACAGTCATATATTATTTACAATGGCTGTCTGTTTAAAACAATCAATATAAATGCTTTCACCGCCAACTTGCAAGTGACTCAGTTTACTGAGGCGGTAGGTAAGACCATGACATAGTGGTATCTGAAAGCACAACTTGTAGTTGTTAAATATTACTCCCAGTTAGGCCTGAAGAGCTGGTAGCCTATTTATTTGACTGTTTTACTTTCTTTCTCTCTGTCTTTTTTCCTTTTGTGCATATATCTGCAAAAGATTTGTAATATATGTGTGCTGATGTTGTCACTAGAGCAAGCCTTTTCAGCTCAAGATTGGAAACTGAAAGCCAGCTATAGTTGCCACAGACTACTGTTGTGCTTAAACCACCTCCTGTCAAAGTTGCTCCAGTCAAAGAGAGCGGAGTAAAAATCCTTCAGCAGGCATTCCACTGATTTGTTATAGCAGTATCTTAGTTACATTGTTGGATTCACGATGGATGGTTCTGAATTCCTCTTGTCCGAGGTTTGAATGCAAAAATGTACTGTATTATGAAGACTGCAAGGTTTCAGGTTTTGTACGAATAATAAATCATACAATGCAGGATAGCCCAGTGGACTGCTTTTATAGCCCCCTCCATTTTATACACATGTTGTTTATAAAATGTTTGAAAAGATATTTGAATATTTAAATAAATATTTTATACAAACAATAAGATCTGCAATCATTAATTATTATTGTATGTATTGTAATCTCATATTTCCCGTTATTTATAAAGTAGCTAAATATTTTCGAAATAATTTGATAGACAGGTGCATTAGAGTTGAGACATGGTTTATTTTAATCTATTTTAAAGCAACATTTATAATTGAATGCAACATTTGTCAATTAAATGTCTAAAAACGACCTTTGTTGAATATATTGCTGAGCTGTCCACCGACATTAACCCAAATGTTTCCAACAATGTCCAAACCCAGAGAAATTCCTAATTTTCTGCAGTATAACAGTTAATGTGGTAGCCTGATGTAACATCAGAAAGAGTCAAAGAGTGAGGAAGGAAGTTTTTAATCAGCGATGGTGTTTTTTTTTAACAATGAAAACAACTCCCATGATTCCATGCTCCTTATGGAGCAAAACATGCCCATACAAATTGTGTTTCTTTGTCTCTCTAATAAATCACCATTTTTTTTTTCATATCTGCTGTTTGGTGCCATGAAAGAAATTTCTTTAATGCCCCAAACCTTGGAGAATAGTTTGGTTTAAAATCATGTATACTCGATTGTAGGACAGATTTTCCTGATGATGGCAATTTTAATTTGATATTTTTTGAACGATTATTTAAATCACTTTTGCATATAATGTATCTGCAACTGTAGTTTGTAGGTCATAGTGTAAAATTGAAAGTTTGTAGCAGGAAAATATTTACCATCAAATACCTCAGCTCCATTATTTAAAAAAAGTCTAAATCTCTTAATTTGTCTCTCATGAGTTTAATGTGAGTCAGAATCCATACTAAATATGATTTTAAAGGCTTTAATATTGCTATGCCTGAACATTTTGTATGTAGGTTCATGTGGAGGCGAGCATCAGCTCAGAATTCATTAGAAATTCTTTCTTCTCTATTTTTCTGTGAGAGAAAAAAGGAAGGGATTTTATGATCCTACACATCAGCCCTGCTGCCTATCAAAAGGCTGTATAATAGGGCTCCGTATCCATGCCATTCTATGGGGGCTCTTGAACTGAGCCAAGGGAAACAGGTGCCAAAATGTCACATTGAGTCATCTTTACTCTACACTGGATCATGAGTTTTTTGAGCAGTTGCTTATTTTAGACCTGTGTTCAACCTGCCATGCTTTATATACCAGCATTGTCAAAGCATAATGGGAGTAAAAGATGTAGTGAGATGAAGAATGCACCATGGCCAGGTGAGCTACAGATCAGCTGCGTGAAGCAGGAAGAGAGAGAGACAAGCAGAAAGTACAGACGGCAGAGAAGCAGACAGAGCTAGAAATAGACATCAAACCAGGTGGTCAATGAAGATGTCACCATGTGCGTAAGAAGGGGAGCGAAAGACATGAGTGCGCACAAAGAGAAAGACTGAACCTGGGACTGTAATAGCAGTAAATGAAAGTGATGAAGCCAAAGCGACAGGGGGTACATTAGACTGCCCTGCAGTAATATGTTCCAATTGGAAGCAGATGAATCCGACCTCTGGCTTTAATAGGACGGATAGAGCAGCTATTAGGTCGTCTTCAAAATGTTACTTCGCAAATTTCCTAAAACCTTTTCTTTTTCATATTGCCTCATTTAGACAAATTTCAGCATCATCTCAAAAGTGTGTACTAGTTCTACGTTTTCTCTATCTAAATCACAAATAAAGCTAAATGAATAAACAAAGAAGTATTATATTGGCTGTGGCGACTCAGGCGTTTATTCTGAAAGGCTGCTAAATATTTGTTATCCAGCCGTATTTCTACAAGCACACATTTGTATTGTTTTGTTGGATTAGGTTGGTTGAGTGGATGGATACTGTAAGAGAAGGGGGTTGACGTGTTAAATGATGAGACAGACTTCACAGACAGAAATTGGAAAAATGAAAGAAGAAAGGTGTACACGTTATATATATTACCATTTCATACGCAATATTGTGCAGCTCTCGCTGTACGTACCCGAAGCACTGACTGAGAAAATCAGGAGACGAGAAAAGGAACAGGTCAGCCTCACATAGTGCCCACTGGTATTGCAGATTATTCAGCCATTATGAACCATTACCATGCAGCCATTATCACGTAGAGACCCTGTTAGTGTTGTGTGTATGTGTGAAGTGTGTGCACACATGCGTCCCTGCCTCTGGCACTGGTTGTAATTAAACAGATTCAAGTAGCTACAGTGTTTGTACTATACATAAGGTAGATATAGATAAAGTTTTGTTTCATTTGGCTGTACAGTAAAGGTTTGGGATGAACTGCAACACAGGCTTTATCATCCAACACCAGTGGCCAACTTCACCAATGCTCTTTTGGTTCAATGGAAGGAAATCTTTGCAGCCAAAATCCTGTGGAAAGTCTGTACTGAAGAGTGGAGGCTACCATAGCTGCATATTAATGGATTTTAGTATGAGGTGCCTGCATATTTTCCATGTAGTGGCAATCTTACCTTCCCATCTTACCTTCCCAATCCCTATACAACCCATCACCTCTGTTTTGCAAGTTCACACTTAGTGTTAGGGTGTTCCCATGCCTCAAACTGGAGGTTATGAGAGCTCTCTGCCATTTCAACATATTATGAAATTGCTACTAGTTTGCTGATGTTGTAGTAGCTTACCTGCTAGCTGGCTAATGTTACATCGTTATTGCTGATTTGTGATTTTTTAAGTATTTCAATCTTGATGTTGCATTCCCAACTATTAAATGATGCACAAAATATAACTAAAGTCCAGCAGTGAGGTAGCTTCACGTGGTTCCACTCCTCTATTATCAGTGCAGGCTGGCATATTAATATAGGCTATGCGTGTGTTTACTATAGTCGAGCCTATAAGCTCTTTGTTAAGTCTCTGTGTGACTAAAATGAGCTGTATCTCGTAGCCTTTATGATGAAGTCTAATCCTCTGAGCGCACTTTAATTAACATTGTTGAATCACATATGTCCATGCATTCCTTGTTCTGTGACCAAAATACAAATGCATAGAAAGAGAGATTGTTGTGTCGTCATGTCATTATTTGCTACATTACAGAAAGGTTTAGGTCTGTTGTGTTTCATATGACAAAGCTTGCAATTAAAAATATTTATTCCGATCTCATAATATATCAAACTTTGATCCTTTGTCTGCCTGCTCATCCTTGAGTCCAGGGACATTTGTTTATTTAAAAAGATCTAGGCTTTTTGATTGGTATACATACATACAGGTTTTTAGGGTATTTTGTTGAATGTTACTAAAAAGTAATGTAAATAATATATTGCTCTTGGCAGACATTAAAAGTGTTACCTAATATATTACTTTAAAATTAATGTTCAAAATGAAAAGGGGGGAGACCAGAATTGTATTTCTACCTCCAGCTGTGCAAACTAGTGAACCTAATGGTAAAAAGTGAGCTCTGCCTTCGAACATCAATGAAAAATCCCTGAATCTATGTTTAGTAGCGGCTTTATATAAATTAATTTATTTATGTGTCCTGCTTTGAACCTGATACCAAACGCTGATAGATACCTACCAGTCATCCTACAGAGACCACCTATGTCTTCGGAAAACAGGGAAAAAAATTATCTTACGAGACAATGTCAGCGCTTGTTTAATTATGTTATGTTGGCCTTTATGTAGTCATTTCACTGCAGCATGCCAAACTTTATGTCACAGCCAGCAGCATACTGTACAGAAGTGAGATGCTCATGGGTCCACTGTACTCTGAAGTCACCAGATGGAGTCTGAGGTCCCTTAGGACATCCGTCTGTCTCTTACTGCAAAACAACAGTCCTGCAGGCAATCATACAGTACAGTACACGTATGGATACACAGTCCCCCTATAGCTGTATGATAACATTCTGTCAAAGATGCAAATATATGCATAAACAAGGACAAGAAGAGAGCACAAAGTCATGATGAAATCTGCAAACTGAGAAAAAAAAATGTCTCTTGATTCTGCGTCACCAACCTGAGCCTGAAGATGAGACAACGGTGCTCTCATGCAGCCTGGTCTTGCTCGGACTAACTTTATCAAACGTACCTATGTTCTGAACTTTTGGCCTTGAAGGCAATCTTTTAAGGGGAATCTACAGTGCAGGGCACTAGAGGCAGATCCCCCTTTCATTTGAATTGAAAAGGCCTCACTCAGGGAAAAAATAGATTGTGGCATATGGCTGGGAGGAGAGTTAAGGTGGTGCAGGGCACTTGGAATCTCTTCAGTCAGTCAGCCAGACAGTCAGTCAAACAGACACGATGTCAGAGCCAAGTGACCCAAACAGGACTTGGCAGTGAGTGTCTGGGGACTGTCACTCTCTACCTCCAACCTGCTCTCTGACAACAGTCGAGACATTGAACAGCCTTTTAACAGATTGCTTCCATGGAGGTGTCCCAGAAGCCTCAAAGCACCTTTAAATCTGAGTGTGCATTCATGTTTTTAAGTCTAAATGGTTCCACTCATGTTTTGTTAAGCATGTGTTCATGCCCATTTGTTTGTTTTTGTACTGGTAGATGACCATTAAATTGAATCATTAGCCTGGCCACTACTCTCCATCTCTTCCTGCTTTTATGTAATTGCAGCAAATATTGACTTTGGAGAAGGCCTGTCTCTCTTCAGCATCAGAAGGCTGGTGACTTAACAATGGTCCAATAAAGAAAAGCAATGCTGTTCTCCATGGCAGGGCTCTGGGAGTGGCAGCTGGTCAGAGAGTCTGTTGTGAGAAAAACATCAGATGCACCTGTTACTGGACAAAACTGTCTCTTCTCTGCTTTACAAGGTCCTAAAGACAAAGTCAAGTCATTGCTGTTGTAATTTTGAGCCTCTTTATTTTCTTCGTCTCTTGGCTAAGTGACTTTATGGTTCAGTCGCTTACATAGTACCACATGTTCACATAATGCTCAATTCTAAAGGAATATTTGCTGAAGAAGCAACAGAAAGGCATTGTTCAGATGCATATGTGCCCAGTTGTCAGGAGACATACTCATGTGTTAAGAGGGATTAACTTGTAGATAGAGAGGCTGGCAAATAAACCGAGCTGCTGTGGTCAAATACTCTCTCAATGGTATTAACCCCTCAGCTTTGAGTATACTGGGCTCTAACAGGCAGCCCACCTTACAAAAGACATACAGCGCATTTGGAGGGAAAACAGTGTTTGTAATATTCACTATTATATGTATATAAGGATGGCAGAGATTGATTCAAATGTGTTTGTTTGCAACATTGCAATCTGTTAGAGCCCAACCGATATGTTGGCTGTCTCATAATATCGGCTGATATCAGCTTGATATATTGATGTTGGCTCATATGTTTTCTGATATGTGCTGACATGAAAACCTCTTATTTTTTTATAGAAAGCCTATAATAGCCTAGCCTATAATGCAGAAAATGATTCTTGGTGTAATTTATGATTATTAGATTCACAGTGAGGTTTATTGTTATAGTGCAGTGATGTTATCATAGACAGTAAAGTTTACCATTAAACTGCTTCTGTCACATATCTTTCTCAAAAGTGTTTGCCACCCACATTTAAGGGATCATTGCATAACGTGTACATACAGTGGTCGATAAAATGATATCTGAAGTTTTCTTCATAATATGGGTGTCGGCCCCAGAAACCATTATCAGTTAGGTTCTTATCCTCATCCTAAACGACTATCAAAGTTAATCAATGTATTTTTGTATTCATGGTCAGTAAGAGTCTTAACCTTGGCAGGTATTTATTTTATTCCCTCTCATTCCACTCTTATCTCAACCTGTCAGCTCCAGGGAGATGGGGCAGTGACTCTTCCCTCCACAGCTCTCCTCTGTCAAACTAATTGGCTGTGCATGTGAATCCACATTTTTTCATGTTTGTGTATGTGAGTGCTTGTCTGTGTGTGTAGGTGTTTTCGTGCATTGCATTTGTGGCTTCAAGCCATTTGCATTATTACCACCTTTCTTAATATAGCCTGCCAGAGTCATAAGATTATACAATTACGGCACTGTGTCAAATTGATGAGAGAGACTTTTATGCATGATTCTCCCTCAACCAAATTGTCCAATTGCCACAAGCATTGTGCAGCTTTAGTCAATTTGATTACAGCATGATGATTATTAAAATGCCAAACATGATGGTGTGTGAAGAATCTTGTTTCCTTATTGTGGAAATGAGCAGTCACTCGGTTCATTTTCAGGTGTGATCAGACTGATGTGTTTGAGTTTGAGGGATCATGGCTTTGTGTCCAATGTCCAGCCTATCTGAGATAGAGACAGTGGGACTGACATTAAATTCAAGAGTTATTGATTGTTATTAGCGTTGTGTATATTACTGCGCAAGGAAATCATTCCAACAGCAAAGTATGGAAGATGCCGCTTGGCTGAAGTGACTGCAAGGACAATGACAGAGAGGGAATTCGTCCAACTGAAACTACATTTTGCGTTGCTAATTGTGGTCAGACCGCACCATTAGTTTGAAAATGATCTAATTTTACTGCTTTGGAATGCCTGGAGGTGATACTGTATGTACAGCTCCATCTCACTTCTTATTAACAGACATCTTTCTAATAGAGCTGATCACTTCGAGGGTGTCATTTTTGTTTATTTCTGCTTTTTGCGTATAGGATCCTGAAACTGTATCTGAGCCATATTAAAGAAAGGTTTGTTATCTGAGGCAGAGTGACATGAGATCTAGCAACATTAAACCTCATTGCAAGTGCAATTATTGTTATTTAGATTCACACCATGTTGGAAGTAAATGATGGAAATAAACCTCTGAAAGGAGACAGCGAAATGGCATCACATGACATAAACAGTACAACTACAATAATACAAAAGTGGTGTTTTCATCATTAGATTTCTTGCAGATGCCGAATCATACAAGTCAAGTCTTTTTTCCAGAATGTCTCACATTTAGACATGCATCTCTGTGTTTTGGTGCTTTCTATTCCTTCTCACACTCATTGTCAACAGTAAGGGCAGAAATGGTTGTGACAATGGTTTATGATATTTATTTGAATACATAGAATGAGGAAACTCAGGAAAACTTGGACAGTTTGCTTCAACCACATAAGTAGAGCTTTTACATCAGAACATCCAGTTGTTCCTGCAGTGCTGGCCGTCCAGCCATCAGCATACCCCGCCTGTGTGTGGTCAGCTGATGGGTACTGGAATAACCATGAATGTGATTTTATTAGTGATGATTAAGACACTTTTTGACACCTTGGAACTAAATACTAGACTTGAGGTAACCACAGCAAAAATACCAACTCTTTGTGTATTAAATGTCAGCTATGTAAGGATATGATGCAACTTTACGTTTCTTTAGTTTTCAGTTTTAAATGTTATGTTGTGACACTGTGCCTATGCTCTGGTTAGGTTTAGGCACAAAACACAGTTGGTTAGGGTTAGTAAAAGACCAAATTGTGGCTCAAAATACCTGGTTTTGTCATCACAATGCAGGCTGGACATGTCACGACACAGACATGTCGCCATAAACATGGCTAGAAAGAAAAAGTTTTTTCTTAATAATATCCAGTGGTGTGACACTTACAAAACGCAGTCTCGAACTTCAGTCACTGGCATGGCAGCCCTTGCCTAGATAAATCTCCACCACCATCCCCTCCACTTCCACCTCTCAAGGAACGTACTGTAGAAAAATCTACATGGTAAATATTACCAAGCAATGCGGATGTCACGCTAGCTCAATAGATTTTAATATTTTATTCTGGCGACTGGGCTAATGTTACTACCGGCTTTAAAATTTGGAGCAACCGCCTACTTTATTTTGACTGTGTTCCTCGTGTAGAAAATGATTGGCTCGGCAGTGGAAACTCCACTCTGCGTCATACTGAGGTCAAGTCATTTAACTTAATTAAACATCATTTAACTACAAGTATTTGTGGTAGTGACAGCATGATCATTCCATAAAAACATATATTATTGATGATCTTTTTCTCTTCTTTATATAGTTTAAAATCACACATATGACAATGTGATTACATGATAAAACATTGTTAGACCCTCACTTACATTTTTTTCTATACCTGAACACCCTGCCGCTCTTTATCATTTTGGGCTGCCTTGTAACAATGAATGGTTTATAAAATGGTGAGTCTTTTATTATTAATGCCAACTTACTCCTTCAGTGACAAAATTTTGCTCAGGAAAAATGACTACAAGTCAGTACATGTCAAGCCTAATCACAGGCTGTGATAGCCACTGTCAATATGTGATGTTGGTAGAACATTAGAGGGGATAAAAGGGGAAGTGGAGGGAATCAGTATGAACCATGTAAATCAAGGGCACAAAATAGCAATTATGTTCAATAGGTATAGTGTGAAATAGAATAAGGGACTTCAAAACCATGCTGTGAATGCGCTTGTGAATGCTTTACATTTTATTGTGGTTTACTGTCATGTTGGTGTTGTGACAAGATGACCTGACTTCCCTGCTTCTCCCCCAACTCATCGAGAATTCAGAGCACAGACACCCTAATGTAATCTTCAGCCAATCTTTCAATCTTCTCTCTTCCACAGAGTGCTCCTCTTCCGTTTAGCTCTCATCAGGCTGTACACATTATACAAAGAACACTCAGAAATTGCTTTTTAGCAGTGGGTGCAATGTGTGTGTGTGTGTGTGTGTGTGTGTGTGTGTGTGTGTGTGTGTGTGTGTGTGTGAGAAAGAGAGAGAGAGAGCAACAGTGAGAGAGGGAGAGAGAGTAAGAAAGAAAGAGACTGTTGTTGACCGTAGTTCTAAAATCAGATTTAATTGTGAACCCTTCTCTTTTAAAGCTCATTGAATGGAAGCATTAAAGGGGCCTATTTCTGTGCTATTGTGACACTGAATGAAGAAATATTTGACTGAATCGGCCATGTTGGAGAAAATGCTGCATGTGATTTTGCATCATATGTGAATAGGAACATTTAGGCCACCCAGGGTCACAGCACCTTCTCCCTTCCCCCCGCAATCATCACATATTCTGTCTTGTATATGCCTTGTGTGTGTACAAGTATGTGTTCAGCAAAGAGCATGTGTTAGGGCATAGTTGAATTCTTAGTTTTGTGACTGATAATCTGTCAATATACCTGTCACTTCCACGTTTTTTTTTTCAAATACACATAAATGGTTGAAACCCTGGGTGTGATAATAAATAAATTGATCTGTTTATATGTTTTTTTTTAATCATTTTTAATTATGCTTAAATGTGTATGATTTTTTACATCTGAAGTCAAATGACTGATTGGCAGTTGGTTCTTAGACATCTATACCATTAATTACGTCATGAGGTGTAATTAAGCTTTTTATAAGTGAAACACTGTGCTAAAAAGTTACTGTGTTTGAAAAACTGCTTGTGAGATATTTAAACTGCTTAAGATTATTGAATTGGTTAAAGTCAATAGAACTCAGTGTAAACACACGGTCATAGGGAAATTACAAAAGAGATCATTGCTTTATATATAACCTGTCTGTAAATCAGGTTAATTTCAGTTTCCAAATAGAGGCGTAGACAAGGATATTAGACCAAACACATGAACATCAGAAACAACACTAGAGTATTGCCTATAATCACCTAAAAGTCTTGCCTGATTACGCTTTAAAACTCCAAACACTTCTTTGGCCACAACTGTGATTAATTTAATACAAGAAATGTTCAAGTTTTACAAAGACATACTCTTGCTATTTCCATGGACATACATTTTATGTATTTGCACGTTATGACTGTTTGATCCAGACAAAAGTAGCTGTAGACGCATAAGTGCATAAACTGCTTTTCACATGCCCAATGAATAGAGTTGTGGGTTCCCAGGTTGTGGGGACCATTGAGTTACATTCTGTCCATAGTGATTGATCAAGACACTATGAACCGACTCAGACTTGATTACATGCTAACCGCCCCCAATGACGCTTAGCTTTTTATAATCAATTCATAGTAGGACAGTGGACACTAAAGTTACAAACTAGTTTGCTCCATGATGCACTTGCAGCAGAGTTGCAGCACAGCGTAGAAGGAGTTGCTTATCTTATCACTTATCACTTAGTAGTAATAGTAATAGGGGTTGACCAACAAGATGATGGCAGAGATTTACTGTCAGCAAAAAGCAAAAGCACCTATTTGGCAAAATTTCAGTTTTAAACCCAATGCCAACCGGGAACCTGATAAGGTTAATGAGATAAAGTAGTTGGTTAACTCACTGAGAAGTTGGAGGTGCACTGCCTGTTGCCAGTAGCAATAGATCTAACAGCTCACTGCTGCTGCTCCTTCTGCCTAACCTTCAATGTTTCGAAGTCAACTGCTGTCAACAAATGCTGGAACTGACTTGTTGTTTTGCCCTATAGGCGAAGTTTTTGTGGCAAGCATATTTAAAAAAAGAAGTCAGCTTGTGTTAATCAGTTTAATGCTTTTAATGTGAAACTGCAGCAGTAGGAAATGTTCGCTTTATCATTAGCAGTAAATTAATACAACACTCATAGATAGCGTCTTTTCTTGTAAAATGTTTTGTGTAATAGGTAACAACAGCATTGTTATGAGTTAATTAACTGGTGGGAAGCTTTCATTAATGTGGCTTCCCTAATATGTGGATTTTATGTGTGTAGATTGCGTTTTATACACCATGTGACAACTTGAGTACACTAGACAAATGTACAAACTAATGGATCCTTGTATGAGGATGAGCAATTGTAAAGTTTGAGGACTATACTAAATGAGAAGGCATGAGGAGAAATGAAATATGGGAGAATCCTGGGAGAAATAGGAGTAATTGCAAGTCTGCTTCACAGTGCATAGTACATGTAATGTATAATGCATTGCTGACACATTGTAGTGAAGCTGTCAGAATAGTTAAAGACAGAGAACAAGAGAAACAATAGAAAGAGAATTTGATAGATAAGATCAAATTAGTGTACACAGGGGCGCCTTTAGCTCAGTGGGTAGAGCGTGCGGCTCTGCAGCGGACCCAGGTTCGACTCCCGGCCTGGGTCCCTTTGCTGCGTGTCACTCCCCCTCTCTCTCTCCCTGTTTCCTGTCATAACTTCAGCTGTTCTATCAATAAAGCCATAAAAGGCCAAAAAAAAATGCAAAAAAATTGCAATGTTGCTGCATTTAATAACCTTTGTAACCCCTGCGCCAGTGTCTTTTCACAACACCAATTCCGATACCAAAATCTTTACAGAATCATACATAGGTAATTTGCACACAACCTAATTTGGTGACTTTCGGTGCAGGTTTTAGTTCACTTTTCCATTGAAGAGAGTTGTTTAAAGAAAACAATAAAATGAGAAAGGGAAAATAGGGGATACAGGGGGAGATGGATGGACCAGACATAGCTAATCTTTCCAGGGCAGACAGATGGCTCAAACAAAACCAGTGTATGCAGAGTTGACAGACAGGTCTAGATGGGAACATGAAATATTTAGCAGCAGTAAAAGGAGGATGCAGTGGGTAGTATTCTCTGTCAAGCCAAGACTGTCTTGACTGATTTCATTTGCATTCATCAATATTTACGGTGTCACTGGTCTGTTTTGTCACTGGAACACAATCTGTTTCTTTTACAACTTGGCCTTGTAGTTCACCTGTCAGAGCTTTGACCATTAGATTTGATGAATGTGTGTGACAGATTCTTTATGAATGGTCTCAGCACCTTAAACACATTTGATATTCTCTCTTGCATCTTATAAACGTACTGTATATAGGCATTGCATGGCAGTTATTGGTTCGGCTCGGATACATATCCCTGCCATGCCATTAGCATTAACCATTACATCGCAAATGGTTTTCCATTGGAAGGCAAGGTAGAAGGTTATATATTTTACCATAATGACATGCTAGAGGTTTAGTGCTTTGCATAAGCATTCATAATAGCCTTTTAATGGTAAGGACTGTACTGTACATTGACCAGTATTTTTGTAATACTTTATCTGATTTGTTCAGTTCTTGTTGTCCAAATTCCTAGCTTATGTATGTCTACCTCTATGTAGCACACTTAGAGCGGTAATGCCACAGACTTATTCCTCATATGTTCACCCAATCACCCAAAACTCTTCATCTGTACTGACAGTTTCTTATTTCTCCCCTTGCAATATTAAAAAGGATCATCTTACAAAGTGGCTCCTGATATGTTCATATCTTCTGTAGATTATTACCCTACAAAAGCACCATTAGTAGCTCAAGTACCTCAACACTGAACTCCTTGCATTGTTGGACATCTGTTGGACAGATAAAAACATTTATCAAAATAGATGCAGCAGAGATCTTTATATTTATTCCACTTATTCCTCTACCGTGACAAGCCCTAGCACAATCCCCACAGTGCAACTCAATTGCTGACAGTTAAGTCAGAGACTGGGTGTGTTATACTAGTAGCAGCTAATGTGACCTCGAGCCTCTAGCCTGCAGCAGAGATGTGGAGCAGGTTACCGAGGTCTGTAAGATCAGTTCTTTTATCTTCAAACCACCAGTTTTTTTTCATTTTAGACTTGGTCCTCAGACCAACCCTGCGGCAATTTATCAGACTTCATGCAGCTCCCTCTGGAGTAGCACAGGCTTTATGTATTCTGTAGTGCTCCACAAGACCTGTACACAGACTTTGATGTTTTAAATTAGTGGAATTCTCCTAGAATCGTAAGCAGAAGGTATGTTGTATGTTTGGTTTGTGTTAGCACAGACAGCAGACAGTCACAGGCTGGCCTTTTTCTGCCCTCCTGCCAAACATGACATCAATATCATTAGCCAGCATGTTTATTCCCCACTGTGCAAACACATGTGGTCATGGCCACAGTGTGGCTATACCAGCCTGGTGGAAGAAATCCACAGATGTCCCAACAACAGGTGTTGTTCACAGGATAACAGCGGTGGTCCTGTTGCATTGGTGCAGCTAATTAGGAAGTTTTTAAAAACAAAAACAAAAAAACTTAATCTGACTGAGTCTATTTTAAATTACAACTAAATTTAGAAAGAAAAGAAGAATTTCACAATAAACCTCATTGGATAATTAAATAGATCTTCACATTGGACTTCCAGTCTATACGTGTTTTGTGGACATGGATAAGGCTTGAAACTGTGTCCCCCAAGAGTATACAGTCATATTATAATGCATATTAAAGTGAGACCTGTGTCTGTGTTCTCGGCACATTGACATCTTATTGTTGGATGTCGGCCTCTTGCCCAGGGTGGTTCCTTTTCACGACTTTGTTTGTGATATCAATAGAAAATGATCTCAGGGCACCAGAGAGTTTCTGGTTTGGATATCTCAGAACTGCTTCTATTCTCTTTCAGAGTATGCGTTTTTGTTGATTTCATCAGATTGTGGCCTTTAGCTTGCACTGGGGTAATTGTGTCAAGTGGTTTGGTCAGCAACTTTAAATCTGGGGTCATGGTTCTCTGCTGGAAAATGGTGGATTGCTCCATCTGGGTTTAGAGTGAGCTACTGCCCCAATTTGGAGTTCAAGTTTGAAGAATGAAATGAACAGGTGGCTTGGTGAAGCATCAGCATTAACATGCATTGTACTGGACCGTTGTTTTGAAAGTTCAGCTGAGCCAGAGGGCAAAGCCTTTGATAGGCAAGTCAATCTATGCTCATACCCTCAACTTTGGTTGTGAGCTTTGGGTAGTGACAGAAAGAGGTTCAGTCATCTGATTTGGATCGTCCGTAGCACCATCACTTGGAGGGTTTCATGTGAAAGAAGACTGTGAAAGGGGTTAACCATGAAAATGAAGAAGATTTTTTTTTAATATTTGATTCATTCATTGCGACCTAACAGGCAGGAGAGTAATGGTGGACCGCTCCTCAAGCCTGCCTGTTTGGTCGCACTCGGGGATCGACACTTTTTGTCTGCCATGATGGCGGCGCACTGGAGATGCTACTGCTAACGTGAGTTGTCCAAAAACCTTCTTTTTAGTAAACTCTGTGTACACAAACAATGTTCTCAATGCTCATGTTCATGTGTAGAGACCCTGGTGATACTACAATGTTGTGTCGAGCCTTCTTAGTGTTTTAAAAATAGCAATTTTGATGCTAGCGTAAAAGTGCCCCATGCACTCCATTGAAAATTAGCTTGCCCAAAAACGAAACTACGGTAAATCTTAAAAGTGCCTCTTTCGTCGTAATTATGCTTTTACACGAAGGTTTGACTCAAATTCAATCGCAAAGAAAGCCTTTTTGGCGAGAGTTTCACTGTAATTGTGCATAGCTTTAAGCCTTGATATGAAATATATTATATGTAAATATTAAATGAGCGAGTTATGTAATATTTCACTCCCGTTAATGTTGTCATGAACAGGAAGATTAGCTAAAGAGACCTAAACTGTTTTTTGTACCAGGCTGTGTACAGCCTTAAGTGGCCACATGAAGAACTCTTCAGTTTTTGGTACTTTTTGCATTGGCTTCGCTTTTTAACATTTACCCAGGAGGCTACGTAGTTAAAACTCAGGCAAACAATTCATCAGGTCTGAAATGATATATTCAAATAGCAATTTCTTAACTGCTTAATGACATTGATACACACGCACACACACACACTGCAGAATTGCTACATTTAGATCAGAGTCTATAGGTCTGTGTCTGTCTATGCACTGATCTATTTATAAGTCTGTCTGTCCACATCTCCCTTTGCCTTTATGAGCAGTATTACAGTCCCGTCTGCCTTTCTGTCTGTCCATCTGTTTATCTATTCATCTGCCAGTCTGTCCATCCAAACCGTCGCTCTGTTTATCCACCTGTCTTTCCATCTGTCTGTCTCTGTCCAATTATTATATCTGGCTGTCAGTCTTGCAGTCATATTGCTTTGATCACACAGCAGTAATTACTGTGGCTGCACTGTGAATCAGTTCATTTCCAAGTACTTCATGTGTCCATATGGGTTATTAGCATTTGTATTACCAGGTACTTGCTGTCTATTTAGTGTACATTTATTTTTTCCATTCTTCTTCAATCCTGTCTTTTCTGTCTCTTGTATGAGTAAGTATTTATTTTTCATAGTATTTGTCATTGAATGAGTTATACAAACTCTAGGTTTAAGGGAGGGATGAATGCTGTTTGCATTTGCTTGTTTATGCAATAGAAATTATTTGTTCTTCTTGCTTAACACATATCTGTTCTATGCAATCCAGTATTTATTTGTTTACCTACTAAATTATTAAGTTCCTGAATGCTCTGCAGGCCAACTCCCATTAATGCAGATGAGCAAAAACCTGACTTCACCGAAGCAACTTCTTGTCCACACAAAGTTGTACTTAAAATTTTACAAAAAAGGGGCTACATTTGAGGGTCCTGCTTGTTTTGACATTGCATAGGCTGTGTTGTTTTGGTTAGTTGATGACTATGAAGCGTTTCATTTCTCAGCTGATATTGTTCCAGTTCTGAGTCAATTGATAGTATAGCTAGTATAGAGTACTGAGAAACAAGAGCAAAAAGTGAAAAGAAAAACAATCACAGATATTAACTGGAATTTGGCCATATGGGCGGTTCTGGTACTATGGTCTTGATTCAGAACAACAACACAACAGCTTGCTCTATCACAGTGTTACCAGCCTTTTGTTTTTTCTTGTTCATGTTTCTTAACCTGTTATCTCCAAATTGCCTCAGTAGCCTTAGCAGCACTTGACTTTCAGTATCTGTTTCTCTCTGTTAATAAGGGATATAAAGGCTATTACAAAAGTTAGGAAAGAAATAGAAAAGTCCTCTGTAAGTGTAATAACAGCATGTGTATGAGTGTATGCGATGACCTTAACTGACTGGTAGTAGTACATTGTCAGAACACATTCAAGCCTCTCCTCTCTCCTCTTTCATCCAAAATATAGTTAGAATTATACTCAGAAAATGACAGTTTTCTATCCCATGAAGACAGCGTGCAACTTTAAAACTACTTTAAAGGAGTTGATGTATGATACTGAGCTCTTGTGTTTTGTAACAAGCCGACAAGGTGCAGGTGAGTGATGCGATCGTCCAGCTCACCGTCCCTTGGTTTAATCGGTCTGACGTATGTTGCTGCCGGCGATGGTATCGCTTTGACCAACACTATGTGCTGTCAAACAGGAGCGCTTTCCTTGAAAAAGGAAATAAAGAGAGTTGAGTGAAAAGAGTTACATGCAACACTCCCAGGTGTGTGTATGGTCTAAAAACTGCAGTACAGTGCAAAAAGTTGTGGTGGCTTTAGTCCCTTGATGATCACTACTCACCTCAACACAAGGCACAGAAAAGTGTGTGTGTGTGTGTGTGTGTGTGTGTGTGATAGAGAGAGAGTCTGTGTGATTCTGTGCGTTTGATTCTGTGCGTTTGAGTCTGTGTGTGTGTGTGTGTGTGTGTGTGTGTGTGTGTGTGTGTGTGTGTGTGTGTGTATGTCTGGTAAAAGGCCTATTCCCTGACATTCAATTACAAGCCCTACATTGTTTTTGTCTTTTTTTTCTGGACTAACTGTTGGTTTTGTCTGAACTGATGAACCAAATGTCTTTGTTTAAACATTTGTCTTTTTAAGCTTTTGTGTGAGCTGAGTATTTTCAAGAGTATTGAGAATATTGTGTTTGTAATGGACTTAGAAATGGACTCAGAACACACTCCTTCTATATCGATCGGTTTTGTGTTCTATCGATATATCTTTGTTCATCAGAACAACATATCTCAGTTCTTGTGTTTTAATTAGGGCTGTCAAACGATCAATTTTTTTAATCGCGATTAATCGCATTTTGTCCATAGTTAACTCGCGATTAATCACAAATTAATCGCAATTTTTTTGGCACATTTTTTTCTGTTCTAAATGTACCTTAATGTATTTTTTCATGTTCTTAATACTTTTAACAACATAAGAAAGGTCAAATATGCTTGCATTATGAAAATGTTTATTCAACACTTCAAATCATGCAGGAAAATAAATCCAGGGTTGTCTGCTGTTGGCGAGGGGGGGCGACGGGCTCTCTGCATCTGCCGTCTGTTTGGCTTGCAAGTGGTGTCCACTGAGACTGCACGTTTTTCTTCTTCGCCTTTTTCACGCAGTGTGCTGCTTTCTGTCAGTCAGTATCACACTGATGATCGCCATGGCTCCGGTGCAGCAAAACAATAAAAAGTACGACTTGAAATTCAAACTTTCTGTCGTGATATATTCAGAGGAAAACTCGGGAGAAGCAGCCGCTAGACGTTTCTCTGTTGAGCCCGAAAGAATGAGAGAAACGGAGCTTCAGCATCTGTCCGAGGAGGACAGCAGCAGCGGCAGGCTGCCTGCTGGAGGGAGGAAGAAGGCTAGCGAGGAGCCTGAGATAAACATGCGGGGATGACTTATCAGCAAACGGGCACGCCACGAGAGAGTGTCCCGCAAAATGATCAGGGCGATGGAGAAACAAATGTGCACCACCGTGAGTGACAGCAGAGATGAGGAGTTTGCAGCGAGTGCTGCTTTTCAGTCTGCCGTGTTTTTAACGAACCGCCAACCCTGCTACTTCTTCTTCTTCTGATTCGCTTTCTTATTCTTCTGCCACCCTCTGTATCAAGACTACGGGTGCCGCCGACGGCCGTAAATCATACAATGCGCGTTTTTTTTAATTAATTTTCTTTTATACTGAGCGTTAATCGCGCGTTAAAAAAATTAACGGAGTTAAGAGGACGTTGCGTTAACGCGTTATTAACGCGTTAACTTTGACAGCCCTAGTTTTAATACATTTTAAAATCATCAAACCAAGAAAGCTGAGCTGAAGGTGTTTCTTTTTCCAATGAATGCCTACTTTACTTTGAGATTTTGGTGAACTGGGTGGTTTACATTTATGGTCTGCATCCTTTTGTCTGGCTTTATGTATGTAACTTGACAACTTTTGTCAGGATATCTTGTGGCCGGCACTCCATAAAATAAAAAATACAAATAAATAAAACAAAATGTTTATGCACAAAAGAGTGTGGATGAGTGTTTAGTTATATCTGTAAAAGTATGTGTTATATATGCATACACCTGACTAAAGCATGGACAGGATGAGACGTACAGGCAAACCAATAAACATGGTGCTGCCCCTGATTCTGATCACAGTAACAGGAGCTTGTGAGCAGCAGCAGAATATAATCACATGTGCAGATAATATTTCGGCCATGAGACACGTGCACTCTTGACCCTATTATTACATTGTACCCTCTTCAATAAGCAAGCAATTCAACCAGAACCCAATAGCCATACAACACACACACACACACACAGTCACATACACACACAGCTTCATGAATTAGTTAAGGCATTGAAAAGCTGTTGCCTGCCGACCTTCTCCATTCCCTTAAGTGTTGGAAACAGTGGTTGGTAGGAAATTTCTAGATCAGTGGCCACAGTAATGAACAAGCATTATGGACACCTAATGATCCACTGGGTCAATATAGCAGTACACATCTAGGGTCAATGTGGCAATGCACAGCTGATGCATATTTAATACATTGTAAGATGCACACAAGCGCATGCGCGCGCGCACACACACACACACACACACACACACACACACAGCATTACAAAGCAATGTATGATGTTTGTCACTTGAAGGCTGTTTTTACATGTGTCTCCTTAAGGGGGTCGGGTTCTCTTTTTTCACATTAAATATCAGTTTAAGAGTACAAGCAGGATTTTGACCATCACAATATGGTCCAACTTAAGTATCATAATGGAATCTTGAACACTTGCCGTCCAAACGCACAGACACACAGATTTTTTCAGTGAAGTAGGAGACATCTTGTTACCTGTGGTAAAAAGATGGAAATTAAAAAAATATTTGTGCATTCATAGATTCAACTTTTCACTGAGAGAATAGGAGTGCATGATTTTATTTGGATTTTATTTTCCAATAAGGCAGCTGAACTTCAATTTCTGGATAAACCATGTTGGACACAATTATTATGTAGACTGCTGGCTGTCCTGCCAACTGCCCTTTAAACGAAGCAATGCTGGTTATTTCATGGGATCAGAATCAGACTGCAGGGCGTGTGTGACTGAAGCTGAGTTGGTAAGAATTTTAGGGAATCAACTTCACATTGTCTTGGTCTCCACCCATTACCCTGTTTAAAAAAGCACAGAAAAGGCTCCATTTCTGACGGAAAATTAAGACGGTTAAAGTTGTTGTTACCTATTGCAGAGGAGTAATAGAAAGCGTCCTGACTGAAAACATCACACACTGGCATGGTTTGTGCATGGCCCAGGACAGGGAAGCTCTACAGCCGGTGATTAAAACCACCAAGAACATCACTGGTACCGATGCACTGAGCCCGAAGGATAATACGGAGACAAAACCCCAGTCGCAGTCTGTTCAGTCTGCTGCCACCTGGCAAAAGAAATATCCACTGCCATACCACCAGACTACACAGCAGCTTCTGTCTTCAGGCTGTGAGACTCATTCTCCTGAACCCACCATGAATAGGTTACTTTTCTTGATATGATTATTATGTATTTAAAAGTCTGTTTGTTTTTGTTTTTGTATATATGTTTTTTTGGAGATTATCAATAGAAATGTCATTAGCAGTCATCTTTGTTGAATGACTAGATTAATTTTTAATCTTGAATCAGATCATGTTGAGGGAGTTGCCACCATTCACTAAGTTTTAAGATGTGTTAACAAATAATGTGTCTGACATAATTATGCAGTCGTGTGAAAAGAAAAGGTCAAGATGGTCTACTACCTTCTCTCCTGTGTAAGAAACTGTTTTGCCACAATGACACACATGACTCTATTTGGTAAAATGCACAAACTAGGAAATCATGTCTATTATCTGAGCCAATTAGTGGCCTACCGTACCCCGGGTCAGCATATGGAAACTGAGAATCAACAAAAAGGACCAGGTGTAAAGAGGGAAAAATGAGCAGATATTGTTTGGTGAAGAATAGAGGATAATGGCAGGAGAAAAACAAATTACAGCTCACACTGCAGAGATGAATTCATTACCTATTTCACACATGTTTCAACTGGTAATGGAAGGAAAGCCTGTGTGAAAAAGAACTTGCAATTCAGATTTGCTCATTTTCACCTTATGGCCTACTGTTTACTGGTGGTGGCATGGTAGGGAGCTTAATTGAGATTTCAGATTTTGACTGCACCAGGGTGGAGGGGAAGACCAGCATGCTGTTTCATGTCAATACAGATACAATGGCAGAGACATGGAGGGCAGAGAGGGCCATTGAAATTCTTCGGACAGCTGCCAGGAACCATCTGTTAATGAGTGCAGATGTTGCACATCATCTGCAGACTCCACAAGACACATGAGCAAGAAGAAGGGAACTAACCTTGATGTATTGACCTTCTGATGGTGTGGTCACTTTGGGTTTGCCTTATCGTGCTTTGGATACATCTGGTCCAGTTTCTGAGTTCCATGCACTGCCCTCTTAAAAAACTTTAGTCTAGCCATGATGCGATAGTGAGAAAGCCCCAATTGGCTAGAATAGAAATGTGACCTCTGACATTTTCAATTATTTTCTGAATCTTCAAACTTCCTGATATTTCCAGCTTTACTTGACAAAATAAGAGATTTTCAGCGTGATCTCAAACTCTCTCATTGTATATCCATTATTGTACCAGGTAAAAGCCTCACTGAGCTTAAAGTCTCTTTTTCAAGAGTGATTGGGTTAAGAGGGCAGCATAAACAGAACATTGTGCTCAGTTCATTTAAAAACAGCTACAAAGAGTATTTAACTGGTTATAAAACAGTCTCTATTTAATACTATGATCTATATGCAAACAAGACCATTAGTGAGAAGGTTGACTCTATAGTTATTGTTAATGCCTGTCCCAGGGTCAGATTCCTGGCGAAATCCGATTAAACGATTTATGGCACATACGCTGGAAGATCCTATATATGATGCTGCAAGGTCCTTTGTGCTGTGAGACGACTGTACTAACCACTAAGCACCACCTGTTGATTCAACACTGGCTACAGTAGCTGTTGTGGGGCGAGTTGTTTATCAAGCCATTAAACCTGGACGTCTTTGTAGCCTCAACAACAAATGTGAAATTAATTCCTTCAGGAGAGGCGAGGGTAGGCTTATTAAAGATCCAGTGTCAATAGTTCCTGTGATATTAATGAGGCTGGAAGACTTGGAAGCTTGCTTGCTACAACTGCCAGGAGAGATGGAGGGGGGGCAATAGGAGAGGCTCACAGTTACTGATGGATGGCTGCCGAGGTGGTATTTATTAGGACATTTGAGAGGGTTTGAAAATAAAATCTGCTTTATTCTCTTTTTTGTCTCTTTGTCTTTCTTTCTTTCCCTCTCTCCCCACTCTCCCTCGCACACACACAGAAACCCAGGGCTCAACTTAGCATTGATCGATCTGCGCTTTAGGTCTCATAAGATTGCACAACACACACAATTTATCTTTAACCATATACACAACAGACAAGCATGCACTCACCCACACACAACAAGCCAGCAGACATGCAAGTGATTTAATAATGGGTTTAGAATCAGGAACCAAAAGACAATATTCATTGCGTCAGCAACACAGTGATTGGAGCAGGACAATAACACGAAGTGTAAGTAGTAGCATTCCTGTCATTCTGCAAAAGCCCAATACAGCACTTTCACAAACCTCCACAAATAAAATGTTTAGTTGTAGGCACTGATATCTAAATTTGAATTGTGTGGAATTTATCCACAATGGCAATATATGAGATCTGATATTATTATTTGAAAAACCACATAAATGTTAACATATTGATAAAAAATGAGTTAATTGTGGCTAAGGTTTTAAGTTTCCTTTGACCGCGGTTCACGGTTTGGTTGAATTTGTGAAAATTCTTTCAGTGGCAGCGTCACATCAACACCATTTCTGAGAGGATTGTTTTATTTCTATGTTCAGCAGCATCACTAGTTGTTTGGACCATCTGCAAAGTATAAATGTCAAGAAGCTGGAAGAACAGTTATCTTAAATATGCAGTATATACAGAGTACTGTTAGGACTGCTGCTGAAAAGTGCTTAAAACTGATGCACAACTGATGGTCACATTGCAGCAAAACTATGTGAAATAAGTTATGTAGGCTTGGAGACAAAATCATCCAATCAGACTGCTCTGTGCCAATTAACTCCTCTAGACAGAAACAAAACTACTCTTCGAATTAGTCAGAGAAATCTCCTCTGCACATCTGCACATGCCACGGGGTGATGGAACCAGTTAACTGAGGTTAACTCAGATTACTTGTTAGTTAGTAAAAAGTTTTTGACACATTTTAATGAGGTTTAAAAGGCCTTAGACAGTAAAACGAGTGATGATGCACACTGGTGCACAACATTTTGTCTGTGTTGATAAGCCAGCTAGTTTGCTGTAGTGCCTCAGGTGTTAGAACAGCAGTTACAGCTTTCTTTCCATCCTATTGATGAAGAATGACATGCAGAGATAAACGTATTTCACTGTAAATGGGATAATACTCCAAGAGAAGAGGGGACGATGGAAGGATGAGAGAGATAGAGGAAAGGAACATACATCTTAAATATGATGTGTATACCTTGGAGCAACAGGAGGAATATGCACATGTGCCTCGTGCACTGTGTCGAAGCCAAGATAGTTGGGGGTGGAAGAGCTTTGATGCTGATCCAAAGTGAAGAGGGGATGAGGATTGTGTGTGCTGGTGTGTTGTAGAACAGATGACATTCCCACCACCCAGTAACCAAGAGGCTTGTACACTGCTGTGCTGTGTGTCACCCACGCATAATGGGAATGTAACCCATGGAGCACTGCTTCCCTTCTTTCCCTCTCCTTATCAAGCAACCCCCCCCTCATTTGTTTTTTTTCTCCTTGCCTTCTCCTCCTCTCCATTATTAGCCTTTACCTTCTGCTCCTCTTTGTGTCCTCTGCCCCTTTGTTTGGAGGTGGGATGGTCATGATGTAACAGCAGTTGTGTTTCTTTGAGCTGTCAGGGGACAAACACTGTGTGGTCGTGCGTGTCCTTCCACCTGTTTTAATACAATTGCCCTAAACTTTGGGTACTGGACAAAGTTGATGATCAGGAAAATGATGTGAAAAAGGCTAATGGGAGCATATTCATTATGTTTTCAATGTTACAGACCTCCTTCTGCTATTGTTTTCAACATCACACCCCTCTGCTTTCCCTAAAGACCCAAACAACAGATTAAATGCAAAGGACAGCTGACAAAAGCATTATTCGAATCGAGAGACAAATAATGTCACATATTGTAAGTTGAGCATATTTGTCTGGCATTGGCTCATTAGATATTCAGCCAACCTTTAAATGGTTTGCCATTGGTTGCCAGACAGTCTGTCATGTTTGCTTCTTCACCTTACACAGTGACAAGGGCAGATGTCTCTGAACTGCATCTGCAAAGGTTACTCTGGAATGACAGTTTTCACACACACACACACACACACACACACACACACACACACACACACACACACACACACACACACACACACACACACACACACACACACTGGAAAGGGCGATTGACTCTGTAGTGATTTCTATTCCATTGTGTCTGGTCTCCTGTTTAACTTTGATTGAAAGACGCACCAATCTGATACAATGAGTAGATATCGGCCCCAATGCTGACCTTATAAAGTGGATTGGGTATCATGACCCATCCATGAAGAAAAAATGATATTACATACATTTTGAATTATTTTTAGTGCAACGGCAATCCCTGCCATCATCTTACCTTATATCAGTGATGCACCAATTTATCAGCCATGGATTGAAATCTGATGGTTTTCAGCATGATCGCCATAACAGGTGACTGGCTGATCACTGTCACATACAGCATCCGATTATCTGCTGGTCAAATCCACACATATGCCGTCTGCCCCCGCAAAAGGGACTGCCAGCTGGAACTTAAAGACAAAAACATATATTTTATGTTATTTATCTTATTTATTTGTACTCCTGTCATTTCAGCTCAGAGTCTTTACTGCATTTTGCTGTCATTTACCATCCCACTCTCTCTGCTGCCTGTCTGTGAGTCCATGTAGACACAAAGTGGAGCAGAGACAGGGACGCTACTCAACATGAAGACAAAGTGTGTTGTTATATAGCTCTGTTGCACCTGTTTCCTTTTGGAAAGTCCTGCATTATAGCCGAGGGTTATGAATTGTATCTTTTTTAAAACATTTTTTTACAGAAAATAATGCAGGTGTTCCGTTGTGTTATTCGTATGAAAAAGCTCTGTCCAGCAATGCAGCACTTCATTTTGAGACTTGATTCAGTGAGAGTGCGAGAAGGTCCTGTAACATGTTGCAGTTTTGGAGAAAATGTAAGAGTTATTTAATAATCACTGTAAGTTAGAACATACAATTGAACTTTCTATTAAGGTTTAAAAAAAAAAAAAATTTGTGCATGCTGTCAAATACATTTCTTAGAACAAAATTCAATTGGAATTGGCAGACAAAATTGCAAAAATCATCCTAATGAGGTGCATAAGGTATACTGGTTTAAGATTTGGGGAATGAGAGCACTGATGTCAATTGGTACTTGGTACCAGCAGATCCCCTGAGTTGAGGCCATGGAGTCAGTATTGGGATAGAAAGAACATTTCGAAAACATTTATATTAGTGTGGTTGCGTTCTTGGTATGCACACAAATCTAACTTAGTTCCACCTTCTTATAAATGGCGGTGCCCTTACCGTTGCTGCTCTTCCAACCAGCAAATACCAGTGTTCAGACTAGAGGCCAGTGTGTGACAGTCAGCACAGAAGGAGGGCCAGAACGACAATCATGTCTCCATGGGAACAAACCACTAAAGGGATCTGTACGCTGTGATAGGCATTTGCATGTGTGTGTGTGTGTGTGTGTGTGTGTGTGTGTGTGTGTGTGTGTGTGTGTGTGTGTGTGTGTGTGTGTGTAACCACAGATCAACAGGTAGTAATGATAGTAATTACAGATATTTTTACCTTGTGAAATAACAAGGAAATACAGTCCACAATGGTCTCAGGTCCTACTAATGAGCTAAAATTGCTGAAAGATTTAAAGAAAAAAGTGTCTGAGAGAGACCAATGGGCACTCTAGTAGCACTGTACGTGAGGTGAGTCATGAATATAGTAACATACATAGTCAACATATGAACCAGCACAAAGATGAGGTGTTGTTAATTTGAATTTAATTAAACCAATTTGGAGATTCTGTCAATGTTTATTGGTGTAAATCTGATATTTCCATTTCAGTTTTCTACAGTTGTCTACATAAGAAACTAGATATAACCACTATTTTAGCCCCAGGTGCGATGAGAAAAAAGTTTATTATGATAATGCAATCAGGATTAATTGGTAAATTTTGCACCAAGACATGATAACACTTCTGCTTGCTGGCCTTCAGCCGACTCTGTTGATACTTATTATCATTCAAGCCAGTGTGTTGCAAAGCTAAGTATCATTCAGAAAATAGCTTTCTGGATGTCATTACCTTTGAAGCGATCATGATACTTAACAGGTGTTTTTTATATCAACAATAATTTGGTAACTGGAAACTCTGAAGCACTGATATGCTTCAATTGTAAAAACCCACTTTCCTGGTAGGCCTGGTTAAATATGTTAATAAGGTACATCTTAAGTTAGTCCTCTATGATAAGGGTCTGAATAGGTTGATGAAGGTTCTCAGTCATCCAGGTCATGGTAATCCTAAGTGCTATATCGTAGGCAACTGCACGTGTTTCAGTTTCTTGAAGACGTTTCACTTCTCATCCAAGAGGCTTTTTCAGTTCTAACTAACTGGAGGGGTCGTTCTTCCAACTGATCTTCATGTGGGTTGCTAGGGCTAGGTGAGCCCAGGTGCGAATACTTGTTAAGGTGTTTGGGGAGGGAACTCAGTACAGCATTGTAGGTGGGCGATAAGTAATGCCATAGGCCACCTCTTCTATTCAAAGACGGTCGTTCCAGTTTGACATGGATTCTTTTATTCTTCTTTCACACCATCTGTCCTCTCTGGCCAATATGTTTACATTGTTGTCTTCAAAGGAATGATTTTTATCCTTCAGATGTGAGTGGACAACAGAGTCATGACCTGAGGAGTTAGCCCTCCGCTAGCCATTTGTTTATGTAGAGGTTGTTTTGTTTCCCCACTGTGCACATCTGTGCAGTCCTGGCTGCATTAAACAGCATAAACTACACTACACTGATTATGCCTGTGTGTATTGTCCTTAGGATGGACAAGAACCTTTATCAACATGTTGCTTACCATTTTGGGAGGAATTTCCTTCAACTGGTAAGGGAGTATGAAAGAACATCCAGAAAGCTGGCTGATTACATAAACCACCTGTACTTCAACTTTAGTACTCTCTTTTAGTTCTGGTTTTGATTTCAACTAACACCTGAGATAAATATGTGGCTCTCTAGCTGGCAGCTACATGCACCACCATGTTTACCAGCTAGTTTAGACACTAACTTGGCCACTTGGCACTGAGGAAGTGTGCTGTTGACTTTTTTAGCTTTTTTTCAGAACCTGAAAAATTAGCTGAACGAGCTGAAATTTGCCATTAAGCTCCATTGAGTGCCAAAGCTGAGGGAAACTGCAATTTCACCACTAGGAGCAACCCTATTGTGCCATCTTTTTCACATTGTCATTATCCTTATTCCTAGCCCTTGTGGTGCCTTGCGTGAAATTGACCTCCGACATGTCCTGTCAGTTTACTGGAACCAGTGTTGCCATGATACCGGGACACTAATCCTTGTTCTTAGAGCGAATGGTACAGTGTTTTATTCATTCATAAAGATCTAGGTTATTAACTTATAATGTGAATACTACGAACACTATTATTATTGCTTTGGCCACTTAGCTAACACCGCTAAAGCCTTAAAAGTGGCACAGTTGCGTAATTTATTGCAATACTTTGCTACTTACTCTATTTCAGCTGATTACCACAGGTATCACCCATGATCGTTTTCCCGCTAACCTCCTCAGCGATTTTACTCAAGAAACTCATGGAAACTCATTTCATAAAGTCAGTCCCTTACCTCACTATTTTGAGACTTAAGCTTGTTGGATGGTTTAGTTTTGTCTGTGTGAGGTCAGGAAAGAGGCTGGTCGTGGTTGGAATCATAGAAGCCCATAGTCTTTGGTTGGAATTTGCTAGCTTCACATGCAGGATCGAGATGGCTAGCCTTTTCAAAAAGAGGGTCAGAATGAACAGTCTGGTAGCTTTTGTTTTACTTGTTTTTTTCTCTTTTTTTTTAAGGCTGACTCTCCAGAGGCTTTTGTGTGATAAGCTAAACATGCAGAGTTTAAAAGCTTTAAATTAACTTCATAAGGTTCAGCACAGGATAAAAAGCCGTTAATCTTCTTTGTGTTAGATGAATAGTAAAAATCAGACCACAAATAGACCAAACTTTGCTTTGCTACCAACAGTTGGTTTCTTTTCCAACATGCTGTTTCTATAGCAACCGCTACTGACACGGTTCCATGGCAGTTGCTGCTAAAAGTAGTTTTGTAAGATCTGTGACCAAGCATCTTTAATCCACACTCTAAACGTCACTGTATTATCTTTAAGTACTCCAAGGTGTTGCTAATTTAACATTTTACATAAGTGCCTGCTGGGCTAGCTGTTATTCTCTTGTGGACTTCTTAGATCTTTGTCTTTCACCGTTATCCCGACATTGTTTCTTCCCAGCAGAAATGACTACTGATTATGTCATCTTTTTTTATGTCATTATGACGGATTGTGTCCACTTTTCAAATTATTCCACATTGCTTTCAGCAAAAACCTTTCATACCAGCTTCTGTGTTCAACAGTACTGGAAGCATGTTATCTCAGTGCATAGCTGTGCACCTACATGCTTAACAAGGCAAGAAAGGAATGGTCCACTTGAGTTTTTGGTGTGCCACCTTAAGCAACCAATGCCAAAGCATCTGTCTACTGTATGTTTCTGTTAGAGTATATAAAAACATTTTTCCCCAGTTTCTTCTGCAGTATCTTTTTGTTTCTATCAGTGTCAGGGTACACAGCTTCATCTCAGCCAAAGATAAAGATGTCCCGCTGAGCTGTGCAGCAGAGGATTTACAACACAACGCTTTTTGTTTGTGGCAGCTGTGAGAGTCACACTGATCACTCTCCGTTATTTGGCACATAAACAATGCAACATGTCTCACAACATGTAAACCTGAGACGATAACGGGTTGTCACACTTTCTCAATTGCTTTTGTAGACTGCCTTTTGTTTTCCCTATACACTACTTTTTGTTCTCTTTTATCCGATAATAGTTTATATTGTTTCTAAGTTAGAAACAGTAAATTGCTAGATAAAAATGGAGCTCTGGCCAATGATGGTGAATAAAGCTGAGATGGTTTATTTACCAAGTTGTTGTACAGGGGACTGATCCATGAAGTCTAGATGTGATTGTCATGCATGGTGCAGTGTAAGGAGCTTTCTGATCTGCACTGGGTACAACATGTTCTGTGCTGTTTGTTGAACTGTTGTGGTTGTGTTTTGGGCTTGGAACAACATTTGAATGTAATAAGACATATGGAGCTCCTAATTCTACCTGGTTTTACCTCGCTCTTTCCTCTGTCCTGTTAGAATGTGATACAGATTGCTGTGGGTGGATGGTGTTGCATGGTGTGAGAGCAAAGCTTCGTCAAACAGGCATGCATTTGTTTGTGTGTGTTTATGCTCTGTGTGTATGTGTTTTCCAAAGCTTATGGAGAGTTTACATTTGATTGGATCGGAACACTTTGCAAGAACAGCTAAAAAACAAAACAATGCAAGTCTGAGTGCAGAGTTAAATATTGTGTATTTGTAAGTACTACTGTTAGAAGTGGCTGTAATTTTTTTTCAAACCTGGCTGAGGTGTGTAACTGAAAAAAATTAGTGTTTTTTTTATAGGATTTGTTGTGATTTTTAATATCATAAACATTTCGACATTAAATCTTAATAAAACACGAAGTTGTAACAATTAAAATCTCATCTCTCATCTTTCCATTTATGTCTCTATATCTTTTTTTTTATTTCAGTAACAATTGTGTCGGCTTAGTTAAAATATCTTCTGATTTAACATTTTCCGTTTTCATGTCATCACCACTTTGATTTGAAACGGCAACTCAGTCACCAAGATAAAGATTTGTAGGTTACCAAACCACAAATGATGTGTTACCATATTGCTAATTCTACAATACTTATCACCCTAACCCTATCTCATATCACGTTTACAATACATGAGCTTGACCATAAAAATGGATGTGGGAGGGTGGTTGTGAAGTTACAGGCGAGAAGGCTGTCAAGCCAGTAACAGAGTTTCGAGACTGCAGTTCAACATTTGTAAGTATGAAACCCCTGCATATGTTTAAGGAGAACTCTGGATGATTTCCAACTGGTTTTGTTGCAACAAAAAATTGATATTTTTGATGAGAAGTCAGGCCTTCTCCTACTGTGTTTTGTGTGTAACGCTAACCCATAAGAGGTATTTCAAGCCAAAACATGATCTTTTCTTAACCCTAACCAAGTGGTTTCTGTGCCTAAACCTAACCAGACCAGAAGCACAGTGTTATCACAACATAACATTGAGAACCTAAAGAAATGTAAAGCATATTCATAAAAACATATCTGGCAATTGGGTTGAAAGACGATCCCCTTCGATGTTTAAGTCCAATCCAGAGTGTAGCAACTGTCACTCTTTTTTAGACAATCATTCATATATATCATACGATATCATATCGGTCGACACTTGCCAGTTGTCACCCGTCGTCCTGGAAAATAGAGGTGAAGCTTGTTCTGGTCACTATCTAGAGATCATTAGACATGAACTATCACAACAGAGGAAGAAAGTCCATTTGTAGGGGCACATCATCCATACTTTGAATGTTGCTGATGACCGTTGTGTCATTCTTGCAAGCTAGATTTCTTCTGTGAAGTCAGCCCTCAAAACGCTATGTTATGCTAGAAGGAAACATTATGTGGACACAGGCCCTAAGTGTAAAATGAATTTTGTGATTCATAATTTATTATACTTGAGTTTAGGAAAGCTTTATCATCTTGCTGGTACCCTGTAGCCTCCACAGTGGACTTCAAAATTCAAAATAGCTGCTGTCAATCTGCTTAACTTCTTTAGGGATTGAGATTTGACAGGGGAGGATGCAGAAGATAAGAAATCGCTTTGAAGCATTTTGAGTGATGTCTTGGCTGAAATAGAGCCTGTTTCACAGCTGGACCTTGGAGGCACCTATGAAATACAAAAATAAGACAATGCTCCTTTCATTTCAGGAGAGGTAAAGTTGTCTGAGGTCAGATTCTCCAAGGAGTGAAACCTAATTAATAAAGATCAGTAAAAGACAACTGAATTTTCGGTTCCTTTGTAATATTACTTAAATTGTTCGTGTTTTACACACAAGTGGCACAATTCAATGAAAGTGGGGTATAATTAACTTAAAGTAAGTGCCAGTATAACAGACACATGAGATATACAGTGCCTGTGGGACAGTCAGTTTGTGTGTATGTGTGTTTTGTCTTTAGATAAATTGGATAGATTTTTTCATCCTTCACACTGAATCCCTTTCATCATTTTGGATGTTTTCTCATTTTTCTTTCGTTTTTTCTGTGTGTGTGTGTGTGTGTGTGTGTGTGTGTGTGTGTGTGTGTGTCAAATATACAAGGTCGTCAGTGTTTATTGACCTTATATTTGTTTCCATTCTCCTGGGTAGTGGAACTTCAATCACGGCATGTAAAAGATTTAAGTTGGCACATGTGACACTACCTGCAGCTCACTAAGCCTCTGGCAGTTACTAGAATTTAATCTGTCAATTTTATTGATTTACTGTCTAATTGAAGGAACTGCTTGTTTTGTCACATGTTGGATTCATCGTGTTTGGCTGTTTACGTCCAGTAAAGTCAGCAGGGTCTTATTGATTTGTAGGCCTCCATGGTTGCTGTCATAACCGGGGGTTATGAAAGGGCAAGAAAATGTGCTGTTGCACTTCTGGAACACCTGAGTGCTCCCCTTCATCCTCTGTTTCTCTCGCATGCCCACAACTCTCCACATGTAAGCTATCGATGTACTGGTCAACTATGCAGAAGACATTCAAAACTTCATATAAAGTTATTCATTCACGAACACTATTTGTAGTCAGATTGATGTTTTTACTGAGCTATATCATAGAGCTCATCTTTAAGTGTTTAAGGATTTTGGGCTGGATCAGTCTGGAAATGCTTTTTTTGGTAGGGTTTTATAAAACACATAAATAAGCGCATATACCGTAGTGCAGTGGAATTTTTATTTTTATTTTAAGAGGATTTAAACCTATTTAAGAATAGCATAAATCTTTAATTTTTACACTATGACTGCTGTCATCTTTGCTTTCATTTGAATGGCTAACTTTGCTGGTACTAATCTGTGTGCATCAGGTAATGTAACCCAGGTAATTTTTAGTAGCTGATTACAGATGTCCCTTAAAGGCCTTACAAGCAAGCTGTTGGTGGTTGGTTTTTAAGCTGCCAGTATTGCTTTACACAGAGCTGCACCTGCCCTAGACGATACAATACAGGCAGGTGTTTGAGACAGAAACTCAGTTAGGTTTGAGAAGAGTGAATTTGAGGGCAGCTGGCAGAACTGGCAGAGAGAGACAGCTGTTGAACTGAATGGTGGCTGTTGAGAGAGACGTTATCATCCAGATGATCTTTATAATTAAGTGGATTATGCTGGTGAGTTAGCTTTCTAAAATTACTCTACCTGGTCAGCATAGAGATGCCACTGCAATAGAGTAAAGCTAACCCAGTAAGGATGTAACTTTTTTATGATTTGGAGTAAGTATGGTAGTCGTAATGAGCTATTTAGCTGCAAGTGCTATGACATAGCGCTGCTGATCTAGCTCTAGTAAAGCACATGAAGCAATTTGCTTGCATTTGGATTGTGGTGCTTATGTGTATGGTATAAACAATGTAAACGAGCTGATGGGTATTATTTTGCTAAAGATATAACAAATTAGACCTTGAGACAGCTTAGATGAAAAATTATTATTCGGTAGTTATGATGGACAGCAAGATAGGAAAAATATATGATAACGTTCCTGCACACTTGTGTGCCAGCTGGTTTTTTGAGCAAGGATTCTTTCTGTTGATAACGTGGAACTACGTTTTTCTGCCGTCTGGATCGTCATTGCAGCTTGTGAATGCCATCATCTTGTCTGGACGCTGACATCTTGATGATGTACTGTTCCAAGGGGTGGTAGGAACAAATCAGAGGAAACTGATCTAAAGGGAATGCAATTTTGTTCACACTTTTTCCTGAGATCATTTTTTGTTGGGGCCAAAACTGAGACAACCTGGTATTTTAAAGAGGACTGTGGTTCACTGGCACCCTCAGGGTAACTTTCAAAGGAGAGGAATCCAAGACTTATTTAAAATTGGTAACATTTTAAGGAAATGAGGAAATGTTCAACGTGGGAAACATTTAGTTATTTGATCGTATATAATAATATAATATGGTATATTGGATATGTTAACAGTGAGTTAGTAGCCCCATTCACACTGCCCTTTAAGTGCGGGGATTCTGCGCTTATTCTCCGCATCCTCCTCTGTGAGAAGGTCTCAGATGCGGCGAGGGGTGAACATTTTCGCTTTAGCTCTGATGCACCTCTGTGGGTAGTATCAGAGGCGCAGCAAAGGCGAACCGGCGCCTTTGTCAATGGATGCAATGTTGCTTTGAGGGACATTTCTCTTTATTTTGTTGAGTGCACCATCCTGCTATTGAAGCCACAGTAAGTTAGTTAAGTATAAGTCTTAATGTTGATTAGCTTTTACATATGTCTAACATAAATTCAGTGTTGGGCAATCAGCTACGTAAATTTGTGGAAAATTTGCTGATGAGCCCCAGTGGCTTAGCCTAGCTCGAAGCCATTTTTCAAAATGACGAATAAATGAGCCTCTAGGCTAAAGTTGGCCAGGTTAATGTATCAGCTAAAGTCAGTTCACTAGCTTTAAAGCTTGTGAGTCAAACATGCAGGGCTTGACATTTAACTATATAGATTGTCCAGTAACCATCTGCTAAACTTCTAGATCAGACGATGAAATACCTTATCATTTATTGTCCTCTTATCTGAGGCTCTCATTTCAATTTGGCTCTGATGCCTTCACATTTGTTGGCTCGTCAGACATTTTCCCGGCGTGTCTAAATGCGTTTCATGTGTTGCTGCGCTAACATTTATAGCCCGCTTATTTATTTATATGATAATATTTTAGCAACTTAATTATGCCCAATCCTTGTCAAAAAAGCTTCATGACAGCCCTGAAGATGCTATGCATTGCAATTTAATATCCAGTCAAGCTGTGTCTTGTATTACAGAGCAATTTACATGGAAGACAATTGTGTGATTTTTACCTCTAAGGCGAGGAAAGCATATTAATCGACCAGCTGTTACAGCACTAGTGTGAGTAAAATTGTACTATTTCTAAGTAGGAACAACACAACAGCATGCTCAAGCTGTCTGGCAAGTTCAAAATCTGAAGCGAATGACTTTTGAGTTGTCATCAACAAAATCTCTGACTAAAGACTAAGACTAAATCTTGGTTAAATCGGTTGCATAGCCTCCTATATGTGTGACATACAGTACATAAATTCTTCTCTGTGTCTTGCAATTGAGCCATATTTCCATTTTGCCCCCCTGATGTACATTTTTGTATATTAACCACATATTTGTTTCCATTTCCTGCCTACTGGGATTCAAATCATGGTATCTTAAAGATGATTAAAGTTGGCGCATGTGACACTACCTGCAGCTACCTGCAGCTAAGTCCCAGAGCAGTTATTCAATCAGTCAGTTTATAGATTTGCTGTCTCATCTTTGAGCTGCTTGTTTTGTAAGAGGCTCATCTCAACCGAAGTCCTTCTAGGCAAGTCATGCCACTCGGCGGCCATCTTGGCGACGCCTCGAAAAGCCCAAAGAGACCAGACCCCTATCTAAATGAATGGAGGCATGGTCAAATCCACCCTTTCACGTGATAGCAGGACGGAAAAAACATACAGACATGCTCGCCAGTGAAATAAGATACAAATAAAAACCAAGAAACAAGGACTTTACCGTAGAAATGATGTTTAAAACGCTCTTTGCCTACAGGGAGAACTCCACTGCGCATGCGCGCGGATTTACGACACCGACGTCCATCGTACGGCTGAATCTGTGCCGGCTGCTGTGCTCTGGCTCTACTCTACCTGACCATTGATGTATAGACCAGATAATGTCTAATACATCATTTCTTATCACTCACTCTAAAAATTAGATAAAGATTTGAAAGCAGTAAATGTTTTTGGTCGCTGTCGTAAAAACTACTTGTGCGCATGCGCTGGTGAAACAACATGATTGGGCTATAATTTTCCCGGTTCGGCTGTGACAACGCAGGTGATTGGCTGTTGCTGAAAGGGGCGGGATATGCGCCATCTTTCGAGTCGCAGATTTCCCCATTCAAAATGATCAGAGTGATCTGTCTCTACAATAGTAGAACGTCTCTGTCTCAACATACTGAGACTAACAAGGATCATCTTCAGTTTACTAACAGGGCAAAAACATGTAATAAAAGACGAACTGTGAAAACCAAAACAAACTGTCTATTGGAAAAAAGTCACACAATATAGCAATGAGATAAGTATGTGATAGCAAAAGTTAAATACAAATAAAAATGTATTAAAGAGAAATCAATCTTGACTGTCAAATATGATTTTTCACTTTTACTGGAGTAAGTGCTATAACCATCTTGATACAGATGACAACAAGAAACGTGTATACATTTTCTGTTACAGATTTAGATGAGACGATCAAAACTTCTCTGATTGTGTCTGTTAGATACAAGTCTATATAGCCAGCAGATGGCTTGTTTAGCCTGTCACACAGACTATAATGGTGTGCTTGCACAGAAAGTGAAGGGATTTTTTTGCACACAAAGATACTAAGTCGAAGCAAAGACTCAAACAGACACAAATGTGTCTCTATTCCGCTGCTCAGAGCCGGCCAGCTCTGTAGAAAAGTACCGGCTGCAGAGTCCAGATGTTCTGGAGGAATTAACACCAACAGCTAGATCAGATTTCTCTTCTGATCCCGAGCCCTTTTACCAATGGCAGGAGAATTCAATGATTACATTACAAAGAGGATTTATCTTCACTCCTGCCTGTCAACCTGACTGCAGCACTGATCTCCAGTCGATTGTTGGCGGTTTAAGTACTGTAATGTACTGATGACTCGAACTGGAGGGGGAATGTACTTTGCTTCATGAACGTAACATTACAGAGAGGAAGGGGAAAAAGAGAGTCTCTGGTGAGTGCTGAGTTGAGTAAGAGGTTGACGTTGTCTTTCATGAAAATCAATAAGCATGTCAGTCAAAATGTTGGACTATTGTTTTGCCCTTAAACAGCTGAGGTAATAAACATTTTTGATCAGATGTATCCATTATTTACATCAACTGAGGAGGGTACCAGGCCTTTATTTCTAATTCTGTCTGTAAGTGTATTTATATTTTAGTATGACCCTTAGCAAAAAGTAGTATACTTGAAGTTCATTTTATTAAGTATGCTTGAGTATAAGTATAAGCATAGCAAGTATACTATGGACCATGTACTTGTAGCATACTAGAAAGTATACTAATTTAATACTTCTTCGGACTAAATTGGAACATTTTAAGTTTATAAAAGTATACTTTAAGTATACTTTATAAGGTCATTTTAAGTTTACAGAAGTACACTTTGAAGTATACGACAAGTACACTCATCTATATACTACTAGTGTACTAAGTATATACTTCTAGTCCACATTTTAGTTTATTAACATGTAGGTTCATAACAGGGGTAATACCTCAATGTAAATGTGTGTAGTGAAAAACATTTTTATTCTGCTAAATAAAACGTAAGTACAAGCCAATGACTTGACCTTATTCTGTACTAGAGATATTGTAAGTATTAGCACTTGTAATGTGGTAAACTCTAGCAGGAGATTCACCAGTTATTGCCACACATGCCCATGCCTTAACAGACGGGAAGTCTCTCCGGGAAAACACCCCTTCACTCATGGTGCCAACATTTTTATCATCTTTGTTAATTCGACACAATTTAACCACATAACAAGGATGTGAATTAACCTGCAACCGTCTTACACATCATCTTATTCACAAACACATTCACAAACCATAATTACACCAACAACAACAGAATACCCAAGAGTCTTTGCGCCACAGTCCACAGTATACTAAAGTACAAGTATAAGCTTTAGTATTAAAGTATAAGTCTAAGTATTAATGTACTTAGTCTTAGACTATTCTTTGTACTTTTCAGTATAAGCCAAGTATACTTCACTATACTTTTCTTAAGTACATAAAATGTAGTATATAAAAATTACACTTCAAGTATACTGCCTCAATTTTAGTATAAGATTAGTATACTTGTAGTACACTTGAATAAACTACTTTTTGCTAAGGGGAAGCCTCCTTTTTTTGATTTTTGCCTGTTCTGTCACTTCCTGTATCTTAGTTGAATTGAAAGTGCTCTAGTGTGTCAGTGGACATATTCCATTTATGTCTTAACAAGAAATAAAAAGGATTCTATCCAACAAGGCTTTAATCTTGAATATTTGCAGGAATGTACTGTTGAAAATTCACTGACTTTCAAGGTTCTGATAAGATGCTTCAAATAGCTACTGCTATCTTGTCGCATTTGTATGTTACAGCAAAATACAGTTCGGCTGAGACATTAAAACACATACACTCACAGTGACTAACCAGGACAAAAACACTTGAATAATCTAAAACAACTGAGTGTTGAAAATATCATGATTATATCCATGATTGTATTCAATTAAAGCAATTGTAATTATGCTTTGTTGGCATGGACATTATATAACAAGCACCAAGACAACTGTCCATAAAACTGTGTATTAACACAGAATGGCCTTTCTTCCTTTCACCTTGCTGCTGTGTGTGTGAGCTGGTGATACCTCTGCATCTTGGTGTGCATGTGCATATGTGTGTTTGTAGATGCATGTTTCAAGAGTAGTAAAGTAAAAAAGAGTAATGGGCTCTTACATAATTTCCATTTTAGCTCCTCTTCTTTCACTACCCCCCAAGTTCATACCATGGGGATCAGAGCTCCCTGCTGAACTCCTGTCACAAGCATAAAAGGTTGCCTGTCCACGCAACAATAGGCTTCATTTCCTCAAGGGCATTCTGAGAGCTGTGGGTCATGCTAGGGAGGTTAGTGGTAAAAGAAATTACTATTGATCTACTACTGCTTTCTTGAGGTGTGGGAGCAAGCTAGGAGCATTGTCCACACAAAATGGCATGAACACACTTGCATAGTCACAAAGACATTACTGTACACACACATATGTGTGTCCAGTGAAGCCAGTGGGGTCTCATTGATTTGTAGGCCTCGGTGGTTGCTGTCATAATGAGGAGGCGGTAAAAGGGCAGGAAAATGTGCTGTTGCACTTCTGAAACACTTGTGCGCTCTCCTTCATCCTCTGTTTCTCCTTCACTCCCACAGCTCTACACCTCTCTGACTATACACCACGACCATTGCATGATGAACAGCAGATACACTGCTTGACCATGAAGATGACATTTCAAACTTCATATAAAATGATAAATTGACATGCATTATTTGAAGTCATATTGCTGCTTTTTACTGAAATAAATCATGAATTTCACTTTAGAGCATTGAAAGGCTTTTTCTTTTAAGCCAGATCGTGTGTAAAAATTTTGTCTGCACATAAAATGTACTCATCTTTATGGTAAAGTTTTATAAAACCCACAGAATGGTACATATGCCAGAATACCATGCTATTGTATTTCATTTTGTTTTAGCAATTCATGTGTAAGCCAAATAGTACAGTAACTATTATATATTTTTTCTTTTTTTTCTGTGTTACAGTGGTTTACATTAGAGGCAGACGTCCGGACTATTGTCTCGGTCTCTGCCACCTTTGCTTTCAGCCTTTCATGGATTGCAGCGTTGCCTGAAGTAATCAAGTGTAGTGACAGATCTGTAGCAGCATTTAAAGCTTTAGTCCACATTTATTGACCTGTCATTAACTGTGGACTAACTGTGGACTAAAGCATTGAAGAGTTTAGAGATGAACTTGCTCCTCAAGAGACACCAGATGCACACTTTCCTAGGCCTTGAAGATGCTAACATTTTGTCAAGGATAGGGGAAGCCAGTTAATGATGCGGGTTCTTGCACTCAGCTTGATGAAGCCATTAAGGCCCGTACTTAGCTCTGGTGCTTGAGTTCTTGAGCTAAACGAAAAAGACACAGACTCATATTGTCTAATTAGGTTGAAAAAATCCATTGCAAATGGTTTGGGATCAATTTACTTCTGTGTCTGGGCAATTTTTGGTATCTTTGTCTTACTTAGCATCTATAGAGGACCTTTAGTTTTAAAGGAGCTGTTTGTATGTTTGTATGTTTGTTATTATACTGTATGAACCACTGTCACCAATGACTAATCTCTGAGCAGTTGATGGATCTATTTAAGGAAAATCCGGATACAACATCAGTGGCAGAGCCCCATTCATTTGTATGAAAGCTGCTCGAAAGTGTCATCAATTAGCTTGAATAGGGATACAATTTTTCAACATTTATTCAACATTTCACTGCTGCTTCTTTCATAATGAAAGCTTAAGTGAAAAAGTATTTATGGGCTGGTGTGCATCATAGTGTGATATAATTACAGGGGTTAGCCACCATGTTGAATTTGCACCAATTCTGGAGGCTTGGACTAGTTCTAGTTGATTTCAGCTTTTGGGGCAGCAATTTAGTGGTGACTGAGTATAAGGTTGAGAAGCAAAAGCAGCCAGATTTTCAGATATACGGTTTAACAGACTGCTGTGTGAACATGTGTTCAATTAACATACTGCTGATAAATAGCAAGACAAATTTTACATTCAGCCTTTGAAGTGAGCTGTGTTGGCTCATTCCATTGTGTTCCAAGATTAAAAGTGGTGTATAAACTTTATTTGTCGCAGATGACAAAAAAGAAGGCAGAATACATCAGCAAGTGTCTAAGTAAAGATTTGAGTCGTCATGATCCTCCAGAAAAATGTCGCTCCTCCTTGGAATAGATTCTAGTCTCTCTGGAGGGGCTACACACTGTTATCTAAAAAGATAGAATGGAGAGAGCTCCATGACACATTGCTGTGATTGGGTAGAGATCTGGTGACTGTGAAGAATATGATACACAATATTCTGGTGGTATGGCAGTGGATACTTCTGTATCTTTTGCCCGATGGCAGCAGGCTGAACAGATTGTGGCTATAGTGGGTGTTGTCTTGTAGTATCCTTTGAGCTCTTTGAAGACACTTCACTTCATTGATATCACTGATTCTTGGTAGATGGGTACCTTATCCAGACCCTTTTGTGTCAAAAAATTACCTTCATTTATGTGTCTTGAGACTGTGGTCAGACCTGGAATTGTATATTATGGATCCAGTTATTTTTGGTGGCAACGTTACCGTGCTGTAAAACCCAAAATACTTTGACACACTGCTTCTCAGATGCTTTGGTGTCCAAGTGCCTGTGCTGGGGCTTTGATGGGTCCTGTATTTTCTCTGCATCTTTTCCATCATACAGATTTCACTCAGCCTTCTGTCAGTCCTGCTGACAGCATGGTAATCTACTGTTAATCCCCAAAGGAAAGTGACCCAATTAAAATTCCCCTTCTTGCTTCCACCCCCCTTTGTCTTATCCACTTTTCCCGTGTCCTTCCTTTCCTAACCTTGTCTTCTCCCACTCTACTGCCTCTTAGATTTTCAGATCCTCCATTAACTGTTTATCACTCTCACCCCTTACTCATCCAGTGATTCACCTTGGTAAATTACTGTCTTTGTCTGTCACCCTTTCTCTCCCACCAACTCTGTTTCTTTGCCTGTCTGCCTTTTTCATTTTCTATCAGGCTTGCTTCTAGGAAAGCAGGCAGCTGGTGCCACCTTCTTTGTCAAATTCGTATTATCTGCCTGCAGTTTCATGCATACATTCCAGGGCCACTCATCAATATTCATCAGCATGACCAACCACTTTGTCCATCAAGACTATGCACCTACAAATTACATCATCTTTAGCAATAATGCTGAAGATGATGTAATTTGCGAGCAGGGCTTAATAGTAAAATTGTCATGGTTGCGGGAACAGGGAACAGCTCCCCCAGTGCCATCCATTTCAGTCTGAGCTTGCTGTTTATATAATGATACTGAAGAAGAAAGCAGAGTTACCCTTTTGTGACCATGCAGCACCTGTATGTTACTGGTGGTCAAAGATGCTTTTTTGAGGGTCTTTCTATGGATTTACCCAGACATTATGACATCTTGCATTGTATATCCACTGTGATTGCATTTGTGTCAGTCAGGTACCAGCTTGCAGATGTAAGTGCTATATCGTACGCAAATGTTTTAGTTTCTTGAGGACGTTTCTCCTCTTCAGTTCTAACTAACTGATGAGGAGTTGCAGGCTTTTAAACTCTGTGTGGGAGTGTCCTGACAGAGTCGTTAAGGACACGTGTGAGCTCTGAGTTTCAGAGTTGTTAGCACCACTTGGGGGCCTTGACGCAACTACTCTACATGAAGGCTGGTTGGGTCAGCTACCCACAGGTGACATGACCTGGATGACTGAGACCCTACGTCAACATACCTGAGCTCATAGATCTCCTACTTGTGCATTTCATTTCATTATATGAGTATCTTTGTACTCACGGGTGACTGTATCTTGCATGGTTGTGACGCTATCGTGTAGACAAAAATGTGTCCACAGACAGACACCTGGCAAAATTTGTAGTTTTATATGTATGATGATACATTTTTTCTAATAAACCAGGATTCCCCAAAAGCCACTCCGTAATTTGAACACAGCATTGACCACAAGCTTCGAGTGTTGTAGAAGAAAGTGTATATTTCTCTTCTTGGCCCTGCAGACTGTCAGAGAAGCGATCGTTTCAATCAGCTTCTCAGCTGGCGCTCCTGGTTATTGAACCTCTACAATGCACTAATATGGATATATTGATCATTTTATCCCCCTATGGGAGAGAGTGGACCTTAACAGAAGAGGCTGAATTCACCCAAACAGATATAGTGTAAGGCATCTTACATCCAACATAATGTACTTTTTATCTATTGACTGTAATTATAGCAGAGTTCTATTAAAGTGCAATCTATAATTTGTACCTCATGGAGTATCAGTCCATGCTCTCCTTACCTCCAGGTGAAATGGCCTGTGGCCTAGATCTCAGATTTTCATGGCAGAAGACCAAAATGTGATCAAATTATTTCCAAATTTGCAATTTCAAAATGAGGTACAAGAAAATGTAACTTGTGCTTCTTTAGCTACACTACCATTTCTATGTAGTAAACCTGATTTTGAAAATAAATGCAAACTGAATGCCCTCAAAGTGGAATAACTGTCTGTATTCTAAGTAAAACATTTATTGAGGTTGGGATAACTGTTACTTTTCTGCAACTTAGAATTTCTCAGTTGTATTTGATTGAACAGAAATATTTACTTGTTAAAATCATTGTCCTAAAAAGACCAAGACAGTGTTACTTGTGTAACTCAAATGCTTCAAACGTCCATTCGGAAAACCTATTCCATCCTCTTACAATAATCACATTTATGGTTGCGTATTAGTATTTTTTCATGTATTTCTGTTCTTTGGGTAGCTTATATAACAAGTAATATTTTCTGTTTTTTATACATATAGACTCATATATACTCATCTTAAACATTTGTATATGTGTAAACTTATCCAATAAGTGCACCTATCATGTAAAACTGCACTGTGCTTGTTAGCTGTAGTAGCTAACAGAGGAATATCACAACAGTCTGAACTTCAGTCAAATCTTCCCCTGGGAGGACAAAAGCTAAATGGGGATTAGAGATCAGACAAAATGCTCAATGTTCCTTTCCCACATGGGTTTTGAGAGAGCTTTATTGATGGCACAGCAGGCGGTTATTGAACCATTTCACCCTAATAACTGGTAGAGTTTGTAAATAACCATGCGATAAAATAGATGAATAAATATGTCGCATGGAGCCAGTCCACAGGATTTATGTAGTCAAAGCAGGGAGGGTGGAGCACTATTCATGGACAGACTGGAATAATGGTCGCATTTCAGCCTGGCCTCCACCAGACAACACCATGATGAATCCTCTATGAATGACGAGTAGGGTGATTTCCATAATGTCCTGTGAGGTGCTTTATCACCGAGGCATGCCTTTAGGTTGACAAGCTGCATGGGAGGTGTTTGTTTACCTTCACAGTTCATTGGTTCCTTTTTTGCATGTAGACTTAAAATAGTTTATAATGGAGCTACTTCTAAAAAAGTGGCTTATAGTTGAATGAGTATATGAGTCCAAATGCAGATTACAGTGGTTATTAATAGAGCACATTTTGGGATTCTTCCCCTCCAGGCTTCAGACACAACCCAAGAAAAAAACTCATTAAAGAGCTGGCTGTCCGTCCAAATCCAATAACCATAAACACACACAGCTTGTCCCTCTTACCACAGTTGAGAGCATTGTGCACCATATGTTTGTGTGCCTTGTGTCCGTGTGTTTGCACATTTATGAATTTACGTGATGTGCTGTGCATGTATGTATTAGTGTGTGTGTGTGTGTGTGTGTGTGTGTGTGTGTGTGTGTGTGTGTGTGTGTGTGTGTGTGATTTCAGAGCCCCTGCCACCTGTTCAGCGAAAGCTTTTCCCCAGAGGTAGATGCTGAGCCACACAATGCCAGGGCAAATTAACACTGGCACAGGCAGGGACTGAGCCGGGGAGGACCAGAGACGGAAAGAAAGAGAGAAAATAGGAGTGGAAGAGAGACGAGAGGGAATAGCAATAGAGGCTAAGGGCACTTTTCTGGCACAATGAGTGTCCACTCTGCTCAGTGTGTGTGAGTTGGTGGCTACGGGAGTCGGAGACAATATTTCAAAGGTGTCTATTTATTTCAAGAGATTACTGGTTCCTTGTTCCTTTCCTCAAAACCCAATTTGGTTCCTTTCACTCTCATGGTTTTCAAAGTGATTTTTTTTATGTTTCTCCATCTTTTTCTCTTTCCCCAACTCTAACCCAAATCTTTTGATTCTCCTCCTTTTGACTTTCATCCACTTTCCTCCCCCTTCTCCATCTTCCATCCTGTCCTTCTTTAGAATAATTTTTTTCTTCTCTGAATTCTCCGTCCTCTTTTTTTCTGTAATTGAATTATCCAGCGTGCATGGATCAGGCTGATCCATGCACAGTAGCATGAAACCCTAAACCCTTCACTTTCTCTCTTCTCCTCTCCCCATCTGCGTTTCTGGAGCTCAGTGCCTCAGAGTAGTCTTCTAAGTGTCTCACTCACATATCATTCCTCTCATTTGTCTTTTAATTTTTTTTTGCATTCTTCCACCTCTCCCTCCCATTGTAAGATTGAGGGTTTGTATGAGTAATTATACATTGAAAACATGTCCATTTTTTGTCCAAGCCTTACGTTCACACAAAGATGGAATTTTTCAAACAAAATACTTTCAAAAACGGCACCTGAGTAAGATATGGCTAAGTTTTAGTTTATAACATGAACCAACATTATCAGCAGAATGTGAAGAAAACAGCCGTGCTGATGTTATGTCAGAAATGCCAGTCTGCTGTGTTGCAGAGATGTCCACTGAACTTACTCTCATTATACCATTTTGTACCACAAGAGGTGATAGCCCCTGAAGTTTCAGCTGGGAGATGCAAAAGCGTCAAGTTTGCTACTTACTGTAGTCTAATAAGTAAACAAAATAAACTCACAAAATGTCAAGAAAGGAAATATTTTTACCTAACCATACATCGTCTGAAATCAATTCACTATTCACTATATTCAACCCTACCCCTCAATTTCTCTTTTAACCAACTAAGTAGAGCTTGTTAACTCACATGTCACACGTCATTCAAACTCGACATTAACGAAATAACAGTCACTAAAACCATCTTAGTTTGTCTTTCGACATTCACCTCTGGTTTGGGCTGAATAACTCCTTAAAGCTGCTGTCAGTGCTGTTGTCATTTTGTTGCAATTCCTGTCTGATTTGAACGATCCCTTCCCTCCTCTCTACATCACCACACTTGGATGACTCCTTTCTTTTTTTCAAGGTAGCTGTCTTTCCCTCTATCTTTTCTTCAGCTGTTTTTCATTGCTTTGCCTGTTTGGTAGAAAAGGTCACCAGGAGCGCTGGAATTGGTAGATTTCCCTGTTCTGCCACTGTTGGTGTAGGTACCAGAACAGGATGATCCTGCTCTCTGATATTTCAGCTCTACACACCTAGCCCTCTCCCACTGCTCTGCAGCTGCACATCTCCTGCCTGATGTGTTTTCTTTTCCCCAGAGTCATAGATCTGGTAAGAGGCGCTATATATCACCTCTGTACTTTATCCCTCATCTTCAAACTGGCATCCATTGCTCTCGAAGGCTGTGTCCAGTCCCAGTTTGGTCTGCTATGTTCAAAAGGAAGTGGCTGAGCTGATTCAATCAAACAGCAGCTAGTCACTGTAGTCAACGATTCTTACTGTACAGCAAGGGTGTGCTGAGCAGCAGTACGCGGTCATGCTGCCCACTGTAGTTTTGGAGTTATTTTGAATTCTGGCTATTTCTTTAAATTACACTTTTAAAACTCTGCCTTGTCGTGAGGCCCACTTCTGACCAGATGTTGGCTCTGGTGTTTTTTGTGTACACATCAAAAGAAAGGGCAAAGAATAAGAGATTTTGTTTCGAAAAATGACCTGAAAACAAAAATGTGGGCACGCATCATTTTCACAAATAAACAGAATTTTTTAAAATGCGTGAGGGACAGAGAGGAGGAGCACTCTTGCCCACATACATGTCCCTGTGGCCACAGTGCTTGTAGTAGATTTCTGTAGCATGAATGTATAAAGACATTAAATATTTATTTCTTTATGTGCAAATCAGCAGGACACAACTCAGCAACGCAGAACCCAGTTAATGGAAAAGAACCTAAAACAAACTGATTTAGAAAACGGAATACTGTACAAACAAAACATATTCATGTGCATGTTAATCACTTAATCCTGCTTCCTGCTCCATGTTTCATAATGAATATTTTATCCTGGATGTGTTGTTATAGTCTCCTCTTATTATGTCTTTACTGAGCTCACTGTGGCATCGGTCTCCCTCTTTCTGTTTCATGTAAGACTGTTTCATTCCAGTATCTGTGAAATGCAGCTAATGGAGCATTAATTCAATAATAACACTGAAGACGTGCTTGCATTAGCTGATTTGCTGTTAGCTTTTCATGCCTCAGTGTCAAATTGATACATTGGTTGATTAGCAACTACCAATTAACAAGTGATGCCCCATCATCATATTCATACAGGTGTACAGAGGAGTTTCCATTCCCGCTTTTACACTGCCCATATACTCATACTTGGCATGTATTGTGGCCTCGAAGAACTTTCTGCCATTTTTACCTGCTAAAGCTCTTGGTACTGTTGACTTTGGTAAGATCTAATGGTCATATACAGTATGAACATATAGAGTTTACAGCCACCTCCGACTTGTGTGTGCTATAGTTCATGTAGTTCTTATGCTTGGGGGTTAATTTCAAACACAAGAGTCCTTGTCGGTGCCTGAAAAAGCAGATTATGTTTGTCAAGTCTGATTAGCAATCCACATAAAGGATCAATGTGAAATATTATTTGTAAAATAAAAGGTGTCTGTCCAACTTTAAGAGAAACCAGACCTCAAATGGAAAAAGCTTAAATTGGCTTGATTTTAAAGTACTATTAAATATTCAAGTGCAGTAGTTATCATACATTTTTTATGTAAAGTTTGTTCTAAATTTAATTTTTTTGTGGAGACAAAGATGAGGCCAGGTGTTTCAGTGTTGGGTGTAAGGGCCCGTGTCCACGTAACATTCTTTTCAGACGTAAAAGCACTGAGATGAAGTTTTTTTTCCCTGTGAAAAAAAACACTGCACGTACGTCTTGTCTCTGTGAATACAAAACACTATCCATTTGTTAGGTTTTTTTTCACATCAGCACATCATAGCAAGGAGGAATCTCGGTGCATGGCATGATCTGTAAGAGACAAAAATATGATAAATATAATCGCCGAGGCCAGGAAAAAGAAGAGCAGCGCTGGTGACGTCAACAGCAGCTTTCTGAAAAGTTGAGAGATTTTCAACTCAAAGCGCTAGAGCAGCTAAACAAAAAAGGGGGAGCACTGGGAAAAAAGGCTGAGGGCTGCTGCATTTCCCTAAGCAGCCACCACAGAAGCTGGCTCCTAATTAGAAACAGCTGAAAGAAGACGCAATGTGGACACAGGCCCTAATGTTGTTCAAGAGGCGGCTGCACACTCCAACACAATTGGCAACTCAGAACATTTGGAATGGTTACACATCGGAGAAAATGTCCCCATCCATCGTCAGAATAAATGTTGGCGACGTACGATTATACAAACCATGGATATGTTGGAACACGGTCTCGAACTGCAGTCACTGGTTGTAACTCCAACATCCCCTCCACCTCCTGATGTAACATGCGGGTCATAAACATGTAATGCAAACATGTTATAACGTGGTTTGAAATATCGATATGGTGCAGAACCTGTGACATGTACAAACTGATTTGTATAAACATAAGCTGCCAATACTTTATCCTGGCAACTGGGCTGGAAAAAATATAAAACATATGAAAAGATATTCAATAGTTTAAATTGTGTTGTATCAAACTTGCAAAATTTGAACATAATGTGGCCAAGTAGTAGACTTGAATGAAGCTCGTAAAGGACTACTGGCTGTCAGCCCTCCTGAGCCATACTATAGCATCTGGCTTCAGAGAGGCAATCTCATGAAACGTTTCTATAGCATTTGAACCAAACGAATTTGGGAAAGGGAAGAAGTCAGGTTAATTATTCTGCTTCCACAAAAACACTGTCAATGTTAAGCTGCTGAATAACTGAATGAAAGATGGCTAGTGATACCCTAGAAGATGCAAGTGTCTTTTATAAGGACAAAGACTGAACAGAGATCTACTTGTCATGAGGAGTATTCACGTCATATTCTGAGAAAGCCATCAGCTGGCAGGTCAAGAATTCAGTCAACCTTAAAGGGATAGTTTGGGTTTTTTGAAGAAGAGAGCCTCTCCAGCCCAAACGCTCAGCTTTGTACTTTGTACTGCAGGGAACAGACCGACTATAGATATGTACTTTATATGACCCCACTTCAAAAAACCCGAACTATCCCTTTAAATTGCCTGCTCTTCAGTTGTAGTGAATGCTGTAGGAGCACTGGATTGACAGGAGAGGTATGACAGGAGAGCGGTGACTCCTCCTTCCATTCTCATCTCTCACTCTCCTGTTCCATCCTCCATCGTGTCTAATACCATTATTTTTCATACCTGTTAGAAGGCAACACAGGATACAAAATGATACAAAAAATATTTCAAGTGCACTCAAGTTGTTCTTTATCGGCTCAACTGTGTGTTCACATGAATGTGACTGAGACCTCAAATTGCCCCCAATAAGACGGTCGATACGTTGCCTGGAAGAGTGTATGTGAGAATGTGTATGAGATGAAAATGGACCCTATATCAAGTCCAGAATAAAGACTATTTACCATTTAGTGTTGAGGGGCCTCTATACATCCTATATATTTTTTTTATTTTTCTCATACATACTTGGCATGAAGAAGAATTTGAAAAAAATGGCTCCTATGGATAGGATTTACTTGATATGTCCTTGTATGACTCACCAAGTGAACACCAGCAGACTTTAGGTCTAGAAATTGACCTAAAATGAGGCACACAATTAAACACACAGTATGTAACCTCTGTCATTGCTCTCTATCACAACAGAAGACATTTGTGTTGTGTGAGGACAGCCAGGAGGAGCAGGAGGCAAAGCCACTGATTAGTTGCTCAGAGACGGCGTGCTGCTCTGGTCCCGAAGCCAAAATTGTGGTTTACACATTGTTGGAAACATTCGGGATAAAGTAAGTACACAACTCAACAACTGTAGCTCAGTGGGTAGAGCTGGTGGACCAGTGATTGGAAGGTTGCTGGTTTGAATCCCGGCTCGCCGGGGCGGAACTGAGCTACATGTCGATGTATCCTTAGCAAGATATTGAACCCCAAAATTGCTCCTGATGTGCAGTTGGCACCCTGTGGGGCAGCCTCTGCCGTCAGTAGGGGTCCTGCGATGAGCTGGCGACTCATCCAGGGTGTACCCTGGCCTTCGCCCATAGAGAAACTGGATTTGGCCCCAGTAAGCCCGCAACCCCCTTGGAAAAAAAAAAGGAGCGATAAAGCGGTAACATCCCCGTGACCCTGACGGAAAAAGCAGAAAAGAAAGCGGAACAACTCAACAAAGTATTTCCCAAAGGTCTAGTTGTGTTTAGAAATTTAAATGCAGATAATCTTACATGATATATACCAGTGTAAGCATCATCATAAACAAGAACTTTGATTGTACCTGTAAGTTAGACTATGAGGGTCAAATCAAATTCTATACAGAAAGCAGACCTGTAGTAGGACAACATTTGGACTGGATGTATCTCTAGTGGAGGAGGAGTGATTGTAATATTTTAATCCCTTTTGGAGTGCATGTGTGTATCATTTTTACCACCACCCCATAATAATTACAGCCACATTTACCCTAAGTTTTTCTGAGAAATAGCTGTGCCTCCTGCAATTTAAATCTCTTCTGAAGCAACGTCCTTGGATTTTCAAGTGAATCTTTGAGTTTCTCCCACAGGAAAAAATGACTACCTGTCCATTGACTTTTAGTTATGAGCTCAGTGTGAAATTTGAAAATGTTTTATGAACCAAAATAGCCAAAATTGAAGGAATTAGGATGTTGTAAGATAACCTACACAAAAAACATTGCCAGAGATAATTCTATACAACTTAAAATAGGGAAAGAAGTTTTGATAAAAAGGAAGAAAAATGCTCGAAACTTAAACCTAAACTAAGGTTTAGGCCTTTCATCGTGGCACAGAGATAAGGGAATAGAGATGTAAAAAAAAAAAACACCAGTCACCACCAGAGGATTCCCCATCCTTTTATCCTTTTGACCAGAAGTGATGAGCAGGAAATGTTTTGTGAGGTCAGTGAAGGTAATTTAGAATCACAGGGGAGAACAGTGACACAGAAACACATTATGGAGAGAGGAGTGAAGAAAGTAAACTCTGAAAGGCCTAGCAGAGGACACAGAGGAAGGTCGAGGAGACCGTTGAAAGGAAACATTCAGTGGAGTCTACTTCCACCTGCACAAGAATCTGCTATTCTCAGGTGTGCCAGCAGGTGCCAAAGCTACTAAGTAGAGGGTGTTAGGTACTACTATTTAAAAAGGAGGAAGGAGCTCCAAGAATGTTTGAAAATTAAAAACCTCTGGAGGTGTGGAGAAAGAAGTGACCTCACCAGACCTATGTGCCCTCATCACTACTCTGCTCAAGGCTACATTAGCTGCTACTAGCATAACACACCTGATCAAGTTGTCAATGGTCGAGTTGCTGCCCTTGTGTATAACTTGCTATCACTGCTGGACACTGACAACATACTGTATTAGCATCATGCACTTATTGTAGATCCACAAGAAATCCACAATTTGCAATAATTTTCCATTCATGCAATTCTTTACTATTACTTTTACTATTACGATTACTTACCTTTTATTCATTATTTGACTGTCATTACAAAAATGGTTTGCACCATTTAGGTTGGCAGATATGAAATCAAACAAGACAAAAGACAAAAATGTGTAGTGAGAGCTTGCAAACAACATTTACTGTACGTACAAGCTGCACTCTATAATAGTGTGTCTGGATGACTAGGCTGCTATTTTATCTCTCCCTCAGTGGACTACAATCATCCACAGACATTGATGCAAAGGTCAAAGGGTTTTTTTTTTCCCCTGCTATAGTGTGACCTTTCTTTGAACGTCCACCAACACAGCTAAAAGCTTTAAGGTTCTTTATCTTAACACACCTTGCTTCAGTCAGTGTAACACAAAAACAGTTCATGCTTGGTACAAGTACCCTGAAAAGTGTGAATTCGCATGGATCCACTTCAAGAGTTCAGGAAAAAGAAAAGTGTGAAGGATGGAGTCATGAATCAGTAATTCATAGCACAATGCTTGATAACTAGCTTGATGTACAGTCAAGAGGCCTGCATGATGTTGTCATGTGCTGTCAATGACCTACAACAGTCCACATATGTTCCTTCCATGCATCATGTTAGGAGTGACTGACACCAACTCCACTCCTAAGCATACAAACCATTCCATCTATACTAAACAGTTGTTTTTGGCTACTGTGGAAACAGAGCTATTGGAAGAAAGGTGACACACAATATGATTAATACTGTAGATAAATCAAAACCAACTTAAAGTGTCCAGTGTGTCGGATTCAGGGTGATCAATTGGCAAAAATTCTATAAATTATTCACAACATTGATAATGTTATATTCATAATACACCCTCTTCAGTGATGTTGAGCCCATAGAGCATGTGCACTGCCCAAGCTGCCTAACTTCCAGTTTAAATAGGGATAAAATGAATTAATTGTGTGGCTCTCCGGACATGGAAAATTGTAAATGATACTGAAGCGAGCCATTTTTAGCCAAAATTATCCACTGTTTGATAGACGCTTTATCAACAATGTAAGCTTATTGGGAAAAGTATTTTTTGACCGCAGTACATCATGTGCTGCTGCAGAGACAGTTTGGCCCTGAGGAAAATCACTTCAAGGACTGGCGCTCCTCTTGGGGGCTTGGCCCTCTTCCACTGAGTCCACCAAGATGCACCACCATGTTTCCACTGTAAGAAAGGACAGAAAGGACAACTCAAACACTGGCTCTAGAGAAGGCCTTTTGCACCTTTTTAAAAAAAAAAAAAAAAAAAAATATATTGACATTTAGAAGCCACTGTAGTTCTCTCACATTCTTCTATGGTAAGGAACAGGAGTATGCAGTTGGTTGAAATTTGCAACCTCACCACTGGATGCCACTAAATCTTACACACTTTAATTGGCAAATCATACCCTTCAATACTTAAGTTGCAAGTTATATAAAAATACAGTTTTTATTAATCAACCTATAGTACCAACCAGAGGCATACTGGAGTAGCCCATCTTGTCCTGAAAAGTAGAATATATGACCATGCAGACATAGACATGTATTGACATGCCAGAAGCCCATAAAGGAGTGGGAGAGAAGCAAACAATCAGGGTTCCAGAGGTTAAATTTTATCAGTGCAACTTTGTATTATCCTTTTGCTGTTGTGTTATGTTGTCAGTCATAAACCTCTATTATCTCTTTATTTTTCTCTCACACATTCAAGTTGTCATCTCTAGGAGAGTGGCATTAATATTTAACAATGTGTAAAAGCCAGCCTTCCACTGAGTTTATATATGACTGTCATAATTAATAAGTAATTCATGGTAATTATGGCACTGCCATCCACTTTCTGTGCTGCGACCACTCTGAGCAAGCTAAGCCCTTTTGCATCCAGTAAATGATACAGAAGGGCTGAGCGCAAACATCCTTTAAACATAGATGGTCCTGATGATGTATAAAAAGCACTGTGTCTGCTGCCAGAGCAAGGCAAGACATGCCCAAGGCAGGCACTCTGATTGCTTAGGTGTTTGTGTAATTGTGCGTGTGTGTGTATGTCTGTGTGTCTGTGTGTGTGTGAGATTGTGTGTTTGTGTGTGTGTGTGTGTGTGTGTGTGTGTGTGTGTGTATGTGTGTGTGTTTGTATGTGTGTGTGTGTGTCTGTGTGTGTGTGTGTGTGTGTGTGTGTGTGTGTGTGATTCTAACACCAGCAAAAAGGTAACAGTGGGTGTATTTAACACATCCTTCATATCTTCTCTCTTAGATCCCTGGGTAGGTGCCAATGAGAAATTAAGTCTCTTTGTCACTCTCTGTTGACTGACCACCCCCCCCCCCCCGTGTGTATGTGTGTGTGTGTGTGTGTGTGTGTCTTTCACTTCATGTCACTTCTGTCTGCTCCCATTAGCAAGAAGACGGACAGATAGACAGGCAGGCAGATAGATAGATAGATAGATAGATAGATAGATAGATAGATAGATAGATAGATAGATAGATAGATAGATAGATAGATAGTAGGGCTGTAACGATACACCAAACTCACGATGTATCACGATTTTTGACCCACAGTTCGATACAAACCTCGATTTTTTTTTTCTAAATTAAACATTTTATTTATGTAACATTTCAATAACTTATGTATATGATATTTGTCTGATAGTATCAGAGGTGCAGTGTTGTGCAGGGTGTGTCTATCTGATGGTCTGTTAACTGCACAGATCCCTCACTCAACTTAATACAGAGAAATGTCCCACAAAGCAACGTTACAGAACCAAACTAAGGTAATGCAGTAACTGTAACTGTCTTTGGCAACAAGGAAAAATAGCGCAGCTGTAGGTGGAGAAGCGTCCTTCCTCCCGCCCGTCCTACCGACTCCTCATCACATTTCTGCCCAATAAACGGCATCTGTCACCGGCAAAAAAAACTTTAACTCACCGAGTGTTTATGATGAAAGAAAATCTCCACGACAGTCAGCCCTCCGGACCGAGACTTCAGTGAACTTTACCCCGGAAGACAGCCTCCGTCGGGTTTTGATTGACAGGGGAGACACCGGGGTAACCCCTTGCAAACACACACACGTCATCATCACGTCTCTTTAGGAGCCGCAGCGCCGGCTTTCCATGTGAATTACACAGCGGTTCGTCTTTACAGCGGTGTTCCGGTCTGTGTGAACGAACAACGGCGGAGAATTGGCGAACGACCGCTGCGGTGTTAATGTGGTTACAGCTCATAGTGCTGATCTGGACTGGAAGTTGTGTCGCGATAGATAGATAGATAGATAGATAGATAGATAGATAGATAGATAGATAGATAGATAGATAGATAGATAGATAGATAGATAGATAGATAGAAAACATGTATCAGCATGTGAACTGAAAATGCAGATCATTATATGCTGAACTTCAGCATATAACTGATGCTGAACATTTCATTCTCCACTGAAATGTCAAAAGATGAAACTTCCTACACAATATTGAATGTATGGACCTGGTCTGATGTCTGATCACCATGTAGGCCTTCCATGAGCACACATATATACACAAACGTAGCTCATGTACAGACACATACACACAACCCAATGGGTTCAGACTAGTTCAGAATTCCTGGAAATCACTTTCAGATCAGTCCTTTAGTGCTGATGCAATGGTTATGCTTTATTTTAAAGTCTCCTCCATTTGCTTACAAACACACATTGATATTCCTACTATCTGTTTTATTGCCTCCCCTGACTTCCTCTCTGTGGTGCCCCACAAGCGATTTCCTTAATTGTGTTTTTCATCAGAGAATTGCAGCAGGAAAACACCATGCCGTGCTCAATGAATCTGTCACAGCTGAGTGTCCCCAAACTAGCCCACAGTGCGGTACTGCTCATTGCTTCAGCTACTGTATTTTGCTTTAGGGATGTGGCTGATAAGGTTTAGGCAGGTTGGATAATATGATGTCTTTGATATGCCTTTCAGTAAGCAGAGCTCGATTCAGAGGCAGTGAACACCATCAATATTTTAGTAGAGATGAATCTGGAGAGAAATGGCACAATAATTTTGATGTGTCTTTTTTTTATGCTGGCGGGCTTGTATTGCTTTTGAAGGTAAAAACTAAGGATGGTCGAACACATCTCACGTCTCCTCTTTTGTCTTCCCTTACACTTTTCCTTATATTTTACTTTAACACTGTTGATCTTGGACACACTCAGATGTGGACTTGTGTATCTGCTTTAAGGCCTTTCTCAGTAGCTGAGGAATGGACAGTCTATTGGGATAATTAATTGCCACTGCAGGCTCTCCAACCCTAACCCTAACCCACATATTGTTACTAACAAAGTCCTACCCAAAGAAAACCTCAACTGAGCAAACAAAAAAACCATGTTTAATCTATTATTTACTCAGGGATAGTTATTGTGTTGAATTCTAAGAGGGTCTGCTTTCAGAAGCAACATAAGATCAACAAGCAGCATATCAAAATATACTAAAATCTCTCTGCTGACAGCGCTCACAACAGGTAGTATCATTCTTTACTACATATAAGTGTCATGTTGCTAAATCAAGTCAAGTAATTTTTTTATATACATCCCAAAATCATGAATTTGTCTGAAAGGACTATACAATCTGTGCAGCATATGGTACCCTTAATCCTTAAAGGAACATTATGTAGAAATTTTCATTTTGTCGAATTTGCCACTGGGATAAATCCCAGGTTTCTGTAACACATTGTCAGATGTAAGGTTATGTTATATGTTGTTGTTGTATAGTGAAGTAAAAATGTATGTTACTATGCAATCCTACCCATCACTGAAGTTACATACATGCAAGGTAGTGCAAAACCAGACAGAGAGTCCATTGAAGACACTGTACCAAATCAAAATGATTTTGAATCTGTAAATTTAAGATAAAAAAGTTACATAATATTGCTTTTTAGGGGCCTGTGTGTGGGTGTGCACATAAAATGGTGACAATAATGTATGTGTGTGTGTGTGTGTGTGTGTGTGTGTGTGTGTGTGTGTGTGTGTGTGTGTGTGTGTGTGTGTGTGTGTGTTTGTGTGTGTGTGTGTTTGTTTGTGTGTATAGTGAGTGTATATTGGTAAGAAAGTATGATTTATGGCCTAAACAGCCTCTCATAGAACATTTAAAAACATTACATTTAAGGCAGTTTGATACACAGGACAGTATTGATACTAGTTCCTTTGCTGGCCTGGTGGGAGCTTGACCTTCGCCGCCACTCACACTGTGCCGGGTTACTATGGCAACGGCAAAAAGCAGCAACCGGGAGGGGGTGAGTAGGGAGGTTAAGGTAATGATCAACTTCCATTTACAGCTTGACTACTTCCTAATGAGCCATTAACGGTGTGATTGGGTCAGGGCCAAGTTATGCAGAGCTGATACTGGATGTGGAAAGTGAAGTGTTTACTTTGGCACTGTCTCCGTCTGATTTTTCTCATACTCCTATTGCCATGTTTTTCAGCAGGCATGTGCTTGCAAGGACTCATACACACGCTGGCCCATGCACTCAGAGATACACACATATACACACAGTAAACACACACTCACTAATAGCCATTGTGTCAGACCTCTAAGGAAAGAGAGCTTGATTATTAGTTCTATTCCAAGATTCATGATTAAAGAAGTTTGGCAGGACTTACTGATTAGTCTGTGTATGTGTGTGTGTGTGTGTGTGTGTGTGTGTGTGTGTGTGCGTGCGTGCGTGTGTGTGTGTGTTCGTTCGTGCGTGCGCATGCACGTGCGTGTGCATGCACGTGCGTGTGTGTGTCTGTGAGGATGACAGTGTGTGTACACTCCCCTCTTATTGTTTGTCTGTAATCAGATTTGATGCATCTCTCCATGATGTCGCGGATCATTGGAGGTGAATTTCCCGAAACTGGAATTTCTATTAACTGTGAGCTTTCAGTCCCCAACAGCTTTTAGAAGTGTTTGGTAATATATTTACTGAAACAAAGTTGGTGATATTCTAACTTCACCGCAGGTCTTTTTCTACTAATTGTCACTCAACTCTATTTCTCACCATAGAGAGCTTTTTGACGTAACATGGAGGTGAGTTAAGGTGGACCGCTCCTAAAGCTTAGTTCCATATAAATGCACGGATAATTTGTTGTTTTGTCGTAAGCAAAAAAACAATATTGACTTTGAAGTTGAAAAAGGAGCCTCATATAAGAAACAATACTAAAATCAAAAGCCGGAACGCGTTGCCTTGTTGCCTGAAGACAGTAGTTCCGCCTTTACTCTTGTCCATGTTAAGTCGTACTCTGAGATCGATACATCTCGACTGCCAGGACGACAGCGAGCAGAACAAGCTACTGCTAACGTGAGTTGTTCAAAAACGTACTTTTTAGTAAACTCTGTGTACACAAATGTTCTCAATGCTAGAGTTATGTGTAGAGACCCTGGTGATACTACAAGCAAAGTTTTATGTTTTGTGGAGCCTTCTTAGTGTTTTAAAAATGGCGATTTTGATACTCCCATTGAAAATGAGTTTGACCCGAAAAAGAGAATACGGTAAATCTTAAAAGTTCCTCTTTCGTCGTAATTATGCTTTTACATGAAGGTTTGACTGGGGTACATTCGCACAAAAAAGCCTAGGCTGCAATTTGGTGAGAGTTTTGCTTTAAAAGACTGGATCCAACCACAGGTCGGAGATGACTCAAAAGCTTTGTGCAGTTTCTATAAGTGTGAAATACACGCACACCACAACCACATGCCAGTAATGACAAACACGCAGCACCTTTCTCATCAATGAGGGCTTCAGACATTGGATTTACAGTCTTGAAGCAAAATGAGACAAAACAGAGAGGTGAGCTGAAGTTAACATCCAACATAGCCTGTCACACATCCATTCATTCTTTTGAGCACCTCAACGAATTGGTTATATTGCATGTTAAACTTCTGCTGTGTGACCACATCATGTACCTTATTCACAACACTGGTACAGACTGAAATAATGCATTAAAAGCCAGAACGTTGAAATAAGACTAAGGTTGAGATTTGTATTTCGAAATGTTTTTTCGCATCACTAATGGTCTTGCATTTTAAAGCACGCAGAAGATCACACTGACCACACAGTACCTGTTATGTAAGTCCACTTTTAGTTGTACATATGAAGCCAGTATCCAAATGAGCCTCAGCTAAACAACCGGTTCATGGAAAATGGAAGATCAATAAAGCCTTCTCTCTTCATTTACAACTTCATCAAGACTGCTATCATGAGTAAATGAGGAGTGAGGAGTTTTATGTTTTTAATTTTATTGGTTATCAGGGCCACATTTACATGAGCAGCCATGCTCCAGTAGTCGTGTTTATATGGAGAAGAATTTAAAAATGAGAGTGGGAAAAGGGTGAATGCGGGAAGCTTTGTGAAGTTGTGCTTTACATGCTCATCAGTTCGAGAAAGAAAGGAGGGCGGTAAACACAAGCAGATGGACACAGTGCTCTAATATGTAATTACAAATGTTTTCCTCCAACCATATCGGTTAGCTCATAGACCACAAACCACCGACAAAGTGTATCTGCTTCTGAGCCAGATCATCTCTAAACCCTGTGCTGTTTTCTCTGTGCTGCACACGCTTTTACAACCTTGTGTGCACTGCTCTCATTCTATGATAAAATATGTCACATTAATATCATCATGATTACTTTATCATCATTTAAATGGCCAAAAAACAATGATGAACACCGTGCACTGTAATGAACAAAGTGGAAATTTAACCATCAAAATCTTTTCACATCTTCTTTGCTGCTTATGAGTATGTGGCAATATATAAACCAAGAAAACATAGCTGTATCAAATTAAAGGTGTACATCATTAGTGTAGTCTTTTGTCTAAGTGTGTTACTTTTAATTTCTAAAATTAAGCAAAATGAATGACTGACAGAAAAATGTAGTAAACCAAAAAAAACAAACAAACAAACAAACAAATGTGGTTTAATACTACAGCAGCTGATGAAACGATGTGAGGTATTTTTCACTGTTTTCTGCCATTTTATTGGTAAAACACCTTGATCAGTTTAGTTGTAAAAGTAATCAAAAGATTTATTGATAGTTAAAATACTGATTAGTTGCAGTCCTACTCACAATATTAGGTCATACTCAAGTTGATAAGCTTGCTGAGGCATTGGAGTGTGACTCTGTTGCCTGCAGCTCTTTGTCTCACTGTGTCTGCTCCTTCTGTATCCATTACTCCCTGCAATATTTATAACTGATCTACTTTTTTTTTTAATTGAACAAAATGAAAGTTTTCTTAGTTTTGTTTTTTTTAGCCACAACTGTCAGCGCTAACCTCTGTGTCAAATGTATTGTGTGTCTCGCTACTGCTTCACAGGAAAAGTAAATCCAGTTGATTTTAATCCAGTTGAATGCTTGATTTTTTTCCCCTGAATTTCCATCCTGCTTTAATTCACATTACCTCTTTCAACGAGATGTGCTCCATCAAAGGTCACTGCCAGGCTGCACTTATACTTTTAACTCTTGCCTGTTGGATCGAATACCAAATGAATGGGCGGATGATTTAAATGATTCTTTTTGGTTTGTGTGTTCTCTATATCAAAAGTTGATGAGCCTACAGGGTTTATAATGTCAGATCTGAATGACTGGTACTGCCACTGTTTGTGTGTGGATGTGTGTGTGCCCGTGTGCCTCCCTCTCTTATAATTCAGCTGTTATCAATTATGTGAACAGGCGTTACAATGTTAGTGAGGATATTGGCTCCATTCAGGTCTACTGCTGCAAACCCTTTAACGTAGTTCATTGTTTAACTCGTGTGTGTGTGTGTGTGTGTGTGTGTGTGTGTGTGTTCATGCATGTGTGTGTCCGGTGTACGTGCGTATGTGCATGTGTGGGTGTGTGTGTGTGTGAGAGAGAGAGAGAGAAAGAGAGAGAGACAGAGGGTGAGGGAGAACATGTGAGGGAGTCAGAAACACTGTGTTCTTCTCATCAAAGCCCCACCCTCCCTACTGTCTCCACGGAAACGCAACACAATTGGTACCTGTCGCTTGGCAACATTGGCGGGTATCTTTGGGACACAGAGCTGCTAGCAGAGAGCACACACACACACACACACACACACACACACACACACACACTCACACTCACACTAAGTTTTTCAGCTGTCACAGAGGTGGTTCATTTCACATTTCTTTGCCCAACCTTTTTAACTGCAGAGCCCTCGCATGTTCATGAAGAAAATACACACAACTGGAGTTTGAATGTGTGTTTAGTAGACTGTGGTAAGGCTGATGCATTTCTTATCAGTGGTATCAAGCATGTGCTTTACATCCGTGTGTATATGGTGAGATAAAGTATGGTGAAACATGAGGCTACTCTCACTGTCTGTCGAAGTGGAACATCATATCATGTCACACTACAACACAGCAGGAGAAAGACTGTACTTATATAGTGATTTTCTAGTCTTACCGACCACTCAAAGTGCTTTTAAACACAGGTCAACATTCAGCCATTCACACACATATTCATACACTGGTGGCAGAGGCCACCATCCAAGATGGACAGTGAAGCTTGAAAATGACTAGAAAACTAAATCTGAATGAATAAGATAAGATAAGACTTTATAGAGCTCAACAGTCAGCGCCCACTGTTTTAATGGCTCCAGTTCCGGAAGTGAATTTCCCATTCATTCACTCCATAGACGTTTCATAAAATATATAATAAAATAATAAAAAAGAGTTTTAAGACTGGAACCAAGCCAATAAACTACCAGATAAAACGTGACCATAAAACATTTAATTCGGAGCAAAAAAACTTTTGGAAAATGGAAAAAAATGCCAAGGTACAAGACTGTGTACATAATTATCTTAAGAGTAAAGGGACTACTCATCCCATAAACCATTGCGAATTTAACAGCGACGTCTCTGATTGGTGGAGCTCGGTGTTGCCATGGAAATGTTTACCGAACCCGCGAACGATAAAAAAAACGATAGTATATGAATGGCATTTTCACTTCTAGAACCTCACTGTTGAGCTCCATTGTTAAATTCACTTGTTACAACAGCTTAAGTGTCAGGATATGAGGCCCAAAAGATGTAAATCATTGTCTGCACACATTAAATGCCAGAAAGGTGCCATAAATGTCATCATTAATCACTGCAATGACGGTCAGTGGTCCTTTGTCTGAAAATGTTGCCAAGCCTGTAGAGTGATTCTCCTGATACATAAAAAAGGTAGCTAGATGAAAAAATCTGCTCGTAAAAATTCAGAGTATTTGTTTTTTTTAATTGAAGAGATTCTGTATTTTACATTTTAAAATAACTAACAATAACCTTCCGCATTGCCAATGCTGAGATTCAGCAGAAGTACCAAGCTGTGCAAAAAAGAACCGATGGGACTGTGGCTTTACTGAGAGAATAATAATACAGAGAAATAGTGGTTAGAACATAGAGAGGTACTTTTTTAGCTATAACATATACATATACATATACTCCATACGATTTTGATTTCAAAGGTGTAATAAACATTCAGAGAAGCTTATCTGCACAGTCTTGTTGGGGGGCGGGAGTCAACTGTGTAAACGTGACTGGCCGGTCATGCTGAAAACTGACCAGTTCCTGCCACTGGACAGAACATCTGTACTCCACAATCAACTCTCTTTCTCCTGAATTGTTAACTGCACCTTTAACAGACCTTTATTTACATTTTCATCTTCATCTCTATTCTAATAAATAACATGGTAGGGGTAAAACATTAAAATGTTTAAATCATAACTGGGACTTGAATCCCCTTCCCCAGGCTTTCCTTGTAAGGCACATATCGGCCGCAAATTATGTTTTGAAGATTTTGTGTTATCATTGAGCAGAGAGTGACTGCTAGTGCTGCAGCAATTAAGCACTAAAGGTTAGTCTTCTCTGTGAACGGACAATTATTCTTGGAACTCTTGCGTTACTGAAAGAGCAAATGTCACTGTTAAGCAACTCTTGTCAATGACTGAACAGTTTTTGGCAGATCTTAAGTTCATGTCACCTTCACTTAAATTAGCTCAGTACAAATAACATCGGAACAACTAATTAGGAGACTTAACCAACCAAAACTGGCTCAGATAACTTTTTATAAGGTAGGATGATTAGCCGAGAGTTGGTATCTGCAGCTGGGCAGTGGCTTTACATGGAACCTATCATGATGTCAGCACACACACACACACACACACACACACACACACACACACACACACACATACACACACACACACACACACACACATCCACATTCACACATTGTTCTGTGCTAGAGGGAGACAGCTATGACAGTAATATATTTAGCTTTCTATTTTTGCCCCGTCACACGCTTTGACAGAGGAGCAGGGTGATTTGGCCTCAGAGGCTGATTGGACAATTTGTTTGTGCTTGTTTCTGTACGCATATAGACAGGTATGTATATGTTGGTCTGTAGCAGCCAATAGGAGTGCAATCATGAATTCTCAGAAAGAACAACTTGGGCCTTGTGACCAGCAGAGATGACTAAAACATTAACTTTATGGAGGCTCTTGAACCTAAGAGGGCTTACAAAAGCCCTGAGAAGTGCTTATAAATTATCATAGGTGAATGAGTACCTCCTACCTACTTGTGGGGGGTTAAAGCGAAACTCTCGCCAAAAAGCAATTTATTTGGGATTGAATATGAGTCAAACCTTTGTGTAAAAGCATAATTGCGACGAAAGAGGCACTTTTAAGATTTACCGTAGTCTCGGTTTTGGGCACGTTCATTTTGAACGGGAGTGCTAGGGGCATGATACGCTAGCATCAAAATCGCTATTTTTAGAACACTAAGAAGGCTCGACACAGCATGAAACTTTGCTTGAAGCATCACCAGGGTCTCTACTCATGAACACGAGCATTGAGAACAATGTTTGTGTATACAGAGTTTATGAAAAAGAAGGTTTTTGAACTACTCACGTTAGCTGCTGCATCTCCTGCGCGTCGCCGTCATGCCAGGCAAAAAGTGTCGATTCCTGTCAGGTCGCACTCGGGGATCGACACTTTTTGCTTGCCATGACGGCAAAATAACGATTTTGATGCTAGCGTGTCATGCCCCAAGCACTCCTGTTCAAAAATGAACGTGTCCAAAACCGAGACTACGGTAAATCTTAAAAGTGCCTCTTTCGTCGTAATTATGCTTTTACACGAAGGTTTAACTCATATTCAATCCCAAATAAAGCCTAGGTTGCTTTTTGGCGAGAGTTTCGCTTTAAGAGCATCTTAAGAAGAAGCACCTACGGAAGGAACTGTAAGATAAATGTTTAATTTGACGTTTTTATTGTTCAGTTAATTTTAAGTTGCATGTTTATGCCCTTATTTTCATCATAACCGCTTATAGTTATCATGGAGTAATCATCAAAGGCTATTAAGCTATGTTTAACATAGAAAATTGGCCAAACTATGTAAGGAAAATTAAGTTTTTGTTGGTGTTATTTCAAATACATTCTAAAATGTACAAATATGAATACTGAATATGTGATTCAAGTTACAGTAAACGAAAGCTCTTTTCAAGTGTTTTTTATTGCATATTTCTTGCTCTATATCTCACCAATACACTAGTATCATGCCCAAGAATGGCAAAAAAAACTGTTTTGTAGGAATTAAAGTTTGTAACTTATTTGAAAATGATCAAAAATGTTGATGATTCATCCTGCCCTCAGGGCCCTTTGGTGATTTTGCATCGAATAAACACTCTTGTAACTTTTATGACGCTGCAATGCTCATATACAGTAAAAAGTAGGCGTGTGTAAAGAGGGTTTCTGAGGACCAGGCCTCACGGATCACTGTAAAAACACACAATTTAAAAACTGAAGCAAAACACGACTTTAGAACTTTGTTCACTGATTTGGGTGAAACTAGATACTCATACTTTTTTAAAATTTTTGTTGTCCTCAGCTGCTCTGACTCAACTCCCGACGGATAGCTCAAATTGCTAAAGTTGCGAAAGTAGCCACTACTACCCAATGAACGCCTTGTGACCATGCAGTATCTGGTCTTTGGAGGCAGGTTATAGCACAAGGTGTTTTATGGAGTTTCCTTATAGGCACACTGCCAGCTGTGTTGCGAAATTGATCATTAAGTGCTGTTAAATGCAGTTGCCTTTCGTTAGTCACAGTCCTATTGGTTGACTGAGCCACACTGTGGCAGGAGCCAAACCCAGCAAGAAAACCACCTTGGTCCTGCATTCCCTGTCGTCAAGATTGCCTAAGTCTTCTTGGAGGCTGTGTTGTTCCATTCTTGGGGGCTGCTCCATGGTGTCAGATGTAACACACACTTAGCTCTTTTGGTTTTTGTAAACTTTAATTACAATGCTGATTTTGCTGCTGTTTTTTATTCATGGACAGTGACGTAGAGCTTGTGACTATGGGAGCAGAATCAGTCTTCAGAGCATCAGCATATATCATGGGCACATGATTTATCTACATACACACATACACACACACACACACACACACACACACACACACACACACACACAAACACAAACACAAACACACACACACATTCACACATTCACACTGACAGCCATCCAGGGCAGTGAACCATGAGCTTCAGGAAGGGTTCAGCTGGAGGTCAAAGAGTTCAACTGGGTGTCAGCCACTTCATCTGTCCCCAGAGACACAGCACCATCACCCACAAATCCTCCCATTCACACTCACACACACCCACAGATGCAAAGTGTTGATATTGTAGACCTCTATCACATGGCTGAGTGAACCTGCAGTAGGGCAGATGATTATTATTCAACTGTCCAACAAAGTGCACATTTTAAGATTATGAAATGGCATCATATCTTTAATAAAAGCTGGTATTCAAATAGAAGCTGTGGGGGACTCGCAAGCAATGAGTTGGGGCTGGCCCCTGGTAAATGTCCTCGTAATTAGTGAGGGGGGTGAAGTTATCTCTATTGTAATGGCTCAAGTTTGATGATAAATTTACTTTTTTCACAGAAACTGTGATACTCACAAATCTACTGTTTACACTGACTGAGTCATTCTGATTAGCTTTACTTCTGTTGATTAGTCCGCTTTCTACATCTGTCACACAAAAAGCACATCAGAACGGTTTTTAATTCAATTCAATATATACTGAAATGTTTACCTTATTTCCACTATGTGTTGTGGTAAGGCATACAGAGGGTCATTATGCCAGAAGTTCTTTTGGAAAAATTATATTATATAAAGTGCAAAGTTGAGAGTAAAGAAGTATGTATACTTGTGGACGTGTTAAAGAGGATTACGTGTGTAAAACTGATTATTTTTCCTAATAAGATCATCTATCACTCAGATGAAAGGAACCCAGTGGAACATTACTTGCTAGAGGCCCAGCTCCACCATTCACTTCGGAGCTCAGTCTGATGATGCTGAAATAATAGGTTTGTGTACATATGCATCAGTGTTTACGCTCAAGAAAATCTGTAAGCTTACAGTATGTTTTCTAATTTATAAGTATTTGATGTTTCATTGCTTTTATTTGTAAGAAAAAAAAAGAAAAAAAAAAGGCTACCCACTAGAAAATGTAGAGGCATGCTGAGAATTACACAATATTCTGCTTGTAAGAGACTGTACAGTGTATAAATTGAACACGGTGAAAATCCTTTACAATTATTAATTTATAGATAATATGAGAGGATAAAGTGCAGGATGGAGGCCATGTCACACTGTGTAAATGTGCTGTAATAATCAAAGAGATACTGCTCATGTTTGTGGCATTTCTGTTTTATTATAGTAGTGACAGCTGGAAAGAGACAGGGAAGGCTAGGAGAAGGAGGGGGGGTGAAACAACACCTGAGCTGCTGTTGTACGTCTTAGGTACACGCTCTACCAGGTGAGCTACAGGGCACGTCAGTATTTGTGCTTTAATGTGATTTGCTGAAAATAACACATTTTTTTCTTAACTGAACAATAATTCCCTGCTTTTATTCTGAAAGCCAGGTGTATAATCCAGACGTGTGGTATCAGCTCCTGATGAGCAGGTGGCACCTTGCACTCAGTAGCCTCTGCCACCAGTGTATGAATGTGTATAAATGGGTGAGTGTTGACTTGTGATGTGAAGCACTCTGAGTTGTCACAAAAGCTACAAAAGTGCCCTAGAAAGGCAGCCCATTTACCTTCACACACTGCACAACTGATCATTTCACTAACAGAGCAGTTCTCAAACTGGTTTGGTTTCTTTTCTCACACTATTCCGCATTGGTTTGCTTTCAAAATAAATCAGATTTTTCTTTTTCGTTGGTGTGTCTTCACAGAGTCAGAGTAGTACTTGTGTCTGACATTGATAGCAGCTGATTCAAAAAGAGAAAGAGTAAAAAGAGAAGAGATGACAGCACCCACAAAAAAAGCGTGTCTCCCACAGAAACCTCAAGTACCCTCAATGCCACAGCCAGGTTTTTCTATTCCAAACTTATGTTCCCTTTTATCTATAACCTTGATGGAGAGGATGGAGGTCTTCCGTGGCACTGCAGAGAACCATTGGTGACAAAAGTAAGGGAAGGACGTACAAATCAGTGAGGTCCACCGAAGTGATTTGGGTCTCTCTGGATGAGAGAAGCCTCTTTTTGTTTTTCAGTTTGTTTTTCCACACTGCATCTCTCTTCATCTCTATTTTTATTGTTGCCTCCTCTGCCATCATCTATACCCACTTGTTTTTTTAACACGGTCTCTATATACACTCCTTCCTGTCTTGTATTTTCCCCAGAATGCACTCTCTCTCCTCTCTCCTTTTTTTCAAAGACAAAACCAGGACCCATGTGTTTTATATCTTGCACTGATCCCACATGAGTGCTGATACTCTCCCTGCTGCTCCTCAAGTCTGTTGATTCAGGTGCCATCGATCGAAGCTGGATGTTCAGTCCTAAAGCGACAGCACCCTGCCAGTAATCCCCCTCTGTGTAATCTGTGAATACTACAGACTATTTACAGAAAAAATGCTCATCAATATGTCTTCCTAATTTGCTACAGCAGCAAACGAAGGCACCCAGGAGTTATACAATGCTCCACTCCCTAAAGGGCATCAGAGGCTGCAAAAGTACACACACACATTCGCGCACACACAAACAGCCCCCACCATTTCCACCTTTCAAAGCTGCTGCCCAGGGTCCCTTCAAAGGCTCTTTGAAGGGACCCTGATTACCAGACAGCCTATAACTAGCATCCAGCTACAGTCCTCTCTGCACACATGCCTAAGAAAACTCACCATGGACTCATATGAAATCAAAAACCATGTTTTTCCATCTAAATCTGGATTTGAATCTCTTTTTTCTGCATATGTCATTTCTCGTATCTCACATGTGTCAAGTCCAAGTAAAATACCACAACAAGTACATCAAAATTATTATTATTATTATTATTATTGAAAAATAAACCCCTATATTATAGTAATGACATACTCCAACAAGCAGTTACTAAACAGCTGGTGATTTCTTGAATACATTTCCAACTACTTCCCCTCAGCAGGCCACTAAAACCAGCTAAGTGTTGCAGCTTTATTTCCAACTTGGAAATTATAATGGCCTGATCAGTAAGTAAGTTAAGCAGAAACCAGTTGGAAGTTTCCTTGAAAGGTATCAAAGAAATGATCAGCTCATTGGAAAAAAATCTGAATATTTTTATTATTAAATCATGTTGGGGTCATTTTTAATACATCTGGAGGTACTTATTGTGGTAATTTGGGGGTAATTTCAAAGAAATGCATGACTGAAGCACCTTCATACCATGTTCCATTCACAGAACACTTCTGATGAGTATGAATGAGACAGCTCCACTGTACCTCACACCATATTAGTAGGAAAGAGAAGAGAGTAGAACTGATGGGCAATGACGAGAGGTAAAAGAAGATGACGGGTGGTGAAAGCATCACAGTAAAAGAAAACAAGACAGCGTGTTGGTGATGGATGGATAGTATAAGAGCTCTATCTTGCCACTGCTGCTGGCAAGGTCTACATCAGACAACCTGTTTAATGTGCAGAGGCAGTCAACATGCACCATACCGGTCTATTTAAACTGAACTTAGGCCAGCAGCTGGCCTGTCTCTGCCTGTTTCATGTGCAGAACACAATGTCTTAATCATACAGTGTGATACATTATTGATTTCCAAAAAGACATGTCCTCTTTTGGACAGAGGTCACCTTCAGAAACAGTCTTGGAGAAATTCAGCATCTTGCTCAAGCAACAGTCTTCCATGTCACCATGCTGAAGGGAAGGTCAGATAGAATAAATGTTTAATGAAGTTGCAATTAAAGTACCTCTCCAGACAAATTTAAAAACAGTCCATTTACATATGTAAGCAGTGCAGCTGATGTGTGATATATAACAAGTGATAGATAAGTGCCTGCAGCAGTCACTGAGGCAATCTGAATGAGTTACAGGTGTACGCCTGCAGCTGTTGGAGATGGTTAGGATTCAATATTATGCTTGCGCTTCGTTGGTGAGCGGTGCTTTAATTGTGTTTGTATATTTTCTAGTAGCTAGTGAGACCATAGAAGGTTTTAACAATCTGATGCCCTGAAACAGTGACTGTCCAATCATAGCTTAGCAAGTAGTCATAACAGGCCTGCTGAAGCAGCATGCATGGGTTGTTAAGGACAGGAAAGTCTTTCAGAAACCAAAAACATCAGAGAAAAATGCAAGGAATGGATTAAACAATGATGGTGAAGTTTAGGGAAACATTCGCTATGTCCTGCTCTTTTTTACACACTACACCAATCCTAGCTAACAATATCTCAGATAGAATTTCATTTGCCAAATGGCTGAAGGGCCGTCCACACAGAGTACGATAACTTTTAACAATAACTGTAAATGTGTTGCTTCAAAAATCGTTTTAATTCAAGTGGATGGTGAAGTCCACACCACAAATTCAGTATAATGACACTAGCAGTGGTGAACAACATCGGGATCACAGACAGCCAATCAGAATCCATCTAAATTCACAGGGCCATCAATCAGATTGATTATGGGGACATTTTTTGACAAAATAGTGTTGCAGGGGTGCTTATAATATTCGTAATTGCTTTTTTGATGAGATAGTATACTCTAGTGACTCAGTCTTGTTTATTAATACAACATATTAAATGCTTACATAATGTATATTAAGTTGCACAGAAATCTTCATTTTAACCTGAGACATACTGCCAAATGGTGTTTTGCACTGATGGGGTTTCTGAACTTTGTCTTATCTTTGCTGATCAATCTGATCGCCAGGATCATTAATATTGACTCATTCAAATGGATAAATAAAATTCCTCAGAAACAACTGTTGAGTGTTGGATTCGTGTAAGTCCTCTTGTAAAACCATATACTTCTGTTTCAATTTTGTTTGTGTTCTCTGGTAATGTACAGCAGGTCATCAATATCAATTTCCCAAGCTGCTGACAAAACAAACAGTAAAAAATCACAAAGGCAAAATACGAAAATACAATGATAAATAGTAAAGCAAAATGGCAAATAACAAAAGGCAACAGCAAAGCACATAAAACAATGGCAAACAGGAAAACACAATGACGAATCAGAAATCAAATTAACAAGAGAAAACACAAAACAAATTGTTAATTTGATTCCCAATTTGTTGTTGTGTTTTCCAATTTGCCGTTGTGATTTGCTCTTCAGGGCCACTGTGGCCGACACAGCTGGAGCATGAAGTGTACGCTTGGCGCCCCAGTTTACAGAGTGTAATCGTTCATCAGTGTGGATGCTCACATCGTTATGATTATAGTCTTATATGGATAGTTATGGGTGTGGATGGCCCTCAAGTCAACATCCTCATGGCTTTTCTTCAGGGAAACATATTGTTTGAAAATCTGAACAGCAAAGCATAAAACTAACCTCGCGGCTTTCTTGTCCAAGTAAGTTAGGCAGCCTTTTGTTTGAATACAAAGTAGTCATTCCTCAGCATACTGATAATACCAGGACTAATTTGCCATACTTAACCATGCAAGAACAATAGTGTGTCTTTGTTTCCAGGTTACCTACTTTGTTGCCCGGGACAGCTTCAGACTCAGTCTATTAGCATTCTTTTTAGAGTATGGTTATCGTTTTAAAGGAGAGTCAGCTGGAAACAAAAAGTCAGGCCGATATAATGTTACATGGAGCTAACGTTATCTTAATTAGCTTGCTAGAGGAGATTAAATCTGCCTGCGAAAGTCAAGTGAAATGAGAAGCCCGCTTTTGTCTACCTCTTTCTGAAATCAAAAACATCTTGTTTAAACAGCTTCTGAATGGGGAATCTGACACCGTTATCATTGTCGCGTGCATGAGCCATGCAAGTACAGAATGCTTGACAGAATAGCAGCAAGAAATAAGGGGGGTGGGGTTTAGCTAACTGTCAAATATGTCAAATATATAGCATCTTATTTCATTCAGCTTTCTGTTGTGCCATCCTTGTTCACTAGTTTCTTTTGCTGTCATCTAGAGTTGCTCTCTTGTATTGTGTCTTTCTCTGGCTGTCTATCCATTTGTGTCTGTCTTGACAGGTGTCTATCTCAAGCTGTGGCACTGCACACTTAGAAAAAGGCACTCAACTGTGTGTATATTTGCTATTTCACTCACATACACACAGCTTTTGATATGTGGGGGTTTATATTTCTAAGGGTTTTTTATTCTCAGATGTTGACAATAATAACCAAAGAGAGAAATGTATAGATGGAGACTTTCTACATTAAGCGGGTCTATTTTTAAAAAACATAAACACTTCCTGTAAGGTTTGTCTGTACAGCTAATCCCACTGAGATTAACAGACCAACTGTGCATCATTTGCATCTTTAAACCATTTCCAGCTCATTGTTTTGTTGGCTGGTCCATAATGTTCTTACCAGAGGTCCTACAAACAGATGAGGACCTGTGCTTAAAACCAAAACGAATCCTTGACTCCAGCTGCCATATCATTAATGTGAAACTCTCGCCAAAATGCAACTTAGGGTCTTTTTGTGACTGTACCCGAGTCAAACGTTGTTTAAAAGCATGATAACGATGAAAGCGCCACTTTTACGATTGACCGTATTTTGGTTTCGGGTCAAAATCAATTTCAATGGAGTGCTTGGGTCAAATACTATGTTAGCAACAACTCACGTTAGCAGATGCTTGTTCCGCTCGCCTCCGTCCTGCCAGTCGAGAAGTGACGATCTCCGAATGCAACGTGACATGGAGGAGAGTTCAGTGGAGTTGTTGCCGGAAGACAGTAGCGTTCCACCTTAACTCTCCTCCATGTTACGTCGCATTCGGAGACCAACATTTTTCGGAAAACACCACTGCCAATGTGAGTTATTCAAAAACCTTCTTTTTAGTAAACTCTGTGTACACAAACAATGCTCTCAACGCTCGTGCTCATGTGTAGAGACCCTTGTGATGCTACAAGCAAAGTTTCATGTTGTGTCGAGCCTTCTTAGTGTTTTTAAAATAGCGATTTTGATGCTAACATAGCACTCCATTGAAAATGATTTTGACCCAAAAACGAAAATACGGTCAATCTTAAAAGTGCCGCTTTCGTCGTAATTATGCTTTTAAACGAACGTTTGACTCAGGTACATTCACAAAAAGACCCTAGGTTGCATTTTGGTGAGAGTTTCACTTTAACTGAATCTGTTGGCTACTGTTAAAGTGTTTGTTCCACTAACAGTCTCAAAATATATAGGAGATGACTGCAGTGTTCCAGTGGAGGTCATTGTGATATTTTGATATTTTATATCTTATATTTTGATTTGATAATCGACACACCCCGAATTACTTAAAGTGTTTAAAGAATGGCTTTATAGGGAAGATATTGATACATTTGGAAATGATGACAGTTAGCCATGCACATATTTGAGTCTGTCAGCTTGTAAACCATGTTGTCCATTTGCTCACATGTCTCATTTTACAGATAGTGTGTAATCCAATCACAAGTTAGGGGGGTGGAAGAATTATCCAGTCACAATTTAGCTGGCCCAGGTAATCCAATAACAGAGTAGCTCAACAATCAATAAAGCATCATAAGCAAACCCCCCCCCCCCATCTCGTTCTCCCTCATTCACGTGAACTGACACACACATACACACACACACGCACGCACACACACACACACATTCTCCAATTCTGTAATCATCTCAAGTTGTTGCCAGCCCAGTGTGTTAGATTATTCATCAAGGCTGTACAGCTGCTGTGCCTTCAGGCATAGTTGCAGGATAGATCCATTGCCTGTCCATCTCTCCTTCTACTTCAGCACAAACACACACTGTCTATCGCACAACACAGCCCATGGAAATAACTCATTTGCTTTGCAGATATCAACCATTTATAATCAACAAAACTAACAGTGGCTGTAGCCCAGTGAAAAAGACAAGAAAAATGCAGGGCAGGATTCCCACATCATCATTAAACTTACATTTACATACATTTTAAAATGCATCTTTCTCTCCCTTCCATCCTTACTGCAGAAACAGGAAAACAGTGGTTTCACATAGCTCTCTGAAATGACCAGGAGGGTGGACATGACAAAAAGAGTTCTTGTGTGAGCAGCATGTTATCAGAACTGCAACAGCAGTATCAGTCCTCTGTCTTTGTCCACACAGGACGAGTTCAGGCTCAGTATTGAGTGTGGGTCACCCATATTTTGGCAGCACTCAGAGCACAACGCACATGCACAGTGTGTCTATAAAGGTGTTGTTAAGGTGCGTTTTTCAGACGACCATCTGACTCATGTCTAATTTAATAGGTTTGCTTCGAGAGTATCCAGCTGTCTACACAGCTGCTAGTACGAGGATCTGCTAGTAGATGATGCCACATGATGGTTTGTACTGTGTGTAAATGCAACACCTATGCTTCAGTTTTATTTTTTGTTTTATGTGAATAACTACTTGACTAACTAACTGCTCAAAGGACAGATAACCTAGAGAGTACACATCAGAGATGTGTATATATATATATCTGATGAGTACATATATCTGATATGTACTCTCTAGTTATCTGTATATATACTCTATATATATATATACAGATATATATATATATATATATATATATATATATATATATATATATATATATATACATACATACATACATACATACATACATACATATATACATACATATATATATATATATATATATATATATATATATATATATATATATATATATATATATATGTATAGACACGTTGTTAAACAAAAGAAGATTGCTTCCAGTCCGAAAATAGGCTTCAGGTCATGTTTACACATCACACAAGCCTGCTTTAATGTACGCATATTAGTGTGGACATGATTTGGACATTGTATTGCACAGTCACTGGATTTTGTTATCTCATGTTTTCGTTTTGCTGATCTACAAGAAATGTGTATGAATGTCTACGAATACACTGCTGGAAACTTGTTTTCACTGAGAAACTGTGATGCTATATTGTCTAGAATCCATGCTGAAGGTTATTAACATAGAACAAGAGAGAGAAAAATGTTCTTTGTTGAATTTATAGTGCTGATTAGAGTCTATTTGTGTTAACTACAGTGCTGAGCAGGCAATATGTTTTGCTGGTGTGTGGACAAGGCTAGAAGCTAGGCCTCAGGCACACGTCGGTAGTCCGAGCCAACTCTCAGTGCGGCAGTACTGCAATTAGAAAGCACCAGACAGAAAAAAGAATGAGAGCAACAGGAACGGCTGAAAGAATATTTACACAATCATTCAGTCTGACAGTCACAGCCAAGGAGAAAACAGAGGCAGTTTTTATGTGATCTTATCCAGAAAAAGATTGAGCTGTCATATCTTTTGACATCCTGCTTGACTTTGTGAAGACACTGGTGTCAGTGACACTGATGACAGATATTCATTTGTCATTAATTGCATATTGTAAATTTGCAGCAACCCTTGCTAACGTGAGCCTTGATGAATATAGAAATAAAATTATTATGTAAGCTTTTTCATTGCAGCACCAACAACATTCTGATTTTGTCACAAAAAACATGTACAATATCTAGAGTACAAGGTAAAGTCTCAAAATAAATACATGCTATGCTGACAGGAAAGGGAAGGAAAGAGTGGGAGAGCATTGATTGACAGTATAAAGGGAGCACTGTAAAGTCCACTGACATGTTCCCAAGAGGAGAGGAGCATAGACAAAGGCAAAGAGATTTGCACTGCACTTGATATATATTCGGCCCCTGGAACTCCCCCTCCAGGAAATATAAACCTGTGAATTGCTAAACATTTGTTCCTTATCTCCTCATTGTGTGACCAGTGTCTCAAGGATCAGACTGACAACATTCACACTAGCCCAGGAGCAAATGAACCAAACACCAGAGTTTCTATGAATCAAAGTAAACAAGTTAGTTAAGAAAGCACCATGAGTTGCCTTATCCTACCCCAGCTTCTCTGCCCTGACCTTGACTTTTCCTTTACCTTAAAAATACTGCAGTTGCCATGTGGAGACTTTGCATAAAGTGAGAAGTGCCTTTTGGCATTGAACAGAATCCAAGGTTTTACAGAATCACCTAATATTGACAATGTCAGTTTGCAGAGATATACTCTGTTAGACCAGAGCGCTAATTTTGCCAAATGCTGTGGTTTCAGAGGAGGAATTGTGATGAACACTGAGCTGACAGTACCAAATACCATCCTGATGGAGGTTTTGTTATTGTCAAAGTGTTTTTTGACCTGAGTGGAGGGCAGTAGAGATACTCTGTGGATCTGCTGGCAGGGAATGCAAACTGGTGGGGGTCCAGACTGGCTGGGATGTGGTCTTTGATGTGCAGGAGAACCAGCTTCTCAAAGTAACAAATGGATTTAGAGCCACGGGGCAGTTCATGATGTGGTAATGAGAATATTCCCGAGAAGAGCTGCATGGTTTAACAATCGCTGTAGGGTGAACTTTTAATCCCATCACACGCGCGCACGCACAGACAAACACACACACACACACACACACACACACACACACACACACACACACACACACACACACACACACACACACACACGTACAGTATTCTAACTAACTCAGTTCTGGCTAATATATATGATACTTTCATACTTCTACTTGTACCTTTGTCTTTTAGGATTCTATGTTACAATGAATGCTGTAACTAGTACTAATGCAGTATAATATTGCCTCGTATTGTACATGCTCTTAATATTTATACAAAAATTTACTGCCCTGGTCATAAGTGTTGTGATTTGTGTGTCTTTATTGAAGTAAACCTTAAAGTTATATGTTTTTTATTGATTTGTTATCAAAACTGACCTTGACACTAATTAAATCATATGTCATGACTTTCGGAAGACATCAGTGAGAGTGATTACACACTTTATAGGCAGTATGCATTTCTTGGGAAAAGGGAAAGTTTTTAAGTAACCATAAAAGTTTAATCAGTGGTTTGATTTCCTCAGCATTTTTTGACAAATACTGTACAAAGGACCGGCAACAGGAGTGACTCTTGCTGTGTACATGGAGGTGTTACATGAAGCCACCCAGGAGCAAGTGGCTATTGTGGTTCTGGGCCAGTTGATAAGCCTCTCCAGGGACACGTTTCAACAGAATGACATTTATGATTTTCTTCAGGTAGCATGTTGCCCAGAGTAACAGGTGGATCACTCTGCTGACAAGTTGATGAGATTGGAAATTGGAGCTTTTGTCTGGGTTAGGTGCTGCCTCAGGCTGCATTTCACAGTCAGTACAGGCAGTTTTTTGTTTGTGCACCTATTATGTTACAGTACACATATTGTACAGAATTGTGTGCACAATTGCACAGGCACAGGCATATATGTTGTATTTCACCGCTATATATAAGAATATAAGTTGTAAAATATATATAAGCTTGGGTTGATAAGTTCTTGTCAAAGTATTGTTGTAATATTTATAGAAAATCTCATCCTGAATGCAATCAACAAATAATATGCTCTGACAATTACAGTTTTTTCCGATTGCTAAAACACAATCTTGCAAACTAGTGTGGTTTTATCAAAATACTTAACACAATTCACAAAACCACACACCCAAACAGCAAATACCTCATATATCCTGCAAAATGAAGCACTGCAACCAAAACGACATATAGCATTATCAAAATCAAACTTTTGCACCAGATGGCACACACTTCATTCATATTACAGATTTTTGTCTAACGAACTACACACTGTTGGGCATAATGAAAAGCACTCTCATCTTTAGCTTTGCCATAATACTAACATAGTTCAAACTGTAGAGAATTCTTCAGAATTCACACACACACATGCTGTTGAAACATTTATTTTTTTATTTTTCACCAAACAAGTCAGTGCAACATATGCACAGCAGATATATTTACATTGGACTGAACAAAAATATGCTCACAAAACAGTAAACTGAAAAAGAAAATTGCAGAAAAGAAATGCATCAATGCGAGAGGCTGGACAGAGAGTCCAGCCTCTCGCAGTGTCAGCCCATGGTTGATGACATGATCAACTAAGATTGCTCTGATTTCATTTGAAAGTTGTTGTCTTCTTTGGCCATGACCTCCTCTGCCAGCTCTACCTCTCACTCTTCCTCCCCCTCTCATTCTCACCCTCCCTCCTCCTCTTCCTCTCACCTGTGGTCTTTTAGTGCTTACTTCCTGATTGAAGTGGTAACAATTATGGCAACAATTGTTTGGCAGGTGGCACATATAGTGGCCAATGAGCTCATGTAGTGTTATTTTAAGTGGCAGTGTTTTGAAAAGGCAAACATGTGACTTTATTTCAGATTGTTGTGTCTTATGCAAAGAACTATGTTCAGTGCATTTAAAATGTGCCATTTTGAATTGCAAAATGTGTGTAAAGCAGAAAAGTGTTGTTTTGAGACTGAGAGTTTTGCTCGTGTCAGTAAAAATTTGGCTCTCAGTCATTTAGTGTGTTAGCACTGAAAAGCTGTAAGAGAAAAACATTGGTAACTATATATATATATATATATATATATATTATATATATATATATATATATATATATATATATATAAGCACATCCAATCGTCTCATTCAGCCTGTATGAAACAATTGGACAGGCTACCTGTCTGTCTACCAGTGTAGTACTCAAGACCACTTAAACCAACGTGAGAACACCCACAGAAAAAGAGTGAAGATTTTTTATTGCCATTAACTGACTTGATTCTGAGATCATAAATCTCATAAACTCATGACTGATCTGGTGCCTTGTGTTTTATTGTGTCTAACTGTTTTGTAATAACCTTTGTGTTTTATATTTTTCTTTCTGTCTTATCTTGTACATATTTTTTTGCTGAATTTGTGTTTGTATTTGTTGAGTTTTATGTATTTTAAAGTACAATCTAGGGACAGCCATTGCAAATGAGCTTTGGCTGTAACTGCTGTGATGTGTGTAGCAGGTTATGCTACATACACAAATAAACACCAACCTCCAGCACCACAACACTGAGGTGCTCTCATGATTGCTCATTCAGTGATTTTGACTCCTACTGCCTGGGGTGAGTTTGGATCTTTTTTAGTTCAGCTATTCATGAAGTGCGCAGGTGGTTGTATAAGTGGGCTGCTCACCGGTTGTGACCTGGATGCACTGACTTTGTAAGGCTCATACTCCTGTAGGTGCGAAAGAGACACAATTAAATGGCAGCAAATGTACTTTTGATGCTTGACTGTTCTCTCAGACATTGAGTTTTATCCCAGAAAACGTAGAGAAGGTGCTTATTTCAGCCACGAGCAGTGCCTGCAGCCTTTCCCTCAGGTTGCATATGCCTGAACAAACTTCAGGTAGATAGGGCGGACTGTCTTTAGCTTGAGACGTGAAACCCCACATCGCCATAGGAAATACTGGCCCTTTAAAAAGCCCTAATAAAAGACCAGAAATACTCCAAATATGTTTTTTATCTGTTGTGGATCAATAAACCTTTTTTCTTAAATTGCAACACAACAAAACGGCTTTGCTGCTTTTCATTTCTGTTTGCTCATGTTACCAGTAACTCACACCTGTCAAACATATATAAGCAAGGCATTTAGAAAAAAGGCAAGCGCCACAGTAAAATGGTTATTTCCTGAAGTGCAACGGGAAACAGGAACACTGGAACACAATAAGTCACATGATTTAGTCTTCACCAGTTGGATCTTATCACACTCTGGATATTTTAAGAATTATACCAGTGATAGGAAACTCTGTGCATCTTGCAGAAACAAATGTTAATAATGCACTTCATTTTCTCTTCGCCCCTTCATCATCAATGTCTCTTTTTGGTTTGTTTCCAAATCAAACCCATTCCAGTTCTGACTTATTGAAGCCATAACAAGAGAAAAACAAAACAAGCTCTTGAACATATTATCAGCAACAGGTCAGAAGCTCCAGTAAGAAAGCTGACAGATCTTGAGTTTGTCAGCCTTTGTCTGCAACTAATGACTAGATGTTTGTTGTTGTGGCATTGTAGTTTGCATGAAATATGTTCACGCTGCAGCAATGTCAAAGTACCATGAAGAAGTTCCTCTTTTTTTTTTACTGTAGCCGGGGCATTTACTCTCCACGAATATGAGTGACCTGCAACCTGTTAATCATACAGGGAGAGTAGCACACATGATTACAGCACACGCACACACACACACACACACACACACACACACACACACACACACACACACACACACACGCACACGCACACACACATGCAAACCCATTTGACCTCACAGAAAGTGGATAACTGTCAGACAGCAAGACATTCATTAAACCAGCTATGAATTCAGAAGTGATGTAGAAAGGGAGGATGAGACAGGAAAAAGACAGCAGAGCAAGAATGAGCAGAACCTGACAGGAAGAACCACAGAAGACTGAGTTGAGCCTCTGTTGAACAGATGTAAGTGTTGCTGAGGGAGAGAGAGGGAATGATAGTGACAGTAAGGTAAAGACACATGGACATGGATCAGGGCTTTCATTAAGGGAACATGAACATGAAAACTAAGACAGACAAGCGCTAACAATGACTGCTTGAACATTTTATAACAAACTTTTAGAAGGTTAGATTGGGATTGTGCATGCCATAAAAGTGTCTCTATATTGGATGTTTAAATCTGGAGTCTATGGGGACTTCTCTGCACCAGTAGTGATGCTGCCAGAGCTGCTATCTGCCAGAGCTGATAGAAGCATCTGTAACATGGAGCAAATAGGAGTATGCCAGATCCAACGGCGTACCAAGCATGTCAACAGTGTTACTGTAATTACTGTCACTGCCAGAAGGGGGAGACAATAGTTGAGCACTGCAGGTTCAACTAAGCCAACCTTTAATTCTCATGTTGCTATAACACTTCATTTACCCAAGGGGATAAATGGCAATCTTGTCCGAAAGGAAAATGCATGTGATATACTTGACTGTTGAATTCATACAGTCACTATTGCACGAGGGGACATGTTCTGTCAAGCATAATAACAATGATGGTCACTGTAGTTTGTTTGACCCAGGGAAGAAAGCCAGCCTCCTGTGTATACCAGCAGCATGTTAGAAGTGCCCGTATGCAAGAAAAAGTCAAGGTGCACCACATAAGTAAAACAAAAAAATACCAGTCAGTACTTATGTATTACAGAACTAGTCCACAGTGACCTGAGACATTTAATTTTCACTAATATTTCACCAAAAACACAATCTCTCCCTAACCTGAACTAAAGTGCTTGTGTTGTCTACACCTAATCACAGACTTGTCTGGACACAAACCCTGGTCCTACTAACAACTCCAGCACACTGTGTTTATACCTTCAAAGAAACGCTCTCTCAGGCAGCAATTATGTTGTTCAGCACAATGTAATTATGAAAACAAATTATTAGTAAAATATTTCTAGGAGACAGGGTTAACTACAGTGCAAAAAGTATCTCTTTAAAGGGGGATTTATAACAATTTGGAGCAATTTAAGTGCATTGATCACTTTTTATTGGCTATATGTAAGCACATTGTAATATCGTATGTCAAAATGATGGTCTCTAACTGCCTGTACAGACTGTTTGTATAAATTATTTAATCTTCTGGTCTGTGGATTTCTTTGTGAAGGAAATGGGTTGGTTTTCCTCCTACTGTCAAAGGAGAGCATTGCTTTAGTGCCTCTCTCTGCTCTGCTAACCGAGAGCAACAGTAGCTAATGTTACTGTAAACTGAAGTCTGCTAACATTGCACAACACAGAATTTCCACAGAGCCTCATTAGCCTTTTTTTAAGTGTGGAACTACACACTTAAAATCACATCATCAAAACTGACCCAGTGCCACTGCACCGGTTTAACTTCAGTAGAGATAATCCAGTATTAAGTCAAAAACTTTCGTGTCACCAATAAATACTGGGGGGGAAATGCTGTTTTTACATTACTGTTATAATGTTATTTTTGTGTAACAAATGTATTATTAGTTGTGTTGTTAGTAGTAAAAGAGCTAGAGTAGATTATAAAAGTTCACAACTTACAGCATCTCAGTATAGGGAAATAACTCAGTTATATGAAGACCAGCACTGACCACGAGTCAAAAACAACTTGTCCCAAGGTAACATACTCGTGAAGTTTACCTCATGTTGTGTTGGTACAAAATTTACCTGGATCAACTTGTACATGAAGACTTACATCTTCAGGAGGGTTGGGTGTTACAGATAGGGTAGGAGGGTCAGACAGTAGAGAGTCTGACTATGCATTGATGGTTTGGTCTTTTCAGAAACAATGAGTAAAGCTAGCCTTATCCTTTAACAGTTGTAATTCTGAAAAAAAAAAGAAAAAACAATCCCATTAAAGTTTGACAAAGCTTTTTGAAATGCATTTGGAGCAAGCTAAATCACCAAATTCCACAGGCAAAATTGCAAGAGGCAAATTATGTATTATGTGTATTTGTTATCATGTGTTAACAGCATTTAACCTTTGTTTTTGTTGTTGTGTGTAACTACTACTTGACACCTCTGGAAGCCTTAGCGTTGAGCCTTGTGTCTCATGCCTGGCAGCATATCCAAGCACAGTGCACTGGATGACATCAGGGTCAATTCCCACAGGATTCATCGAAAGAGGAAGCAAAGCAGCCAGCAGGGACTTTAGGGAAGGTGGTCTTCATGCATGTTATTTAGTGTCTTTGATGACATCACCGGATATCTCTGCTGCCCCAGAGAGACTAAAAAGAGAGAAAGAGAGGAAGTGTGATTGTGTCAGGCATCGAGTAATTAGCTAATGAGCTGGATTGTTCTGTGCAGAGACTGACTGCTATGTGAGGCTACATACTGATGTGCAACTTGAGCACAATCCTTTCTTTCTCACTGACTTGTCACTGATGACAAGTTCCTTTGCTCTACACTTAATTTGAAGCTGTCTTTCAAATGAGCTCAAAGCATCTCAGCCGATGAAACACACACACAAATGCAAACACACACACACACACACACACACACACCTCTCACATCAGTGTTAGGCCATGAAATATTTAATAAGGGGGTCACTAGGGCCCTCAGAATTGATGGATCAATGAGAGAGCCTGAGCGGAAAGTAATAAATAGTCCATTAAATGAATATGCACTGGATAGATTCTCCACTTTGTATTTACACATGCGTGCGCGAGCATCAAAAGCAATCCCCCCACATCTTTTTCTCCCTCATTCACATAAACTGACACACACGCACACACTAACACACACACACACACACACACACACACACATACACACTCAAACACACAAACATCTATCTTCTTCCGATCACGGATAGCTTGTGAGTAAACAGAGGATCATGGCTGCCATGTTCCTGCCTGTACACAGAATTGTAACTTGAGGGAGGACGGATGTGATATTGGCTGCATGAATTAATGAAACCTCATGAGGTTCTGTGATGACTCTTGACAGTGTTTGCTTCACCCGATCAATTCTTGTTACTGATCTGCCGGGCTCCCTCTCTCTGGAAACCACTTCCAGCAGTCTGTCTCCTCTCACACAACGAGGCTGCTTTCATGTGCATCATTTTGAATATTTTAGTAGAAATAACTCAGTAGGTTCTTAGAGTTTTGCAGAATCCCAACAACTATGTGTAAGTCTTACTTTCAGTGTTTAAGATTGATTTTGGATAGTATTTGGCTTCAAGCTGCAGATAGCTGACTGGATACTTTAAGCAAATACTCATCTATACTGCTGAAACTGATTATTCCAGTGTTTAGTCGTCAGTGTTTCCCCCAGAGGCTCACTCTTGCAGGACAATATAAGTCTCACTCACATGTATACCATGGAAATAGATTCTCAATTCATCAAAATGTTGTATATGAGAATTAATGCAAGTGACGAGCATCCTATTAAATATATCAGAGGTTAGCTATGTTAACTGGTCACTCTGCACGTTCAGTAATTATCTACTCACCTCCATGTTGATGGAAAAGTTTCATAGTCCACCACACATTTCTAGAGCTTCACAGCAAAACAGCATTGCAGCATTCTCTTCAACAACTGAAGTAGCTGGGGACTTTTTTTAAGATGTAAAAACACTGCTCCATAAAATGACTCCATATAGCTTGTTCAGCATACTCCAAGTCTCAGGATGCCCCTAGATCCAAATTGATTTGGAAAGATGTTAGTCACACCCTATACAAGTGCACCCACTTCAGACAGGGTGTATGCTAACACTTTAGCTTATCAGCTACAGTGAAGATTTTTCTTTTCAATTCAGTTGTTTCAAATTAGTTGTTTAGGAGAATGTTGCGGTGCTGTTGTCATTTTTGGTTGAACTTATCCTTTGAGCTCAATTAGGTCTTATTCAAGTCACAAATCAGAAGTTATGGAGAAAAATTCATAAATAAAATCACCTAATTATTCTAGTTGTTTACCTTCCACAGTCGCATTGATCACTCTCTCCCTTCTGTCTTCTCTTCCACAGACAGCAACTTTGTTCTGGGAAACGCCCAGGTGCAGTCGCTCTACCCCATCGTCTACTGCTCTGATGGTTTCTGTGAGCTCACCGGTTATGCCCGTGCCGAGCTCATGCAGAAGAGCTGTGCTTGTCACTTCTTATACGGCCCAGAAACAAGTGACCGGTTTACAGCTCAGATCCAAGGAGCCCTGGATGAAAGGAAGGAGTTCAAGACTGAGCTGGTCTTTTACAAGAAGGAAGGTGAGACTACATGCGGAATTTGTGCGTGTGCATGTGTGTGTGTGAAAAAGGCAGAGAAATATGACTGCTCTTCACAGAATCTTCCCAGATAAAACTTTATCATTAAAACATTGTCAGCTTACACTGAAGACCCAATTTTAGGAGCAAATGTGGGTATATGCTTGATCATTTCCAAGACGCTATGTTTCTTCCCACCCTGACAAAAACACTGACAACTGCAATCTGAATGTCTTTACCCTGGAAGGTCGGAAAGCATTTCTGTTTTCAGAAATAACCTTGTATGTGTGAACAGAGCCTAAAATGGGACACAAAATATGTGGTGATGTTCCATATCCCATGACACTTTTTTAAATGTCATTATTCCATTTAAATCAGGAGAGACTTAATAAATATTTATTGCAATGTGCACATCAGATGAGAAATAAAAGTCTTTGGTGATTAGGCCCATCATGACATCTATTATATTTAGGAGGGAGGGTGAAGCAGTGAGCAGTATAGGAAACCCCCCGATGCAGCTTAGACGCTGGTGGTGGTGATGGGATGGACACATCAGAAGGTTCGCTTGTGTGGCAATTCAGGCTGCCCATATACCACTTCAGAAGGTTTTTGGAAAACTGGCATCCAAACTAGAAATGAACCATGCAGTGATTTAATTGGGCTAGTCACTGAGGATTTGCATCTCATAATGTTCACTTACAGGCACAGAAAGTTTCGTTGTGAATGTGAATCACTTCTGAAGTTGTGAGTTAGCCCACATGCATGCTCCTGGAAAGTTGTCTCCAGACCACGGAGCAGTGCCCTTAACCCCAGCAGATCACTTTGTGACTGTACTGGACAGCTTGAATGTAAGTGTGTACGTGTGAACTGGCCTTCAAAAATAGAATGTTTAAATAAAGAAATGGATGCATAAAAGAAAAGAAAAGAGAAAACCACTCCAAAAAAAAAATCATGTATGACATGAAATGCTGCTGACAATACTGTAGATTGAATGCTATGCCAGATTCCATATGTACGCCTCGGATGACTGAGGGAGTGAATGTATGTTTTACAGAGCAATTTAATGTGTAAAGTCAAAAGAGCTTTTATCTCACAATGGCTACCTCATGTGTTTCGCCCCAAAACATCCCAACAACCAGTAAAGGAGAGTTTTTAATAAATGGATTGAAAACACATGCAACGTCATATGAATGCCATCCATTGATGAAAGTCTGAACTCTAGTAATGTGAGTGTGCTCACTTTGAGTGGTATTCTGAAGCCTCAGAGTGAGCTGGAGGCAGAGACCCACAGAGGCAGAGATAAAGAGTGTGTACGAGAGAGAAGGAGAGCCACAGAAAACCAGAGCAATAAAAAGCCTGGAGGGAGAAGAGGGCTTTGAAAGAACAGAGAGAGAAAATCTCCATTCACTCATCCACTTGTTATAAATTATAAATAAATCATAGTTTTGAATTGTGATAAAAGGGAGGCAGATGGGCAAGGAAGTAAAGGAGCAAAGGCCCAGTTCACAAATAAAAAATTGGAGTTAGAGTCACATATAGATGGAAGGGAGACCAAGCGAGTCATGGACACGTCTGGTCCTGTGAGATATAAGCCTCCAGCAAAGAGCTACACAGGGTTATAAATGCTTGTTTCTCTCAAACACACACAAATGACAAATTAGGAGTGTTTCATGCTTTTATCAGCACTCCATAAGCTGACATTAGCATTTTAGCTTTTCTCCAGGCGAGCAACAAGAAAAAGAATAAACAAATGTATCCAGCTCTCTCACTCCGATCGCAATACTTCTCTCACCAAAGCCTTGGGCACAATTTTAAATTTTGATTCCTGTTTTCTTCATTGCAATACATATACATTATATATTCATATCAATAGGATTCACAGGGCAGTAAATACACAGGAATTAATAAATATTAACACATCTCAGAAGGTATGGAAAATATTAAAGGGGCTCTGCTGAATTTGTTTGTTTATGTTCCCGGACTCCGTTTCTGAACTACCATTAGCTACTGTTGCTCTCTGTTAGTGGAGCGGAGAGAGGCACTGAGATGAGGCTCTCAAGAATGGCATGAAGTCACATCCTTTGGACTGTAACAGTAAATACAACCATAGTCCTTTATGAAGAAATCCACAGTCCTTCTGACATTAAACAACTTCAACAAATCATCCACAGGCTTGTATAGGTAACTATGAGAGACAGGGAAGGTCTCATTTTTCTCATATGGAAAGGTAGTGTTCGAATATTTATTGGCAGAAATGTAATATCATTTTCATAATTACATGTTCATTAGTGTATAAAATAATTGTGTTGTCATTAAGTTAGAATGAGTCTTTTAGATCTACAGAGGAGCAGAGTCTGCCATGTTGCACCACCACAGTCCTACAGTAGCTGTAGACAGACAAAGCAAACGCTTAATTTGGTAGAGCCTGTTGTGTTTTTCATGCTTTCAACAGCTGCTGTAAGAGAGGGTGAGGGAGGGGTATTTAGTTGGTTGCAGACTGCAACAACTAGATGCCACTGAATCCTAAATGCTGGACCTTAAAGAGTAAAATACTATACAGATACAAAAATGCATTCACCCGTAACTGTATTGTAATAAATATTTTAGGTAATAAGTGGTATACAGTGGTCATGATGTTACAACTGTTTTGTTTATAATAATAAATATACTAGAGAGGAGACGAAAAGTATTAATAAGCCGGGGGCCTTAACCTCAGCATCATGTCTGATAAGAGGCGAAAATTAGCCGCAAGAGCTGCAAGTGATAAACACTAATGAAAACTGCAGCGTCATCACTGGAATACTGATGGCACACATTCACATTAAAGACAGAAGCCAGACAGTAGTAGGTGGTAGTGGGTTTTTTGTCACGTGTCCATAAGAGCCCATGGCGCTCCCACACAGGCAGTTTGATGACCTTTCCTAGACATCAGCATAGCTCCTCCCAACTTTAAACTGGATAGAGCAGCCAGAGTAATTCTTACAATAACTTGTGAAATGACAAATGTCGCTTAATTACCATTTATGTTATTTTAGCAAAACAAAACTGTTATAACCCTCTGTCAGTAAATCTCAGTAAAATTGCTGCTGCAATCAAATAATGATAAGTGATGCATTTTAATGACAGCCTTTCATTCTCTATCCTCACACCCGGCTCATGGTTATGAATGAACAGACAGAACAGGAGACTGTACGTGCTGTCTAACCTGCTATTGTTTCCCATCATGTTCCAGTCAAACAGGGACAAAATCAGCCTGAACATGGTTGATGTTTTTATTGAAGCAACCCTCCCACTTGGTTAAATTCATTATTCACATTCATGATCCCCCATCGGGAAATTGTCTTGGAGTTGCAGGGAACAGTATGCAATGTGCCAAATTCAGCCCACAAAGTCACGAGTCAGAGATTACATGTAACAGAAAACCAAAACAGCTTGTTTTCACCTGATTTCATGCATTTACGTAGCAGCCAGCAGACGTTACTGCTCATGTTTGATAACCTTTCTGAAAGGACAGAGCTGGTGATATTCTAATTTTTCCCTGACTGTTAGCAAATCATTTGAAAAGACGAATAACTAACAATGAATTGATTCTAGTTGCAAGTACTGCCCGTATAGCAGCAGTTTGAAACATGTTCTTCTTCTGTGCAATAGACTTTACTGTTGTTTAGTAACTGTTAAATATACATCAGTGAGCCACACTGTTTCACTGGGTGACATGTTTCTTTACACACGCACTGTAGTTTATTTTGGTTCAATCCAGTTTACATTATCCTCGCAAGTGCATCAAATGTGAATTCATCTGCAGCTGAAAATAGTCCTCAATAAATGCTCTATTTACTCTCTTTGAGCAACTTAACACTAAAGCAGTCAAACCTATAGTGTCCAGCTGGTTAGGAAATAAGTATTTTTTAAAAGAATAAAAGTGTTTTTAAACATTTTTATCAATCCAAATTGTTAAGAATTGGGCTGAGTACTAAGGCACCGTCATTAACATTGTTGGATTTGTTTGTTTTATTTTTTTCTCATGGGATTTGCTCATAATAAGAGAAAAACAGACAAATGAGTTATATTATAACATCAAACTGGTGTGAAAATGTTTTCAGTTACATCTTATCTACTGATTAATTTACTGAAAGTGGATCCAAGCTCGAAGCTTAGCTGAACCTCTAGTGGTTTAACTGTACTGCCAGGTCCTGTGACATCACTGCTGGGTGTTACAGGTTACAGGTACAGCAAAGCTCCTTTTTGACCGAACCCAACCGCTCTCGTTAGTGTTGCCAAAATTCAACAAAAAAGCTGCTTTTCAGCCTTGTGTTTATCTCTAAAAACCAGTTGATGAGGTGCAAAATAGGTTTGTATGGTATTTAATTTGTTTTTCTACCAACAAATTAAACACAGCTGCATTGACACTCATCACTACAGACTCCTCTTAGCAATATCTCCCCAATAGCGGAGGGTTTAAATGATGCAAGTTCAGCATTGGTAACAAATGTGAGGTGCCTTGGCAAGTCATTGAGAAGAATCTCACATAGCAATGGTGGACTTGTTTTCTGCAGTTTTCTAGTTCTCAGTTGAAACTTGTGGACATGTGGAACTTGATTGTGAATCCGTACTTCCTGCATTCTCTCCACACTGTGCCTACTCACATGAGGATCTAGTGAATTCTGAGGATATAGTTAGAAAAAGCAGCTTTTCATCCAAGCTGAGTCACTTCATATGAATGCAGTCTAATTAGAGCTGCAGGCACATGGTACTTCTGAATGTAATTAATGAATGGTCACACATGGAAAAGTTCTGCGAATATAATATCCTCTCTACCGGTCCTATACAAATTATTTCTTCATGAATGATTTTAGCAACAGTATCGCTGAAACACACATCTTTGAGGACACAAAAATACTCAAAATACTCTAATACAAAATAATAGAATGTTATACAAACCATATGATCATGAAAGGGTTCTTATTGATATTGTGAAAAAAAGTCACTTCATCAAATCAAATCAATTCTAATTCCTTTACAGTCTGTACATTGAGATTGACTTTGAGTGAGGAAAAACTTGCCAAATTGAGAAAGTGATTGAAGAATGCTGAGGAAAAGCCACAGAGGAGGGATCTCTCTCCCAGGACGGAATAGATGCTGCATGTATGGAACATAATCATAGTTAAAACATGTCAGTGGCAGAATATGTGATGCATGGAAATAATATAAAGAAAATGTGAAGAGTTTGGATCGTGGACAACAGGGCAGGCCAAGTGTTTGATCACCTCATTTAGAGTCAAAGTGTTCTGAGGGCTTCTTTAGAACTGTCTCACTCGCATATACTGATCAAGCGCAACATTATGACCACTGACAGGTGAAGTGAATAACACTGATTATTTCTTCATTGTGGCACCTGTTTGTGGGTGGGATGTATCATTCAACAAGTGAACATGTTGTCCTCAAGGTTTATGTGTTGGAAATAGGAAAAAGCGTAACGATTTGAGCAAGTTTGACAAAGGCCACACTGTGATGGCTCAACGACTGGGTCAGACCTTCTTCAAAACTGCAGCTCTTGTGGGGTGATCCTGGTCTACTACGGAGCCCCGATCCAATAGACGAGCTACTGTTGCTCAAATTGCTGAAGAAGTTAATGCTGGTTCTGATAGAAAGGTGTCAGAATACACAGTGCATCACAGTTTGTTGTAAATGGGGCTGCATAGTCGCAGACCAGTCAGGGTGCCCATGCTGACTCCTGTCCACGGCCAAAAGCGCCAACAATCACATTTTCTTTTACATCACATGGATGGCCAGGTGCGTGTGCATCGCTCACCTGGGGAACACAAGGCACCAGGATGCACTATGAGAAGAAGGCAAGCCGGCTGAGACAGTTTGATGCTTTGAGCAATGTTCTGCTGGGAAACCGTGGGTCCTGCCATCCATGTGGATGTTACTCTGACGCGTACCACCTACCTAAGCATTGTTGCAGACCATATACACCCTTTTATGGAAACAGTATTCCCTGGTGGCTGTGGTCGCACTGTGCCACAAAGCAAAAATGGTTCAGGAATGGTTTGAGGAGCACAACAACAAGTTTGAGGTGTTGACTTGGCCCCACCTCGCAACTTACAGGACTTAAAGGATCTGCTGCTAACATCTTGGTGCCAGATTCCACAGCACACCTTCTGGGGTCTAGTGGAGTCCATGCCTCGACGGGTCAGGGCTGTTTTGGCAGCCTGATCAGTGTATACCTTTCATACGGGCTCTCTTTCTCCAAAGTGTATAGCAAACTGTCATCTCAGTCATTCTAAATGTTGCTGTGTTTCATGCTCAGGGCCACACATGAGAACATGATGGGGTGAGAGAGCAACTAATGTTAGATTAGTATTCAGGTTTTTAATTACTGTTGCTCCATTTGGGATGTTTTTCTCTTGACTGAGCCTGTTTACATACATACTGACACTATCTTGACTAAAGGAACATCAAGTGAGCTTACAGAACAATTCAATTAATTCACTGAACTTCACCATGTTATGAAGACTCCGAGGCTTCATGGACCTGCAGTGTCTAACTTTGGTTGGCAGGCTGTGATTGGACAGTTGATGTTCGAGGAGGATATTGGCTTAAGATCAGATGAATCCCATGCCAAATCATGAAGCTGTACCGAGGAGCAGCAGTGCTTTGAGTTAAATGCTTTGTCAGCATGATTACATACCCATTGTGACATGCTGGTATTAAGCAGGTATGACGATTGCAACATTCACTATCGTAGTTTACCGTTTTAGCAAGCTAACATTTGCTAAATAGCAGTTATTATTATGGCTGTGGCTCATGTGAGTATCAATAATTCTGAAGGGATTTTGTCATCAACCAAAGTATTTGACAAATTGTCAAAGAGGACTAATATAATAATAATATTTACATTATTCAATATAGATTAACAAACATTTGGAGTTGTTCTGAGAAATAAGTTCTTATCCTGATGTGTGTTTGTTTTGTTCATGAATGATAGCAGTACATCATATGTTATGTCCATTTGGCTAGGGAGGATGTATTGACTGTGTATGTTTGCATTTGTGTTCTGTCCAGGTACACAGTTCTGGTGTCTTCTGGACATTGTACCCATTAAGAATGAAAAGGGTGAGGTGGTTTTGTTCCTCGTGTCCCACAAAGACATCACTGACAAGAAGAAGGACCAGGATCCTGAGCAAGGACCTGAGACAGGTGAGTTTACATAAATAACACTTGCTTACAGTTCTGGTAATGGATGTAATGGTGAACATGTCCTCAAACACCTTAAACATTCATTTGTTACTAGAAACCAAAAAAAATGAAGCACATGAAGAAGTGTGTATTCTCATTTGTCCTGTTCCAGGGTTACCTGTTCTGTCTCTTTGTTCCTCATTTGACACTGTAATCTTAAAATGCCCATCTAGAGTTCATAAAGCAATGTTCTGCATCTGTAATGTACTAATGGGTATGGTGGAGAATTGAAAAACACGCATATAATGAGGTTATGATGCTACGTTTTCTGATGTAACTCATCATACCATCTTTATATTTGCATGTTATTTTGAAGCTGATTCAAATGCAAAAAAAAAAATAAACAAAACTCAATCCCCCATGACAACCCTGTCATCTTGGCAGGAACCTCTCAGCTGTGCCTCTGCAGTTATTATGATTTCAAACAAACAGCAATTAAGCATCAATTACTTATTTTCATCTGTTTTTCATCCTGCCTCTTTTCCCCAGTGTAAATCTCACCCTGATTAAATAAGTGTCTGTCAATTTGAATATTGCATTAATATTAATGACTGCTTCTATTAAACGCACATGGTGAACCATAAACATTCTGTCAGCGATGACACAGCTTGCTACCCAATATGATAATGCAGATAGTTGAAATTGAAATTACCTGGTAGTATCTGTGAGTTAATTGGAGGCAGTCAGGAATTATTGGTTGGCAGGGAGTATGCAGACGTCACTGACAGCTTTCTTATACAATTACTGACAAGAAGAAATGAAAATACATAGTGGAACAGTGTGATATAATCTTATGTCCAAGAAAACTTTTCAAAAATCAGAGTGAGACTGTCCTCCCAAAAATGATAGCAGCAGTCATTTTGACAAGTGCCACTGAACAATATATGGTCACCTCCAGGTGACAGAGTTCTTTAGCAGCTATCATAGTTAAGATGGGCTCAATGAAGGAAATCTTCCATTTTTTATTTATTTTTTTTGTTTTGTTTGCCAGATTTGAAAATGGTCACATGTAGTTCTGCAGTCAACCATTTCCTGCCAACAGGTGTGTCACATTAAACATTAAAACACTTTCATATGTCATGCTAGCAGGCGCGGACACACAAGGTATTTTGTCTTTAATTTGGATACTTGCTAATCTTGGTATATTTGAAAAGAAAATTTGTGTACCTTGAAGGCGTAGTTCTTTCCTTTAAAATATCCTATAAAAATATACACTTGCTGCCAGGTTAGTTCCTCCATTAGACTGTTGCTAAATGTCAATTTAGTGTAACCCTTACATCGCATCCTACCAGTAAGAACATTATGTAGTTGTAAGTGCAATGGATCTTCACACACTGACCCTGCACAGTTGTTTTAGGCTTGTCAATCTGTTTGTTTTGTGTTCTCCTGTGAAAACAGAGTGAGAACTCCCAGCATGCCAGTCTGAAAGAGCAGACTGAACATCTTTAAAGCTTGTTTTGAGTTTGTGATGGGAATGTCTTGAATTACTGTGCGGTGTGTTCAAAAACTCAATATTTTGCAATCATGCAGAAGTTACACTGCAAAACAGTGAATACACAGTTATTACAGACGTTCAGTTCTTACTTTTAAACCTCTAAATGATGTTGCCTTCCACACGCAGATGTCAATACAGAGAATTTGAGAGCTGAATTCCGACACTGTAGAGAGACGGGGAGAGAAGCTGAGAAATCAGGACTCTTAGGATGAAGTGGAGTGCTTCAAGTTTTAGTTTCTTTAGATTGGTTTTCAGAGCTGCTGTTTGTCAGGCCTTCTGATGGGGAAAAAGCAGCTGCTTGAGACCACTTACCCAATGTTCCCTCCACTTGTTCAGGCTCTTTCATTTGGCTCAATATCTCATTACCTTACCATCAAAATAGTAAAAGCTGGCTTTCATATACTCTGTCTTTGTTTTACACACTGCATGAATTATTGTATTTTAAATGTAAGCTACCAAATTAGGAGTGTAGCAAACACCACAGGGGGCAGAGGACAGACAGCAAAACAGACTGAAAGGGAGACAAGCGAGACAGAAGAGGATTTAAATGTTTTTTTTAACACATGCCTTTTTGATTATAAGCATCACATTCAGTTTTCTATTTAATTTAGCACCTCTGGGTGTTGGAAGAAAATTTCAGTTGAAAAAAGTTAAACAACTTAGAAATTAAAGTGAATAAAGACAATTGTGAGGCGATGATTTGACACCACATAGTTAACCGAGTGGCAGCTCACTTTTAGCACTTAGCTCAGCGTGAGATGCCTTTTCAAAATCACAGAATCAGTTAGGGAGGTGGAAGGTGAGCGAGAAGGACAGAAGGAGGCTGGGAACACATTAACAAGCCAATACATTTAAGGAAAGAGACTTTGACTGTAATTATGCTGAATATATCAAGCTTTATACTCATTAACACATGCTGCTATGTGCCACAACTTACTCACTCAGGTATGTGTAACGGTTGTAGTTAGAAACAGGTGGATGCCAAACAGGAAGTGACTTGAAAGGAGAATTTACAGACATAACACAGACCACAAACAGGCCACCACAAACTCCAAACAATAACAGTATGCATACTGTGTTAATTGACTGTATTAATAATTGAAAATGTATAGTCAGCCCATTTTACCCACTGGCACACACAGGCTCCCCTAGAGACATACTGTACATTCTGAAAAGCAGCAGTATCAGTAATCACTGCATAATGAGAAGAATCTCCCCTAAGGTATGTAAATACCATCTCCATCTTTGCAAACCTCGACAAGCGTGTCGAGCAGTCGTGGTGAAAATGCACACCAGCCTTCTCTCTACACATGAAGTTGGCTGAACACATTTAGCGCTAGCTGGGACAATGACCCTGAGACCTCAGCTCTCTCAGTCTCAAGAGGTCATGCTGATATTCTCTCAGCGTGCTCCAGCTGCCTCCTGTCACATGGAGCAGGATGCCTAGTGCATTCATTTCTCCCTGAAAGCAATAGTTCACCACTCTGGAAAAATTACAATCACCACTTAGCGAATAACATAGGCTGGATCTTTTCCTGGGCTGAACCAGGAGCATTCTGGGGCCTGCAGTGTTATCAGTCTTCCCATCTAACACTTGGCAAAAAAGTGCACTTACCAAAATGTCTAACTATCTCTTTCAATGCACAGTATGGATTGTTTTTTTTCCTGCCAGGGCTCTCTCAATCAAAACAAAACAAAAGATACAAGTAGTGTTGGATCATGGGAGCAGTTATCTTTGTTGTTAAAAAAACACTATTGCCGATCAAAATCTATTTAGGCGCACTAAGGCAGAAATCTTCACAGACAAAATAATGTATCAAAGTTTTATTCATATTATGTTTGTCATGTACAGAGGCCTCCGTCTTCACTCTCTCACTCTCTCCCAGAAAGTCTTAGTGACAGTCAGCCTGAGGAAATGCACCGTTAAGTTGAAGGAAATGAGAATTCATGTGGGTTTGAAAACATTTTGGATAATGTAAGTACACAACCCAACAAATATATAACAAAGGTCTATTTTTTTTCTAATGTTTTATTGCAGAAATTACACATTTTATATGTTTATGGTGTAAGTGACTTGTACAACATAGTATCCAACCAGGTTTTAAGGCAAAAGGGTTCTTAACTGTCCAGGATGGCCAAACTCTAACATGAGGTGAAAAGCTGTCATGGGGCGGAGGCAGTCATACATGTGGAAACTTTTTGTGACACACAGAAAGTGACTTCAATTACAGTGCATAGAACAGAAAAGGGGAGCATTTTCACCGCTGCACAAATTACAGTGTGAAGTGGATGTAATCGTCTGATTGGTGGTTTCATAATGTAATAGAAACCTTTGGACACATCCCCCTGATTTTGGCATTGAAAGGTTGTGAGTAGAAGGAGTTTCAGAAATTATTTAGCAATCTAACAAGCACTTCATTTGAAGTATTCTGGAACCTTTAAAGTCACACTGCGGTGACACTAGCTGGGTAAATGAGCATGTTGAGGAAGAAGTCTTCTTCCACATTGGAGCCCTGATAGACTATCATTACTGAAGCACAGAAAGTCATAAACCTGCGGGTTACATTCAGGTTTCATGTTCTCCGCTATTTCTAATAACAAAGAACAGGAACCTTTCGCTAATTGACTGCAGCCTACGCAAAATCCACTATTCCCTTTTACGAGATGACTAAGAGAGTTGAGTGAGGCCAGCTGGTTCCACAAATATACAATCAATAGTTTATTATGAGGGCCCCTCTTCTGGTCGACTCTTAATGTCTGAAAACCTCCTCTTCCCAGCGGTCCAAAGCTCCTGTGCCCACAGATTAAAAACCAACAGTTTTAGGGTGCTCTGAGCTCCCAGTTCGGTTCGGGCAAAGTCAGCTAGCTGCACGGCTAACTGAGCTAATTAGCTAACAGCAGGTTTAGTGTGCGATTAACTTGGCAGCAAGCAGCACTATCTGTTCATCAGGAAACGCCATAAATCATGGAGAGTTGAGGCAGAACAGAGGGAAAACCATAGCCTCCTCCTTCTTTTTCACAAGAATACTCTGCTTAAATGTAGTTTAGCAAAGAAACGTTTATCTTGTACATCTGTGAAAACAGATGCTGGTGTGGATAAGACTATACCGAGACACACCTTGTTTATGCCAGATATTTGTTGGTTGTACTTGTGAACAGTCGCAACAACAGTGGTTAGTTTCTCAGTGCCTCATCTGAAACATTTGAAGTCCGCCCTACAATGAACAAATCAAATTTACTGGCTGAAAATGAAAATGATTTGGTTACAAGGGTGGGTATTTGCCAAGCATGACATCATATTATGGAAAGACAGAGGAACAATCATAATAGGAAATGTAAGGTGGAAATGGAGAGAACAAGAAGGGATTTTCTGTCTTAATGAAGGCTTTACAGAAAATACCTCCCTTCATCTACTGTACATACTTCAGACCTCTTTCCTTCTTTGGCCTGCACAGTGACTACTTTATGTTTCCTGATCTTATCCTTTTCTTTTTCAATAAGTGAAAAGAGGATGGCAAGAATAAGATGCTGGAGGCTTGTAGCTTTTATTACTGATTCTGTCCTGTAAATACAGATCTGGATCTCTGCCCAGAGCATCAAATATTACCTCAAGAATACCTTGTTTAGTCAATAAAGAGCCAGACAGGCAGCAAGCAGGCTAAATAAAGGCCTAAAAACCTACCTTTTCAAGAAAGCCTTTTAATAGTCTAGTTGGAGACGTTCTCTCTCCAATCCTTGTTTTATTGATGTAGCACTTTGAGAATGTTTCCTCAATATAAAGTGCATTACAAATAAAATTCATTATTATTATTGTTAAATCATATGACATATTTATACTAAAACTTAAACTGTTGTACTTCAGAACATAGAACCGTCACAGAAAAGTTGTGAACTATTATATAGGGAATTCCACTCTCAAACATGCCAATGAACAGTAATGGTTTGACCCATGTGAGACCGCATCATGGCGTAATTTGATTTTTAAGATGGTTTAAGACATGTTTCAGGTTTAAGATTTCACTGCCTGTGACCTGTGAAAGATAGCTACTGGAGTAGTAAAGCCATGTTTGGGTTAACACAGAGCTTTGTTCAGTTCTTGCCCTGTGCTGTGATTGTGAACCAGCATGATACGATCTCCTCCACAGATGAGGAGACAGGTCTGGAGGTGCACCAGGTCACTCGCCCCCCAGGCTTCAACGCCAACCGGCGTCGCAGCAGAGCTGTTCTCTATCACCTGTCGGGACATCTGCAGAAACAAGACAAGAGCAAGCTCAAGATCAACAATGTGAGTTTTCTCTGTATGTGTCTGCACTGGTACATCTTCACTTCAGTGAAGGACGGGAATCATTCTGTGGTCAGTGACTGCATGAGCGCATTATGCATTTTCCTAATAAGATTTGTGGTTGCCAGAAGATGTATCTCATGCCAAACTAGTCCCAGAATGCCTCTCATGTAATCATTATTTTCACTTTTGAAACTTTAGACGGATGATTACATTCAAGTCACAGAAGTAAAGATATGCTTTTCTAAAGTATAGTAAAAGACGAACTTCAAAAACCCCTACAGGTTCTTCAACAACAAAAAAACAGATTCTTCAAAGACTCTTTATCCAGATGGAATTCCTGCTTTGCAATAAAAAGAAGTTTGTTTAATTGTTTCCCAAGTTACAACACAAATACTTGTGTGTACAAATACACTACCTACCAACAAGGGTAAGCTCTGCAATTATGTCTTGTATTACATTATCATATGATGCAACACACACACTGTGCATTGTCCACTCATAGTTCAACACACCACAAAGATTTCAAGGCTCGTAGCCAGGGGAACATCACTGTTGCGAGACAGCATTGCAGTATTTGTGTGTCCACTACACAATATAGCGAGCAGCACACAGATGGTGTGAAGGTCATCAGGAGTGTAGTCTCTTCTGTTTGGCTCTGGAGTAAGAGCTCTAAGTTATGCTCTAAAAGAATGTATTTATTTTAAACAGGGAATTTATTGGTTGTAGGAGTGGTCCTAGTCCTCTTACTGGCTTCCACTACATGGTCCACAGTCTGGAGCCAAAATATGTTATTCCATCCGAGATCTTTTTCACACTTAAATTGATTCCAAATCTTTACAAGGAGACAAAGCCTTCCATGCAAGAGTCCCTCAACTCTGCTCACAGGGTAGTACTAACCTGCGATGCCTGGACATCCAAAGCTACAGTCTCATATGTGACCGTTACAGCTCATATGTCAGCAGTTAATGGAAGCTAATGTCCTACGTACTTCAGACGAGAGCTATGGAAGATAGCCACACAAGCACAAATATGTGTGAGTTTCTTAAAGCAATGGCAGACCAGTGGGGAATAGAGAAACACGACCTGGTTCTCGTCACCAACAATGCTTCTAACATGAGTCTGGCTGCTGAGCTTGGCAACTTTCTTTTAACAGTGGAAGACTACATTTAAACAAAGTAAAAAATAATAATTTGGATATTACAGTTACACTATACAATATTGAAGGTGCAGTGAGGTGTTACTCAAAAGAGAAGTAAGATAATTCAGCAGCTCACTGATGAAAATCGAATCGATAATCGTTAATAATCGAAAATCGATTTGTAATCGAATCGAGACTTCAATAATCGGAATCGAATCGAATTGGGAAATTGGGCTGATTAACCACCCCTAATTGGTTGCATATGAAAAATTGTTGAGAAAGTAATTCAAAAAATCAATAGGTCTAATACAAATATCCAGGTGAAAATCATATATTAGAATATAGCTTTTATACAGATACCTCTGCAGTTTTCTTCCTAAATGTCCCCTAGAGTCATTAAAAGCATTCATCCACAATATTTGACATAATCTTCTCTCTGCTATTTCCATCATTCACAGATCACTCACATCACATCATTTGAAATAAAAGAGGGTTGCAGATCAAACTGACATCTGCAAAATACTGAAATATAGATTTGTACCATTGACTGTAAAAACAGCTCACAGAACCATCATGACATCAATCACAGGTGTCTGTACAGCCAAAATGAAGCGCATCACCAGCTGTCGCCATCTTGGCAGTCCCTGACGCCCAGCTGGGCAGAGAGATTGTGTGGGGTGAGCTGACTGAGGCCCGGTTATCTAAAAACACAAACCAAGATAAAAGCTACCAAGCTAGTTGTGTTCAACTAGAAAGAAATGTGAATCACCTCACTTTATAAGATAGCGAGTAACAACAGGCACAAAGGGTGTGTATGTGTCCCTGTTTGAGATCAGTTTAATGTTAGCTTCTGACCAAATTAGCACTCACTGGAGATTCTGGATCTTCCTGGCATCCTTCAATGTTTTTTTTCTCTTTCCTATCTCCTCTCTGTCCGTTCATATACACTTCCCCACCATTCAGCAGTCAGATAAGAGAGAATTATGGCACATTACAGCGGATTTCAACCACGCCTCAGCCTGTTGCTGCAGACAGCCTGAGAAGTGACACTTGAGATGAATCCACTTTCTAATGCTGTAAATTTAAACAACAAACTGTGCTCTCAACTATAAGCGTTCATTCCGTCAGAAGCTCCAGGTTCTGCCCTCAGTTCTTTCCTCCAGAGCTCCCCAGCTCTAGCAGCTGTCTGCCAGTAAACACTAATAGGGTCTTTCATTAATCTAATACACTGGCGTCTGTCCCTCCACTCCATTACAACCATAAACTGCACAGGAAGCCTTATTATTTGTTCGATATTTGCATGAACACCCCAACATGATGGAGAGGTCGAGTTATGTGGCTGGAATGAGGTGAAGCCGAGAAGACAGTTCCCTGGCTCAAAGCCTTAATATGATTTAAATTAGTTCATGGTGTTTTTATTGTGCTCATTTCTGCATCATTAAAGTTGGGCATTTGAGGACGGGGTATTCTGTGGAGCCAGCTTCAAGTGGCCGTCAAGGTACTGAGGGGACTTTTTGGCTTTGTTTTGATTTGTACACACTGTAATTCAACCTGACAAACAGTAAAGAAATCATTTCTATTACTCATCTGGGTTTTCAAAATGTCTGCCTGCTCAACATGAACTTGAAGAACTTTAGTGAGAAGATGCTTTATGCAGGTGTGTGTGTTTTTATGTGTGTGTGTGTGTGCGTGTGTGTGTGTGTGTGTGTGTGTGTGTGTGTGTGTGTGTGTGTGTGTGTGTGTTTGAATGAGAAAGGAAGTAAAAAGTGGAACCTGGAACATGATTAAGCGAGGATGCCGCTAACCTCTCTCTCCCTGTCGTCCGATACAGAACATGTTTGGGGACAAGCCTCCAATCCCGGAGTACAAGGTAGCAGCCATTCAGAAATCTCGCTTCATCCTGCTCCACTATGGAACCTTCAAGGCCGGCTGGGATTGGTTGATTCTGCTGGCCACCTTCTACGTGGCCGTCACCGTGCCCTACAACGTGTGTTTCACGGTGGTGGGAGGGCGGGATGAAGGGAGCAGCAGCGCCCCGCGAAGCCCGCCCAGCGTCAGTGACATCCTTGTAGAAATCCTGTTTATTTTAGGTGAGAAAGAGTGCTGGGTTTTTAACAAGGTTCACTCTACAGGGTGCTCTCTCCACTAAGGTTTCTGCCACAACATGGTGTAAGTCTACAGACAAAGGACTTTTTTCATGACAAACAATCTGTGAGAGGAAACACACCTGAGCACACATTCAAGCTGATGTTAATGCTTGTTTGAGGAGTGCTTTCTTTTATCAAACACCAGCGCTAGCTTCAGTAATTAACATAATTATTGTGAAGACTGGTTATTTGTTCAAAGTGGTATTAGCTGCCCCTGATGGGAAGTCAGTAAACAGCGTAGATCAGAGAGGCTCATCAGTCATACTGTAATAAAAGTTTTGTTGAAGATTTTAATGATGCGCACACAGCAGTGGAAGGATATGAGCCATATACAACAGACCATTATGTCTCATTGCTAACTCATTTTCTAGAAAACAACAGGATTCTCTGTCCCCAGTCTTGTCCATCTAAGTGTAGCAAAGTTGTATGAGTGCTCTTCAGTGGGCAATTTGCCTTAATGAAAGAGAGTGAACACACACCCTCCATCAATAACCTTCAGCAATGAAATTATATGAGCCACTGAATAGAATGGCTGACTCTGTCAGTCGATATTCCATTAGTTGAACTAATAGGCCAGCCTGTTTATCAATGCATTCACTCAGTGAACAATAGTAAATTGAAATGCACCATCAGGCTTCCGATTATTCGTCCGGATGTGTTAATAAGTTCCTTTTCATGAATTAAATACATCCTAAAGACTCCTATTGAGACATGAAGGATGGAATAGCGAGTTAATTCAGAGCCACACTGCTGGCTTTGTCATGTCTTAGCCAACAAATTGCTTCTACTGTATCTTCAAGCTGTTTCAGACTTCGCTTTCTGTTGAAGCCTGGACAATACTGAGACAGTGTGAGACTTGATCCCGCTTGACATGGGTAATTCAACATAATGAAAGTTTTGTCACTTCGGCATTATAGTTGTGTGTTGGACAGATACTAAAATGTGTGTGAAAATTATTGGGATTTTCAAGGAAAAAGATTTAAGGTTTATCTGTTGAAAACGTGCTTATATCGGCTATGTGGTGACACAACCCACTCTGGAAGACAACCGGTGAGGATATATGGAAGTCAGAAAACATGGTCACAGTTTCCTTTTTCATTTTGTCATTCTTTTTTTTTTTTTTGTCTTGACATGGACGTTTGGGCTTCAGCGTGCAGGAGGATGTCTTTGCAATCTGCTTGAGCTTAAATCTAACACATGTATGCATGAGAATGATTGTGTGACATCACAGTTAGTATGAAACAAATCCTGGTCCCACATGTGGTGTGCAACCTGTGATGTAGAAACACAATCCCTTTGAACTTTTGACCCTAACTCTTGTGTCCTGCTGTTAAACTTTCACATATTCAGTGATTGGATTGTTCAATGAGAAATATTTTTAATGAGATAATTGAACTTGTCTTTGGAAAAACCTATCCACCACAGATTACTAATCAAAGCAGAGGACTTTTATATGTCAAACATGTCTGAAGGCAATGTTTAATTACTGGGTTTCAGTAATTATTGTATTGGAAAAAGTGAAAATCAGTGGCTCGCTGGAAGGTAATGAATCAATCTATAACCTAATTGTAGGCTTTTAAAAGAATCACTAATGTATTATTAATGTAAGTGCCTGAGAGGTTTCCTTTTTGCTCCGCCTAAGAGTTTCTCAAAAAAACATTTTTTTCTAAAACCAGTTTTGCAATTAAAAAAAAAGTTTCCTGGATATTCTGTGCGTGAAACAGACCTTTTTGGAGGGTCATCGTTTTTTTTTTAGTTTGCCAAAACATGCTGAACCTGTAGTATGGTCCTTTAAGTATGCAGGTGTGTTGTTGTTTATGAGCTGCTGACATCTGTTTTCTGTTCTCATCAAAGTGACTTCCGTGTGGGTCCCTGGATTACCATTGCTCTGCGTGTCATCATTGCCGTGCCTCAATGACACCTGCACTATCTTGTTGGTATTTCCTGCTGTCAGCTTCCGCTCTTGTTGTCCTCCTCTGCAGACATTTTGCTGAACTTTCGAACTACTTTTGTGAGCACGTCGGGTCAGGTAGTGTACGACGCCCGCTCCATCTGTGTTCACTACGTCACCACCTGGCTCTTTGTCGATCTCATTGCTGCCCTGCCCTTTGACCTGCTGTATGCTTTCAACGTCAGCGTGGTGAGTCTCCTCTTTGTGTGTGAATGTGTGTGTGTGTTTGTATGTGTGTGTGGACATTTGTAAACACAAATGTCCATTAATGTCCATACACTAACAATGACGTCAAACAGTGTGTGACAGGTTGACAAAGTGTGTGACAAATCAAGCTACTTGACCTTTTTTTTTTCTAGGTAAAGAAAAGCTCTCAGATTCATTCCATTCATTATCCACAGTAACACACAACTGCCAATGAGCCACATTTGGAGATGAAGAATGAGTGCATGATGTTTTTGGCTCCCTGGTGACTTTATTAGATCAACATTCCATTCAAAGTGATGCTCATCAGACAAACAAATGGCACAGAGCCAATCTGATGTGTGCCCATACTGCAGGTCTGATTCATTTGTTTCACCATGCTCAGAATCCTAAAGATGAATTGAAGATGGCTAAATTACACTCACTCTTAAATCTAATTTAGAGTTTCATTTAATGTGAGGCATAAATTCAAGACATTTTCAAAATAAAACTGTCAGCTACACTAACACATTATTAATCACACATAATGAATAAAGATGTTTTAAAGCATACTTGTTAAATGTGACACTTGGGGATCATAAAAATAGCTCTTTTGCAGAATGGTTCCTTTAGATTTGAGAAATGATGTGGAGACAGGTGTGTGTGAGCTGACGTGCTATGCATCTATCTGTGCAGTACTTTGGGGTCCACCTGTTGAAGACGGTTCGGCTGCTTCGGTTACTGCGGCTGCTGCAGAAGCTGGAGCGATACTCCCAGTACAGCGCTGTGGTTCTCACTCTGCTCATGTCCATGTTCGCCCTGCTGGCCCACTGGATGGCCTGTGTCTGGTACTTCATAGGTCGCAGGGAGATTGAAAGTCCTGGCTCCTGGGATAGCGGTTAGTACACACTTTGTTCATTCATACGCCGTGTTGGAAAATACAGTGTTGGACAGCTACAAAAATTTGTTATTTTGCTATGAAAACATGTTCTTATTCTTAACTATTCTTATTCTTATATTTTAAGTATATATTGTTATATTTTAAGTAGCTTTATTGTGAACTATACCTAACTACATACATTAGTGCAGACAAATGACAGAATAGTTAAAATGTTAAATTTGTTGCTCCAACGTCTGCTGGTACAGCGCCAGATACTTCTGTATCTTTTTCCATGTAGTTGCAGGGTGAACAGATGCTGTGTAGATGGTACCCGTGATGTTCTTGGTGGTTTTAATCACCGGCTGTACAGCCTTCCTGTCCCGGGCCATGCATGAACCATGCCAGTTTGTGATATTTCCAATGCTTTCTATCTCTCCTCCAAACTTGGGACCAGAATTTAACCATCTTAAGTTTCCTTAGGGAGTAGAGCCTATTTTGTGTTGTTTTTCTTACCAGGGGGATGATTTATGAAGACCATGAAAGGTTCAACTGTTATAGATGCGGGTCTGTGTCTTTACATCCTTTTTCAGCTGTCCTTTCTTTCTTTCTTTCTTTCTTTCTTTCTTTCTTTCTTTCTTTCTTTCTTTCCTTCAACCTTTATTTACTTTTGATTTTTTTTAATTTTATTTGATTTTTTATTCATTTATATTATCATTGAGGGTGATCCTCATTTACAATGATGCTGAAATTAAACCATGGAAAATATAAATATACAAAACAACCAAACCAAATCAATTCAAATAGTCACCATGGTAAAAACCACGTAGATCAACAAACAGTCAGTTAAAACAGTAACAGGCAGGATATGGACAATTACTCTGTAAGCTCTGTCCTCAAGAAAGGATTTTAGTGCTACCATATGCTGATTAAATGAGATCTTATCTTATTGCAGCCCAGGTTTATGGTTCATTATGACAGGTTTTCATATTAAAATCAGCTTTAGCCAGCTTTACCCCATCTTGCTTGAAAGACCGATCTAAGAGGACACATATCCAACCTCAGCAGAGTGATATCAGATATCAGTCACAGAAGCATGTATGCAGAAGGACGGCCCAGACATCTCAATTTTCTGCACAACTGATGCTTTTAATAAGACACAGCTTTGTTGATGTTCCACAAGCATCTCCCAGTGGAGAATCTCAAATCCTGCGGGTGACATGAAATCCTGGCAGACAATCTGATAAACTGTGAAACACGTACAAACAGACAGGCCATTTCCTAGGGAGCACACTTGTATCCTTCTGACTGTGAACTAAGACAGAAATAGTATTTGTGTGTCTTTCACTGTATTCTATCTAAGCAAACACAAGCATGTTGCTGAGTCATTGATTTGGACCAACCTATCATCATCCTTTCAGCAGCCTACATAATGTCAGACAGTAACACTGCAGTCCATTCATGGCATCAGTCCCACAGTATACTTTTCAGACAGACGAGGAATCAAGCAGACAACAAAACTCAGTCCGACCTTTCTGTGACACCAACTGTGATTCACAATCGAGGTCTGATATCAGCACATGTACATAGGTTCCACTGCTTTGTCTGTCAGTCAATACGCTGGTAGTTGGGAGACATACAGTTTTTGTCTGCACGGCTATCAATAATTCAAGGAAAGTTGAGCCAGGGCGGTCCAAACAACCCCTCACGGAGCTGTAGTCACCACACACATAAGCCACAGTCTGATGAAGTGAACAGACGAAGAGGAAGAAGTTGACATGACATAACATGACGTCTGCATTTCAGCAACACCTTTAGTGGGCAAACATGAGCCAACTACCACAGCTGCAGGTGATGGTTTGAGACACCTGACAGTCAAGCAAAAGGAAAGAAATATAAAGTACCATTCTTACATTTTAAATATGCTCATTTTGAATAGCACCACGCCAGAAGGCATTGTCTAGCACCGGTTAGAGGAGCTGCATCTTAAAACATAAGGCAAAATAGCTGATATTCTACATTTTTCATATTGTCAGCACACTCCATGACACGACCAAAACCAACAGTGTGTTACATGGTTCCTTTATTCTCTCAAGAGTCCCTACTCTGTGACAATCAGCATCAAGCCCACTGGTTCTTCTCACATATAATCGGTTTTGTTTTTTAAATGATGATAAAAGGAGATGTCGGTTTCACATGATCATGGTTGAGCCCCCCTGGCATTGACTACAATTTAATTATAGTGACCTTGTTCATGGGAGTTCACCCAGTGTGGCCCATGTATGTGTTTTTATTATTTGATGTTTATTTTATTGATACATTTATGGCATGGGACTCTATGTGGCTACACAGACAATTTTTGCACAATTCCCTGTTTGCTTTAGTCTTATTTATTGACAATTACAAAAATATAGAAAATGATCCTTAAGGCACTTCACGCTGCCTTCATTGTGATCTATGGCGGTCATAGCTGGTCAGGAGAAGGCCAGCCAGCCTGTGGTTTTGTTGTGTCAGGACTTGTTTGACAGTGGCAGATGATACTGACAGTAGCAGGAAGTGTTACTGACAGTAGAGCAGAGATAACTTGTTAATCATAAAACATGTGTGCTTTTCACTGTCAAGACTGTGAGGAGCACGGGAGGCTGTTAAACCTTCCAACTCTCTTTGATAAGCCAGATGTACTCATGTCAAAGCAATTTAACTCTTCCATTTTCTCATGCTGAAGCATGAATTGTCAGGTTTTTTTCAAGGCTGTCTTGCTGTTATAGACGGTCTTGTCACCACCCCCTCTTTGCATCAACAGGATTATGAGATCCAGATGTGTGCAGCAAATGTGTGTGTGGGATAGTGGCAAAATGTTATCATGTCTGGTAACACTAGGAAGTGGGGATGGAAGCTGAGTGATGTCATGACTTTTTGCTATTTTGATAGCACTTGTCTGCCATAATTGTGGATTTAGGATTTATGATGATGATGAGAATGGACAAGGCGTCAGAGGCAGAGCCACGTTCACTCCTATGAAAGCTGCTCAGTGGCGCATGAAACCAACATTTTTTGAATTTCTGGGTGTGTAATTACCCTGATTTTCCTCATTGTGGGGTCCATAGAGTTGTGCACACTAGAGACAATAGAGCCGGCTAACCCCAGATTAGACCCTGGCTAACTTGAATAGGGATAGTATGATATAATTGTGTGGCTCTTCTAGACCTTCCAAATGATATTGGACCGAATGGATCAGGGAAACAAGTCATTTGGTCGATCATATTTGATCACGTGATGCACTGGGGCAAAGGCTGGCACAGGCCTTGGGGCTTATAACATCACTGGGCTTGACCATAATAACCTGTCAGGTTAGCTGCTAATTTAGAAGATAGTTAGCTTGGTCTCTAGCTCAACAGTTATAAAGGTGTAAACCATTCCTCTTTTGTGGAGAAGTTTATAGTCTGACAGAGAAGGGTTATATTGAACTGGATATAGTATCATATTTCATATGATCTAATAGCTTCCTCCATCGTGGAATATCTTTCCTCGTATGTCCACTTTTACCATTTGAAATTGATTAATGTCTTCTCTAAACAGTTGTAACATGATGTTGGCACTACTTAGGTAGAAAATTAGACTATTTCTGCTGGCACTGGTCCCCACAATCTCAGATAATGAAAAGCCTAGACAGTATCGCACAAATACTAATATCATGTGTCTCCCTCTTACGTCTCTAGCCACCATATATAATCAAATCATCTTTCAGAAGGCCAGTTAAAACCTCAGTGAGTTAAACCTCATTCTGTCCCAGGAGTCTTCTGGTTGACACCTGTGCTTACTCGGTACTGACTGATGCATTAGCCTGTAGCATTCTAGCTGTCATTATGGAGTTTATACCTTATACTTTTTTATATACTTTTTTTTTTTTAATTTAATGCATTTTGATTAGTTATTGTAATGGCCAATGCCTTTAGTGGCATTTGCTCTGCTACACATACATATGACTTGCCCAGCTGAGGTTGAATAAAGTGAATTGCATTGAACAAATTCACTGATCACAGCAATTCCACCACGACGAAAATTTCGCTGTTGTAAATACTGGTTTGACTGCAGTGGAAGACAGGAGTTCAGGACCACAGACAGCTCACAAGTGAGTTCAGTCAACTCTGCTTGAGGAGACATCAGCACCTTGGACAGGGCAGAGAGGATCCACACTAACTGTGTACAGTCTCCACCAACAAGAATAACGGCCCCATTTACACTTATCATGTCCAGTATTTTGAATAAAATCTAGATAAGATTTGAGACAATGTAGACAAAATCATAGAAAAACATGTGAGTGTACTCCAAAACTGTTTAATGACACCACAAACTGCATCTTCCAAATGAATCCTGAACAGTAGAACATTCATGAAGGTATGATATATTGAAGGACTGTTCGATTAGACTGCATTTATTTAAGCCAGATGTAACTGGCAAATGAGATACTTTGTTGTTGTTGTTGTTTCTTGTGCTGTTTTTTTTTTATTTTTATTTTTATTTAGGCAGTATTTCAAGAAATGACCAATGTCCTTAATACTCAGTTCTTACTTCTTTTATGACCCTTATGTTTAGTACTTACTAGGGATTTACAGATTCATCACCGTCTTGCTTTGGTTGTTAGACAAATATTAACAATTATTAACAACACCTGTATCTATTCAAGTTAAATCTGCTGTTAGCTAGCTTCCTTTCCATTTTGCACTTAGCAATCCCCTACCTCCTCTCTACGCCACCTCATGAACGTGCAGCAGTAATCCCCCGACATGGCAGCAAACAAGAGGATCCTGCTCTCAGCATGTTCATGAGCAGACAGGACCGCCTCTTTATGGGGTTCTCTGTCCTGACTAGATAAAGTGTGCAGCAATACCAGAAAAAAAATCTTTACTTTTTTAATGCATGAGCAGGAGGAGAGACACAGGTTACTGACCGAACACTTTCATAGTAATTACTGTTGGAATATGGAGCTATTTAACACAATAATCTCACTTAAAGGAGCTTTAAATTCAGGGCAAACTGATTCCGGGCAAATTCATCACGGCATGATGAAAATACTTGAATGTTGTTTGATTCACATCATTCTACGTTCTCACAGTCTAATTCAGTGTCATGAACTGAAACCATATCCAGGTAATGGATAAGTGCCTTTTCTCAGTGTGTCTTCAGTGATGCAGACTCTATTATAGCATCCTCCTACAATAACAGCAGTAATGCCCTCAACGTTCCCTTATGTATTGAAATGAAATAGTTTGATCTCTGTTCCACAGGCAGAAGTAACGTCTTAGTCAGGTCCACACTTCCTCCGGAGGCTGGAGGTTAAGTTGTGCTAATGACAAAGTAATTAGGAAACTACTCAGGTGTTAAATCCTCTAATGTTGTTGGTTTAGCTGCCTGACTGGAACTCCGTTCACAGCTCGATTGTCACTTTTGCTCATTGATGCCGACAGGCTGGTCTCACTGTCTGAGTATTCACACACAACCACACACAAGGTCAAAGCTTCGTGCCTGAAGTGTCTGATGCCAGAGATCAATGAGTGGATGCATCCATATTGTATTATTTATATTCCCTCTTGCTGTCTGTCTTTCACTGATTCTGCTGTCAGTGGCTCAGCTGGGTTTCACCACTCACCCACTCGCAAACGCTCTATTTCAATTATTTATCCTTCCTTCACTTCCTTCTTTCTACCGTTTTTCCTTCTTTGCTCCTTTCTTAGACATTTTCCTTCTTTTTTCTTTTCTTCCTTCTTTCCTCTGAAGCTGAATTGTTGACTTGAACTTTGTAATTTGAATCCTTTCTCTTTCACATAGCTCACTGGGATCATTAGATGGCCTCTTTGTTCGCAAAATGAAATATTAGCACATTCGTTTTGAAATTTAAAAGCAGAATAGATGAAATGGTGAAAAGTTAGATATTGTATTCGTTGTTGTTCAGTTGTTCAGGGGTACACACTCCCGCTAGGAATAAAAAAATAAATAAATAAAGTTCACATTTACAAAGTAAGGAAACAGCTATACAATAGCCACAAAGTTTCAATGTTGTATTTGACAAAGTGGTTTCTGCATAAATGAACATTATCCCACTTTTATTGACATTATAAAGGTTTGGGAAATCATTAACGGCACAGACCATTGGCATTTTAAGAGTTATTTTATATGTATCGCCAAGGAACCTTGTAAACCATTAGAACTTGTGTCAGAATAATTAGAGATTAGAGATTAGAGAAAAATAACTGTGCGATCCTGTTTGAATTGTGCCATAAATTACATATTTGATGTTTGTCAATATTAAAAGATGATCTTTCATCTTGAGAAAGTCAGAGTTTTTATTTAAATCAGAGTTTTGAAAGTACATAACTAGAAAGGTTACACACCCAACAGTTGTGTAAGAGATGTCGTCTGATTTAGGGATGTAATATGAATTCTACTTTCAGATGTCTAAAACAACTCGACCTGTGTTGTATGTTTTGCTGAGTTGTGTACTGACATTATTACAAATGTTTCCAACAATGTTCAAACTCACTCAGAGTGATGAAAGAGGTGGGCGAACAAGACTAAGTCATGTTTGATGGGTTTTCATCAGCAGTGGTGGTGGTTGATCACATTCACGCGGGGTCATTTGCATTTTTTCATGTTACTCGCACAAGTGTTTATTCAACACAAACAGCCAGATTACTTTACGATGCATTATCCCTAAACTAGCTAGCAATTGTATGCACCTTATCAGCAACTTTGTACAGTAGGAGATGATGAAGGTATAGTTTTGTGCTATGATAAGTGTTGGAAAGATGTATTTCATTTATCTCAGTGCTGACTTGCTGTACCTTAACTAGCTAAACAAACAGATTTTTAATTTGTTTCTTTTTTTTCTTTCAGGATGGCTCCATGAGTTGGCAAAGCGCCTGGGTACGCCCTACTTCCTGTCCCCCCTGACAACGTTGGTCCCCTCCACAGTCAGCACCCTGCCTGCCAACAGCAGTCAATGGAACGTGTCGGGGTCAGAGGTCGGGCAGGGCTCCTGGAATTCCAGCCAATATTATGGAAACATGTCGGGAGGCGAGGCGGTGTCAGGGACGAACACTGGTGGTGGGAGTTTAGGGGTGCTGGGTGGCGGCCCGTCAATGCGGAGCAGCTACGTTACATCACTCTACTTTGCTCTCAGCAGTCTTACCAGCGTGGGATTTGGAAACGTGTCAGCCAACACGGACTCGGAGAAGATCTTCTCCATCTGCACCATGCTCATAGGAGGTGAGAAATGTTTGTGTGTGTCTTTCTCTTTAGTTACATATTTGTTTTTTTACTATTCCAACATATCAAAAATATGAACAGATTCCAACAAAAGTTGAACAATATTTCTTCTACATTTTAATGTAGTAGAAAAATGCAGCTCTGCTTTCTAGTTAATAACAGGATTTCTTCTTTCCTTAACCCGTTTGTGCCCAGATTTTTTTCGGAGTTGTAACGCATATCATTTTATCAGTTGGGTCCCTCTGAATCATGTTATGTATTTATTTTTTCCATTTTGTACTTTGTTTTGAAGAAAATATCATTTTTATGACCGGCAACAATTGTTGCCAGTGGGCACACAGCTTGTCACTAGGTCAAATGTCACATAATAATAATATAGAAATAATCATAATAATACTATAGTAATAACAAAATAATAATATAGTCATAATAAATAATGACAGATGGAATGAAAGATGAAAGATGGAGGGGGGGTGGGGGGTGTAAAACAAAAAAAAGATATGTAAAACTGTACATGGATACCAATGGATATTACCATCCCAGGAAGGTAGCTAATGATCATGGTTCAAACCTTGGTTCCCCCTGTGTAAAATTCAAAACAACAAACAATTTGAACTGGTTTCTTTATTTATAAATAACCTTTGTATCAGATATACATCTCAGCAGTGGCGTGCACAGACTTTTCGAAGGGTAGGGGCGAAAATACAGTGCGTTCTCGCCACCGAAGAGGGCACTTTAGCGTGCGTTTTGGCTCCCAAAAGGGCAGTTTATCATGTTTTAACCAGCCAAGGGGGCAGTTTATTGTGTTTTGTCAAGCAAGAGGGCACTTTAGCATGTGTTTTGGCTCTCAAGAGGTCACTTTAGTGTTCGTTTTGGCTCCCAAGATGGCACTTTAGCGTGTGTTTTGGCTCCCAAGAGGGCACTTTAGCGTGCATTTTTGCCATCCAAGAGAGCAGTTTATCATGTTTTAACCAGCCAAGGGGGCAGTTTAGTGTGTTTTGCCAAGCAAGAGGGCACTTTAGCATGCGTTTTGGCTCCCAAGAGGTCACTTTAGTGCTCGTTTTGGCTCCCAAGAGGTCACTTTAGCGCTCGTTTTGGCTCCCAAAAGGGCGCTTTAGCACGCGTTTTTCAACAATTGGACCACGAGGGGGTGGCGACCGCCTAAAAATCCTATAGACACAGGCCTTGAATACCTGTGAATTTATTTAGCTAGGAAGAGTATTCTAAGAGGACTAAAATGAGCCGTTGTACATCATTCTACAATTTGAAATAAGTTAATTATGAGCAATCCTGCAGACAGTGTTTTCCTTTAGTTAGCGACAAGCTATGTGCCCACTGGCAACTTTTGTTGCCACTCACAGAAATAAGCCCATGAACAAAAAAATATTCATCCCAGGTAAAAAATTTTGGGGGAAGGTTACTCTAGAGACTTGAATGATTAAATAATTATAAACATGCTTGGGGGAAAATCATAAGAAATTTATGAAAATTGCCTCTTTCCAGGAGGATTTGCATCAACCATGTCTTCAGTCAGAAGTAGCAGGAAGCAGATGATGTCATGTGATAGGAAGCACTTGGAAACTATTTTTTATTAAACAAAACTTTTGACTAAGTTGTCTACTAGCATATAAGTGGAAAAAGTTGCATAAGTACCTTTGAGATTTTTCATTATGAGTAGAAAATGACAGTGATACATTTCGGCAACAATTGTTGCCAGTGGGGCAAAACGACTAAGCTAACACGTTTTAAACTGGATTCTGGTCCATTTATTTGCTAATGTTTTGTCAAGATATGGTCAAAGGCTTATATAGAAGACAAAATCTATAATTAGAAGCAACAACAAAAAGGTAATTCAGTGAACATCCATACAGTAGAGTTTATTGACCAAAGCAATATACACACATTCTTGTCAGATATGCAAACTGTTCCATGTGGAGACGACATTTAGCAACATATGATCAGAGGGTGCATTCTGTACGAGCTTAGGTTTTTTCCAGTCACGAAGTGGAGACATCAAGCAGTGTGCCTTCAGTCAAACACCAACAGATGCTAAATGTTCGAAAGGACTTAAATGTGTGAATGAACTTCTATTAGTCCAGTGAAGATCAGAAGACTACTGGGAGAAAACTGGAAAAAGATATACAACCCTGTTTTTCCCACTTTGTAGACCTGACAGACTACTTATTTTCAAAACATGGCAACACATTAGTACAGTCAACTGTAGTCATCACTGTGTGATGCTAAATATGATTAATTCATGTTATTTGATGATTAAATTAGAAATTCTGCACTGGAGTTACAATCAGTGGGGATAACAAGTTAATATAGCCTAATACCTTATTTCCTTTGTTTTGTCAACAAGTTGTCAACAAGACAACATGATAAACATACAAACGCTGTGACTATGGGCTCACATATTCCAAGCGCTCTCCTTACATTTCTCAAACCATCTTTTTAAGGCCCCTTTGAGTTTGCTCTCTGATATAAAGGGCTTTGAGCGGTCTGTAGACTGGAAAATCAGCCTAGCAATGCAAGTCGATTTACCATGTGATCTATTAAACTTGTGGGGAAACTTATCCACAGATAGCAGCCTAATACAGGAACACATTTTCGTTTTTTACAAAGGTTGTTGAGTGACCTCTTGTAAAATATCATTGAGCATCTCTAATCACAGAAAAGTAGTTCCCTTGTTGCATCAGCATGGAGCATTTAACAGTCCTCTCAACTATCCTGAAATGCCCGGCTTCATCATTTGTAGCCTAAAGGAGCTTAAAAACTGATTTTTGACTTGTTTTTCTTAATGAGCAGAATGATTGTCAAGCCTTGTGAAATATTGGATAGATATTAAATCTAACTTTTGAAAATCATAAAATATGTGTTGGATGCATATAGTACAGTTAAACTATGAATTCTGATGATTTTTTTTGTGCTGATGCACATCAGTAATGAAGAGAACTTAATGTTTAGGAAGAACGCAATAGAAGGAGAAATCAGAATGAGATGGAGAGACTGAGAAGCTTGTTTGGTGAGAGGGATGCTGGGATGTGATCGTTATGATGGTGAGGGAACACAATGATGCGTGGCGATGTCTCAGACCTCAGTACACAATAAGTGGGCTATAAACAACCACACACACACACACACACACACACACACACACACACACACACACACACACACACACACACACACACACACACACTCTTTCATCCTAAAATATGTGGACTGAAGCAGGGTTGGTCCCCACAATGTGACTTTATGTTTATGAATTTATTTTCTCACAATGTGAGTCGTACAATGACACACACACACACACACACACACACACACACACACACACACACACACACACACACACACACACACACACACACACACACACACACAGCAACAGCAGTCATTGTTGGTATTTTTTAGACAATCAATACATTTTTCCCAATGTGTTGGAGAAGTTTTATTCAGTCTGTGGACGTATTGAACAAGAAGGAGTTATTAGATGAAGAGCTGCAAGCGACAGGCTGCACACCTCCAACTTCTCAGTGAGGTAACAACTCCTTTTCCCTCACTGACTTTATCAAGTTCCTTGTTTTGACTGAGTTTAATTTTGAAATATTTCCAAAAAGGCACTTTTGCTTTTCACTTTGACAGGGAATCCTCTACCATCCTGAGTGAAATGTGACTCCTGTTACCTGTTATTGCTGGGACTCTGCGGCTGGCCCCACTGCCAGAGTAGATGCCTCTGGCATTTTGTAATTGAAGCATCTGTCATAGGACTATTGATTGATTTTTAAGTAAAACAACAGTGGGGGAAAGTAATGTATTCAGTGTAAACCTGAACATTTGCTTGCTTTGCAGCAGTGTGCAGCTGTTTTAGGAAATAAGTGAACCTATGTTGTTTTCATAAAGTAACATATTCAGTAAAAACCAATTAATTAAAGAGGTCATTTTATGCTTTTGGGGTTTTTGCCTCCCACAGAAAACTCTGCTCCTGTACTTCCTGAAGCCCCTGGTTTGAAGTCAAGCCTCTACTTCCATAAATTATGTCCGTCACTATGTAACAATAATATATACATATATAGACAGTACAATATATCTGTTTGTATATTTTTATAATATATATTTGGATGTACCACAGCCATGCTTACCAGCTGTAGCTGTGTTGTTTTGAATCAATTATAACGCCCTCGGATAACACCACCTTCCTTGGCATGACCCTCTCTACACTGCCCCTGATTGGCTTCATCCTGCCTGTTAAGTAATGCACATGTGTAACTCTCATCAAAGATTGAACAGAGGCTCAGATATCTCACTCCATAGCTAAAACAGAGCATCCAAATGAAAGTAGGTTAAACTTTTTTTACTAGGACCCCCAAATACAAGTATGAACCTGAAAATTAGCATAATATAACCTCTTTTAACCTCAGGTTTTAGAGTTGATGTTTTTTATGTTGCACTGATTTATAACAACATTGCACCTACAGCTGTGTTTGTTGAGGCTTCTATAAATGCAGGGCCAACAAAGCAAAACAGAGAAGGAGTAAAAAGCGGAGACTATAGCTTCATTAATCTCTCAGAATGTTATCCTCATACGGAGCTCAGAGCTCTAGTGGTGAGCACTCCCGAGGCAGTGGATGCCCTTCAGTTGTAACTCAAAGGTATTTATACATTTTACAGCAGACCAAAATGTTAAGGGGGGTCACCCTGCCTAAAGGAGCAGTCATCCTAAAGTAATGTCATTAGTCTGAGTGTCGGTGAACTGTGTAAGTGTCCTGTGGTCCGAACGCCGTATTATAAAATAGATAGTTCTTACTGGAAGGTGTTCACATTTAAAGCAATCCTGAGTACGACTGTAGACATGTTAGAAAATATTATCACTACACCAAGAGTCACTGCTCATACAGGGAATAGAGCTGTTTTGATATTTAGAATAATCATTTAGTTGTCTTATTGGAGTTTTGTTCACTGGAAATTAAAGATTTATTCAACAGTGTGTATTTTTTTTATTCCAGTAGTGTGGTAATGCCATTTTGTGAAAAGCAGTAATCCACCTGAGGCAGTGTTTTACAGTAGTTTTAGAGCAGCTAAATCCTTTAAAGCCCTGTGCTCTCTAACTTCTTGGGGCTTATTAAGACATAATGTAAAGGCCCCCTGCTTTGCAGAAGCATTATGGGATTTTCCTGAAGACCGTTTAAGATAAAAAGCCAATCAAATGACTTTGTTATTAAATCTAGATGAACCTAAAAACACACAACCTTTCCTCTGTCCCCAGCACTGATGCATGCAGTGGTGTTTGGTAATGTGACGGCAATCATCCAGAGGATGTACTCGCGCCGCTCACTGTACCACACCCGCACCAAGGACCTGAAGGACTTCATCAGGGTCCACCGGCTGCCCAAGGCCATGGAGCAGCGCATGCTGGAGTGTTTCCAGACAACGTGGTCGGTCAACAATGGAATAGACGTTAGTGAGGTGAGGGGACAGTTTACTTCAACACATGTAACAATGAAGGACATGAGTGTGTAAATATTGCACTGTTTGTACTGATTTCATGAACACTTACCTATTCATTAACATGAAAGGGTTATTTCACTCAAAAGAGAAAGACAAGCACTTGTGGTATCCAGCCCTAAAAATAGTTTATTTTAGCTGTTGAGGCTTTGAGATATCTGCCTCTGAGATTTCTGCAACCTTTCCAGTACAACAGAGGACTATATACACTGCTCAACACACTAAAAAAAGACATCTGCAACAAAAACCCTGCAATAACAAACAGTTTCCTATTTACTCAGAATTTTCTACATTCAGCAGTGTCCAAGTGCCAGACTGAAGGCACCTTTTCTGTATTAACATCACTGATTAGACAAAAATTACTAATCTATAGTACTAATTCATAGTATACAGTATACACATACATGTAAATGTATGTATAATGTACTATTACTTGTACTTGTAATACACTTAGTACATTTAACAGATCCTTTTACTGATTACTATTCATATGGTTGACTTTCACTTTTACCAAAATGATATTTTAACACAATTACTCTTTCTCATGTATGAACTTTGGGTAAGTTTTATATCACTGACAGTGAGGTTAAGAGGAAGGTAGGACTGAATAAATCATTTTGCTTCCACAATAAATCTTAATAACTTGAATCATAATAGCCTTGCTATCATCAGAGTACTCTTGTTTCTTTATTGTCCCAAATGATTATTCAACTGTTAGGGCAAGAAAAGCATATGTGGATCTAATCACTGGTGATACTGGTTTATGCCAGCAGTTACTGCAGTGCAATGCACCAATTTATGATGTTATAAGTGACACCTGAATGAAAAAAACAAGGTTAATTCAACTTTCATCCTTCTCCCCATTTTTAAATGAAAGATGGCTAGTTTTGTAAGTGGGTGCGTGGAGGACTGCTGTGTAGCTGAAGCAGCCATTGCATGTCTCAGGAAACAACACCTGTTAAGTGTAAACCCCCTCTCACTTCACAGCTACTGAAGGACTTCCCAGATGAGCTGAGAGCCGATATCGCCATGCACCTGAACAAGGAGCTGCTCCAGCTGCCCCTGTTTGAGTCAGCCAGCAGGGGCTGTCTGCGCTCCTTGTCCCTCATTATCAAGACCTCCTTCTGTGCTCCGGGCGAGTTCCTTATCCGGCAGGGGGACGCCCTGCAGGCTATCTATTTTGTATGCTCAGGGTCAATGGAGGTCCTCAAAGACAACACTGTGCTGGCCATATTGGGTAAGTCAGAGCAACAGGATGATGGTTACAGATAGAGATGTTGATGCTCATGTGAATTGTAATTCCCCAAAAGGACAACGTTTTAGCCTTGAAAGGGATGCACTCTTTAGATTTTATTAAATTGAAATACTGTAGAGATATTTTGGAATAGTAGAGTACATTTGTTGACAATGTGTTTTATAGATGTGTCACTTCCTTCTTCTATTTATTTGCCAATATCTGTATGTTTATCCATTTTGTCATGGGTCATATTAGCCAATCAAAAAACTGAGATAACTGCTGTGACCTATTTTTTTCCTTCAATATCCAAGTTATTGTCCATTTTGTTTCCCAAATTACTACGAGGAATAACATCACTTTTCAAAATAATGAAGAAACCGCAACAAAACTTGTTGATGTAACGCTTTTAGAAAGAGTGAGACCGGAGTTTATGATTGCAAGATAGCAAAATGACATGCTGGGGCTTCATTACAGAAAATTCCAAAGTCTAAAATCTGATCTTATCTGAGTTAGGATTATATTTAGGCCATTTTTTTAATTACAGAAACATGCTTCCTAACTGTAAACTGGGGGGAAAATCGCATCTCAGGATAGGAATTTAACTCCTAGAGAACCGTCTTAACTAAAGAATAACCTATGTTTGGACAGTGTAGATTGTTTTCTTGAAGTTCAGTTTTAAATGTAATGTTGGGACAATCCTGTGCTTCTGGTCTGTTTAGATCTAGGCACAGAAACCACTTCCTTAGGGATCATGTTTTGGCTTACCTGGTTTGGTCACCACAAACATGGCTGCAAATGTCCCAACGTATCATCATGAAAGTATCTGGTTTGTTTCTTGTCTTGTTTTGCTTTATGCAGGTTTTTTTGCCACTAAAATCTCCAGTAGTCTCCTTCTTTCAAATGTTGAAATGACACAGTGGTCTCTGGTTTAGCAGCCTTCTCGCCTGACTGATCCCCTCCACACCACGACATGGAAGGAAGCTAATATAATGTGTATGTGATATGATGACGACAGGGGATCCACATAAACACTGAAATATTGTGACTAGGCAAACCATATGATGATGCTATAAATCTTTACATCTTCAAATCTTAAAATGATTGGGAAAAAACTTTACAAAAACAGGAGTTTTCCTCTCAGCCACAGAGACAAATAATGCCTCCAACTCATCAAGGCCAAAATCCAACACCCTGTTTTTTTTTACTATAGTGAGCTTATAATTCTTTTATACATCCATGGTAGCATCATACAAATTAACTACTGGACCCAATTTTAGTGTACACTCCTCAAGTGCAGCATGAGTCATCACCATTTTTTATTATTTTCTAGGAAGTAACAAACTCTTGAATAGCATCAGAAATGCTACAGAACAACTTTTTTGCCATTGTTTGGCCTGATACCGGACTGTAGGTGACATACAGAGCAAGACAATCATGATAACAACACTTGAACTTCTTAATGGGAACTTTAAGTGAAGATAAGACAAGGAGTTAGGAATATTTTCTGGCCCTAATTAGAATAAATGTAAATCATGTGTCTATCATTTGAAGGAAATTGTGTGTAATCTTGTGATACAGAATGGAATGAAAACCAAACAGTACCCCTGTGGTTTTGATATTTGATGTCAAACTGAGACTTAATGAGAGGATGTTAGATGATCATGATCATGACACTGTGTAGCATAGCTAATGAAGGTGAGAACTGTTAATTTCGAGAACACTGATAAGAACCAGGCCATTATGTGTCTGTTTGATATCAAATACTGTTAATGAAGAACAGACTTTGGAGGGAAAAAGAAGAAAGATAAACTCTCAGTTCAGTGATTACAGTGCTTGGTTTGGTTTCATCCAATCAGACCTGCAGAGCAACTTGATCTGGATTTTATTGGAAATTAGGTTGATGAGCGAGAAAGAAAAAAGGAGGAAGGAGAGGAACAGGTGTGTGTGTGTGTGTGTCTGTGTGTGTGTCTGTGTGTCTGTGTAGGTGTGTGCGTGAGACTCAAACAACAGGGAAGACAGGGCTGAGGGAGAGCTGATAAAGAGCTGTTGTTTGTGCTCTGCTGCTTGAAAGAGTTATCACCATGCTTGACACACACACAGAGTCGAGGCTTCCCACAGTGTTGAGCCTGTGAGCTATATGCAGTAATCCTTCAATCCAGTGTGAATAGACATATAGGAAGTCTTGCTATCAGACCACACATATGGCAGAGCATAGACATTGAAAAAGAGACGATCTGATGGGTGAGGATGTTTGTAGGCAGCTGGACACTCCTGCTCCTTGTCTGTGCAGCAGACAGTATAACGAGATGAAGCTCGGCATGCTTTTAGTGCTTTCTATTCTCAGGTATCAGATACATTCCGCAGACCCCAGGGATAGCCAGTGTAATCTCAACTCTGCTATAGTTTCTACAGTGGTGTCTGTAGCACACATACAGTATTAAATAGATAGAAAATTACAGTTGTTTTGCTGCTCAAATTCACTGTTCAACTTCTAACCCACTCCTGAAATAGCTACACATCTGCTGAAGCAACTTTGTGTCTTTGTGTGTGTTTGTCAAGATGTCCATTTTACCCAGTGATTTTCAACAACAGCTAAAGAGTAAAAGTTTAGGAAAAATTAGAATTGCCTCCACAATCCAAATCAAGTTACAGTTTTCATCCGCGTGTGTCCAGACTCATATTTTATAGCGTTTGTAGTGAAGACTTCACACTATATTGATATGTTTGATTCCAGAGAATAATTTCCAGTGAGAAACTTGCTGTCGTCACTGAGATACTATTTTAGGCATACAGGGACTGATGGAGAGCTTTATCACATGACCCAACAACAATGACCTGATGAAGATCAGTCAATCAGTCAATCAAACCAATGAATTTAGGGACTTCTGCTATATGTCTATTAGTGTTGAAGATGATTGAGAAACAAAAAAACATCAAATTCCTTGTATGTGTTCACATGTGATCATGAAGATGCTACAAATTGTAAGATATGCTTCACACACATGTTGAACCAGCAGCACAGAAGATCTCTACAACCAGCACAGTTTCAACGTGGACACCCAAAAGTAGTGTCACCAAGTCAGGATCTGACCAAATGTAAAGTATGGTCACAATGTCTCCTTCACTGAGTCACTTTGTTGAAATGGTGAGAAAAGTGTTAAAGCAGATTAGGATGACTTTACAGTGAAGTTGACCTTTGACCTTGGAACACCAAATGCTACTTAGTTCATCTTTGAGCCCAAGTGGAAATGTGTGCCAAATTCCTGAGATATTGCATTCACAAGAATAGCATGGATGGACAGACACTGGATGGACAACCAAAAAAACTTCTGGGGAAAATCTCTGGTGCAGAAACATAAAAAGAAAATAGAGTGTTACGACCCCAGAAGTTGTATAAACAATTCTACTATATGCACTTCAATTGTCTCTGTGCCTCAATGCCCCTCTGTGTTACCTGAGTGTATGTGTGTGTGTGTGTGTGCGTGTGTGTGCGTGTGTGTGTGTGTGTGTGTGTGTGTGTGTGTGTGTGGTTGTGTGTGTGTGTGTGTGTGTGTGTGTGTGTGTGTGTGTGTGTGTGTGTAGGCTGGCTCCTGTCCTGTAGGCTCTCCTCCCTCCTCTATACTGCCAGCATGTCTGTTTGTGAACTACATATGTTTTAAAAACAAAACAACAACAAAAAAAAACATTAGAAATACTTTGCTGCTGTAGGTGCTTGGGAGCTTTTCAGAGGGGAGTTTCATTTTCATGTTGTGCCAGGGTTGTCCCTAGACCCTGGTCCATACATAGACAAAGGAGAGAAAGCTCGCCACCTACAGAAACTCGTACTTCATTAGAGGAAATTAAGATGAAAAGGATATTACTGTGGACAAAAAGAAACCCCAAGCTTTCATCTCAAGATGTATGCACTGAGAGTTGCCAAGTTTTCCAAAAGATTTCCAGTAAGCAGGCCTTGTGCTCAGAGCTTCTCGTCACAGTTGATACTGTCATGTAAAGCACGTATGTACAACAGCAACAAGTTGAACTACCAAGGCTCACATGTCTGAGAAAACATCAACATCACACAGTACACCAAAATAATGTGTCCTGGATAACAATGAGCTGTCTTGGAAAAGGTTTGAATCAGTCTTTTAAGAAGAGTCAAACGTTTTTTTGTCAAATGTCTTAGCAGGCAGCCTGCAGCTGTAATGAGTACTTTAGTCTGAACAAAGTCAATCTTTTTTGGATGGCTGGCTATTGTGTTTTTTGTCAGGGAAATCCAATAGACAAAACAATTCCATTCCAACACAAGCTGTTACAATCCAACAGGTGGTAATTGTGAAGTCAAGTGATGATCTGAGGCAGCGTACCTGAACTGTGTTGGTTGTGGAGGTGAGGCTCTCTTCCAGAACATTATATTTGCCTTTCCACTGCTCTGAAAGTCTGAGCCAGCATGTCCAGGGTCTTTGGAGAAACTCATCTTTTTCAATCTCACCTCCACCTGCCTGTTTTCCAGCTGACTAATCTGTGTCTTCAAAGCTTTATTTTTTCATCTTTGAGAGACTTTATCTCCTTGATTGCAGCATACAGGGCGTCGCTGAGTCCCTGCACAACTGTCGGAGGGAGCTGCTCAGCATTCTGCAGCTGAAATGCAGCCGGCATGTTTTGGAGTCAGTCATACAGTGCTATGATGAAATTGGGTACACAGAGGCCTGTAAGACTGTTCTTCTGCACAGCATTACTTTAGGTAATGCTAATATCATCATGCTAACATGCTCACAATGACAATCTTAACATAATGATATTTAGCAGTAAAATGTTTATCATGATCACCAATTAGTTTTGTATGTTAGCATGCTATCAGCTAATTAGCACCAAACACATGATGAATATTATTTGTTAACAATCAAAGTATTGGACAAAACACAAATTTGTCATCATTTTGACCTAAAGTGACCACACATTTAGTACAATTCATCAAGAGGATAAATGAATGAATATGTAGAAAAATTCTGTGCCTCCATGATATCCAACTGCTGTACAAGAACCTGGCCAAACTGAGTATATACTCCTTCTCTCTTAATGGCTGATAACATCAGAAGCTAATCCTTGTGTCATTTCAAAGGTACACTTTTTTGTGTTGTAATTGTGTTGTAAGACACAAACCTTAAGCAGTGAATGTTACAGACGACACTGAAAAAAATCGAACAAATGAGAAATTGGTCAGACATGATGCCGCACCTGTTACAACAACTTGGAAGATTTCTTCAGTTAGCTGTTGAGCAGGCTGAAAGCTAATTTCCTCTGGATGTGCTTCAAAGCCTTTGCAACACTAATCCAGCAAGCAGCTTTTCTCAGGCGTTTGTGTGAATGTGTAATAGGCAGTGATAGACACAGAGAAGAGGGAGGACGGGTGAGGGTTTTGTGTGTGTGTGTGTGTGTGTGCACCAAGGACAGATGTAGTATATGTCTACGCATCAGTTTCTCAAAATGTCACGATGTAATGAATTAATGGTCCATACCTGTTTGCCTGCATTTCTATCTGTTCGTTCATGTGTGTGTGTGTTTTATGTGTGTGTTTGTGTATGTGAAATGAAGTGGATTTATCTTCAAATGCCAAGCCCCCGGCCCATATTTGATCTTGATCATGACACACATACACACACACACATCAATAGATGGAGTGTGGTGCTGTGCTGGTATTAATAATAAATAGATTTTACATTATTAAAGCACCTTGATTATTAATGCTGAAGGGTGGATTGAGCAGAGTCCTGCAGAGCCCAGGAAGCTCTTCACATTCTACAGTCCATTACGGCCTGATTTCTCTCAAATATAGTCCCTGGTGATCCTTGAGAAACCCAGAGCTTCATTTACCAACACAGCTGTTCTGAGGAATTTTCTGTAATCCCCAACACTCTTCTGCTTCTTCATCCAGGTACTCTCTAGCTGCCAAGTTGGACTTAATATTCAATGTGGATTCACTCATAAAATACAAGCACGTGAACTGTACCAACTACTTCTTCTGTCAATATACTGTAAACTGTTGCGTATGTGTGTGTGTTTATGTGTGTGTGTGTGTGTGTGTGTGTGTGTGTGTGTGTGTACATCAAAAGACTATACTCCTATGGTGATTATACATATTTACTGTCATACTGATTTTAGTATGACAGTAAAGTCAAAAACTAATTACTTTTACTATAACCACTAAATATGATCAGTAAATAAAATGTGTATCCAATGAAGCCAATGTTAATGTTTACACTAGCAGCCCTTACATAAAAGTACATAAGACAATTTAACACTATAATGCAAGATTAGCAGAGGGCTTAGTCAATACAAACACCAGTCCCCTGCAGCAAGTCATCAAATATGCAAATTAAGTAAAATCTCTGTAAATTTCACCAAAGTAACAGCTGTTTTTGCTGACCAAAGCCAACAGTAAAACTCTGAAACTTCATCTGAGCTTGTGACAACTATAATGCTGAAAACTTTTGGCATTGTCTGCCATGAGAATTTAAGGGTTATAAGCCCAGTTCAGACCAAAGATTTGCGGTTGATGAAAATGTTTCAAAAAGTAAGATGAGAGTTGAAGTTACTTGTTGCAGCTTGACTCAGGTCAGCTGATGATGACCCCGTTTGTCAAGGCGATGGTGGCTGGTTTTAGAACGTAACTGTAATTAATATAATCATCGCCTACTGCTTTTCCTCCGCCAGCATTTACAGCCACTCTGCGCTGATCGCTCTCTCTCACTCAACCGTACATTTCTCCACTGCTTTTTCTCCACATACTGGCTTTGCAACACACACACACCTTTTTTTCTCCATATAATCATCACTACAAATACAACGGCAGCAAGTAACTTGCTATCACTGTGCTCATTCATGTTTTAAGCTGTTGCAAATTAAAGGCAGCTATAAAAAAAAAAAGCCTGAAAAGCCAGCAGGTAAACAGTTAAGTACAGAGAGACGTTGCATTTGAGATGATACGCCGTCTTGTCTGGTCATTTTGGTGTGGTTTGCAGAGCATTGCAGACCAGCATACTGCAAGTAGTTGCAAGTTTCACCTCGTCTCATCACAAATCTTTTGTCTGAACTTGGCTTCATAGTCTTCATAGTTCTGGGTTCCTTAGTTCCACATTTTTTGTGAGAGTCCTCTCTCTCTTTTACTAAAGAACTAATGGGGAAAACCCATGAAGAAGAGTAACTTATGATTGAGTAATTGATATTTAATAAGTCTATTTTGGTAACTACTCAGTATGATGTCTCCTTTGACTTAAAGGTTCACAAAAAACAATAATAATTCAGTTATTAGTAAATCAGTTCAATCAGTGGCTGATTGAAAGTTAATCAGGAACAACTCATGAAGGAAGTGGTCAGTATGTTGACTCAAGATATTTCTGAGCTAATTATTACCTAATGATTCATTAATGTAATAACTACCCGTCTTTTTTGTAGTAACTCATCATTATCTACTATATAGTCCTCAAATCACAGTTATTCAGGAATTACTCATTACGGATTTATGAACTACCAAGTCGTTTCCAGGTAATTTCTTACTCTATCCTCAATATCTATGTACACTTTTGTGTAACTTATTGTAAAATGTAACATCTCATATTTTACATTGCATGATGTTTAGACATTTTAAAACATGAACACAATCAGCCACATGCACACTCACAAATTACCAGCATACCAGTTATTTGGAGCTAGTTGAATCCATTTTCAAAGCTAAATTCTCCTCTACAGAGGTAATAACCAGGGAACAGCAAATTCATTTGTTCATTGATGAATAAAATGAAGTATCACCAATAACAATTAAGAACTGGTTAACTATGGTATTATTATTGTTAATTTGCCCCATGTTATTAAGCATGATGTCAATCATGTTGAGATAATTACAGTTTGAGTGATAATTTGTTAAGTTATCTTGCTACCGGAAGTATGTAGGTGGTAGCTAATTTCGAGTACTGCTTGGTACATGTTGTTGTTGCTGTGATTACTCAATGGCTTTAGCGTGGACCTTTTTTGCAATGGAGTTAGTGCTTTCTACAGCCTGCACAAATGTTGCCATCCTCCACAGTGAACAAAGATAAACATGATTTTTCTTGTCATGAATAATCCTTCACCTGCAAGTAACATCTAAGGCCTAGTACACAGGTATGTGGGTGTTTTCTCCCTCCAGATGAGCAATATAGCATTGTTGAAAAAAATAATCTCTGTCGTTGTCAACATAGATGAAAATGTGTCACAAAGCCATTCATGTACACTGGGATAGCTGGTGCTGGTGTAAAGAGGGAGCAGACTGTATACTTAGTTACAGAAAATACTATGAACGAGGCTGAGAAACAGGACTGCTCAACACAGAATCCTCCTGGATAATGCTATTTTTTATGAAAACATTGTCAGTGGGCTTTTTTGACTTTTTTTTTCCATTATTGCACATATGTTTTTGTCTCTCTAATACAGACAATATAACATCCTCTTTGCCACAGGCCAAACTCTCATTTTCAAATGATTCTACATACATTGATTAAACCAAATTAAGATGCAGTAGTGTGTTGCTTTATGGTATCCAAACATCTCTCTTTCTGACTGTCCAAAAATGAACTCTGAACACTGATTTTCTGATGTCCTCCTCCTGAAAAAGGTTTTGCAAAAGGTCTGTTTTCAGTTTATGTGTGTATGAAAGGCCTGAAATGCACATGTATCTTTGGTTTGGGCCTAAATATCTCATGTTGATTTAAGCTAACAATATATTCTATCTTTCTTTTCTACATCAGAAAAACTGCAGCCTACACACTGGGTGTATGTCCACTTGTAATGGCTTTATAAAGCATGTGGGTCTATGCATGACAAATGGAACATGCTGGTCCTACTGATAATGCCAGCACCTGCTCGACCAATCAACTAACAAAAACATATTCTCTGAAAATGTCAGCAACACCGGTTATGTAACATTCACATCAGCCTTAAATTAACCTTTACCTTGACAATCACACTAATCAGTCTGATGTATGGAGGGATGTATTACTTTAAACTAAATGAATGGTGTGTGACAAAAAAAAAAATGTAAAAAAAAAATGACCTTTTATTTCAATACACCCCCTGCTATGTTAGTGAGCATGGCTGGATGAGGGAGGAAGTTTGGTGCCAGTTTGATGAGGTATGACTTCATTATGCCGCTCTCATTAGGCTTACAACAAGTCTTTCTTTATATCAAAAAAGGACAAGCAATGTATAAAATGTAAGTTGAAAATTCCACATCTTGAGCAAAGAACAAACAAACAAACTGGCAGGGCATACTAAAGGCTCAATCACTGGCATCGATAAAATGAGAATCCTTCAAAAGCTTTTGTTCCCTGCCCTCCTTTTTTACCTTTACTCAGACACTCACATACAGATGCATCACGGACTAGAGAAATAGACACTCTTAAATGTCACTTTCAAGCATTCATCTCCTGCTCACTTTAACATTTTTGCTGTGATTATGAGCAAAAGCTTTTTCCTGACGCTGCTGACAGTCTTGACTCTGTTGCCACCCATCATCTCTGTGACAAAAGACAATTGAGGCTGAGCTGTGGTAGGCGGTGGGAGTAGAAAGAAGCAGAGGAGCAGAAGTGTGAGTGATGTGAAAAGGCAAGAGAGACAGACAGAACATGTGAAAACCCCATCATGCCAAATTAAGTAGAAGTAGAAGCACATATGGGGGGATGGGATTCAGAAATGAAGCTGCAGATGATGGTTGGACAGCGCCGAGTGCATCGACAGCAGGGTGTAGAGGAGGCTTCGGTGAAGGGGTACAGGACCGTGTCCAATAGCTGCTATCGCTCACATGGCCTACTCTAAGCTCCTGCTCACCCCGTGTCGCCCACCCTTTCTTTTTGCTTTTCTCACTCCGCCCAGCCGTTTTTCCTCAATCAAGTCATGCCAGGCTGCGGCAGCCTCCACACTCATTCCCTCTTCAATTTCAAAGGGCATCACCTTTCTTTCCCTCGTTTCCCTCCATCTTCTCACCCTCCCTCTTTTCAGTCCTCCTCTACACGATCACCCATTTTAGGTTCCAGCCCGCCCCTGCTTTACATTGTCTCTCTCCCCCTCTCTGCCTGTTCTTCCTCCTTTTTCTAAATATTCTGTTCTCAGCCCAGGTGGCTGTGCAGCCTCAGAGCAGTCTTTGTTTGATTTTTTCCTTTTATCCTAATATCAGAGGGGCTTTGTTTATCAAAGGCCTCACAAATTAATGTGCCCCCAAGCAGCAAAGTACCTAAGTACCAAACAGTGCTGTTCCTGGAATGGCCACTTGAGGCTGGCTCCAAAAGCAAGTCTATCTCTGTAAGAGCCCATGTTAAAATACCCTACTTTAGGGGTGCCGTTTGGTTCTGTTGGTAGAGCAGGCGTCCCATGTACAGGGGCTTTGTCCTCGCTGCAGCGGCCCTGGGTTCAAGTCCCGGCCTGGGGACCATTTGCTGCGTGTCACTACACCTCTCGCTCACCCTGTTTCCTGTCATATCTTCAGCTGTGTAATCAATAAAGGCCAAAAATAAAAAGACCCTACTTTACAGCATAAATAAACATGGTTGCAGCCTAGCAAAAAATGTTTTTGGTCTCAATGGCTCTAATATCCCCATGTATGATACCTGTACGAGGAGTGTATTTGTTTTAATTATATAAAGGCTCAAAGCTATGCATAATTAAGGGCATGGCCTCTTTGAGTGACAACTAGCTAGGAAACAGCTGTGGGCAGAGCCTGAAGCCTTTAGAGGAATAAACACATGGAGTCGGATGAGCACTGAGTTTGCTTTTTAATTTTTTGGGATTAACAAGTAGATTCATCTTGACTCTCCCCTCTCAAACTGCCTTTACCGACGAGCTGCAGAGGTGCTGGGCGCTACACAAACTCCCTCGGTATCTGTGTGTTTGCTATCTTGCAGTTAATGTACAGTAAGGTAATCTGGCTGTTTGGGGCAAATAAACCCACAATCAAACTCACAAGAGCTAAAATTTGCTGATCTTTATGTGTGAACACATCTTGTAGGCTTGTTTAACTAATTAGGCTTGCTTCAGCTCCCCACTTTGAGCTTGCCTCTGGATCCTCAGAAGCCTGTGGGTGATGTCATGGTGGCTCTGTTGAACAATAAAGGGTGATGGTGAATAATCTGAGCAGGGATTTGTTATCTTCAACACACTAGCTTTGTCTCTCCCAATGGTTTATTTGTTCTGCGGAATGCCAACTGACAGCTGTTCTGCATTACATTTACTAACAAAACTAGCCCCCTCATCAGGGCCTTCAGAAATAATCCTCTCAAACAGGATTACCTTTATAGAGTGGCGAGTGGCTGAAGAGAAACCAGAAGAAAATTGGTTCTCACTGCAATATCACATTAAAAAGCGTAAGCGAAGTTCAAATTGTTGTGTCAGGAGTGATTTCCATTCATATCGTATATTAATGGAGTATATTCAAGAGATTTAGTATTGCACTTAAAAGGTTGGATGACTCATGAGAGACCAGTCAATAGAAGGGATAACCAAAGAAGCAGAGGCTAAGATATCCTTTCTTTTTAGTCATTACTATGGTGAAAGAAGTCGTTCTATCCATTAAAGGAACTTGACAGTGTTTCTTTGTTAGACTCTCCCGAACCTACTTGGTCAGATTTGTAGTCTTTTGACAAAGATGAGTCTGGTGACATCTCCAGGATTAAACTGAACACTAGCCCGACAATCAGGCTGTCTTTCAGTTTTGTTTTCACTTTGTTATTGAATCTGATTATGAGTTAGCTGATCATGTTGAACTAGTGCAGTGTCACGGACTCATCAGGGCTGCCTGATAATATCAAACATATCTGATATTTACAATTAAAAATCTGAATGATTACTTTCTGAGCCGGACCACAACAACCGATGGGAGAGCCGTCCTGGTCCAGGACGCAGGTAGTTGGTTTTGAGGAGGAGACAAATTTAGATAGTTTCTGCATTGCATTGCATTGAAGGGTGCACAGTTCACAGACTGGTTTTTGAGTAAGTGTAGCCATGTTGTCAAGGAGAAATCTAGGGTTGTGTTTATTATTGTTTATTAGGCCGGAAAAATAAGCTGTTCTAGCAGCATTAAGAGCACATTTATAATGAACTACACTATCACGTCATGCAAGATAAAAAAAACATCCAATTTTGATTTACACCATGCTCGTTTCATTTTTCTGCAGGCCTGCTTGAGTTCTCGGGTTTCATTAGTAAACCGGGGAATTTCTTTGGTCATCTTGTCTTGGTAGAGACCGGTGCCACAGAATCAAGGAGAGAAACAAGTACTGAGTTCACTTCATTAGTGAGTTTTTCCACAGTCACAGTTGCAAACGGAGCCAAGACCCCAGGCAATTTTTTACTGAGTGTCGCTGTGAATGCCGGGCTGATATGACGAAAAGTAAAAACATTTGTGTCACCTGCACGAGGACAGGCTAATGATGCTGCAAATGTAATAAGAAAGTGGTCCAACACGGCAGAAGAGACAGAAGCAACATTGACACATCTAATCCACGGGAAACGATCAAGTCCAGAGTTTTACCACTGGAATGAGTAGGTTCATGATAAAGCTGAATGATGCCAGAAATATCAAGAAGTCCCAAAAAAGCTTCATTTAGAGGGTCAGAAGGCTTATTTTAGTGGATATTGAAATCCCCAATAATTAAGAGCTTATATGAACAAGTCACAAGTTCTTCTAGGAACTGGGAGTGAGGCCCTGGAGGTCTGTAGGTTACCACCAGGTGAAAGCCTATTCCCTGGTCAAGGCTGTTGCTACTTGATGAAGATGGTTTTAAAACCAGAGCCTCAAATGAAGTAAACTTAAAATCCTGGTTGGAGCTTAGACTGAAAATAAATGTGTAGATTAGAGCGACACCTCCGTATATCCACTGGCATTTCAAACAAATCCCCTTCAACTGAGAGTTCAGCTGCTTGAACTTTTTGTTTGATTGTCAGTGATTTAACTTCAGCTCAAACTTCCTGCTCCATTTATTAAGCTGGATCATTTTCAGACCCTGTCTGTGCTTAAAGTTGAAGCACTGTTACTTTAACTTATATCTAAACTTCACTCTACTTACTGTACACTTAAACTTACTTCAGTGGATCCAGCTGACCATTTCAACTGCTTTCAGTGATTGCATTTTGACTGCCACATTGATAGTATTGATATGTCATCCCGTCAATGTCATTTTTGAGTTGTCAAGACATCTGTGTTAGTGTTTGCTAGGTTCACCTTTGTCAGGCTGAATGATGGATTACACAGCCGGAACACTTTCTCCCAGCTGTCTTTGTGGAAGTCATTTGCAGGTCCATTCCTTTCATCCTCTGTCTTTGATGATCTGCAGCTCAGCGAGGTTCACTTATTTAACCAACTCCCCTGATTCCCTCAGGTGGAGACCATTAAAATAAACTCATGCTGAATTACTGCTTCAAAGGCACAAATGTGTCTTTCTTGCATTAGTGTGTTATTTGTCTTACACCTGTCTCTATGTCGGTGAACCTCCCCAGGTAAAGGAGATCTGATTGGTTCAGACTCCCTGACCAAGGAGCAGGTGATCAAGACGAACGCTAACGTCAAAGCCCTGACCTATTGTGACCTGCAGTATATCAGCCTCAAGGGCCTCCGCGAGGTCCTCCGACTCTACCCCGAGTACGCCCAGAAGTTCATCAGTGAGATACAACACGACCTCACCTACAATCTGCGAGAAGGCCACGGCGCTGATGTGAGTACATGCAGTCAGGTAGAGCCGTGAAGGACAGAGGGCTGTGAGTGAATTGTTAGGTGTTTTGTGTTTTCTTTATTTTCTTATATTAAATTGCTGCTGAAGGGAATAACAAAGTTTTTTCATTGAATTGAATTGAAAAAACTGACCCCTTGTGGCAGTGGATAATGGGGTTGTTAGATTTTCTCAGACGTTGTGTCAGAATGTGGAAATTCGGAAGCAGAGGCAAAATTTAAGATCATTTTTAAATGATAAAGACAAATTGCCTTTGATAGCAGATTTTCTTGTTATTACTGGATAAAAAAATAATACAATACACATTTCTTGTTAGGACAACAAATCACTTTACTTGTTATATCACAAAACCTTATCCATGTTTCACAAAATCACATAGCTCAAACAAAGCATTTCTCATTGTAACCTGATCAACTGGTTTGCTGGAATAGCAATTAACTTACAGATGGTGTATATGTGAGGGCCTCTGCAGTACCTGGAGTGAAGCTCTAGCCTAGAAAGATAACATTACACAATTGAAAACCATCCGACATGGTGATCTGGACATGTGGTGGGATGTTTTTATGTATTATGGCTGTGGGTTGCCTTTATTTGGTTTAGGTGCCCTTGAGTAATCAGCATGCCCTTGGCCTGTGTTTGCTGTGTTAGCACAATGGACTGCAGGTGTTGAAGTATTTAACAATCTACCTTCCATCCAGCATCCAAACCTCAATCCTCAACCACATATTATACCTTGCGTGGCTATATTTCAATGATGTAACCAACTGAATGAATTATTCAGTACCTGGTATCAGCCCCATCACCCCTTCAGCACACGGCTTGGGTTGTTTCTTTTCTACTTGTACAGTTTTTAATATAGTTTTAACATGGTTGAAACACACACTTACAAACCCCGGTAAAATTTGTTTGTAGATTTGAATGTGAATATGTCATAACAGCCCTGCGAGAGACAATGTGGCCACTCCAGAGTGTGCCCAACTGCCACACTGGGACAGGCTCCTGCCACCCCATGCAGGAGAAGCAGTACAGACACAGTAATGGATGGATGGTACCTCAATTGGCTGTGTCCCAAACCATCAAATAACACTTGAACCATATGTTAACCAGTTATGATATTTGTTAACCCATGTAGGCAACAGTCACATTCCAACTTAACATGTTATAAAAACAAAATACCAAAGACCTTTGGTGATATAACAAGAAAAGTAATATGTTGCTGCAGCAAAAACATTTTCTTGTCAAAGTTGAATGACTTGGTGTAAGGTAACAGGAAGAAAATATGTCATAATAACATAATAAATATATTGTTACAATATGAAAAGAATTTCATAAAAAGAGCAAAGTTCTGCAACAAAATGTTGCTAATATTTTTTAGCTATTGAGGCAGCATTACACTGCCATAACTGTATGATATGTGCTGGGCCTATATGCCTTTACACGCCATCTACAGACAGTCCTAATGCCACCTGCATACCTTTCTTTAATGTTACGGAGGAAGCCATTTGCAGCCATATACGACCCTTCAGATCAGTCACATCACTCCATGTGCAGCCGTGAAAGTGCAAATTGTAAATGAAGTGTTATATGGTGCTAATGTATAGCCTGAGAAGACATTCACATTAAGAGAGCTCTCATGGACAAAAGGTATGCATGACCTCTCCACAACTTCTTTAAAATTCACACACAGATCTGTGCACACATCACAACTGCACAAGCCTAGCCTTGAAGTGCTTTTTCTTAACTACCGCCATCAAACACAAACACACAACCTATGCCTTTGGCTGGTGTAGCAGCAGCAGAGGGAGCAAAACACAGGGACAAGAATAGCTCAGTGCTGCTGTTTGAAGCTGTCCTGCTGCTAAAAATAGTGCAGGGGGGAAGCACGGGCTGTCCCTGACTGGCTGAGTTGCCCGCAGCTGCTGCTAAGATTGGATCCTGCACGATATAAATAGCCCAGCCAGCCGAGCAGAAGAAAGAGGAGGAGGAGGAGGAGGCGGAGGAGAGACGAGGGAGGAGGGGGGAACTCTGGCATCTCATTTTCTGTTTTGCTCTTCCTCAAGACCTCCATTTCCACTGCAGTGCCGTTTGTTTCTCCAAGGCACAGCACACATACTGTGGAGTGTGAGGGAGATGCAAATGTGCAAATGTGTGCGCATATCAGCATGTGTCTGCAGCAGTACCCAGAGGATGCATGATTCAAGGTACATGAGCTGCTGCCCATATCTTAAGTCTGGGTTGCAGATGTCCGTCGTGTTTAAGTATGCAAAACCCCACTGATACCAACACCCCAGGAGAGTGTGTATGCATATGTATGTAAAGAAAGACTGCTGCAAAATAGCGGGAAAAATCATGCACATATCTTGTACCTCTTTAGTAAACACTGAAAGAGGCAGTCTGAAGGGTTGAAGGATGATATGACCATGCTTGTATCACAGCAACGTTTTGTCCAGTGCATATTTGATGAGAAATACAAGAAAGCATTACTTATAGGAAGAGAAAAAAACTGAAACAATGGAGTACCAAATGTGGTTTACCAAGCAGGGAAAAGAACAAAAGATCATCATCTAAGTGATGGTTGTGTTTTCAGTGACCGTCCCTGCTGATTCACAGGCTGCAGACTGACTGTCATGACCCCTGAGCCTTGGGCAACACAATGCAATATGCAAGAACAACCAGTCCACTGGGTGCATTGAGCTGTGCTATGGAAAGAGGGAGAAATTACAGCATGTATTGTAGCCCATGTTCTTGTGCTGTTCAATCTCTGCAGCACAGATGTGACCGCGGGAACATATTGCACCTGCATGTACTTTACACACCAGACACACTGCTGCACCAAAATAAGAAAAAGCACTTTGTTTATTCTTGTACTTGAGAGCACATGCACAGCTTACATATATCCAGTTGTGCACGTGCCTGCTCTCAGATGTCTGTATGAGGCAAATGCAAACTGCACACCCACACGCTCACACACAGACAAGTCTCACGCCAACACACGGCAAGTGCACACTTATCACGCCCGCAGAGTGCTCCTTGGTTTCCTCCAGATCTGGGAGCTAAGATTAGAACATGTGAGCTAAAAATACATTACGGTAGCGTGGGAGGGGGGTCGGCTGAGAGGAGGGCAGTGGGGGAGGAAGATAAAAATGAGAGTATGCTGAGCAGGCAGGGACTGAGGGGGAAGAGAGGGAGTTGATTAAAGGGCGAGGAGAGGGAGTGAGGCTCAGAGTGGGAGAGAGCGGGGGAACGCGAAAGCATAGGGGCGTTGGCTTGTCTGCATGATGAGATATATAATACATTCATTACTCACTGCACCAGTCATTGTATGTTAGGGCACGTGTGATTATTTTGAAGCCAGTTGAGGATAAAGGCAGAATAAACTGCCGTCACTGAAGAGGATGTTTTTAATGGTGATGTAATTAATTTGTTTGAAGGTGGAGGTGAAGTCAGACTCAATATCGTTGTATTTTAGACACCATATATATGCAGAAAGACTGACACGTCACACCAACACACTCATGAACACCAAACATCAGGAAACATCTCATTTGATGAATTTAAGTGTTCTTTTCTGCTCTTGCTGTAGCCTATGTTGTTGTATTTTAGCTCAGACAGAGTCCTGTTTTGCTAAGCCAGTCATTTGTGGAAGTTTCAGCAGCCCAGCATCAACACTGCAGTCAGCCTAAATTATTCAATTCATAAGCAGGGACATAGCTGATGGGGAACAGGGACGAGTGTAAATGCCGGGGGACTTTGTGTTTGTGTGTGTGTGTGTGTGTGTGTGTGTGTGTGTGTGTGTGTGTGTGTGTGTGTGTGTGTGTGTGTGTGTGTGTGTGTGTGTGTGTGTGCGTGCGTGCGCACGGGAAAAAGTGACGAGGAAACGTCAGACGCAGCAGTCTGTATTAAATGTAGCATGACAGGCTTCTTTGCTTTTCTGGCAAATATGGAGGCAACACAATATTCACTCAAAACAAGATAAGAAATAATTGGAATTGAACTACTTACTATGAGCGTTCCGACATCTCAGACTCGTCAGGTCCTTAAGTTAATGACTATAGTTCATTGTAATGTCAGCAGCCCAAGAAGTGAAACATATTTTACTATTGTTGCATTTTAGAGTCACAGGACTGGAGGTGCACTTGAGCAGATGCTTTATCTACATAAGAGTGCCTGTTTAATTTTCCCAGTTTTCTCCATATGTCATGAGAAACATAAGACAAAAAGGTTTCAGTCCTAGAAAATAAATCAGAAAATATCAATGTTTGAATAGTACAGCAGCATTCAGATTTGTTGCACGCCAAGGTATACAAATAATAACAGTAATGACATGAGGGGGAAAGTGCCATGAATTGAGATACTGAAGTATTTATACGTTTATGGTATATTACTACACACCATTTGTATTACAGTTATGGGTACAATGGGGTGAATACAGTTTTCTCTCTTAACAAGCTAATTTTCCCAGTGAGGGATCAATTATGTTTATTATTAAATCAATGATCTCATTTTATTTTTTTGTGAGGATTTGAAACCACAAGAGCATCAATCAATTAGTTGTCAACCACTAATCACCAACTATTTTAGTGATCAGCTAATCAGTTTTTTGTAAAAGTAATAGTGTTTTTTTTTGTTAAAAATGAAAGTAAAAATTTGACTAAACAAGATATTTGAGGGCCCCTTGGTGCTTTGGGAACCACTGATCAACTTTTTTCTTTTTCTGACATTTTGCTGAACAAACTCATCAATGAATCATGAAAATAATCAACTTTTATTCAACAATGAAAAAGAACATTAGTTGCAGCCCTAGAAACCACTGGAACAAAAAGCAAGACACACCGACTTATTAAAAAATCTGACATCACCTTTTTCTCTTGAGGAAATCTGCAACCCCTTCAACTAAAATGTTCCAACTATAAAAGAAAAGGTGCTCAACCGTCTTCAAAAAATATATAAAATGAATGTGATAACTGATGTGGTTCGCTCACCATTAATACTCTGTTAGAAGATGTAGTGTGTTCTGGTGGAGTGGTGTGAGCACTGTGTTCAGTACATCAGACATCCAGTGCTCAGTGGAAGAGTACCAGCTCTTGTGTTTTCCTGCCACCCACTGGTACAACTATGTCACTGCAAGTTTCCCAACACTATGAGTCGATGCAACTGTTGCTGTGAGAGACAACAGGTGTCATTTCAGTGTGACAACATTCAAACTCTCTGTCTCTCAGGTGGACTGGGAAAGTAACGGGGGCTTGGTGAAGAAGCTGCCATCGATCCGTGAGGATGAGGAGGGTGACGAGGAGCAGAGCTCTGTGTCCTGTGCTCCCCGCTCCCCGCTGCGTCTCAGCAGGGGGCTCAACTCGCCCTTGCGCTCCCCTCTCCTGCCACCCAGACCTTTCCGCGCTCCCTCTGAGCATTCCCGCCCCACCACCCTGCAGATACCGGTGGTCAGCTTCAGCAGCGTGCCGCCTGAACTCAGCCCGAGGTGAGTAATGTTTCAGTCACTGTTGAGGACATTACACAGACCTGCATTTATTTACTGGAGACCTAACCATAATCACCACCTGCCAAACCCTCAACTTTACCCTAACCTTAACAGGTCTTCACCTTAAAATGTTATGATTTACCTTATGGGGACCTGCTTTTGGTCCCCATAAGGAAAGCAGGTCCCCACAATGTCACTGTGTAGCTGATTGATGTCCCAACATTGTGAGTGATAAACATTGCACACACACACAGATTGCTGGAAAAGAAGTAACCCAGTGTGACAAATAATCAAAAGGATTAAATCAACGAGATCACACACACACAGCCTCACAGCCGGAGGAGCAACTGCACATACACTGCCTGCAGCATAGGTGTGTGGCTGCCATGGTAACCAGCAGATTATAGTGCCGGTGGCTGACATGGAGCCTGGCTGCTGTTGGAGGGTGAATAGGTTCTCACACTGTAAGATGATGTGTGCACATGGAGAGTAACCATGGCCGTGTGTGCACAGAGATTAATTACAGCATGTTGACTGCACAGTGGTGCAGTGGTGTGTGAACAAAAGCTGCTGAGAGAGCGCTTTTTATATTTGAATAAAAATGCTGTACAACCAACAGAGATACAGTAATTAGTGCTCTTTCAGTCATCAGTCTCATTTACATTCCTCTCCCGTGTGCTTTTTCTTACTTATTATCCCTCTTTTCTGCATAGATTCGTGGACGGCATTGAAACAGAGAGCAATTCCAACTCATCACAGAAATTTGAGTTCAGCCCTAGCCTGTCACCGGCAGCACCCCTCTCCCCATACCCAGGTAATACACACACACACACACACACATATACACCACCACACACACATTGGTATTTTGTGTTGCGGTTGACCTGAAGGATTAATTTTCATGCATATGTGTTTGTGTTGTGTGTAGGGATTCGGGAGCACTCTGAGATCAAGCAGAGTGTATCTAAATTAACTGATGAGGTGAGTGCTGACGCTGTTCAAACATGATCATTATGCCTGTTTCACAATTATCACAAGGGTCAAATTATTTTCTCCACAAAGGAGCTATTTCTTTCTCCAAAGGTTATACGTACTTAAAATATTTAGATGAGCTCAAAACATGTTTATAGTTTTGTTTATGATAAACCCAACCATTTTTCTGTTATCAATATCCAAACTCTTACTTATTTAATTTACTTGAATTAGGATTTATAATGCCATCCTGTATATGTGTAACATTTATTTATTTTGCTTCGTCGTGTACTTACATTATCACATATGTTTCAAACAATGTCCAAACCTAGAGAAAAAGTTTATTTTAGGTAACGGTATGTTTCATGTTGTTGCCTGCCACTGTAACTTTCAGGAGAGAGTCAGAGAGTGAGCAAACAAGACTGAACGCAACGTTGATAAAACTTAAAGTCATTACCTCGTCTATACACATTTGTGCCTGAGTCATTTCAGATTTTCATCAACATGGTTGTTTAATGGTGTGTTCACCACCAGTAAAGCAAGTTTGACTATGGGGTTTATTTGTTTATTTTCTAATCAGCCAGATTCATTAACAGTACATTAGCTGTAGGCTAGTAAGCAAGAGCACTCACAGAGGATGTCTGGGAGTGAAAGCACTTTTCCCCCCAGCTACAGTTGGCAGTCAACATTACAGGACATGAACACCAGTCTATGGAGGTCAACTCCACTGATTGTTGATGCAGGCAGGATGATAAAGGGGATGAAGATAAATACAGTTGTTTATCCCAAAAAGTGAAAAGTAAACTTTTAGCTCTCCTTCCTCTGGATCAGAGCAGAATCTGCCAATCAGCCACACAGTCTATCATCACTATTTGTTTTGTCACTGATACAGATCCAGATGCAAATTAAAACGTGTTTAGATTTAGAGGGATTGTGCGGCTATGTATTTCCATCATTCTGTCTGAGCATGTAGAATGCACTATGAAGTCTAAATAAAGATTTGTTTTTCTGTTGACATAATGGATGCTGAGTGTGTATGAGATTACAGTATTTACTTTGTCAGTTATTTCTGTAAGTACCCCTGCTTATTGTACTTCAGAGCGATAAGAAACTTGATAAAGGTTTTGAATGGTTTGACCTTCATGTTGTTGGTGTGTGTGTGTGTGTGTGGTGTGTGTGTGTGTGTGTGTGTGTGTGTGTGTGTGTGTGTTAACATTGTCTGTCTCTTCACCATACAGATGAACAGCCTCTCTAAACAAGTGTCCAGGCTCAGTCAGGAGCTGCAGGAAATGACACGCCTGCTTAAGCCCCTCCTCCAAACAGCATCGCCACCAATCCTGATGACCATGATGCCAAATTTAACCCCACCCCCTTGCAGTGCCAGCCAGCTATCAAAGAGCTCCTGTGTCATGTTGCCACCCTCAGCCCCATCTTGTTCCCTCCAGAGACCTGATAACCATTCCCTGTTGGACAGTGGAGACACAGAAGGTGTGGATTTGCCAGGATGCCTTCTCCCAACTCCTCATTCACCAAAAAGGCCTAATCCATCCTCTTCAGCATCACCACAGAACCTGCCAAAACCCCCAGGGGGCCACACACACCCCAACCTCCCTTCACCTGAGGACCAACTTCCTGAGGGATCCCCAGTCCCCCAAAGCCGCCACGCTTCCTCCAGTAATGGGGTATTCTTGCCCCTGCTGCAGGAGCAGCCTCCCATGGCCTCTCACACCCCTTCCCCTTCTCTCTCCTTCTCCATGTCTCTCTCCTCCTCACCATCCCTTTCTCCCTGCCAAGGCCCCCACCTTTCCCTACCTGGCAGCTGTGCCAACAGAGGCCTGCTCCCACCGCCTCCCTCACAGGACACCCCTCCTCCACCATCCTCCCACTGCTCTGCTCCCCCATCGCTCACATCCTCCCCTGGAGATCTTCGGCTGAGGCCTTTCCCCTCCATCCCTCTTGTATCCCCTACTGTCTCCCTCCATCCATCCACCCACTCCCTGCCCTTATCTGTGGACTTTGCTAGTGCAAGGAGAGGGCAGGGAGATACCCAGACTCCACCTTGGTGTCGGTCACAGCTGCACCACAAGGAGGCCAGACCCGTCACTCATCCTCAGGAGCTGGAGATGCAGGAGTGGAGACAACAGGCAGAGGAGGCCAATACCTCCACAGAGCACATCAGCTTCATTGATGAAGAGGAGCCAGCGTTATGAACGTGTTAAAACTGAGCAGGAGCTCCATTAGAGTGGCAGAGAATGAAAGAGATGTAAAAGTGGTATCACAAGATCAGATCAGGGAAAGTGATGACCGGATGATGGAACAGGAAACAGACAGCTGGTCCTTATCACACAGGAAGTGATATGTCAGGCAGAAAATGCTAGAAGGAAAGACAGGTAATCAGAAACACACCTGGGAGTCTGAGACGCAATGCCAGATGTCAGCAAATCAGTGTGAAGGAGTACTTCACACAAATCAACCAGAACTAGAGCAGCACAATTTGTCTTACAGTTTCAACACTTCAGTAGCATCAGTTGACCCCTGCAGCGACTGGGACACACAGAACCAGAGCACAGCTTTTTAACTGGTTCCATTTATCTCTGAAACCTAATTTAGCTCTTTCCTGCTAACTGTACGTACAATATTGCTTTTTAAACTCAGTATGGATGTCTCCTCAAAGGGCAGGTACAAACACACATATCTCAGTGGGAAACGTCTTTACCAAGAGAGATAATTGAAGCCACCACACTGGGACTGGGAATGTACACTCTTCAGTCAGTCTCAGTCACATCAGGTCACCTCACCTGGAAAGGCAGTTTGCGTCATCAGTGGGATTATTTGTAAAGATGTGCGATCATCTGCCTCTGGGCTGGTGGAGGTAAACACTCAGCTGACATGGAACCATCTCTTCCGAGTCATATACATACTCATCTCTCGTATTTGCAAAAAAAATATAGTTATTCGAATGGGTTCAAATTCTAACAGAAACACATATTCTTAAAGTCCACATAAGTTTGAAGAACACAGTCTAGTCAGGAAATGACCATGTAACGGGGCAGAAATGTCTCTATTTGGGAGTGAACTGTCTGGAACGTCTGAGCTAGCAGTTGGGTTACAGACAAAATGGGAAAAGTTGGGGAAATGCATATTTCATAAAGCACACCCATATATAACTGTTAATCACCATCATGACTGTTTACAACCAGCCTATCAGATTGTATAGCAGACTCCCACATCACTCCTGAGCTTTAGCCATCCAGCCATTCGTGCCTTCTCCATATAAAGACATGGACCTCCCTAAAGTCCTTCACCTGTTCATGACAGGCAAGCATTTGGATCAAAATTAACATAGAACGCCATCAATGTCACCTACAGAGAACACTCGCACCTTTACCTAAAATGTAATTTATGTATTTATTTAGGGTGTCTATTTATTTATTTTTGTTGACGAAAGCAATGAGGAAATATATTGTGTGACTGAGAGATGGAAGAGAAACAGGCTGAGGAGGAAGGTTTACTATTCAAATACATAACTGGATGCACTCCAGACCGAGTGTAACCTTCCCAATTCTTATGTAGCACACACATGAAACATATCATGAACACACAAGTTTCTTCATGTACAACCTCTTTGCCAACCACTGAGCTTTATGCTGGAACAAGACAACAGCCTGACACTAACAGTACAACAGGCTGCATCACTATGGAGGTCTCAGGACGTCTGTACATGTATTTGCTTTGGTGAGGTGCTTTGTGCACCACGTTACTTGTAATATCGACAGTCAGATTTCTGGTTTCTATTTTCTGTAACGGGAGCAGGGAAGGGACTACCTGGACTCTTTACACACTGACATAGATTCACTGAGCAGAATTCACTGTGGAGTTCTGGTTCTGTGGGTTACTCCGGGGTGGGGGGTGGGGTCATGGGAACACAAAAGGGTTTTTAATAAAAATGCATGTCACAGCTTTTTTTGCATGAGGAATGTGCCTGCTTTTGAGTTGTAGAGGTCAGGGCTGATGGGAGTAGACTGACCTTGCCCAATTAGAGGCTGTTGGGTTTCAGATGATTTATTAACAACTGCTGTTACATAAAAAACTTTACCAGGATTACATACTGTACAACAATAAAGAAGTGTTGTTTTGTACAATCTCTGTCTCTTTTGTTGCTACTCTAGGGAACCATTAACCCCAGCTTTATGTTACAGAGTCACAGAGGTAAGGTATGTTCTCTGAAAACAGAGAGGGTCGATTAACAACACGTGCTGCCGTTCTGAATTTTTTGTTATGTCTCTAACCATCTGGATGAAAAATGTTCCGCTACTCCTGGACCAAATAATTATTTTTGACGCATTACTTGTAACCCAGCAGCTGAAAATGACTTGGTGTTTTTGTGAATGCAAGACGTACATAACTGCATTATCTACCGTATTATAAAATATACAAGAAATAAAAAGTAGCAATATAAATAAACATGACCAACCGTAATTGAACTTTTTAGCTAAAATTGTATAAATTAAGCAAAGACATACTGTGGGATCTGAGACCACTTTTAAAAACTCTAATAATGTCATATACACCTGGAAATTATCAAAATATATGAGGAAACGGACAGTAAGTGACAGTGTCAGAAGTTCAGGAAGCAGTGCATGGAACTCTAAAATGCTTTGCAGAAACTTGATTTGTCATATCCAAAGCACGATCAGGCAAACCCAAAGTGATCACACCATCAGAAGATCAATACATCAAGCTTAGTTCCCTGAAGGATAGAATAGCAACTTCATCACAGATACAGAATTTGCTAAATAAACAATGCAACACTCGCTAAGAAATACCAGAATTTGTTGGATTATATGAAGTAATGAATACAAATTGGAGATTTATGGCAGTAGCACACGGGTGTATATGAGGAGACGATCAGGAGAGAGAACTATACCACAGTGTTTCAGACCGACAGTGAAACATGGTGGTGAGAGGATTCTGGTCTGGAGCTGTTTAGACTACTCTAGAGTTGGACATCTGCTCCAAATTGACTCCACTCAGAACAAGGAGAAGTGAAGTAGCACTAGATTCTTCAGCGACAAGTTACACCCTCTCTTAACCCCACTGAATATTTATGAGGCCCTTGAAGACTGAATGAGCCAACCATTCTGTGACATAACAAGAAACTTTGGAGAATACTGTCAGATCATGCTGAGTCCGCAGGTTGAGTCCATGCCAGCTCGATATTATGTTTTATTTTATTTTTAGATGTAATCTACTTTTGTATCTAGATTGTTAAAGGATGTCCTGGGCATGGTGAACTATCCTCAAAACAATGGTAAGTGTTGTTTGAAAAGTTCTCATGGCTGTGTATTTATTTTTTGGACAAAGTAGTTCATATCTTCGTCGCAAAAACTCTGTGATGAAATATGAGGGAACGTGAATCCTCAGTATAAACACCAGCGCATGAAAATTTAATTTAGGATTTTTCTCCTTTGATAAGTCTGATTGCTTTGACTGGACAAGTGAGACAACCTCACAGTCCTCTGCTTTATGTAAACTAGTATTTAAGGTGAAACATAATTGTAACAAAGAATAAAGAAGACACAACACAGAGGAAATCCTTCTTCAGGTCTGCATATATTTTCCAATGGTAACATTCATTCTATCAGAGTTTCCATAAGGTTTGAAATGTCAGGGAACAACACTCTAGAAATATCCTGATGGGAGAAGAAATTATATGATAGAGGGATCAAACACAATGTAGCACTTGTTTCTGCTGCTGTGGGTTCGCTTTTTGTGCCCTACCCTCCAGGGGCCAGTCTCAAGTTGTTCTTCCTTATTCCTTACTCCTTACATCTACTCTACCCTTGCTTGCTTTTCAGAACACATCGTTGTAAAAACAAAGCCAGGAGCTTTCATTTATCCCTTTTGACAAACACACACACAGAAGGAGGGGGCTGCCAAAAACAGCAACAGATATTAAACCTTATTCAATAGAGGTGTGAGGATACATGCATCCTCCCATCTCTGGTGTTCTGTGTACTCATGCCTGTTAATTAGTAACGGGGCAGGTCAGAGTGAGCACTCTGGAACTACATTTCCCATTGGGATCATAAGGATATTGGACAGAAGTGACAGGCTCCAGTGCACGCAGAACCACAACAGTGAGGGGGGAAAAAAAAAACACGGGGAAAATACATTTCTTTTCCTTATTCTCCTGTATAGACCATGTTCACCGTCATATACATACTGAATCAGACTGCAGTGGATTCACCCTACTGTGCCAAGAATCATGGTTCAGAGAGAATGAACGAAAACAAAGAGGGTCAGGGAAAAATAAAAATCCAAAAATATATATTTATGTATATATTTATATATATTTATATATTTACGAGGTATGTATCCACAAAAAAGAAAACACCCATTTCAAAATAGGCAGTCTGTGTTTTTCCAAATGTGTCCTTGCTTGTGATGCCTTTAAAGGAAACATTAATATTAAGAGTAGTATTATTTAAAAATGTTAAAAATAAAACTGGGAAGCTTCGCTGTCCAACAGCCCTGATCTTGTATCAAACCTCGCAGTCCGGTGCTCTGAGACCAGAATCTCCACCGCTGGGAGTCCAAAAGCACCAAGGTGGTGCTGGTTTCAGGCTGCTGCACTCCAAAAGAAAAAAAAATAAATCACAAATCTCAAATCACAAAGTCCCAAAGGAAAAAGAAAATCTCTTCATTGATTTGCCAACAACCACGGTCTCAGAGTCTCCAAGATGAGGTTTGGAGTGAACAAAATTGTTGAGGCTTGGCTGAGGTGGTAGTTTTGGGTGGTGGGTAGGAGGTGAAGGGAGGCCAGCCACAGGTCCAAAAAAGGTGTCTTTGTGCAACAAAACAAGCCTCGACAATAAACAAAACGAGAAACAAAAGGACCAATGGCAGGCGTCCTCCTGGCGATTGTTAGTTAGGCTGGCAGTAGGGCGTCTCTCTCCTCTGTAGTCATGCTAGGTACTGCTGCATCGCCGTCTTCGCCCTGACAGACACACACAATCAGTCCACCTGCTCAACAATTAAAAACATGTGTTTAATGTTTGATGTGTTTTATGATTCACTTTCCTGACCCACCTGTCACTGAGGTTGGGGTCAGAGGCTTGGGTGAGTTTGTGCAGGATGTCCACGAAGCCCATCTCCCTTAACTTGTCCTGACGCTCCTGAGAACCTGAGAACACATATGAAAGCAGATGAGAAAATTCTTTGATTCCAACATTTTCTACATCTTAAATCCCATTTAAACGTTGTGCTAAATGATGGGAATTCTAAAAGGTTAGTGGTTTGTAAAGTTCAGTTTGCCCCTAAAACATATATCATCATCATCATCCGGAGCAGAAGTCTCACCATCTTTTTGAGAACTGTGAGTACAGATGGTTGAGAAACAGGATCTCAACCATTGTCACTGAAGTATTCACACATTACTGTGGACAAACAGCTTTCACCGTCATTGTGTTTATGGTGTTTTTGTGCCAGCTCTGTGTGGATTTCAATTGTGCGTTGAGTCGAGTGGGGGTCCAAAAGCTCACATTTGTTGAACTTTGACCTGAGCTGTGCTGACCTGTAGACGCAGTCAAACACTGTTGACCACCGCTTTAACCAAAAGACAAACAAAGTCATTGTGTTTCTGAATGTACAGAACAGTACAATAATATGTTTAAGACTGAAGCAATTAAAGGGGGAATTTCAGTATTTTTAAACCTGGACACTATATTTACATGTTTTGGTGTGCAAATGATTCATGCTTACCAAAAAGTTATGGAATCAGTCCAGTCAACTGCATCACCTGGCAGCCGCAATACAGCTGCAGTGTAACTGTATGTGGCAACTCCAACTGTCAAAGTTGCATCCTCTAAAAGTGTTGTGGTTCTAAGTTTCTGACAACATTACAGGGAGACATTTTGTAAAATAAGATCCAAGTCTTTTTGATGAAGAAGTCTCGCTCAAGCTTGTTGCCTAATCTAGATTGTAAAACATCAGTTTAATATTCAGCCATGACGGAGAAGAAAGTCTTGCTGGCAGTTCCTCTGGATAAAACACATACTCCACTCTCCAACTCTGACTCACATTTTCATTGTCGTCTTCCTGTACCAACTCGGCTCTCCTGAGATGTCAAAGCAATATTTCTCCTTGAATGAGACTTGTGTTTGTGGTGACAAAAAGGATATGATTATATAAAAAAGAAAAACAATCTCCATAGGAATCGTTTCCATGATTTTGTCAAACACTCGGACAAGCCAGCCTGTCAGCTCAATTTACTAGACTGATTCCTAAACTTTTGTTAAAGTCATGTAAATATAATGTGCAAGTTTAAAAATAAACAATTCCCCTTTGAGAAAAAGGTATTAAGTGTGTTTTTGGAGAAATAGCACACAATACTGACATATATTATTCCAGTGGATACATTTCTGAGAGTGCACCAGATGTGTATATCTAATGTGAAATATGGTCAGAATCTCCTGTTCTGTTACTGAGTTATGGTGTTGAACAATGGTGAGAAAAGTGTTTTTATTACAACACATCATGTCACACTTTTTCCTATCTGGCAAATGAACTCTTGGGTCATGACCAAAAATGTGTTTTAATTCACCAAAGTGACCTTTGACAACCAAAATGGAATCAGTTATCCTCAAGTCCATGTGGCTGCTTGTGCCAGATTTGAAGGAAGTCCCTCAAGGCCAGAGAAATCGTGTTCACAAGAAAAGGATAGCTAACGTGAATATGCTGTCATGTGAACACACCAGACCTACAACATTTCATCAGACATGACAACTTCAGCTTTCCTCACAACCTCTTCCTCCTCCCTCTGAGCCCTTTTCTACATTCCTTCTCCCACTTGTGTGGTGTGCCCCTTACCGTCTTCTTCATTCCAGATAAGGTTTGAGATACAGAAGGTGGCAGCGAGCTGCAGTTTCACATTCGAATGCCCCTGTGGGAACAGCAAAAGTCAGACAGAATTAGAAAAAATAAAACAAAAGGTCACAAGGTCTCAATCAGATGTTTAACTACTAAAAAAACACAACAAACAGTGTGATCTAATAAATAAGAACAAGGGTGAGAGTACCATGTAGTATTTGATTTTCTGGAGCATGTCGTCATTGGTCATAATGAGTTCCTTGGCTGTGTTGCCATCTGCGATGTTGGCTAGGATGCACAGTGTCTGGCAGATAAGACAAGTGTGTTACATCACTGCTGCTATCATTTTGTTTCTGTGATACACCAAAAGAAAAACAACAAAACAAATTGCCAACAAATTCTTCTTCTAGCTCAACAGACTGACCCCAGGAGGACAGCTTATCATCACACCTGCAAAATGTCTACTACTCTGCAATGCAGGCTTTTCATGTAGCTGGAGGATGAATTCTGTATGACAATCATTTGCAAGCATAAGCAGAGACGCAAGCTCACCTGTTCCTTGACCTCTATACTGTGCTCTGCTTCCAGGATGAGGGTCACTGCCTGCATTATCTGCTTCCCATGAGAACTCATGATCTGGTCTATGTGCTGACATCATGACAGTTACGAAAAAAAGAGTAAGGAAGAGAGAATCAGTATGCATGTTGTAGATTTCTTGGGAATTTATGCAAAAAAAGCTCATATCGGTGTTTTAATATCTGCAGAGTAGGTAAGAAAGTAGGCAGCATTCAAGGTCTATGCCGTGCCATTAAAGTCCCCACAGAACATCTCTGACTGCAGTACCAAACAGAACAGCTCAAGGAGCAACCTGCAGACCGACACAGTCTACACTCAGACCTGTGACAGCACTGGAAAGAGTGCTCACGTGCTTTTTTGTTCACACTGCTGTGGACTGTTTTACATGACATGGATTTGTACAGTCCCTCTGGGCCTGTCACTGACTACATTCTGAGCAGTATACACTGCATCCAAGGTGATAACGGATAGCAGAAACCAGGAATAAAAATAGATGTTGTTAAAAAAAAAAAAAGTACTTTAAAAATATGGCCAGAATTTATAGGTAGCTCCAAAACTAATGTACTCTTCCTCACCTTGAAAGTGAACATAATGAAACAGTAAGTTACAGCAGAAAGTACAAACATGGACACTGGAGAAAAACTAAATTTCAAACCAGATACTAAGTAAGAAGCTACATAATTGCTGGGAGCTGAACACAGTGACATTTAAAAAACTATTTTTCTCTGGTCTTCAGCACAGACATGAGCTGTGTATTGCAACACACTCTTGTTTGAGGGGGTAACTGGGGTCATAATGGGTGAGATGTCACCACTCTTGGGATCCACTCTGGAGAAGTCAATCTCTGCGTTGCTTGGCTTAACTTTTCAGGGTTAAACTGGTAATGGAAAAACAAACCAGAGCATGTAGTTTGATTCAGTGCAGCCAAAAATTGCCAGGACTGTGACTCAGGGGACTAGAGGACACCACAGGCAGAGACATGAGAGGGTGTCCACTGGGAGAGGAAGGAAGGAGGAAGAGGAGTGGGAGGTAGTCAGATATCAGCAGAAGCTGAAAACAGCATGTAAAGCCAGGATATTTTCATATCTTAGTGAGTGAACTGAGGATTGAGGATGAGTTAATGAGGCAATTAAGCTCATCTTAGCTTAGTAAAAGAGGGGAAACTTGAATTCAGAATGTTGATGGTTTTATTTTCGGTTTATTAAGTTTATTCTGTTCATTTATTCCAGCAAAATCTGACAGCTCCCAGCTGAGACTACAGGGGATATGAGACTATGGCCTCTCACTGTTTCTCGCAGAATGGCTGTGTATTTGTGGCAGCGGCAAAACAATGGCATAAGTAGGTCTCTCTACCAAACAGTAGAGGTCGGATCACAATCAGTGCCATTACTAAATCGAATAAGGATGGCGTGGTTCTTTTAGACGGATAGGAATATAAAACTATGCTAAATTGGGTTGCCAGATATACTTGGGCGGGTGTTAATATACCTGGGCAGGCCGGCCAAGTAAACTATATGTGCAGGAAACACTGCCTCTTGCACAAAGCCGTTGTCCTCTGCAACACAGTACATAGATGTCTTTGATATAACATCCACACTATTGTTTCTTCACATTGATAATGTTATCTATGATAATAATGAAAATTCTGTCTATATCTTACATACTGTTCCTTTAAAGCAACATTATGTAGAAATTGGCAACACCACTGTGATGAATATAAACATCACATAATGTGCTTTAATATATATTAAAGTCAGATTCATATCACATCCACCAACACACTCTATCAAATCCTTACTTTTCCAGAGGATTGTCCATATAGTGCTGACACAAGGCAGCACTAACGTAAATGTTTACTGTATAACAATAATATTGTGTGTTTGTGTGTCTCTCACCGGGCGTGTTGACAGCAGATTGCGCAGCAAACCGAGGGTCTTCATCAGCACATTGGTGTCGGGGTCCGATAGCAAGCGGAACAACTGTTCTGTCCCCAGACACCGAACAATCTCTCCCTTCACCTTCTGATCCGCCTGGAACGCCATGTTCTTAACACACACACACACACACACAAACATTTTTTTGTACAGAAATAATCTGGCATTTGACAGTCTGGCAGTAGATATAAAAAAAAAAAACAGAAAATAAATCTATTTCATTATATCAAAACTTGAACAGTGTTGGAAGGCACAGATTCAATTCACTTGCCAGGATCTGGAAGGTTGTAAGAAGTCTACAAGTGTAAAAAGTGTAAACTCATCTCCTTACCATCAGGGCCCAGATCCCATTGACCCTCAGTGCAGGACTGTCACTCTGGGTCAGACTGCATAGTAATTCAATCACTCCTGACTCCAGGATGGGCTGCAGATCAACAAGAATAAAATGTTCTCAATTTACAAGTGATAAAATCAATTCCTCTTGTTGTATTACATATTACATATACATTTATAAGTTTCTATGAGTGTGTACCTCTTTGCTGGGTGAGAACTCCAGCAGTAGATTGCATAGTGTAGAGGAGGCCATGACCAGGACTTCATCTGGTGCGTTCTGCAACAGCTACACACAGCAATAACACACCACGTTACTCAGTACGCTTTTATTTTCACATTCAAACACCTGAAGAAATATGTGGTATCCAAATACAGTATCTCCTCCTACAAACATTTAAAGAGGTACTTTGCCCTATGTACACACTAAAACTAGTGTCATTCAAACACTACTGACCTTCATGAGGGGTTTCCACACCGCATGGTCATGGAAGCTGGTCCTCAGCTGTTGCACCGACCGCGAAAGACTGTGAAGACACCTGGACAGAAGAACAAGTTTGATCGGACACACACAAACACAAGTTTAGTTGAGTTTAGTTACAGCTGCTTATTTACTGAATCAAACTTTTTATTTATTCAATTTAACCAGTTAAAAGTGTGGTTTGATGCATCATCCAGATTAAATGTTAAGTTAAAATTTGAAAAAAATACAAATGAAAAAGTAACACACAGTTATCTTACATCTTTTGATGTAATTTAGACATTCAGAAGAAAGCCATTACAGCACAGTTATGGTTAATTATGGAAGTCAATGCTGATCAAATTTTGTAAAACTTAATTTCACACGTCAGTTAAATCTTGGTGCAGGGACTAGAAGGAATTTATAGTGGAACAATTCACAAGTGTAGATGAGCCAGAAAGACATCAGTCATGTCAGTGTAAGTGTGTTATCATCAGGTAGGGAAGCCATAGCGGGGCATGAGACTTGCTTTACACCATACCTGACAGCTGCCAAACGGACTTTAATGCTGGATTCTGATAGACCACTGACTATCCTGTCCATCATGTTCTCTGTCTCTGTGATCTAAAGAGTAAATAGGAGGATATAGATTAGAAAAAAACATGTATGCTAGGGCTGCGCAAATCATATGCAATTATTATGACAAATAATATGATTGTAAGATTGTTCAGGATTAGTGGGAATTATTATTGTTGCATCAAAAGTTCCATTTTCACTGAAAAAAACATTAACATCATGATGATGTGATATTTGTTGAGCTCTGTACCAAACAAACATGTTCTCTTACATCTGAAGACAAATATTGGTGGGACATCTCTGCAGCACCTCCACATTTCATTATAATGCTGTTAGGTCACACATTTTACCTTTCTCAAAAAAATTGCTGCTTTTGCCATTTGGATTTGTGCAGCCCTAATGTATGCGCACAATAATAGTTGCAAAATAAAATACATTTGAGGGGAAGATCACCTTTTTGCGGATGTCCTCATCGTTGGAGCCTAGTGATGCGTACAGTTTGAAAGCAGCTTGTCTCAGTTCATGTGCATGCTTCAGGTCATGATCCAGCTGCAAATGACAGAGTGGACAAAGTGAACTGGTGTAAGATGTCAGCAGGTGATAGAACTTTTTCACAAAAATGGTGATAACTTCAACACTGAAAGATTATTGAGTCATAGCAGACTATGATAGCACAGTTAGACTGGCCAAAGTGCTGTCAGAAGGTCTGAGCAAAACAATCTTTGCCTTTAAGTAATCTTCTTAACAACAATAATTGTGATAATCATTTTAGCCATGCTAGTTGTAATGTAATGTTCAGAATGTCTTTCTGATGGACTTGGTCTGGGTTTTCCTTAAGTGTCAAAACCAGGTCAAGGTTACAATTAATCCAATACTTTTGGTTTACTTTGTTACATTCTGCTCTTGAAAGGTGCTATATAAAAAAAATGTATTATTTAAATTGCAACTGGTTCAGGAAGCCATGAACGAGCTACAGCCAATGACAGCAGAGCTTCTTCTCTGAACTCAGTCTTATCATACATCTTTGTGTTTACAAGACAGAAGGTTGTGTAGCTTGCAGAATAGCAACCTGACAACTTTGTAATTCATGTAGTTTGGCCAGTCAAGTCTGGCAAGTCTTAGTCTTCTGAGTCTGACAGTACGGACCTATCACATACATTAAACACCTGCCCCTCTTCACATGGCTAAAATACTATCACATGAAATGTTCCAGCTCAGGCCCACTGACCCACCCTCTTGATGTCAGTGATGGCAGACACAGAGCTGGGGTATTTGAAGTAGTCAGCCAACATTGCCACCAGGTGGTCCGTGGTGCTTGCGATCCTCTGCAGCTCCACGTCAGGCTCCATCAGGTAGGCCAGCGTCTCTGCACCCTCTACCCTCTCTTCAAGCAAATGCTCTTTACTGCACATCCGCACGAGGCACGGCAGAGTCTGGATGAAAAGCAGGAAGTCACATGCGCTTTCATTAAAGAAGTGCCCCTGATATAATACAATATAAACATATAGACAAAGTCTCCGACAAGGCTAACCTTTAGGACTACGCAGCTGTCATCTGTCCTGATAGCACCGGCTCGACACATGTATGTTAGACTGGGAAAGAAAGAAGTCACATTCAAGGAAAAAGTATAGAGAAAAATATATGCATATATTCTCAATATAGTTATATGTCACTCACCATTTGGCTGCTGTTAGCTGCATTTCAATGGGTTGATCCCTTTGCATCATTCTGACAAATACCTGAGAGAGCAGCTCACCATCCACCAGCACTGGCAACAAAAACAAAAGATGGATAGGTTTAAAAATGAAGCTCATGAGAGGAGAGGGAAAGGGAGAGGGCGAAGGAGAGGGAGAGGAATCCTCACCATTCACCAGTGTCATGGAGACCTGAGTGTTCTCATAGGCCAGGACTGAGAAACACTTTAACGCCTGCATCCGGACCTGGAGAGCCAATGGGGTTGAAGGAGGAGAGAATATAAACACAGGTGAATTAGTCCTAGGCTTGAATGGTCGCATCACTGAACTGGGCAAATGCATATGCTTACAGAGAGACAGTCATATATACCTTATAAGAGGGTGAGATAAGTAGAGGAGCAATGTTCTGGATGGCGCCATGGTTGAAAAGAACCGTCTGGTGCTCTGGGGTCTGGACAAAACAAGTGTCCTGTCAACAATGAATCTTGGTCTGGCTACAAGTGTGATGGACTCCGTTTTTGTGGCACTGTGTTTGTGTGTGAACAAATACCAACAAATACCTTACAACAGTGGGAGAAGATCTGTGTGATGTACTCCTGGGTTCTCTGTGAGCGGCTCAGTAGAGACATTAGATGAGGAATCACAGTGGAGTCCTATAAAAACCATGAACAAGATGGGAATGTTTAGAATTGACCATATAATAATAGCAACAATATTCAAGTAGAGGTACACTGAACTGTTTGTCTGACACATGCTTTGTCACTACTATTACAGCTTATAAGTACCTGTACATTCATTTGTTTGTTTCAAATGCTGCAGCGAACACTTGGACATGTAATTTATTCAGTAAAATCTACATTATTCAATATTTCTGATATTATCATTAAAGTTTTAATTGTGTAATGTGAAAGGGTGGTTCACTGAACATCAAAGACAAGATACTACGATTGAAACTTTGTCTCTTTTAGCCAATACTTTGGTTTCACAGATTCATTCATTGAATGCAGCTTTACATTTTTTTAGTGTACAACACAGGCTTCTCCATTGTTTTGTCAAATCTAAATATTTCAGTTTGCTGACGCATGCGTTTTGTCATAATTACATTTAAAGAGTAATTTGTAAGAAAGTAGCTCAAAAAATCATAGGGGGAGACAGAGAGAGAGAGAGTCGGGCATCAGCAGTGGGCATCAGCAGCGGGCATCAGCAGCGGGCATCAGCAGCGGGCATCAGCAGCGGGCATCAGCAGCGGGCATCAGCAGCGGGCAGAGTGGGAATATTTTCAGATCTTAATCTGATTTGAGGTAAATCCTCAATTCACAGAGGCGATTGTATAAAAATTGTTTTGGTGAGATTTACTTAATTTAGGTTGAGTTTAAACGAGAATTCTGAAGGTTTTTGAGAGTTTGTTTCTTATTAATCACTTGCTGCTTTGACAGCTGAAACTACATGGGCTGAGACATCAGACAAATCCCAGGACTGGGCTAACAGTTTACCATGCTAGTACAAAGACATCGTTCATACAACGATGACACTGTTGTTTCTTCACACTATAATGTTAGTCCATTTTTTTTATGTTTTAAACTAAAATTCTGGCCATATCTTACAAGTTGCCCCTTCAGTGCAATGATGGCAATACATGCGGCTAATTACAAACACATGGAGACTGGTACCCTGCACCTAATGTGCTTGCTAATCACACAACTTATATCAAAAATTGTACTGGTGCTTATGTATATAGATGGCAGAATATGTACAAAGTAACCTACAGTATAGAGCAGCTGCACAGGGGTGACTGGACTTATGAAGACCGTTCTGAGACATCTAAGACAAGCTTCAATGAAGATCAGGTCCGGACACAGGAGACCTATGAGCACAAAACACAGGGGTAGTATAAGTGTGTGTCTGTGCAAGTCAAAGCTGTTGTCCCCCACAGGAAGAATTTGCATGCAGGAGTATGTGTGTGCACCACCCCAACCTTGAAGAAGGGCAGGGATGATGTGACAGTCCACCAGGGACTTGATGTTGTTCTCAGTGCCCATGGCTAGGCTGCCCAGCACCACGGAACACTCTGTCCGCAGCTCCAGACTGGACGAGCTCTGCTGCAGCAGGTACAGTAACCTGGAGCCAACCAACAAACACACACACTGAAGCAAGAGTACTGTAAGGGGTGTTATGTAACCTGTAGGGAAAGGCTGCAACTAACAAACATTTTCATAGTAAACTAATCTGTAGGTTAATTGATGATCGCTCAGTGTTTGTATGTCTTGTTTTGTCCACAATACAGATACAAATTTTACTGCAATAGAGGAGTAAAGAAACTACTAAATGTAATCACAGAATTTTGTCTTTTTTTCTTTAATAAAATTACTCAAACAGATGACTCAATTTTAAATGACACCTTATTCAAAATAGTTGGTGATTAATCCAATATTTGACATCTTAACAGTTAACTGACATAGCTCTAATTTCAGGTTCAGCGTAGATGACACTACTAAGTAACACCTGAGCTTTAACAGTTCTAGTGTATTGTTATTCCAGGTTGCTTTTAAATGGCATTTTAATTTTTCACTCACTGTCTAATGAACAAAAATGTGCTATTTAGCACCAATGTTAATGTGCTGAACAAAGTGAGTGCACTTGAACAACATTTTTATTTGTCAAAAAATGGGAAGTAAGAACAAATGCAAAGTCAGAGGTATTGGAAGTGTAAAGTTGTGCAGAGACGTACCTCGGCACAGCTCCGAGGACAATCAGATTGGCCTTCTGTTTGTTGTTTCCTATGACTGCATTCTTCATGTCGCTGAAGTAAGACACATAACCATTATCAAAATCACTCAAACAATCTATTTGAGGCAACTGCGACAAATGTGTACATGTAACGGTACAAAGGAACAAGATGTGAAGTTAGGCAATAAGTCTGGGAATTCAAAAAAAGAAAAATAAAGTTCAGGTAAGAGATGCACAATACTTATAATACTATAATGGAAATTTTATTGGTAAATAAAGAAATTATAGACGATAAATCTAGCTGATAATACCAAGCCAAATTGCTTTTGTTGACTTAACAAGTGCAGCATCTACACTACATGGGTGAAATCATTGATGTTGCAATGACGGGCTCATGGGGCTTTCTCTCTCTTTCCCGTTTTTCTTTTCCTGCAAGTCCAAGGGATTTCTCTCAATGACGGGCTCCGCAGCCGATTCTTTAAGCTTACTTGGCTGCCTAGTGTCAACAGTGCAGGGCACTAGGGCTACAGACTCACTGACAACACTGTAACTACAAGTACGTGTTAGTACATACTGTAGTAGTGCGCCATACAAAATATTACACCATAAATTGGGTAGAACCATGCTGTCTGTTACAACACATCATGTAAAGTATTCTGGTCCCTATACTTTATTAATACTTTATAATAACAATCCTTACTAATAGGGACATTTATAGTTAGTGAACATGAGTTCATTGTTATTTTAACATTAACAAACAATGAAATCCATTTATTGAGCAACTGCTCATTGTAAAAGTTGCAATCTATGTTTATAACTCTTTGTAAATGGGTTGTCAGTATTGTGCAGTTCATCTGTACACATCTGGATAGCCATTATAAATGTGTGACTAATATTCATCAACGTTTGTAATTGCTTAAGAAATGGTTCATAAAGTATTTCACTCTAACTGTCAGATAACTACTTGCTAATTTGAATTGTTATTAAATGTACCATTTAATAATAGTGGATATTATAAAGTGGTACCTATACTTCTGCAACAGGTGAGAGAAAAACAAACTTTTATTCTAAAAATAAGAAACACACTTTAAGCACAGCACATATGTTTAATTAAAAAGGCATTTCCCCCAGTGGTGTCCTGATAATATAAATTAAGCTAATAGTACTCAGACAGTTCACAGATTGTCAGAGGGAGTCTTCAGCATAGCTGAGGCTATTAGCTAGATCATCTGAGAAGTAACAAAGACACCAGGCACACAGAGGTCAGCCAGGCCCACATCTCCAAATTGGGAAACAGGGGGTTTACATCAAGCAGAGCCACTACAAGGTCTTGAAGAACACAGAATGAGCCAATTCATTTGTATTCACTGCATTTAGTTTTCCATGCAGTGTTTCCTCTGCTCTGCAAGAGACCCAGATGATATCAAATAGCAGGTGAGTGAGGCTAGTGGAAAAGTACTGCTACAGCAGGCAGTCAAATTAGTCAGGTGCTCCGCTAGTGGAGCGCTACAAGCCGTAACCAGAGCTAGTCTCCTCAGAAGTTAAAAATAACTATGAAATAGGCAGAGTCCAGGTCACTGCAGTTTAGACAGAGAGTGAGAGTGGGAGAGGGATACAAGGTGTAACTATAAGCAGTAAATTGCATTTTGATATAGACGTCACATGAAAGTCTGAGCATGTAAACAGAATCCATGCTCGCTGAAGAACACCACAATCAGTTATGTTTTCTACAGATGTAAGTGCACGGCTTGTAATCAGATGATCAAATTTTATCAGCAAATTGTATCACAGCAAGACAATTTGAACAGATTCAGAACAGGACAGCTTATCAAAAAAATATATAAATACAGCTTTTACATTACTACAATGTATGGGAAGGTAACGTTGGCTGAACTTACATGACGCCCTGCAGCACTTTCTGTGGGTCGGGGTCGAACAGTCTGTCAACATAATGGCGACTAGTGGCAGTGACTTCCTGCATAAGGACAATAATTACAGAAACACTAGTGACATAATTCAGTGACATTTACATTTTCCAGCTCAGACTAGCTTGCTAGAAAGTTAATGAGAGTAGGTCTTTCTCCAGCTCGCTCTCTCTCTCTCTCACACACAGCAAACATTTTCTGTAGATTAAAAAAAATGCAAGCATTAAAGGAGTACAAAGACAAAAAACAATTGCCATTAAACAACAGTTTAAACGGTTGATTTTTGTTAGTTTGACTATAACTAATGCTGTCTAACTGCTGGCATACATTGACAGACCCACAGGCATGCACACCGACACACACAGCAGCATCCATGGCAGGGTCCTTTAAAAGCTGTTATGGCACTCAGTGGCTACATGTGACAGCAGAAAAACTTTGTTGATATCATTGACAGCATTAACCAGAACTTTCCACATGACCCTAGAGGAGCAATCCTTACAGAGCTCATTTCATGCTGCAACCATTAGTTTCTGGTGCTTTCAAGCAATAACTAGGTGTTCTGCATATTCTGTACCTGCATAAAGCTGTCTTTACAAATATGTCGTTTATATTTCAGCTTCAATGTTTATCATGCAAGTACAATACACACAAGAACGCTTCTCCTTATGTTATTAGAGTGAAGGCAGCCTTATAAAAGATAAGCTACCATAATGTCTCAAGGGTATAAATCAAAGTCTTCTTTCTGCATATACCTAACGTGGGGGCGTTTCACTATTATAAGTAAGTATGCTCCTTTACACTACCCATTTAACATTAACTTCAGCAAATGCCAGCTACTGTCACCTACTGAAAGACATTACTAAACCATACTAATTGTTAGACTTTTGACTGCTGCCAAGCCAATTGTACCCAGTCGGAAACTCCTCAAAAAGTAGGCAATAGGTAAGTTATGTTAGCTTCGCTAGCTTAACCGTATGCTAGTTGTTAGCTAACGTTACTTAGAGCACCTATGTTAGCTAGCTTAACAACGTTAAGTTTGCTATAATAATTCGCAACATGCAATTGTGAATATTATCAGATGGTTGTAATAAAAGCCCAGCCCTGCAATTTATTGTCCACTGTGCATTATGCAACATTTTAATCGTGTTTGGTTATTTGCTAGAGGAATATTAGTGACAGCACTCTCAGTCTTAGCAGTTAGCTGCTAACTCATTCCGAGTGACACTGACAGGTACTTCGTTCGTTTGATTTGTATTCCTTGATTCGCCGACGGGGAGAACGGACACATTAACCGCGTGCATCCCTTAACATTTTCAGAACGTTCCCGCCCATCCGGGCGAAGTCAGAATAAAAAACCCTTCTCATCGTCAGCTATGTAGGCGGACCGCTACAGTGCTACATGTTGCAAAGCCTTTAACTTAGCTTGTGGGCTAACAGAAGACATACAACCTTGCTCTTAGCGTCCGTATATTACTGATCAAATTAAATTAACAACTCGCTATTGGAGGGCGCATACTGTAAATTTGACAGTGATACTTTAAACTATGACAGTGACACTCACAGACAGCACACTGATGCGGAGAGGGGCCTCCAACAAGCACGCCATCTCTCTTCCCCCGATCGAGCGCCCCAATCGGCGCAGCACTTTGCAGACTCTCCGCCCCCCAGAGCAACTGTGAGTGGCTTTTAAAAAGTAACTGCTGCTAAATCACGCCACCCCTCACCGGCGTTATTATAAAAACAGGTCACTATATTCCGCTGAGGGCTCGGCTGCACTCAGAATGAGTAGTAATGACGTTACTGCAGAAAACAACACAGCTAACTTGGAGAGGGCTCTCTGTCAGCCCGTGGATTTGTCAATTAAGTAAATTGTGAATATAGATGTGACGTAGTAGTGTCTCTTTGAGTCAGATTCGACACGAAAACTTGACCAATGACCCCGTGTAGTGAATACAACATTAGACAAAAAAAATACTGACTGTGCAACAAAATGAACCTACATTATATATGAGCACACCAAACAATACGTAAACATAAAAGGATTATTTCACAAATATTTCGTGGAATCTACCGCCGATGATCAAAACGGGTTCGCTCAAATGGGGGACGTTCTGCGCATGTGCTGAGAGTGGTGGACGCGAGGTGGGAAAATTCATTCTATCGTATCTCTGCGAACCTGGAGCGTAAACATGATTTTCAGAAAAAGTTTGTAACTCTACGGAGTGTACAACGTATAAAGACACTCTTCAGTTATTCATTCTTCGCCGTAAGTGCGCAGTTTGTACTCAGCTTGTCTTGTTCTTGTATTTAAGACATATGTAGTTCCCTGTTTGCTGTTGGGTCGTATGAAAACGTTGTAACGTTAGCGTTATCTTGCATTAACAGATGGACAAGCTAGCTAAGTAGCGTGGCTAGATACTGCACGTTTTGTTTTGTTGCTGATTTTAAGGGGTAATTTGCTATTTGTTTGTAGTAAGTAGATGTAACTATCGGTACACAGAGAGGACAAAAGATTAAAAAGGCCTTATTGACACGCATAATAGGTCAAATGCTGCAGCCACAATTGTCGAAGAATAGTCAGGTTTACATACATGTTTACGGTCCGGTCGCCATTCCACATTTATTTGGTCTTACAGCAACAGTGGAACTGAAGGTAACCGATTAACACAACTGTTATGTCCGCTCGTTTTACACAGACTGGGAGTTCTGTTGATAAGCGCCCTTGTGGACAGTCGTATTCCGTTGTCCTTTATCGTTCTCCATGTATATTTCACCTTGTTACTCCTTTGGTTTCTGATACTTCACCAATGTTTTGATATTTTTATCCCCACAGGTCACCAAGAGATTATTGATAAACAAGCAGGCTTCAGCATCTTTGTGTGTGGAGGCTGACAGCCTCTCGATGAACACAGACTAGCCTACAAACCAAGACTGTGATTTTCTCTGGGACTGTGCAGCTCACTTGTTGTGCAGCATGAAGATTGCAGTAGAAGGATGTTGTCATGGGGAGTTGGACAAGATCTACGAGACAATCGCGTATCTGGAGAAGAAGGAAGGGGTAAAAGTGGACCTGCTGCTTTGCTGTGGAGACTTTCAGGCAGTGCGAAATGAAGGAGACATGAAGTGCATGGCAATACCAGCCAAGTACAGAATGATGCAGACCTTTTACAAGTTAGTTCTTTGCTCCTCCTTTGTCATGTTTCAAGAAGTGCAACAGCATGTAAAACATTAATATAACTGTCTTTGTCTCAGATACTATTCTGGAGAAAAGAAGGCTCCAGTCCTGACTATTTTCATTGGCGGGAACCATGAGGCTTCCAACCACCTGCAGGAGCTGCCTTATGGTGGCTGGGTGGCACCCAACATTTATTATCTGGGTAGGGAAACGTACACAGTAGTTGTGAGTATTCTGTCTACCTGTCTATCTATTAATGCCCGGGTCTGACTTGACCAAATATTTTCCTAGGTTATGCTGGTGTTATTCGCTACAGAGGGATAAGAATTGGCGGCGTATCTGGAATCTTCAAATCACGTGACTACAGAAGGGGTGAGGTTATTTTTTTTATTATGAGTATGTTCAAGTACAGTTGTGAACAACCTCAAGAATCACTGAGGACGCAACGCCACAACAACGTGAAGAATGAATTACACACTGTCTGATTTCAAAATGTTTCACTGTAATGCAAACTACGTGTCTTGGCTCTCCTAACCTACACATGTTAGCAGGATATGTTTGTAAACACACTGTCGGTTTCAACCAACCAATGAACAAGAAACCTCAATATCTCTAAACTCTGTTACAACTCAGGTGATCGTAAGAGATGTTAAGTGGGGAGAAACTAAACAAACTTTGCCAAAAGTTGCTGCAACAAATTCTTAATCATACACACATTCTTGTAAATTTGACATTAAATTAAAATTAGTCATGTTCACTGAATTTTTGAAAGAATACAACATGTTATTGACCGTAAACAGATTTTACAATTGCAGTTAACAGTAACCAATATAGGCTACGTCTTTGGCACCCATGGAGAAAGTCCCCAGACCCCTTAAAAAAAAACATACATGGGTAGTGTAAAGGAGCATACTTACCACTATACATGAAGATGTTTCTTAATTGTGTAAAAAGCATTGCAACCATTTCTCCCAGTGGTGTGCGTGTTTATTAGTGTGGATGCTGCAAGCATTCACACTATTGTCCTTCTGGGATTTATTATTATTATTATTATTATTATTATTATTATTATTATTATTATTCCGTACACTTTTTGTCCATTTTCAACTCCTTCAAATTTCATTCTGCTATAACTTCAGCATACCTTCAGCTTTAAAACTCTTCAGCTTTTCAACTCTTCAGCTTTTTCAGCAATTCAGCTTTTTCAAAAAAACAATTTAACATTGACGCAAATGGGAAAATCTTCAAAACTCCTCGATTTTCAACCTCTTCTTCTCCCTCAAGCTTTGTGCTACAGAAACCATTCCCCATTCATCCTTATGGGGAATTTTTCAAATTTCATTCTGCTATAACTTCAGCATACGATTAGCAACTATTCAAACCGTTCAACTATTAAAATGTTCAGCTCTTTCAGCCTTCTACTTTTCAGCTTTTGAACTTTTCAGCTTTTTCAGAAATTTAGCTTTTTCCCAAAAAAAATTAACATTGACGCAAATGGGAAAATCTTCAAATCCTCTTCAAAACTCATCGCCTTTCAACCTCTTTTTGCTCCTCATACATTGAGCGAGAGACACCATTCAAACTGTAAAGCACTCAGCAGATCTTGAACTATTGGACCTGTATTCAGTTTAAAAAAATCTTGTATGGTTTTGAAATAATCGCAGTTTTAGTTTGAGGGATTTTTAGCTCGTCTTCTCAGTTTATAATGGGTGTGTATTGCATCGGCTAGAGTGAGTGACATCACCAACTGCCGCACCCCAGAGGGCAGAGCAGCCCCAAAAACGGGAAAAAAACTCTCTTCGGCTTGATTTGGATTCCACATCCCTTACTTCACATAGACAATATATGCATAGAAATGTAGGAAATCTTGTTGGCTTTCAGCTGATGGTCTTATTTCAGATGTGGGACGTACGTTTTGGATTTAGCAGCCGGAGAGCGACAACAACTCTCACTGCTCTGCCATAAGCCACAATGTTAATTTTGAGCCGAATTTTCCGGAAAAGAGCAGACGGTACCTGATTTGTCTCTCGCTCTCCTGACCCCATTTTGCACTCTCGAGAAATATAAACGACATGACCGCTTTCAGCAACTCCTCCTGTAACTCACCATACAAATATTTTGGTGATAACCATCACAGTTTTTTCAAAAATCGCAGGAGTTTGGGAGGCGTTTTCCCATTCATTCCTTATGGGGGACATTTTCGTCTCTGTCTCTGGTCCTGCTGCAGCATGTCTGCAGCCATTTTAAGCTGCCTTTAACTTACCACCTTTTCAGTCTTTTTTCACCTTTTTAAGCTCTTTCTGCCCCCATACTCTGCAACTTTTTGGCCTTTTTCAGTCGTTTTTCCACCTTTTTAAGGTCTTTCTGCCTTTCACTTTCCACCTTTTCAGTCTTTTTTCTTTTTAAGCTCTTTCTGCCTTTAACTTTCCACCTCTTCAGTCGTTTTTCACATTTTTAAACTTTCTGTCTATCACTTTCCACCTTGTCAGTCTTTTTTCACCTTTTTAAGCTCTTTCTGCCTTTCACTTTCCACCTTTTCAGTCTTTTTTCACCTTTTTAAGCTCTTTCCGCCTTTAACTTTCCACCTCTTCAGTCGTTTTTCACATTTTTAAACTCTTTCTGTCCTCTTACTCTACAAGTGTTCTGCCTTTTTAGTCTTTTTTCATCTTTTTAAGCTCTTTCAACCCTGTTACTTTACAACTTTTCGGCCTTTTCAGTCTTTTTTCACCTTTTTTTTTTTAGCTCTTTCAAACCTCTTTCTCGACAGCTTTTTAGCCTTTTCAGATATTCATCTTTCTGCCTTTTCAACTCCTTCAAACATGCAGCTTCATGTTCAGCTATGAAAATGTTCAACTTTTTAAACTCTTTCAGCCCTTGTAAACTTTTCTGTCTCTTCATCTTTTCAAAATATTCATCTTTCTGCCTTTTCAGCTCCTTTACACATTCAGCTTCGGGTTCAGCTACAGAAACTGCTCAGCTATCAACATGATCAACGTTTTAAGCTCTTTCGGCCTTGAGCTTTTCAACTTTTCAGCTTTTAGACTTTTTCAGCTTGTCGGCAGTACATTCAGCAGATTTCGCTTCAGACTTCAGCATTCACACTGTATTTTCGCAGGAAATGCAATTTTTCTAGTTTGTTTATAGAGCAGGGAAGTGAGATCCAAACACAAGTGGTAACTTGAGAAGTACAGTATGTTGAGTTTAATGCTAATTCCAGGTGTGAATTGAGTAGAGCTGTCCACTTATAAGAATATGAAAAGTTGATGTTTAAAATTTTATACACTATGCGATATGTTTACAAGAAGTATGTGGTCTTTAAGGTCACCACGAATTCCCTCCATACAATCCTGATACCCTTCGAAGTGTGTACCACATCCGAAATATTGAGGTATTCAAATTAAAACAGGTAAATATCACATATTCAACTTCTCTTCTCTTGCATACAATTTTGAAGATTATTATTATTATTATTATTATTATTATTATTATTATTATTATTATTATTATTATTATTATTATTATCATCTAAATGATGTATATTGATTCATGAATGCTTATTTTCACCAAGATCCAGATGCCCATGGATATTTTCATGAGCCATGACTGGCCTCGTGGAATCTACCACTATGGAAGTACAGGGGAACTGTTGCGAAAGAAGAAGTTTCTGCGTCAGGAAGTAGAGTCCAACAGTCTGGGAAGTCCTGCTGCTGAGGAGCTCCTAGCTCACCTCCAGCCCAGCTACTGGTTCTCTGCACATCTTCATGTGAAATTTGCTGCTGTTATGCAGCATCCGGTGAGAGTGACAGTTTTTCAGGACCAACTATATTGTTGCTACTTCAGTATTACCTACAGATACATTTATATTGTGATTTTAATAATTGTGGGTACCAATGTAACATACCAAATGTATTACACCAACTCAGTGAGTACTCTTGTCTTTAGGCCAAAGGTAATGCTGCCCCACGTGTTACCAAGTTCCTGTCTCTGGATAAATGTCTGCCTTACAGGGAATTCTTACAGGTGAGAGAAGTTTGTTTTTAAAAAAATATACAACTTAGTTTGTGGTGAAGGGGTGACAGTTCATAGCATTAAAAGTACACCTGTGTTGCAGATTGTGGATGTTCCAGAGAGACCTGGTTCATCTGGGGGTCTTGAGTATGATCCAGAGTGGCTCGCTATTCTGAAGGCCACCAACAGTCTACAAAGAATCACCCCACACCCCTGGAACCCCCCAGAGAATAATGGCCTGCATGAACGGTACAGACATTTAGACTTAAAATTGCAGGCAGAGCAGGTGCAATCAATTGAAAGCGCAAAGGACAATAAACATCACTATATGATATACTATATACAAGTTAACATTGTTTCAAACTGTGTAGTTTACTAACAAAATTAAAAGAAAAAAAATTAAAGCAGTAATGTAGCTAGACTGATTGTAAGCCTGTCGTTGAGAATTAGACTAACTGTTACATTAGACTTTGCAAGATGTAGCTGCTTAGATATACAGCTGACATTACATACCTTATATATACCTGTATGAGTGTATACATTGTATATAAACTTCTCATTAGTTGGGGTTATTGGGATATTTTAGTGTTTCACTTGATTGTGTATCCTATGACATATCTTCTTTTCTATTTTTAGTTTTGTGAATATTTATGGTCCCCAAAAATAATGCAACAATTTAATTGACTTCTTTATAATCTGCTTATTATTTTCAAGATTGAATTAATCATGTAGTCTATAAAAAAGTCAAAAAATAGTGAAACATGCTCGTCAAAATTTGCCAGTGCTCAAATCGACGTCTCCAAGTTGCTTCTTTTGATCAACCAGTAGTCCAAAGCAGAAAGACTCTTCATTTATCGTCATAAATGACAAAGAAAAACTGCAAATCCTCACCTTTTTTAAAAGCTGGAACAAGCAAATGTTTGACATTTTTGCTTGAAAATAGTTGAGAATTAATTTCCTTTCGACCAAGTTACCGAATTTTTTGTCTAATCATTGCACCTCTTGCTAATACTCAATGTCAACGCACACCCAACCAACAAAAATATCAAGCACCTTTTTATTAATACTGACCACAGCAATGCCTTTGGCTCAGCACTTCATCAAGCTTCTGAAAAGATGCAGTTAGCCACAGGCTTAAATATGCACACAAAGTTTGCATTGTGAATAGCATACAGGTGTGGCTTGACCATCTCAGAAGATGCAAGTATCAAAAACAATATACAAAATGATTGAATCCAAAAATAAAAAAATGCAGTCGTCGTCTTCACGCTGTTGACAATGGAAAGTCGAGTGACATCATGTAGTCCACAGAACATTTCTATAGCTTCACAACAAAATAGCGTTGCAGCATTATCCTAAAGAACTGTGGTGGATGAAGTAGATGGATTAAAATGTTTTTATAAAATGTAGAAAAACTTCACCTGACCTTCCATTAGCATGGGGGTGAGTAGATAATGACTGTATTTTAATTTCTAGGTGAACTTTTCCTTTTAAAAACATAAGAATAATTTTTGTCTTGAATTGTCAGTAAGCTGACTGAGCAGCTGACATTTCCCTCTCATATCTTTACAGTTCACTTAAACATAAAGGCAAAGCTGTTATGCTAATAGTTTCTGTTCATGGTGTCTTTTCTAATATGGACTGTCTATACCCATCAGGTGGGACTTTAGCGCATCAGAAGCAGATATGATGCAGGTGGTGGAGGATTTGAGCGGTGAACTGGCCATCCCAGACAACTTTTGCCAGACTGTGACACCCTATGAGCCCAACAAGTCCCAGCCCCATGCTACTCCCAGTTGTAGCACCAACCCTCAGACGACAGAGCTCTGTGCCACGTTAGGTCTCACAGACATCTACGCCCTGGCTGGGCAGGGAGGTGATGGGTTTGGAAGAGCTCAGGGCATTACTGGAGGGGAGGAGGATGATGAAGATGGAAATAGTTTAGGAAGTGTGGATGAGCCCAGTGAGTACCCGAGCGACACTTCGGGATTGTCAAATTCATTAAATCCGGATGAGATCACGATAGAGGATGAGTGGGAGGAAGAGGAGGGAGAGAAAGGAAAGGATGATGTCGAGGACAGGTCTAACTCAAATGCAGCAGTAAAGGGACATGTAGGTGAAATTCACACCCCCAGTCGTATGGTCCTGCCCGATCCCAAATCTGATACCTCACCCACTCATCTGTCCCACATATTGAACCTGCCACCTCCCTCCCACTCTACTCCAGCAGCAGCCTGCTGTCAGTCTGTAGCAGAAAGGGAAGGGCATTCGGAGGCCGATGATGATGATGATGATGATGATGATGCCACAGCTGTACGCATCCTAAAACGTACTAGTGATGAGACAGGGGATCCTGGCAGCAGAACCACAACTCCCAGAATCAAACGCAGGAACCAGGTCATCTATACAACAGTAGAGGATGAGGAGAGTGGGGATTAGAGGTCAGGGAGAGATCAGGTGAAAGTGGAGGACTCAGTCCGTATTATTGTCATGAAGTGTACATTAGTTTAAATCCATATGTAAAACCTAATTTACTTATCAACTGTCTGCCTGAGATATGGCATTATGAAAAGACCTTAGAAGCAGACTGTACACAACAAAATAGTTACGTTTCTGCATTCCGTTTCTACAGTAAGGCAGTTATAGCCATGGAAATGTTGTCTCTTTATTAAAGGATAAGTTCGCCCAAAAGGAAACATTGACTCATTATCTATTCCCCTCCATGAAGATGGAAAGCTGGGAGAAGTTTTGTAGTCCACAAATTATTTCTGGAGGTTAACAGCATGACATCAGCATTCTCTTAAACAACTGAAGTAGTGGGGGACTTGTAAAAAAAATAAATAAATAAATAAAATGACTCCATACGGCTCTTCCATTGTATTCAAAGTCTCCAGGAGCCCTGAGATCCAAAATAGATCTCCACTGTAACTGCTAAGTTGAATACATCAGCCCATCAACTCGACTGCGATTAAAGGGCATAAATGTTATTGAAAATAAATGTTAATTATGTTTTCAATTAAGTGGCCAGTAATTGTTTAGGATAATGCTATGATGCTGTTTTGCTTTGAAGCTCCAGAAATGTCTTTTGGACTACAAAAGTTCACCTGATTTTCCATCATTATCAGGGCAAGTACATAATGACTGAATCTCTTCATTTTGGGAGAACTTCCCCTTTTAAAATATGTTTTTATTATTTTAATCAAACCAAACATTTTTAGAAATCGATCTTTGCTTTTTGTGTTTTTATATTTTATGTAATTTCAAGAGAAGAGGCTGGAAAATGAAAATATCCTTTTTTAGAACTGAATTAATGATGCACCATTGTAAAAGTCAAAAGGAAATAATAAAAATGTGACTGTTGGTGACTTTTGTTTCACTTATCTGAGGCACGAGGCAAGTGAAAGAAAAGCAATCAGCATTCTGCACTCAAAGCGCCATTCACAGCTTTATTGAACACTATACATACTCGAGGAGCTGATGGAAAAATCAAGTATTATTTTAAGTGCACAGAACACTGAACATACTTGTGATTACTGAATAATGAATAAGCAAATGCTGTTCAATGTATATAATGAGCTGAGGAGCTGTTTGTGTCCTGGGGGGGGTGGATGAATCGTTTTTTGTTTGTATTTGAACACTGAATGAAAATGGTATTGTAGTTGACATCTTCTTAGTTTGGCCTATAGTTAGTTCACCATATTTATGTTTTTATTTTTTATCAAAATACCTAAATATGCAACCTGAATATACAGCAAAGATTTTCCTGGACACATATTTGTTCAAATCAAACAGATTTATAACATTGATTAGAGTCCTTTCATGATCCATTCCAGTTTCACAAGTGTGCTCTGCTTAAGTCAACATACTTTCATTAATTTTAAGACAATATATAACATACAGTGTATTCAACATGAGCTCTTCACATCCATACAAAGAGCCAATACAATATAGCCTAACGACAGGGTGCCATGTTATTGGTTTATTGTACAAGCAGATGTCAGGGAAATGGTTCTCCTGCACTTTACCTAAGAAGCACACAGTTAAAGAAAGCTCCAAACATGATTCACAGAAAAAAGAAAACTGGGATTAGGCACTTCTGTTTTTTTTGTGTGTTTTCATTAATTCCTTGCTCATTTTCTTCAGCCAAGCCTTGGACAGCCACCAAGCACGCAACTCAGTTTCGAGCATCATATTGAGTAAATGAATCAGTAAAACCATTTAAGACCACAATGATTCCATGTCCACCAACAACTTAGCCTAAGGACAAGGGACAGGAGGGATACATTAAACACGAGATGGTAGATTTTCTCCTACAGGGCATGGCACAGGTTTATTATATATCAGCCCTTGATATATCATATACCATAAATTATCATTTATCAGATGCCAATCTTTTTTATCTGGGCAGAGATATCAATGGACTACCACATTTCCTGCTATTCCAATTAGACCCATCACTCTGATAATTCCAAGGTGAGATTAAGCTACTTATTAAAACCAGGGACTTAGTAAGTCTTGTAGTTGATGTAATACTAATCTTTGAGTTTGAGGGCTGGGTTCTCTGCTACAGGTATGTCATTAGTTAGAGCTAACAGTTCCCTGCTTATACATAATACCAAGTATACTCCATATCAGGTCTATATTGTTGCCATAAAGAGCTACAGCCTGTGATGCTTCCCTTATAAGCACTCAAGCACCGAAACCAAAAACAGTTGAGAAACACTGCACTTCAACTTCTCATCAAACAAGCAAGTCTGTATCTGAAAAACAATGAAAAATCATCATCTTTGTGAATACAATCAATCTTTTAAATCTTATATCAGAACATTGTAGAAGAATGCTTCCCTCACATAATTGGTGAAGTTTCTATCCGGTCAAAGGGAGAGCAGTAATGTGAGTGAAAGCGTCACTACCAACAGACAACAGAAGAAAACAGCAGACAATAAATACGTACAGATTGACTTGTGTTTTGAAGACACTGTGCCATGGGTTGTATTGGATGTGACTGGACCGTGCCACTGACACCAGGGAAGGCCAGGCAGGACAGAGGGGGATTTCAAATTATGGGATCAATCCATTGGTACATATACGTGGCAGTATTCACAGCAGGATTTGATTGAATCAGGAATAGGAGGAAGCGAAGCAAGCAGGCGCAGGCTCTGACAAAGGAGAAAAGGAAAGCAGCACCAACCTACCCATTTGGCTTTTATTATTGAATGTCTTGACCCCTTTTTCTCCTTTCCTTTCTCGCTGCTTGCCAGCGTGCTGCTCATTTTGTGCATTTTTACACGATCAGGATTGTGACTGAAACAATGCAAGGTAGAATGAAAATGAAATAAAAATCACAATTAGTGCTAAATACTACAACAGGCTTGCCACTGTCTTCCACATTCTTTATTTCCCTCCGCTCAATCTCACTCCTCTATACCTCCCCTCATAGTTTCCAAATGCAGGAACTCAGTGACTCAAGAGACACAAATGTGGAATATTGTGTCTTTCTCCTCCATCTCCTTTTGCTCTTCCTTTCCTCTGATTCTCTCCCTTGAATTTCTGTCTCTGATTTTCTGTCTGCTTGGACAGGAGGATGAATGGAGGGTAAGGGGGTGAGTGGATACTGGGTTTCCCCACACCAGGCCCACCCCTGTAAGTTGGTTGAAGGAGACAGGATGGTTGAAGGGCTGTGGTGGTGTGGATGGTGGAATACTGGTGAGAGTTGTAGAGGTCTAGTTTCCACCACAGCAGGCTCTGGTAGAGTGGGCATCAGGGTCCTGAAGGTTGACTCCCCGATGTCGAGCTGCATGTGTCGGGTTTTGGGTGTCTGTTTTTGGCATCTTTTTTGCTACATTAAGAGGACAAAGTGAAATATTTTGACATATCATTCATTAATAGTTAATCACAATTAAAGACTCCACTTTCTAGCTAGAAAGAAATCTTTTTTTTTTTTTTTTTTAATCAGAGATCTAAATCTGCACTGAAATCCACACTGTGGATCACCAATCTTTGGATACATGCACCTATCATTTATCATCAAAGTAAGTTTTTATTATTATTATTAAACATAATCACATTTCACAATGTCTAATCACCGCATGACTCAACTTCCCACCAACAAGTCCCTGTTTTGAGTTTTTTGACCATTGAGGCCATTCAGCAATCCTTAAATGTTTTTAAATATCTGCCAAAAAAGAGCCACAGACCAGTTGTTTTGCTACCTAAATGTTTTTGTCAGTCCCAGTAAGCAACGTCACCAAATGTTACCCCCACGGAAGACGAACTTGCACAGACAAAATGTATTTATTCCAGTGAGAGAGAAACATCTGATTTAGCGTTAATAAGGTAGTTGGATGATGATATTTTCCTTCTGAAGATTCACGAATCAGATCACTCACTTCTGATTGAGGTGGTTACACAAGGCATTTTAATGCTGATTGAGCTATTATTCTGATCATTAGTGGAATATAAGGGTCCATGTAAATCCAGCTAATGAGAAAAATGGCACAGAACAACATACAACTGATTGTTTCATCAGTGATGCCCTCAAACAGAATCAGAACAGCTGTCATTATGCACTGCTGGGGCTATTTATAGTGCCTGCAAATGTACCTGTCAACCCTCATTGTAGTTGTATCTCAATCATCATTATGAAACAGAGGGATGATCAATGATTAATCTATGAAGCTCATATTGAAACAGACTTTACCCAAAGGGCTTAACAATTCAGGATCAACTAAAAAAGATAAGGATAGAGGATATTTGAAAGAATGTAATTCATAATTATCACTAATAAATAATTCAAAAATTACATTTATGCCAAATCCAATATCAGCTCGATAGCCCTGTATCACTCTAAATTTGACAAACCACACGTAACTGCAGCTCACAATGTCAAGAAACAGAGTAAGATCCCTGGATCCATCCTTTTATCCAGATTTCTTCCCCACCAAAAGTTAACTGGGTCTGTTCTGGCCTGAGACCCATCCCCCATCCAAGTTTGGTGGAAATCTGTTTAGCAGATTTTGTGTAATCCTGCTGATAAATGACCCAGTCAACAAACAAACAAACAGACACGGGTCAAAAGATGTCCTCCTTGGTGGAGGTAACAAGTAGTGAAATCAGCAAACTATCATAACAATGTCTTACTCTAAGGTTACATCTCTCACTTTATTTTCATATCCACCTCATCATTATACCCACTGCTAATTCTAGAAAACGTGTGTTCACCTGGTCTGAAGTATGCATGAGGTATGCACATTCTTGGCACATATTTTTCCTTGATGAACACCAGGTAATGTCTTTGTCTGCATGGTTTTTGTGTGTACACATTGTTTATACATCCAGCTCATGAACCTTTGTTGGTCCATCCAATAATGTCCTGTGCTTTCCTCTCTAACCCAAGTTAATGTGACAAAGTACAATGAACAAAACAAAGAATGATTACGCCTGCAGATTTTTTTTAAATGGCGGCTGAAATAAAATGCGGTGAGTGCTACACCAATCAGAAACACTCAGCTCTGTAAGCCCAACCCCTAAAGTTCCTGTACCTTTGGAAAGTGCTACCCCCAAAGCCAAGATCATTCAGGGGGTAAACTAATGCCCCTAGAAGACCCTGCAGTGGAAACATGCCAAGTTCCTGTAAAGGGTCCTAGACGCTTGAGAAAGTTTCTGTAGTGGAAACACTGCTTAAAAGCTAAACAACATGACCTGAACATATACTCTAACACAGGAGAAATTACACCTTTGGTCTAAATGTAATTGTCTTCTGATATGTAACTAATTTTGAGTTCTAATGCAAAAGAAAGGACACTCACCAATGGCCAGGAAGAGCTCATTGACGTTCATGGCTGTCTTGGCAGAGGTCTCCATAAAGAGTAAGCCAGTGTCTTCAGCATATGTCTGGGCTTCCTTTACCAGGACACAAACAAATACAGATATAACATCAGCAGTCATTTGAAAAACACTAAAAAAAAAAGCCCAAACCTGAAACTAAAGAACTAAAATGTTTCTCATCTGTAAATAGTAGCAACTCAGTAGAGCACAGGCTTGACAGCACTCCACAAATCTGTGAGCATTAAAGTGCAGCCCCTGCAACAACTGTTCATGCTGTGTATTCAAGATGTTCTGACACAATTGCTCTTGAATGCAACATTGTCAGATAGCAGCTAACTGATGGTGGGTTTTTCCACCAGTATTTGAATGCAGCCAGATTGGTTTAGTAAAAATGTGTTTATAGTCCAGGATATGGATATCACAAAATGTTTGACAGATCCTTGCGCCCTATTCTAAACCTTTTGTACATTGTTCGCACAAGCATGAGCATGAAGAAAGCCACCCAGTATTCATTAATTGATCACACATATGTAACCTGTCATCCGCAGTGAATACCATCCATCTTCAGAAAGGTAAGGTTTAGTTGAGACTTTAGGCACAAGCAGTGGTGTTACCTCATACTCTACTAGTCTCCTCTCTGCCAGGTCAGCCTTGTTCCCAGCCAGGGCAATAACAATGTTAGGACTGGCCTGCCTCTGTAGCTCCTTCACCCAGGCTTTGGCTCTCTCAAAGGTTTCCTGCACAAACACAGCACCGAGGTCAGATAAACCAGCAACACGCAGACCACAACCACAGAAATGCATTAATCACACAGACAAACTGTTAACCAACTGAAGCTGACAATATTCTGCTACAATAATATTTAATATTCAGTTGTGGCTCAGGATGATTTTTGTGTAATATTGTAAAGTAGGTTCTGTGTTACAGTTAAGTAAACTGATTTCTAGGGATGCATGAAATGGGTTTTCTCCAGCCAATACCAATAACGGATTATTACCTGCTCTAGCAGATACGGAAAAAATAACTGATAATTTCAAGTTTTTGTATTTTAAAAAGAAGTTCATGCCCGGTGGTTTATGCATACTTGAGGGTACGAAAGGCTAAGTGTAGTGAACAAAGATGAACAATCTAATGTTCCACAGCTTTGGAAAGATGTGCTATGTAAAAGCTTGTACACTTTCTCCCTCCTCTCGAAACCCTTGAGGGATATTTATCATGTTCTTCATTAGGTGGACTGGTGGATTGCCAACAACTACAACGTTGAACACCACCACCTATCAGAGCTTGTTGATGCCATGCTCAGTATCACCACATTGGTTTGATGCTTCCAGCAGCTGCTCAAAATCCAGTAAAATTGATTAAAAAAACGTCTAAATATTATTTAGAATAAATTATATAAATGAATGCAGAGACAAAAGCAACAGTATGGTGGTTCATCAAAAATTTTCAGTATGACAATAAAATAATAAAACATCGATTATAGTGCACACGGTGCACTACAACGCAGCATACAATTCAACTCTACAACTATTTTCTATTACTGCCCTCTGCCTTAAAAATGCTGAAGTAACAAAAATAATAGGTTTGATCTAACTTAGTGAACTGCAACAGCCCTTGACAGTATAGCCATTTCTTCACTTATTAGAAGAATAGAGAAATAAACCATGAATGTCAGACCCATAATAATACTTAAAACGATTTGTCAAGATTGGCCAGACCTACATTAACAAATGAGTAATTAATGACTCGGTTTATACTGTACCGGCTTGGTGATGTCAAAAACAACGATGGCAGCCTGAGCACCACGGTAGTACATGGGAGCCAGGCTATGGTATCGCTCTTGCCCTGCGGTGTCCCAGATCTCAAACTTCACTGTGGTATCATCTAGACACACCGACTGAGCTAGGAATGCAGCTGGACATGAAGAGGAAAAATTATTTTGTTAAATAGTACTGTCATGCACCTTTTTGCTACCCCTTCGTCAGGGTTCAAATTATGAGGGAGCTGGGCTTCTGTAAAGACGGGTCTGAGCTCCCATGAAAACTAGTTAAGTCATACTTCTGTGCAGGTTGCTAATACAGTACCTTCTACATCCTACTACTTTATTATTTTAATCACAAATAATGCATTTTTTGAGTTAATGAGCAAGTTTTAAAGTTAATGATACACATAGGATCGAAGAAGCATGATGACAATATTGTAGGTTATTTGATAAACAATCATCAATAATGTGGATATTATGACTAAGTGGACACTTTACTGTAATGCAGCCTTTAAAACCACGAAAAAGACAAAACTTATGTCACATCGCTATATGACTTAAGATGATATAAATTCTCATATCATGATAACAATATACTATTGACATATTGCCCTGCACCAACACACATTTCCCAGTCCTCACCTCCTATGGTTGTCTCCTGGAACTCGTCAAACTGTCCCTTGACAAAGCGCAGCACCAGGCTTGACTTGCCCACAGCCATGTCACCCAGCAGCACCAGCTTGAACTGGCAGATCTTGGTCTGTGGCAGTGTGCCGTTGGAGCGGCCTCCACTCCCTCTGGAGCTCATACCGGCCCGTGTAGAAGACGGCAGGGGGGCTGGGCGTCCTCCCTGGAGCAGAGCAACTTGCACTGCCTTCCAAACAGAATGTAGTCAAGTCTCACTGTTGGTGTCTTTACCTCTCTTCACTCCTTGTTTTGTCTGAAGGAAGAAGTGAGAGGGTTTTTTTTTTTTGGTGCAAGATTACATCATGGCTTGCCTCAAGGCAACGAAAGCTCTTTCTAGGGCCATCCATTAAACCTAAAGATTATATGTGTTATGAAGAGGGATGGAGATCTGACATGAATTCAAGGAATAGGAGGACAAGTTTCCATTGCACCTGCATTACTTTACACTTACCAGCCCTGGATGTCTGCTGTGCTCACAGCTTACCCTGCCTCACACACACAAACACACTTGTCTTTCTTTCTCAAAGCAAAAGCAACCCCTTCCTGTACACCCACAGACTCTGAAGAGTAAGGGTTTTACGAGCAAGGGCGGCTATTTCCTTGGCATGAAACCAAGGCATAGCGAGCTTGCCTTGCTTTACATTTCCCCAGCCCTGCATGTCTGTTCTATTTACTGAACAAGAGCCATGTCTGAAAATATTGCCCGTCGTCAGCTGTGTCCCAGTATCCTGCAGTGAAACTTGAGCTAACAGGGATGCTGCGCCTCAAATTGCTGTCTCCCACCTCATAGACAACAATAGTCAACATCCATCACTGCAGCAAATTATTCATTTGAACATTAATAAAACGTCAACGGCAGATAGTGAAGAGTGTGGATGGAGAGAAGCTGGCATGCCTACACTCTGTCACTCTCGGCGTTGGGGTTACTCCCACAATAAATGCTATCAGGTCAGCAGCCCTTATCTTGCGTTATGTGCTAATGTTAACGGGACACCGCTCCGGCCACTCAGGTCGGACGAGACAAAACTGAATCAAAGCTTCATATTTCGACGCCTAATTAAACATACCAATACTACAGGTCCATGTGAACAAGACATGAATACGGGAGGGACATGTAAATAATATTACCGTATATCTGTCGTTTCAGCAGCGCAGGTATCGCAGGCTTAACTGTTGACAATTTGGCTATCAGCTGGTTAAAGAAAATGTTAACACTTCCTGTAAATTGGCGCAGGCGCACTAAGTGCCGCATTGTCAAACCGCATTCCCCAACGGTCCATTCAGTGACTGTTCACATTTTAGCATTCTTCGGCTCCACTTCATTTTACTCATGTTCACAAAAGTGTCATCTTTTTTTGAAGGCGAAGACAAAATATATGGAATGGAAATTGTATTTACAATAACGAGTATGTATGGTGAATAATGATTTTATCATAATAATAAGCATATTAACACCGCGAATTGAATATCTTTGGCTCATGAGCATTACGCCCTGATGTAGAAGTAACCTGAAAGAGCATTTTAGAGAAACAGCATTGACCAGGAGCTTTGTTATCACAGACTGTATACTGTAAATGTTTATTATTGTAGCCTCCAGGCCACACGGAGGCGCAAGAACGCAGATATGACGGTACCCGGAAGTCTTTACCACGTCAAAGATGTTTTATTTTCATCAGTGAACTAACTACCGGCAATGCTGAAAATCTGTTAACACGTATTTATTACACTCTGCAATGTGTGTTATGAGTGTACCTGCGGAGTGCTGTGACAGCCTTCTTACATTATGCCAACCACAAAGAGAAATAAGCAGAAGCAGGGGAGGGACACCGCAGTAAGTCCTCATACTACAACCAAAAACCCGGTATATCAAGTATGATAAAGTCAGTGATGGAAGTTGTACTTGAGTACTTGAGTTTTTCCACTGCATGCCACTGTATACTTGATTAATTCAATACAATTCAAATGTGAGCAATGTACTTTTTTTAAACAATTATTTAACAGCCTAAATTACTGTAAAAATGAATATTGTGCATGTAAAACATTTCGACCTCATGACCCATGAAGCATTGTTATAGATTAAACTAACCAACAGTTTGTAAAAGCTACTACTACAATAGCTCAATGCTATGTGCACATTAACACATCAGTAGTACAGTAACATAATGTATGATCGTGTAACACTCAAAGGGGACATGTTTCTGCTTTGACTGCTTCTACATATGATAATTTGATAAATACATGTTGACAAAATGACTTTTCAATGGAGGACAATTATTTTTACAGTGGTCATCTTTTATTTATGTAAAGGAGTATTTCTTCCAACGCTTGCAAAAAGTACATCAAAATGGTTTATCTACTTTTATGATGGCTCAGTTTTATGGATGGATGGATGGATGGATGGATGGATGGATGGATGGATGGATTTTGCATGTTTGTTTGCTTTCATTGCTTTCCTCTTGCTCAGCCATGTGTTTCTCCAGGTACAGGGAACCAACGACAGCAGTGTGGTGAGCAAAGTGTCTGCTGCAGCGCAGGGCTACTTCCAGGATGTCTTCCTACAACACTTTGTGTGCAAAGTGGCCAGGAGAGCTCCACTCATCAACAGGTCAGGTCAGCAGGGATCTTGGGACTCTCACTTTATTCAACACACTCAATACATGGACATTTTCTGGTCTGTTTGTTTGATCTTTTCTTATAATCATAAGCCCATTTGGTCTGGGCACATTATTTGTGGGTGACACAAAGATAAGATCAATCATACATGTAGAAGAGTTGGTCTTTTTTGAAAGGTGTGGTATAATATGTTCTGCAAGGTAATAAAAACAGTGTTAACTAAAAAAATAGTGACAGACTAAAGGGAAATGGTACAAAGGCAGTGATTACTTTTCATTATTGATTCATCTACAATATTTTTCTCATTTACTTGATGAATTGTTTCTTCAATAAAACACTGAAAACAGTGAAGCATGTCTATCATAGTTTCAATAGCTGGTTCAATAGTGTAAAATGATGTCCATATATCATATGGAACAGGGTATATAGTGTATAATCATAGTAATAATAATGTGTTGTATTTGTATGTTTTAGGGGCTACTATGTACGCTGGAGGGCTGTGGACCACTGTGTGCGGAGATTCCTCCACATTACTGAAAACTGCCCCAAGAGACAGGTAAGTTAACAGCATATTGCCCAACACTATTTTGTATAGACAGTTTAGATTCTAAAGGGCTGTGTATTTTATATACAGTCATTTGTCTTTATTTCTCCCCCTGTCTTTATTCTAACTGTCTCTGTCATCTCTCCTCTTTTTATAGATTTTGTCACTGGGTGCAGGGTTCGACTCTCTGTATTTTCGCCTACGGGCAGATAAAGCACTTAACAGGGCTGTTGTCTTTGAAGTAGATTTTCCTGATGTCACGCGGCGCAAGGCTGCTCTGATCAATTCGAACAACACACTGAGGGGGATGTTAGACACCTATGTACCTTCTCTTACAGGTTTGTACTTTCCTTCACACGCTACATGCTTTTGTGTACTGAGATTCAAAGAGATTTTCTTTTCAGCAAGACAGAAAAATGCACATGTAGTAGCTGGATATCATAAGCATATGCTTACCTGTGTGTCTTTAGGACCTGTATATATATCTAGCGGACAGTACTGTCTACTGGGGTTGGATGTTAGAGAGCAGTCCCAGGTAGAAGAGGCTCTGGGTGGGGCTGGGCTCGACTGGGCTGCCCCTACACTAATTCTGTCTGAAGTGGTGCTAACCTACATGGAAACACGATGGTAAGGTTTGTTTAATCTATTTAGGGGACAATATCACCCCTTTAGTGCATTCTCATTATATAAGATAGGACTTTAAAACCATGTTCTTTATTTTGATTTTAGGTAAGGTACAATAAGAACAAAGCATCTCGCAAAGTAATCAGGAATATGATGTTAGCTAAAATTGTACAGCTCTAATGTGGATGTTTGTAGTGGATGCAGCACTTCAAACTACCATGACCTGGATAACTGAGAACCCTCAACCCTCCTCAACACGTGGTGGTTGTATGTTGCATGTCTTCCAGGTCTGATGCTGTCATTAGCTGGGTGGCAACGGTCTTGCCGCAGTCACTCTTTGTTGTGTATGAGCAGATGCACCCACATGATCCCTTTGGTCTGATCATGCAAGATCATTTCCTGAAACTAAACTCAACTCTACACGCCCTCCGACAGTACCCAGACACTGCTGCACAGAGACACAGGTTCCTGGACAAGGCCAGTATACACACAACATATACTGCAGTCTAATGCACACACACTTTTAATAAAGTGGTATGTGTAACAGAGATGTTTATTTCTTATTTCCCTGATGATTCAGGACACTCAGAGATGTATAATAAAATATGATTGCTTTGTTTTTTTGTGTATGGTACACAGAAATGTTTGATTAGATATAGTGTCTCAATAAATATGTGTTATTGTGTTCAGGGCTGGGAGCAGTGTGTGTGTCTGGATATGAATGTCTTCTACCTTGGGCTGGTCCCTGAGGAAGAGAGGGGCAGAGTGGAGAGTCTGGAGCTGTTTGATGAGTATGAGGTAGGTTAGCTTTTGAAACGTGTCTCCATCTTCTTATTTTGTGGGGTTGTGGTTGTCTCTTTGTTGTACACTTTATAAATCTTTCTCCACGCAATCATATTGAACAGAATTATTAATACCTGTCTGCCCTCAGGAGTGGCACCAGAAATGTTCCCACTACTTCATTCTCACTGCATCTCGAGGCTCTTTGATGGCACAGGCTTTACTCTCGCATGATCCAGGTAGCTATCACTTTATTTCCCTCTCACAGAAAACCACAGTCTACTTACCAATCCTTTGTAATATCTTTGACATGCATGTCTGTATGTTTTTCAGTGGCGACAGTTGCAACATTTATGTGATTTGTGTGTATGTTTGTGTGCCTCAGTATCTCCATTGCCTTCCATTTGCCCATCATGGAGCCTCATAGCCCTGAGTGTACAGATCATACCAGTTCGTATGGAAGGGCTGGGGATGGCCACCTCCTTGCTCAGCCCTGGGCAGGTCCTGCTAACAGGAGGCTCTAGCAGAGGAGGCAGGGGGGCAGTGCCTAGGATCCTCCTCAGGAATCAGGAAGGCTGGAGATCTGTTAGTGTGGAACCATCAGTAGATTTGGGTGAGAAAGCTTCCTGCCTCTTGTCAGTAATGCTTTTGAATCTTACATTTCTGATTAATAAATTCAAAGTTAATTTCAGGTTGGATTTCACATTCATTCAGGAAGCTGAGTGCCATTAAATTTCTTACCCAATCCCAATATAGACTGGTAGCAGTGACAAAGGCATCTGTGTCAAATCATTTGTTCAGAAAGGTTAGCTGGTTTAACCATCACGAATATTCTTTTTGATTGTTATCAGAATTGTGCGAGTGAGATCAGTCTAGCTTCCAGCGTGAACAGCTAGTTGTTGCGTTGGCTTCTTCCAGGTGTTCGACTCTACCACACAGTTACCTCTCTGCCCGGAGGGGGTCTTGTGGTGTATGGCGGTCGCTCCTCTCCACTCAATCCAATCAGAGGCCTTTTCAAAATAACCCTGGACCCCAGTGGTCCATCTGGTCCTTGTGACTCAGAAGACCAAGACACAGTGAAACTTTGTGTAGAGGAGATTGTCTGTACAGGCGAGCCACCACCGGCAAGATGGAGGCACACTGCAACTGTTGTCAGTCACAAAGGTGAGATTACACAGGAAGTTGTAGGTGATTTCTTTCTTTCTTTCTCTCTGTCTAGCTCTCATTTTCTAAAAAAAAAAAAAAAAAACGATATAATTTATTATATAATGCAGCCTTCTCATTTTTCCTGCAGGCAAAGACTTTCTATTTGTGTTTGGTGGGAAGAACCAAGCAGAGGCAGTTCTGGGTGACAGCTACTTCCTGTGTATGGACCAGCAGCACTGGACTGAGGTTTGCTTCCTCCCTATCTATGTGTTATCTTTAAAGATGGGTGTTAAATTGCACACACACACACGGTATTTATATATTGTTGTCTGTCTTTACTTTAGATTACACTGGACCTCATGCAAGAACCATTCATACAAACACGTTCCTCCTTAAAGAATAAGTTCACCCAAAATGAATATTCAGTCATTATCTCCTCCCCCCATGCTGATGGACAGTTGAGTGAAGTCTGATAGTCCACGAAACATTTCTGGAGCTTCACAGCAAAACAGTGTTGCTGCATTCTCCTAAACAACTGAAGTAGATGGGGACATGTAGAAAACAACCCAAAGTAAGATATACTGTGTGGTTCTCTGCAATACGTTCTATGTTCTACTGACTTCATACATCTGCAGCCCACTGTGCTGTGTGCTGTTAATTTATCCCTAAATATTAGCGGTTAGTGTGATTTGAAAGCCATACTACTGCTGCTTGGAACGGAGTCATGTGGAGGCATCGCTGTTTGTTAAAACTACTCCAAAAAGTATAATTTACCCAAGTGCATGTATTGGAGTTGATGTTGCTCGTTACTCTGTCAGGCTTGTGCACCCACTTCACAGGGGGTGTGCTTTTAGCTTAGCAGCTACTATGAGGATTTGGGCTTAAAAACAGTTTAATGAGAGTGCCTCGACTCTGTTTTTGCTGCAAAATTTTGTGGACTACGAAACTTCAACCGATTTTAGGACTTAAAACTCCACTTTGTGAAAGTCTTTTTTTTGCATCTTTGCTAGCATTTTTATCAATTACATTAAAATGGTATTTTTAAGGGCCTAATGAGGAAATCCCACCAACACACACCTCAGATACACAGGCAGTATTTTGCAGGCAGAGAGTAAGTTATCATAAAAAGTGCTTTACAACAAATCTGTCCATTTAAGACGGTTTGAGGATCGGACTTATGTGAGCTAACTTGACAGAAGAAAGTGTTTGTGCGGTGTTACTTACAGATGCCAGTAGAGGGTGCATCTCCGGAGGCCCGTCATTCCCACTCAGCATGTTCATACCAGGGAGGTGTGGTGGTGTTTGGAGGACTAGACAGAAGAGAAGTGCCACTTGGGGACACAGTGGTTTTAAAGCCAAATGAAAGTGGCTTCTCCTGGGAAAGAATAGAGTTGCAGCCGTCTCCTGTTCCCAGGTTTGTTTTTCTAAGCCACAGATAAAGCTTCCACATCCTTCAGCTAATCAGAACAAAAGAGTAAGACCTGAAATGATTTTCTTTGCTTTAGGTACTCTCATTCTGCCCATGTGATTGGTGACAAGCTGGTTGTGGTTGGTGGAGTTTGGCTGCATTCAGGTGGTGTACCAGGTGGTGCCATTATCAACCTAACCACACACAGCAGTGTGGAGTTCAGCCTGGACACGGTAATTTTAATTGAAATGTAATGCCACATACTGTGCCAATCATTGATACAGCCTGGGTTTGTTGCCTGAAAGGCAGCATCAAGTGCTTTGTATAAAGTCATTTGTTAGAATTCACATTCACTGTTCATGTAGATCTATTAGAAAAGATACTGAATAATGAATCCGTGTGTGTCCTGCCACCTCCAGACTCCTGTGCCCTGGCCTCTGATGCTCCACTCATTCTGCTCTGAACTTATGGACCCAGAGGAACCAGAGCTGCTCCTGATAGGTGGAGGAGGAAACTGTTTCTCCTTTGGCACTCACTTGAACCATCAGCCTGTCACTGTAAACCTCAGACCCGTGCTGGAATGAAGTAGCCTAAAGAAGCTGTTAAGAGGCTCAAATCAAAGACTCCACCTGAGGAGGTTCTGTGATCCAAACACTAACCATCAGACGTTTCAGTCAGGATCAAATGGTTAAACTTGGATTATCTGGGACAGTTTTAAGAGTTAACATCAGGCCTGTTGAAAGCTTTTTTTTATCCCTGAGGTGTGGATGTTTACTGTAAGCATGGAGGGGCACAACAGGTCCAAACAACATTAAACAACTCATGTAAAACCCAAAGACATGTTGTCAGTTTGCTTACTGGATAGGCTTTTATTTGTGAGACCTCAGTTCAAAATCACAAGATAGTCAAATCGACATGGCAGGTCTTTTTGTTTAACATTTTGGATGGAGGTTAAATCATTCAGTGAAGCGCCTGAAGGACTGGACTGTAGGACTGACGGCACCCCAGTCACCAGGCTTGCGGTATTCACCCTTCTCCAGGAAGTACTGGCGCCCACGGTAGTTAGGGTGCTCGTAGAAAACCCACCAGCCGTCGAACACTTTGCAGGAGTTGACCTCTTTCCAGCGGAACTTCTCCAGAAGTGAGGGACAGTCCTCTGTGGCCTCGAAGACCTGACCCCCGAAGTCTGCCTTCTCATACAGCTGCATCTTGTACAGTGTCCCACTGGCCTGGAGGGTGACAGGGGGGAATGAGGGAGAAGGTGGGGGTATGGAAGTAGATGCCAGGGGGTTAAAATGGAAGATGGGCGTAAAGGGGTAGCAGGTTGAGAGTGGTGAATGAAGGGTGGAGGTGGAAGTTAGTGTAGGGGGTTGGGAAACGGTAAGGAGGGGATGTGGGGTCAGAGAAAAGGGGAAGGGGGGATATATAGGGAAATGAGATTTGTATCTTACAAAAGGAAAACGTGTTAGTAATACTGCACCACTAGCCTTTGGTTCTGCCTCATCAATTAGATAACTGACTTAAATCAAACACCATCCCTCACTGTTTGCATTCTGTTCTGCTCATTTAAAACTGTACACACAGCTTGTACCAACTACATTGATTTTTGTATGAGTGGCTTCCCTGAATCTGCCTACAGGCTATGGGTCAGTTGGACCAAAGCCTAGTCATACAAATGGACTGACCCAGGTATTGGTCTACATTGACAAAGCCCTGCAGTCAGTGTTAACATTAACACCATAGCATGGCCTCTTCGATATGTCCATCAGTTGGTTCTGCTCTCCTCTGCACTCACTAAGGCTTTCAGTTAATCTAACTTCTGGCTGACTCATGAAGCTCAAGTTTACAACCCACCAAGTCAGGCTTCTCTGCTTCTCAGCTGAGGAAATATCCTACTAGAAGTCATATTCGAAAATGTTTGTAGTTAATCAAGAGATCTGCAGCACATTCATGAAAAGAGAATTCTATCTCAAAATCAGCATCAGACAAGATCACAGGTGATGGCTGACTTACAAAGTGGATCATCTTGCAGGAGCTGATGCGGTCATTGAGGCCCATCCAGCGCTGGTACTCTGGGTACTCTCCCCTGGTCAGGACATACTGGTAGCCCATGTAGTTGGGCCTCTCGTACACCACCCAGGCTCCACTCTCCACCCGGATGGAGTTGCAGCGGCTCAGGTAGGTGTGGAAATCAGAGCAGTCGCTATCGCACTCATAGCGACGGCCCTGGAAGTTCTTGTCCTCGTAGAAGACAATCTGTGGGACGACAGGTGTTCTTAGCTCCCACTCACATTTCACACCATCTGCAATAGATTAGCTCATGGGTGAGCCTTAGAAAAGTCACATTTTCCTGAGCAAAGATACACTTTTACACAATTTTTTTTGTCATGCCCTCAATGTGCAGCTTTATGTTCCAGCTGCCTAAACCCATCAACACCTAGTCCTGCAAAAAGCACTTTGAAACTTGCCTCACCTGCAAACCAAATTCAAACAGGTTCAAATCCCAATGATCCCCACAGAGAGACCTTTACCCACACATTCATACTTCAGCTATGTTGTGACAATGTTACCTGACTCTACGCCAATGCCAGTCACACTTATCTTAACTCACCCTGCCCATCTTGGATATAAGGTGTGGGATAGCCTTGGTGATGTTAAGTGATGGTTCCCCTGAGGTCTTGATGTTGCACTGGCCCCTCACCAGTCCTTTTTATATCCCCGCTTTCCCACGTTTATAAACAGCAACAGTGGAGGCAATAGGGGAACAATCGCTTTGTCATGAAAATGAGATCCAAAAATTGAGTCAGTGATTCTAGTGCTATTCAGTTTTTCCAGAAAAGCGAGGAAGGATTACGGCATAATGGCCGGGCATGATAAACGTCTATTGACCCCACTTCTCTACTGGCTGGGTCCAGTGCCCACCCCCCGCTCCAGCTCTCGTACCATGCTACACATGCCAGCTCCACCAGTTTGCCCCCACCTGGTGAGGACCTGCCAACTCATGACTTATTTCTGCCTTATGGATGAATCCAGATAGAGCAGTGTTCTATGGTGGGATAAGTATTTAGACTGTTAATTCAACTATAACTATAGTGGCAAACAAATGTAGTAGAATAATAAGCACTGGAAGTATACAGTGACATTAAAGGTGCAATATGAAAGTATTGAAGCTAAAAACATTCAAAATTAGCTACATTTATCAACATAATGTCAAGAAACAACAGTTTTGACACAATGGTGTCTATGTGTTGTGCTGCGGAGATACTAAAATTAGCACACTAGCCCCGCCCTGTTTTGGTCCAAAGGTGCCATGCTAGCAGTGTTAACACAGACACTCCCCCTTTGCTCCAAGCTCACAGGCTGGACTGCTAGCTGCACAGCTAAAAGAGCCAAGTAGCTAACAGTAGCTACAGTTCGCAACAGTTAACGGCTATGCTGTCCCCTATTTGTTTTAAGTATGAATTTGACAGAACTCAAAATCTTACATATTGTACCTTTTTAATGGAAATACTTAATTAAAATACAAGTAAATGAAGGAGCTCAGCCCTCGCAAATGTCACAATTACTTTTTTCACTCAGGTTGGACTGCAGGCTGCACAGGAATCTCTCTCTCTCTCTGGCCTTAAAATGCTGGATCTGAATTGTCATACTCTTACTGTAGGACCCCCTCAGGGAGGGGGTGGAGAGGATGTCGTATGGTTTGGGCACCACATGGTAGAGCCACTGCCTGCTCACTCATCCTTCTGGATCCACACATATCCCGCATATTTTGTCATTCAAATCAGTATATGTATGCATTTTTCCCTGCTACAAGGGTTTTTGAGGATGTTTTTCTTCACTCAAATCGAGGGTCAAAAGACAGAGGATGTAATACCTTGTACAGATTGTAGAACCCACTGAGGCACTTGAATGTACCACATTCAATCAATGAGTGTTGCATAACCACAAATGCAACAAATAGCAGTTTGTAAATAATGATGCATTTCAATGTATTTCTTTATTACACAGATTAACTGGTTCCCATCATACCAAAACTTGCCATTATGCTGTTTCCAAAGGACTGAAGAGACAGAATCAAAATATCCAAGACAAATGCAAGTTTGGTCAAAATCTTTATTTTTTTAACAATCAAAAACGTTATTGTGCTCTTCATATAGTACCTGCGTTGAGGAGCGCGTGTTCTAATCACAGGGTAGGTGTTCAAGGTAGGCAGCAGCAGTAAGACATTTACAGTGTCATCACTTCCATCTTGAAAATGAAAAGACACATCCCAGCATTTTGAAAACTTTTACAGTGTTCTCTAATATGTAACATTTTAAAAGTACTGTTTTTTTTATCAAGTCCATCTTTTCTTTACTAAACTCTCTTAACTCTTAACTCTCTTAACTTCCCACAAGTAGTAAAATGCTGCAGGTCTGTTGTTTGTAATGACTTTCCCTATCTGTGAATAAGAGCAAATTGTAATGAACTGAAGTGTACAAACAGGAAGCTAACAGCCTGAAATACACTTGGAGATATGGAATGCCATAAATGTTATTGTAGGCAGGGTAGATTTAATAAAAATAATCTTACTATAATGCCAAAATATATATATATTCGTAAGGGTGAAAATATTCACATTAAGCAACATCTGGCCACAATTCTGCACACTCACCAAATGTTAATTTGTCCACATTTGGCACAATAAACAGCAAATCAGCTATTCAGATATTATTGAAGAAATTAAAGGATAAGTCCACAATAAAAATTGCTGCTTCTCTGCTCATGTTGTACTTGTACTGGCCACCCTGCAGTCTCTGTCATCCCAGAAAATATTTCCTTTTGACAGCTAGCAAAACACCTACTGTGATATCAATAATTGGGATGTGGCAAAAAAACCCCAACATGAACAACTGAGCTCCTGTATAGCAGGGTAGCTACTGTTGACTTATCCAATGAACAAAGAATATGACAGATGGACGGTGCAGTAACATACCTACAATAAATTATGTTAATATTCTTTCTTTACCCCCACTGAGAAAATAACTTCATTGCTATATTTAATATTCTATTAACACTAAAAAATCTACAACCTGAGTAACTGTAGGAGCACTAACATGTCTTTAATACACAAAGTGCTAAATCATTTATCTACATTCTCCATATTCAAATGCATGTGTCAACTTCCCTTACTTAAAATATACTTTTTTACAGAAAGTAACATGTAGTTGCATATGTGGGCACAACTGAGAAGAAATGTTGACACTTTGCTCTGGACAGTATGGAAGAGAACCAAAGTGCTCACTGCAGTCATGGTTCTCCAGGACCCACTAAATTTTCAGCAGGTGCTTTAAGTTTCTCTAATGGTAGCTACATGCTGACTCCAAAATGCACAAAGTTAACTCCTTTTTTTACTCACTAACAGTGGGTGGTAGGTAGTTTTCAGTTCTCAAACTGCATCTCAATGTAGGTGTTTGGGAATGATTACACATTAAAGAGCTATTAATGCTTCAAGAGAACACATTTTAGGGCATGTCTGTCTGCCTGACTGACAGATCTATCAGCCTGTCACATTCCGTCAGTACCTTGTCTTTATTCCCTCCTCAGATGCACCCACTGCCTTTAACCATATTCAGATTTTCTCCAAAAGATGATGTTCAGCAGTAAACCAAAAACTCTCTACTCACAATGGCCCTTTAAACGCCTGTGGTGTCTTCACAGATGCTATGTTTATTTCAGGCTACAGCTCCCCTCAGTGTTGCTTGGGATGTTGTTTTACAACATGCCAATCCACTCCCTACTTGGCTTAGACAGGTTAAGGACTTAGCTGCCTTTTGTTAAAAGTGACTTAAAATGCAGCCCATACCAGCCTTCCACTCGAGAATGAGAGGGACATAAGTTGCTATAAAAGCTGCATCAACAGACTTGACCGATTAAGGTGCAAATAACCATGACCATACTGCACGATAATACTGGCAGCTAGCATAGTTATGAACTTACAGGAGCTCCAAATATAAGACCATATAGAGCCTGGGTATGCATTCTGGTTTATCCTGCTGGCTGTGACCCAAATAGGACTGACATAACAATTCAACAAGCCATAGGTGACTGTCCAACTGCCCGCCCAGTCCTCACGTGTTTGGCATCAGTAACCTGGGGCGTGTCCGTCTCGGGCCCATTGGAGTCCTTTAAGGAGGCTATCGTGGGTGGAATAAGGCTGTCAAGTTCCTGCCTGTGCCCCGTTTCCAGAAGCCACTCATGGAATTTGACCTCCACCAACTCCTTAAACTGCTGCTTTTGCTCCCTTGGAGAACATAAATGAGAAATCAGTTACAACAGAAAAACGAGAAAACAAGAAGGAGGAGGAAAGGGACTGGAGGTGGGAAAGGTTAGTGTAAACATACTGTGATACAGAAATCAGTCAGGATCTTTCCTCATGAAATGGCACCCTATGATGATTTCCCTGTTGTCCCTGCGCTGTCAGGGTCACATTAAGTGCAGAGCCCCTCAAGCAAGTTTTGTGACACCAATGCCATCACTGACCTCCATAATATCACACGAGCAGAGTAGCTAACTCACATTCTTATTGATTTTTGGAATGGCTGTTCCATTATCACCTTCTACTAATTAAAACAGCACACTGGACACTGGAAAAATAAAGCTAATTTTCATACATGCATAGATGAAAGATTGTTATATTATTATCAGATATAACTACATATTAAAGGGTAACTTCAACAATTTTACAAATTACAGTGCGTTTACAAGCCTTGGGGAGTAAGACTGTGCATGTGATAAAAGTAACCACTACTGTGGCTCCAGAGGTGGTGATGTCACTCAGTGGCTACGCTGCATTTTTGGCAATGTATGTGTGGAGGTGACATCTCTGGTTCTGCTGTATTGATTTTGATCATTTGTTTTTTAACCGTCCATAATGAGTCCAACAAAGTTATAGTAGTACAACTGCATTTCAAAACCTGGTGCCTACATTACCCATAATGCAACTGTTAGTGAGACCGCCATGGGTCACTAAACAGATTACATGCTGTGGAGCCACACAAAGCTTTATGCAACTTTTTTCACATAAAGTAGTACTCCAAGACCTGTAAAGACACTTTAATGGTCAAAGTTGGTGGAGTTACCCTTTAATAACAGAGTGATGAAGGCCTGACTTGTCACTCACTTGTTTAGCCGGGCCTCCATCACAGTCTTCTGCCACTTCTGTATCCTCTTCTCCTTTTCATCAAGTGCTGCCTGATATGGAGGAGGTAATCCCCCAGGCACCTCACATGTGTCACCCTCCATCTGGAAAGGCACAACCAGTGTGTGAAACTCAGCCGGGGGCAGCAGGCGGTAGCAGACAGAGTCTGGGTTCGACGATGCGTTGAGAGAGCTGCTGATGAGGCCCTCGGTCCCCAGAAGCAAGGGTTGATCCCAGGCACTGGGGACTACTGCCAGCCCCACACTGGCCATATGATCCTCCATGGAGGGATAAAAAGTGTGGAAAGGCCCCAATGTAATGTCTGTGTTTCCAGGTAAGAGCAAGGGTCGGGTGGGCGTCAAGGCGTGAATAGTGCAGCACGAGGAGGCTCCGACAGCGATCCTGCCAGCCACACACACCACCTGCACATTCTGACAGCTGTGGATGTGGACGCTGGTCTCAACAGGACCTAAAACCACAGTGCTGTCCCGGCATTTGTCCACACTGACTGATCTGAAGGAGCAGACGCAACAAAAAAACATGACTGATGAACTGTGTCCCAAATAGTCACTAGTGTCAACGTCTATTAATGGTAGCTAGGGCGGCACAACTAATAGAAATGTTATCAGAATCACAATACGGCCCAGTCAGAAATATCCAAATCGCACAAGCTACATACAACATACAACTCCTGTTCTCCAGATGTAAGGGAACATGCTTGTTTGGTACAGCACTCAACACATGTCACATCATCGTCATTTCAATTGTTTTTTCTGTAAAAATGAAAATTGTGATTCAAAAATAATCATTCCCACTAATCATGAATCGCAATATCTGCCAAAATAAACACAATATGATTTGCATTCCCTTCTCTTACAGCCCAGATGAAAGTTAACTTTACCTGAGAGGTGACAGAAGGTATATGAAGGCATCTGAGCATCTGTGGATTTTGATGTTGGCACCAGTCAGCTTGTCTGAGGTCTTAGCCAGGGTCTGTTTGAACACTTGTGACATCAGCACCATCTTACTGCCTGGTGGAGCCATGTGGGTGTTTCGGGCTATTTTGGCTCTCTTCATGGCCCCCTCTACTGTAATGCAGAGAAAACAATTTGACAGTCAAAGAAATGATGATGACTGTAAAGGAGCACTTGAAGCACACACACACACACACACACACACACACACACACACACACACACACACACACACACACACACACACACACACACACACCTTTAAACACTGTATTCCTGACTTTTAATTATTTCCCCTCAGAGACAAAGTTCTAAAGCAACTGCAATTTAACATCGGATTTAAGAAAATGTATTTAAATATACCTTGTTGAGCCCAGGCTAGCTTCTTGCCTGAGCGCAGGCAGGCAGTTATCCCAAAGGGGTTGAGTGTGAGGCTCTGCTGGAGGCATGATAGTAGCTTGTGCAGGGGAAACGAGTGGGTGAGTGTGGAGTAGCCAGCTTGTGTCTGCAGTGGACTTTTGGTCAGCAGCCTGTGGATGGGTTGGACAGCTCTGCCATGACAAGCTGAGCCCTCCAAGAGCAGGCCCAAGCTGCGCACAGCCTCCAGGGATATCTGGCAAAACACAACTGAATAATCAGCTGCAGTGCATCACATGATGGGAATGGCAGAGGTAGACTGGTTTTAGAGGTTTACTTTAGCATGCTTTTTTAAAAAGCACAGGTGAAAGTGGCTGCAAAATATACTTTTCTGTAAGCTAAGATTCACAAGAAATACATTGCTTTTACAGCAATGGAAATTAGATTTACGTTTTCTCTCCTGGGAAAAAGTTCTTAATTGTGATAAAAATGCTACCATCTTCATTCTTACACCTGCAATATCTGGACTTGTTGGCCATTTGGGGCTGGCAGGAACAGTCCAGGGATTTTCCACAAACAAATGCAGGCTTGACTCCGTTTGACTCCGCACATCAGCCCAGAGCAACAGGGATTTGCATTTCCTTTAAAACAGGACTGCCTGCTTGCACCTGTCTTGAGTAGTGGTCACCAGATAGGCTGGAAATACTCTTTCAACCCCCCCCCCCCGTCAATAGTATCAACGATATTCATGTTTATCCCGATTTATGATCATTCCAGTAATAGAAATTCACAGAGATCTACTAATGTTTTTAATTTTGCGTTATTTTGTGTTATTATTGCAATCCACAGTAAAAATCCTTCATTGTGTCTGCCTTCTATCACATCCTGAGTAGGTAGTGTACAGTGGGTTTTTGAAGGTTTTTTTTGCCTGCTACAGCCAAAACAACACTATGAGGACTAAGGGTGAACGAGAACAGTTAAGTTGAGCCAGACAGATGAACAATGAGCTGAAACCCTTTATAAAGCTCTGTAAAGCTGAGGGGAGCTGCAGATTCAACTGATAATTCTCTGCAAGTTCATCTCTATCAGTGACACCCTTCACATTGTTATTTGATACATTTTTATTATGATGTCTGTTGCTGCAGGATGTGTGGTGAGTGTCCACATACCTGGCAATCTCTAAGGGCCTGACCAGACTGTGACAGCTGGCCTGGTTCCACCAGCAGTTCCAGAATCTCAGCTAGGTGACTTTGTACAAATGAAAGGTGGGCCTGGTCATCCCAGTTCTGCTGGTCCAAACAGAAACAACAAAAGAACTGTGAGTGGCTCATCTTGAAGAACTGAGATAACAATAACTTTTCCACTTTACGATAATGAAGATGCATTGGACTGGGCAATATGTTGTTATGTATAGTTATTAGGATAACAGACTATTGAAAGCCGATATTGATGTTATCAGTCGGTCTTTTGTAGTTCAGTCACAGTGACCTTGTTCTGAGAGCTAGTCTTGGCCTCTCGGTCTGATGGAGAGGGGGAACGAGTACGATGACTGGGCCACTCTTCACCAATCAGAGAGGTACGCAGAGACACGCGGTTTAGCTGCTGGATATAAAGGAAGAGGAGGAACTGCAGTGTGTCCACAGACAACTGAAATGAACAGGAGAAAAAGAAACAATCAATGTGTAGCTCCTCCTCATATTTAAGAGCAGTTGTACAAAAACAAACACCTCTGCCTGGAGCAAAAAGCAACAATACAATGAGCAACACACCTTTGAGAAAGTGTCAGACATAATACAAAACAGCTAGTCGACGACACAAGATAGTATTACATTTTTTTTTCTCGGCCTTATTGATAGAACAGCTGAAGACGTGACAGGAAACAGGATGAGAGAGAGAGGGAACACACAGCAAAGGGCCCCAGACCAGGACTCTAACCCGGGGCCGCTGCAGCGAGGACAAAGCCTCTGTACATGGGACGCCCGCTCTACCCACTGAGCTAAACGACGCCCCAAGATAGTATTACATTGTGAGGAAGATCAAGGCCTTTTACCTTGTTCCTTTGTTGTTCAAGCTCAGTTTTGGAGGAGCACTGGGAAAGACACTCTGCCCACTCCAGCCTCTCCTCTGGAGTGTGGCCAGTAAGTAAGTCAAAAGTCTCAAAGTAGAGCCATGCGAGGTCTTCTGGAAGCTGGAGCTTTCCACAAGCAATATGCCTCCACATGGGCCAGCCCAAAATAGGGAAGCAGCCATCCCGTGTTCGCACGTAGCTCGCCATCTTGCGAAGATAGTGCAGGCTGAGCTTGGAGGGTGGAGCCACCTAAAATGGCATTAACTCCAGTTATTTAACAACATTTGCATCCAGTGGATGATGTCATTATATTTAATTGATGGGGAGAGTATATTCACCTGCAGCGCACCCAGTAAGAAGGGTTCCATGCGTGGCCATATGCTCACCCTGTCTGCCTCCATCCTTAAAGAGAAAGGAAACAGGACACATGTCAGACATATGATACACTGATATGTTTGGATTTCACACTATAAGAAAGCAGTTTAAGTGAGTACAGTAAACATGTCTATTGTCATTTATACTTTCGAATCACATGACATCATTATAACCGGTTGAAGTGAAGATTACAGCTAACTGACCACACAAGTGCACCACCATGATAGTAAGAGGCCTTTTGTAAATAGCTACTTGTGTGTCTTTCATTTAACATAATGGCAGATACCTCCTGCAGCGCCCCTGTGACGCTCCTATGACAACTGGCAGCCACCCTGCTCATGTCATCAACACCTGACTTCTCATAATAACTTTGGCACGCTAACCACGCCGACTCTTAGCTGAAACTGACCCAGTAAGACAGTACATAAATATGCACATGACACATGTATTGTTATTACGGAACGCGTAAGGCAGTTTGATAGCTGTAGGAACGGCTCAATTGTTAATGAGTTAAAGTTAACTTCACCAAACTAGGGCTCACCAGCTAGCTACAGTTAGCTAGCAAGGCTAGCAAGACACAGAAGGATGGGAGAAAACTGTGCCTTTGCCCTTACTTTCAGCCTTTGTCTTCGTCCAGGCAAAAGCAGTAGTCTGTGTCGATGGGTCCAGTTACTCATACGTGAAAGTACGGATAGGAACGACTCTTCCCGTTGATGCGGTTTGTTGTGATTAGAGGCAGACCCCGGAGTCAGACACACATCTGCCGTCCTTCCTATTTGGCGCCCTCCTCTCTGTCGAACAGACCTGAACTGACATCTGTTGCGCGCAGCTCGCGGGGGCGCGCTTTAGCTTGCGCTATGAGAACATAGTGGTTTTTGGTTTCTGTACTGTAAGAAAAACAGTTTTGCCATAATTGAATCCATACGTACATTTTAAAAACTTCAAACAAAACCAATGTCGCTTATTTTTTTTGAAATAACAGATGCTGTAGTAAAAAGAAGGATGAGAAGTGTTTCTTTAATGTTAGGCGGGGCTTTGAGTGAGAGGCGGATATCTCGACATCCAGTGGGCGGGCTTTCGCTGAAAGGAGGAAGGAGGCTTGTGACTGGCAGCGGGACCCAACCTTCAAAAGCCGGCTCTTCTTTAGCTACCTCCTTCAGAAATACTGGGATATTGCCTATGGCTGCCAAAGGGATGAATCTGTGCAATGTTTGCTGCCTGCTTCTTTACATTACCACGGTGGTGCTTGCGGGGTAAGTCGCCTGTTCTGGGAGAGTACATTACTCGCACAGTGGTGAAACAGCATCGCCAGGTGGTACACATGTTTCACTGTGATTGGTCTAGACCTCTTCTACATGTGTTGAGTGTACTGAAGTAGGCTGTCACACTGAGCTAACTTGCTAATAAGTATTTGTTGTGTTTCGCTGTTGTCTAACTAAACGTTTACATTCAGCGACCACCTCTCATTACTGTAACTGCCATTTCTGAGTGATTAATTAGTATGATAGCTTAGCTAGCTAGGAGCTAGCTTTCATACCAGGGAAACTGAATCGGCTGTCTTTCTGGGGACTGAAGCTAGCTTAGCTAGCCGGCTGTTTAAATTGCGTTTTTCACTCTGTTAAACTACCAGCCGTGTTATTCAGCTACAGCTTTTCTTGTCTTGTACAGTTTGCTCTTGCTGTCTGCCTCTGTATCGTCTGTAATCTCTGTTACCTCCCCGACTCTTGTAGGCGAGATTTCTATAAGATCTTGGGGGTGGGCAAGAGTGCATCAATCAGGGACATCAAGAAAGCCTACAGAAAGCTGGCTCTCCAGTTACACCCCGACAGAAACCAAGATGATCCAAAAGCTCAAGACAAATTTGCAGACTTAGGGGCGGCTTATGAGGTGGGTGTATTGCTATTATTGTATGACTGAGGAGAGGCGAAGAAAACTTTGACTGACAATTGTATTTGACCTCAAATACAGTTGTATTTATATAACTGTTAGGGAAGCCTACTGTAGAAAATATGAAAATATGTGTGCCATTGTCCGCGGAAGCGCCAGAGGCACCGATACAAAAGTCTTTGTACGCTGGCTATTTGGTTGTTGTTGGAAACGCTACGCTCATCGTGATTGGTTGACTAAACCGTGTGGCTGCATCTGATTGGCTGTTATGCAGCACAGCTGGCATTCAGGAAAACCAGGCACTGAGATGTGGGAGTGGACCTCAGATAAGAGCTGCAGGTGTTTCCGTGTCAAATGTTCACATTGCCCTTAAGAATGACGATCATGTAATGTGATATACAGTGAGTGATTCAGTATGCCAAACTGATTTTTTTTTTAGTATATTTTTATATTCAAGTTCTGTTCACACTATGCGAAACGGTGTGTGTGTGTGTCTGTGTGTGTGTGTGTGTGTGTGTCTGTGTGTGTGTGTGTGTCTGTGTGTGTGTGTGTGTTTATTGTAATGTAGTTGTATTTGTTTACATTGTATTGATAAGGTGCTTGTATAATTGGTTTGCACACCTGTGTGAAATGTGAGGAAAACAATGTAGGAATGAGTTGTCCTGTGACTGACAGCTTGTTTATTCATAGGTGCTCTCAGATGAGGAGAAAAGGAAACAGTACGACGCTTATGGAGAGGATGGACTAAAAGAGGGTCACCACGGCTCACACAATGATATCTTCTCCAGGTTGGTTTCATAATCACAGGTGGATTCATTAAAAAAAATGTACTATTCAGCCATTCATTTGGTCACATTTGCTGCTTCCAGCTCTGTAAATTTGAGGTGAACATAATTCTGTTTGTGGTGATCACAACGTTGATAGATTGTGTTAGCATGTATTAACGGAAACCGTAACCACTGTAATCAGTTTCCACAGGAGTTACTTCTCTAACCAAAGACATAGTTCATATGTACCTGCTGTCATTGTGTCTTTTGGAACTGAGTATTAGGTCATGCTGACTCTGTGTGGGTCAGGGTTTCATCAGTATGACATTTAAACAGTACAAGGCTGCGTCGGCTTAGTATTTTGGGATCACTGGAAAGAAGTGACAATTCTAAAATATTCATAAAATCAATATTAGATTGTACTTAATTGACTAGAAAACAAAAAAAACAAATGTGGTCGTTTTATGTTTTGTTATTATTATTATTATTTTTATCTAAGTTATAAAGCCAAGGGAATTGGTCTAAAACATTTATATTGTTTTGGGATATTTGCTACAAGCATGCACCAAAAATAATGACTATAGAAATGTACTGGCATCAGTTGTAAGTGTTTGTTTTTAGAAATAGAATGATGCTAGATAATATCAGAGATTAAATCATGTGTTTGTATGTGTCCGCAGATAAAAAGAAAAGTGTACTCATAATATTAATCCTGTTACTCTTTCCTCCTTCTAAAGCTTCTTTGGTGACTTTGGCTTCATGTTTGGAGGCAACCGACAGCAGCAGGACAGGAACATCCCCAGAGGAAATGACATCATACTAGACCTGGAGGTCACACTTGAAGAAGTGTACTCTGGGAACTTTGTAGAGGTGAGGAGAAACTCTCTCAGTGGCTGCATCTAAATCTCTAGGCACTGGACTTGCTGACTGAACCCTTGTGGACTTCAGTTGTATGTATGTGACATGTTCACTGTCAATAAGTCAGGTCCGTGAGGACATTCGACCACAAGGCTAATATGAGCCACTGATAGACTACATTGATAAAATGCATGTGATAACTTCTACAGCCCATACTCGTAAATATTCTGCATCACGATGTGGGTGATATTATTTCTAGTCTAGATAATTCAATTATTGTTTTAATAAAATAATTGGAAAAATTTAAATAAACGTTTTACAACGTGATTTCCATATCGCAATGAATTTTGGGTAATTAAATCAGTGAAGCAGACTCACTGGAAGTCTGCAGAAAGTCCACTTGAGGGCCTTTGTGGACTGGTTGAAAGCAAACGTGCCAGACGCCTGTCTGAGGGTCGCTTTCCAATCAATCGGGGACCTCGCGTCTCCACGGCCGGGCCAGTCGCAGGCATCCGTTGCCTTCGTCCCCCCAAGTGTAGACTTTGGATTTTTTTTATCTAAGTTATAAAGCCAAGGGAATTGGTCTAAAACATTTATATTGTTTTGGGATATTTGCTACAAACATGCACCAAAAATAATGACTATAGAAATGTACTGGCAATCAGATATAAGTGTTTGTTTTTAGAAACGGAATGATGCTAGATAATATGGTGGCTGTGGCTCAGTGGGTAGAGCAGGTCGTCTAGTGATCGGAAGGTCACCAGTTCGAATCCCAGCTCCCCCTAGTTGCATGTTGAAGTGTCCTTGAGCAAGATACTGAACCCCAAATTGCTCCTGATGTGCAGTTGGCGCCTTGCATGGCAGTCTCCGCCATCAGTGTATGAATGAATGGGTGAATGTGGCATGTATTGTACAGCGCTTTGAGCTGTCGTTAGACTGGAAAAGCGCTATAAAAATGAAAACCATTTACAAGTCTGTAAGAACAGTGAACAGCAGCCTGTACTCATTAGCCATATTTGAAATGTGTAACACAAAGTGGAATTGAAGTTGTCAAACTAAGCTTTGCAGCCATTTAACTAACATCCAAATTACTCTCTACTTCTTTATGTACTTTTGATTTAATAATCTTTTCTAAAACCACTTTCTTGTAAAGGTTGTACGTAACAAGCCTGTAGCTAAAGAAGCCCCTGGCAAGAGGAAGTGTAACTGCAGACAGGAAATGAGAACGACGCAGCTTGGACCTGGCCGCTTCCAGATGACTCAGGAAATGGTGTGCGATGAATGTCCCAATGTAAAGTAAGTCACTGCTTGTAATCAAACTATAGCTGTCATTGGCATCCTCAGTAATGCTTGGAACATGCGGCACAATAGAACATTTAATTCTATCCACACTTTATCATGGTAACTGATTTAACAGACTGTGGATAATATAAAGATGCTTGATTTCAAGGGGTCTTCTCAGTGTCCAGAGACCTGATGCAGGATTCGAAGCAAGCTTGGTCCAAATCATATTCATTCTAATTGGGCCCGATAGTGTTCCTTCTATTTTTTTAACTTTGAGTATGTCTGGGTTATTTATGTGCACCGATTTTTCGGGAGGGCGTGCTCTGTTTGTATTTGGGTCAGTTCAGCTTGACCATTGTAAAAAGATGGAAGTGTTATTTCATTATGGTACTCACATGATGCTCTAGTTGATCCCAGTTCTATTGAAGCCTATAGGAGATGGATAGAGAAGCACACTTATACCCAACATAACTACACTGTATGACATTTGATGAAGAAATTCCTCTACCAAATGAAAAAACACACTTCAGAGAATAGCTGCTGCCTGATTTTTCCAAACTTACATTATCGTTTATTTGCTGTTGATCTTCAAATGGTATCCAAAGATGACTATAGGCAAACTTTACAATGCTCATGGCGATTCAAATGAAAATGAAATTTTAAAATATAGATTGTGAATGAAACCTGTGTTCATTATTCCTCTCTTTTTTGTTATTTAAAATGGATAATGGCTAGGAATATCACATTTTCAAATGAACATTCAGACACCTCCTGTTGGCTATAGAATTACAGAGGATCATTTCATCGCTATTCATCCATCACATACAGAAGTACTTTTAACACTGAAGCAATGTCTGCCTTGATTTAACAACAACAGAGATCTGGACTGTAATCCCATTAGGTCTGTGGTGGTCTGTCTAAGTTAACAGGCTCTGACTTAATTTAGTTGGGGTATTAGCACAGTTTAGCTAACTTACTTATGCTTTTCTGTTACTAACCTCAATAACGCATGCATCGGAGTTCCAGTCCGCCATACATCTAGCATGACATTAATGTAACTTTCATTTTTACACATACTATTTTAATCCCAAATTGAGAAATTCTTTTTTCCACTCACATTACCCACAGGTGCACACGCAGTGTAGAGGAGATGAGCAAAGTGGCTGCCACACATGCCCAACGAGCAGTGTTAGGGGTCGGTGCCTTGCTCAAGCTTGGCAATGTGATTCTTGTACTACCAGTCCACTTGGTTCTTTTTTGGTCCTAGTGGGACTTGAACCCGCGACCTCAAAGTCCATACGGACTGAGCTATTGCCGCCCTTGAATGAAAATACATATTTTATTAAAATACAAATCAAATGTCGTCTTTGTTTAGTTTCCTTGGTTTGATCATAGCTGTGGGTTAACTTCTGGGAATGCCTGTCCTCAGGTCTCTTGAGTTACAAAACATGAAGAGGTACTACTTCAACTTTGCAATGTTGGAGGGATATGTGTTTCTGTTTTTTAGCATAACCTCATTGATAGAAGTGGAATGGAAAAAATATAAAATATATTAACACCTAACATTGTAATTGCAATACAGCTGAACAGCACCACAGTTGTAGCCTTCAGAATGACCCTACATTTGAATTATAAAAAATTGAACATTATAACCCTCATAAAAGTTAATGACAATTGTACCAGACAGAATTAGTTTTGCTAGGTGTTATGGCTAGGCTAGCTAGGTAACTAAGAGGTATATTAGAGGTGTAATAACATTTCGTAAAGAATTTGCACAAACTGAACATCACAACACCTGTTTTCTATCTGAACCACAGGCTGGTAAATGAAGAGAGGACTTTGGAGGTAGAAATTGAACAGGGAGTGAGAGATGAAATGGAGTACCCTTTCATTGGAGAAGGTAAATCTACCCCTAAGCTTAATATGAAGTACTTTTGTTTTCCAAATATTATCCGTTGTATTAACATCTTTTGTGTGACCACAGGGGAACCTCACATCGATGGCGAACCTGGAGATCTACGCTTCCGCATCAAAGTGTTAAAGTATGATTGAGCTTTATTTACTGTGAAACTTCTTCTGTGGTGTGCAACAATATACCTGATGGATATGAGCTTGGAGACATATTAATTTGAAGTGGTGTTTTTTTTTTTTGTCTTAGACATCCTGTGTTTGAGCGCAGAGGAGATGATCTGTACACAAACGTCACCATCTCCCTGGTGGAGGCACTGGTCGGCTTTGAGATGGACATTGTACATTTGGACGGACACAAGGTTCTGTAGATACTGATATTGTTACAGAGCTGTCCTAGTGTGGGGTATTTGTTATCTATTGTGACTTTTTCAGACCTCAGACTATTAGAAGTCCATAAAGGATTATTTAAAGTTTCATATAATTAAACTAACAACAGAAGAGATGTATTGGATTGACTGGACCAATTAAATTGAATGGTTGCCTCCGTCTTTGCCTGACAGGTCCATATAGTGAGAGATAAAATCACCAAGCCTGGTGCTCGAATGTGGAAGAAAGGAGAGGGCCTGCCAAACTTTGACAACATCAACATCCGAGGTTCCCTCATCATCACCTTCGATGTAGAGTTTCCGCAGACACAGCTCGATGAACAGCAGAAAGATGGTGAGGATGAAGGAAGTGTTAAAGGACATCCTGGGACATTGGTCCTGACAGGGTCATTGTTGGGATAAGTAACTTTACTTCATGACTTGCGTTTAAGTGAAATGCCAACAGTTTGCGTTTACCAGGCATATGGTTGTAATTTTTAGAATATAAAGTCCAGTGATCAAGAACTTGACCCATACTTGTGCCTAAAAGTCAGGATAACTCATCATCTCTACACTACAACATTTCTGGAGTTCACCATTAACAAGCACTAGTAGCAAATTTAGTGTTGATTAGTGGTTTATTTATGAAGTAAATTCTGAGACTTTCTTACTGAAATTATATCAGTCAATCACAATATGGTTAGTTCTTTGGCATCAGCATTTGAAAAAGGGGGAGGTAATGGGCTTTTTGTCATTAATTTAAATATCGATCAATGTTTTTGAAGCTGCTGTAAGTGGTGTAATTTTAGATAACTTCCTGTCTGTTTTGCAGTTAGTAATCTCCTCTCTCTCTACGTTACCATATATACGCTCCAGAAATGGCAGGAAACAGGAGGATCCTGCTCTCTGCTTGCTCATGAAAAGACATAACCGCCTCTGTGTGGAGTTCTCTGTCCTCATTTGATGAAGTGGGCAGTGATACCAGAAATGTAGTGTGTTTTATATCTTGTACTGAATGAGCAGGAGGAGGAGAGACAAACACTCTGTAACAGTCATTACTGTTGGAATATAGAGCTATTTAATATTTAACACATATAATAAAAATACAGCAGCTTTAAGTTGTTCTTTAGAGAAAAGCCACCCCAAAAGATGTAGGTTCTGGCCTCTCAAATGTGAGCCTTTGCGACTTTTCTCTGATTTAAATAATTAATGAACCTTTTGGGAGTTTTGAAATGTTGAGGCCCATGGGTAAAACAAAACCCACCTGTGATGAGCAGTTGTCAGGTTTAAACAAAAAGTTAATTCATAAATTAGAAAGAATAATTTGATTCATTGAACATGTTCAAAATTAGTTGCTACCTAATTATGGTGTGTACATACTGAATTATTGAAAATGTATTATAATAAATATAATTAGTATACACTTGAAACATGTAGTGGACTGAAGGTTAGAGATGCGAGCTTGTTACTGGTACAGCAGGATAAATATGAGTATGCTTTAATTGTATATGTTGCTGTCGTTAACAGCTGTCGTTCTGTCTCTGCAGGTATTCGGGGTCTCCTGAAGCAGGGCTCTGTACAGAAGGTTTACAATGGACTACAAGGATACTAATACTAACAGACACAGCCTGGACTTACTTCTTTGCCACACAAACACACACATACATCTTCAGTCATCAGGAGGATGCTATGTAATTTTTGGCCAGGATGTATTTATTATTTTCAGATTGTTCTCAGGATGGCTTGAATCCAATTACTTTTTAATGCAGTGGCACAGTCGCAGATGTTTTATTTGAAGTGTATAAATGGAAAGAATGCAATGTCGTCTTTTTTTTGTCCCATCCCTATATTGTAATACGGCCTTTTGTTGATTTTTAAAAATTAAATTCACAAACGAACACTATCTGCTAGTTTTAGACAACTGTACCTTTCTAGAGAAGACAGTCTGACAATTGCTGAGCTGCTGAGAAAACTGGACAGATAAAGAAGAAGAAAATTCCCTGCCAACTTTTGAACAACTTTCAACCTGTGCAAGACCAGAAGATGTTCTACTGTTTGTTTGTTTTCTGAATGTACCAGCTCCACATGTTGACTCATAAACTTTTCTTGCTCTGGTCAGATCCCTGTTCAGTAATGCTTTGTAAATAGGGAGGAACAAAGCTCATCTGTTTGTTGTGTTTTAGTTTTCCTAATTTATGTTGGTTCTTACTTTTCTGTTTGCATTTGAGGCATTCAGACAAGAGAACTGTCTGCGTTGCACAGCCCCAACGTTCACTGTGGTAAGAGTTGACCTCTTAAACAGTGACGTTTTTATTGTGTTAGAGGAATAGGGGCAGGTTGCACATCCTCCAGCACCACTGTAGAAAAGTCTTGTCTCACACACCTCTGACGCTCTCCCCATCTAGGCACTTCAACTCAAAGGGACTTCAGACCATGAAGTGTCAGCATCCCTGTTGGTGATTGCTGTTCCTGACTGGCCACAGTTTAGTTAGCAAGTACTGACGCTGGTTCGGTTTATAATGTGTTTTTAGGATTTCCCTTCTCTCTGTTTTTACTGTCGACTGTAACGCTGCCTCCAAATTTTATGAAAGTGTCAGGGCCTTAAATGTGAATTATCTGGCCGTTTTTAATGAGTGTCCAAGGGGATAATGTACTTTTGACTGACTATAAATAAAGATTTCTACAAATTCTGATGAGCTGTCATACCAGATTTCACCAGCAGATGACATCAAAGTCTAGTTAATGGCCATGAGTTAAGTAATGCTGATGTCCAACGAGTGATGCGGCTGTTGGAAGGGAGTGAGTGTCAGGAGAGCTGACAGGAACAATTTCACTTGTCAGGTTAAACTCACCATGGATCCAACTGGCATCTAGATTAGCATGTAGAAATGGAGAGAGTACTCCCTGAGATGTTGAACTAAATGTTTAATAAACAGTTGTGAAATAGTAATGTAACAGATGCAAGATACTTTACAGTTTAGCTGTAAACCTTCTTGTCTAAAATGACAGTAAATGTCACTGACAATTTGATTTTTTATGATTATTATAAAATTATATAACCTGAGCATCTGTTTTCCTGCATTATAGTTTCTTAACAAGATTTCTCTTTGGGCAATTATTAGAATGATCAGTGAATTTGTTTAATTAGATTAAATCTATTTGTAATAGTATATGAATATACTGTATGGACAGTGCTAAGCCAGTGCAACACAAACTATCAGTACAAATGCTCCATGGTTGTGGTGAGTAGATCAGGGACTTAATTGGATAAGATTATTTTCTGGAGTTGAAAATCTGTATGTATGTTGGTGAAATAAATTTGGTGATTGAACCCAACCTGAACATCGCTGGTACCATGTACAGAGCATCAGTGATATCAGTGAAGTGAGATGTCAAAGACAATAGACAACTCCCACCCAGCCACAGTCTGTTGACCCTGCTTGCATCTGGTAAAAGATACAGAAGTATCCGCTGCCACCAGACTTCAGAGCAGCTCCATTCTTCAGCTGTAAGACTCCCGAAGTCGTCCCTGTTAATAGATTTTTCTTTTGTAGCATACAACAACTAACACCTTGTTGTTCTACCCTGTGGTGTAGGATGACAATTAAATAACCGGGTTACCATTAATGCAGTATCTTTTTCAATAAATTTAGCCACTTTGAATGGAAATTGTCACCTCATAGAGTCCACGCTAAATGGCTGTACACCTATAGCAGACAGTGAGCAACATGATCATTCATTTGGGGTTCCGTCTCTGGCTACTTGATGAATATAAGGCAGATTTTCACTCTCAAAGTCTCCATCAGCCACTTCAGGGAATGTCTGTCTCTATAAATCTTAACTGATCCACTAAGTAGTGGTAACTAACTAGCTGGTCCCAAGCTTTGTCAGTCTGTTGTTTGTTGCTGGGCATTTGCCATGACATGGGTTCATCTGAGCTTTTTTGCTATTTTTTCCTGCTATTTGACTGAAATCCAGGTTAAAGACGGCAAAGAGAGGGAACTAAAACTGCAAACTTGTGGGCCATTTAAAACAGTGAGGTAAAATATGCAAAAACACTCAATAGAGGGGAAATCCAATGTGATATGATAATTGTTTTTTAGGTTTAGAATACAAAGTAGCAATGTCTGTCTTCTCTAAAATTTAATGGAAGCTGGCCTGTGGTACTTAAACGCCATTTCAAAACTCAACAGCCATGTCTCTGTCCAGCAATCATGACCTGCTGGAGATAATCTGACCTTGATGTAAGGACTTTCATGTACGAACTATTTTTTTCTACCAAACTATATGTGCCAACTGCTTCATATGCATCTACTCATGGATAAGAGGCTCATGTTCGTGACAGTCCAGGATGTACAACATTCATAACATCCTCCTCGGCTGAGCTGAAACGTTAGCTAGCTTAGTGAGCTATCCTTTCATCCATGAGTAGATGCACTCTTCCTTCTGCACTGTGGTCTGGGAAAAACTATAGTTCTTACATGAACTCAACAAAGGCTGTGGATAATTTCCCCAGGTCATGAATTCTGTAAGGGGACATTGCTGTTTAGTTTTTCAAATGCATTTCTTTGGCACCACATGCAGAGTGCTGTGTACTTCCTTTATACTGGAGAGAGGGCAGTCATCTCTACAGTGGATAACTCCAAAACTCAGCAACTCACACCTAAACAAACCAGATGACTGAACAGCACTGCAGGTACAGCCCAACATATCAGTTACAGTAAAAACGTGTGGCAATGGCAGTTGGATTACGAGTGAAAGAAATATATGTTTTTGATTTTGGAGTGAATTGTCTCTTTAAGTTTGGCCTGCTTTATTATACACGACTTCATCATTATTTGCTCTTTTTGTGCACCTTCAGGTAAACTGTCGTGGTTTGGGTTTTTATGGTTTGTTGATTTCCTTTTTTTTTTTAACTTTTAACTTAACCTTTTTTTAACTAGTACTTCCTTCTCACCTGTGTCCCTGGTGTTCTGTTCCTCTCCTGTGTTCCTTTGCTCCTCCCCAGTCTGATTGTTCCCCCCACACCTGTCTCACACTGGTCTTGTTAGCTTGTGTTGTTCCCCCTTTGTCACTCTTTGTCAATTCGTCTTTTATGTTTTCCCCGCGTCCATCCTGTGTCCCCAGTGTTCCTTGTGTTCCTGCCTGTGTTCCCAGTGCTTCTTTGGATTGTACTTTATTTAATTATACTTTAGTTTTTTGTTTCTCTATACAGTTTTGTTGGCTTTTTTAGTTTGTTTTTTAGACTTCAGATTAGTAAAGCTTGCGTTGGTTTTCCACCTGCCTGCATTTAGTGTTTTGCATTTGGGTCCTAATTTATTAACTGACAGTAAAGTGACACATCATACTAATTATCAAGTGGTCTCTCATAAGCTTAAACTTTACAATTACTTACTCTTTTTAATTACCATGAAGAGCAGGCCCCTCCTTTAGTAACTCATCATTGTCTAGGCTACTATATCAGAGCTATTCAGGAACAAGGATTGACTAATTATTAGATTGTTCTTTACTCATTAAAGTAAGTAACGTAATACTGTATCGTAAAATGTTAACAGCATTTGTTATAAAAGGATTTCATTAATGCAGCTTTAAGGAGGGTCAGGAGCTAAAGAATGCATTATGTAAATTATGTAAGTGTACAAGTGCAGTCGTACAAATGTGTGTGTGTGTGGTCCATGTGACAGTAGCACGGCCCCTAACATGTCCCGATTCTGTGACCCCCTCAGTGGCTTAACTCCTCTGTCTGTTTCACTGTAACAGCTGCCATCTGAACACCAGTGGTTCGGTGTCAAAGACATCAGGCGCGCCACTCTATCCTCGGCCCCGACACACGCACACACACATGCACACACGCACCACACGCACACACACGCGCACACACACACACACACACACACACACACACACACACACACACAAGCATCCCACACCTTGTGGGTGGAGGGTTGTTGGGGAGTCTGTCTGCATGGGTGGGGCAGGGGATGTCCACAGAAACATATTCATGATGGTTAGTTTATAGTGTGGTGAATGGTGTACACATCTGCCCACCACGTCACACACTGTGAGTGTGTGTGTAATAATCTCCCACAGTATTGCATGTGTGCATACTGTACATAGAATATGTGCTTATGAATGAGTATGTGTGTGTTTTGTGTACATGTTTATGTGTGTCAATGTGTGTGTGTATGTGCGTGCACTCATGTGTGTGGCCAGTCTGTGTGTATAATGAACTCCCACAGAGATAGCAGGGTTGTGGTAAAGGGAGTTTCCTCCCCGGCCCACCACACATCCCGGAGTCATTTTCAGACTGTCGAGGCTCCAGAGAGGAGAAGAGGAGCTTTGTGATCCAACTCAGATAAAACATCTCGCTGTACCACCTCCAGCTATTACACACTAATACGACCAGGGAGACTCAGACCTTTTGAGGCCATAATAACACACAAAGCGGAAGTCTGTGCATGAGCTGGGAAACCATCTCAAAAGACGAGCACTTATGTCAGACTGATCCGGTTATGTGATTTACGAAACACAAAACTTAATGTGTTTCAGGATGACTCAGCACCTTAACTTAACAGATGTCCATGTGATTCTGCGTCAGCTCATGTAAGTTAGCATGTGGATGTGAGGGACCAGTCAGGGTGTAAACTGTAAACCATATTATTTGACTGCTTGTGAACCTCTCTGTGAGATGTCGGTCTGAGAAGAGAGGGCAGTGTGAGTTATGTTGGGGATTTACCAATCATCTACAAATAATCTCTTCTAACCACTTGTAATTACAAATTGTAGAGCACATGAGGGCAGCATTGCCTCTTCAATCAAATCCCTCCCTAAATCACTTTTTATTACCCACAACTCTGAGCAGAGGTCTATGGAGTTTTGAATGAGTGTGTGTGTGTGTGTGTGTGTGTGTGAGCAGAGGTCTATGGAGTTTGAATTAGTGCGTGTGTGTGATTGTGTGTGTGTGTGTGTGTGTGTGTGTGTGTGTGTGTGTGTGTGTGTGTGTGTGTGTGTGTAGAATGTGTCTGTGCAGAAGAACGCCTGCACTTGCCAGTTGTTGATGCAGATAAGCACAGGGATCACACTTGACCCTGAGTGTAATGACTTATAAGCGTAGCTGCGGGGTTAAGAGAGGCACAGACTAAAGGAGGGCTAATTGAGCAATCTGTGTGTGTGTGTGTGTGTATGTGCGCGCGTGCGTGCGTGCGTGTGTGTGTGTGGTGGCGCCAATGGGTGTTTTGACCTGCTCTGACTCGGCAGTGTGCTCAGTTAATGGTGCCTGACCTGTCAGACGCAGAGTTTGTAGAGAGAACAGCCTTGAATACGACCCTGGATCATTACTTCGAGCAGAACATAGAAATGTTTTATTTGTTTCCGCAAAAATGATTCAACCTCTGACCTTTCAACATTCTGTTGTTTTGTTATGGTATTTAGTATTTCAAACATGAAATACATTTGCTATTAATCTGCAGGGAGATTTAAAAGCAGATGTAAAGTTTTGTTGCATCTCGTTCAAGGTAAAATGTAGCTGGTTGACGCCACTGTTGGTTGACTTATCTTCTTAATGGGGACAAATATTGATCAGGAGTTGTTTTAATTAGACCTTAAATGCACAGGGGTCATTCAGTCAAACAAAACAAAAGACATCATGAGTTTTATTATCTTTATTGTTAAACAACCACTATTACTGAAATATAAGTGTTTACGTATATATGTATATATATAACTGTATGATATGTTTATGTAGCATGAAGGAGTTCACAAACTCTCATTTCATTATCGAACCTTCTGTTTTTATAACAACAAATAAATCAACTTGAATCTTTAAAATCTATCTGTCGTGACTCGAGCACAGATGTTTACAGATGAGGAATTACTTTCAAGCTTCTTTCAAGTTATATTTTAGGCGCGTTCAGCGACTTCCTTCCTCACTCTCGGACTCTCTCCCATCAGACTGACAGGCAACTAAATGAAATGCACTGTTACCGTGAATTCATTTAGAAATAACACAGCTCAACAAGAACTACATTAAAAAGTCCAGTTGTTTTATGCGTTTTTATACTGTTTCTGATGAACTAACACAAAGGGGTGATATATTGATGACTTAATTCCTTTTTCTCCAACATATTCCATGATTATTTTTTGACCAGTTCCATGTTTTAGATATTTCTGAACATACACACCAAGTTGTGTGAAACAAAGTTCAAATTTCTTTTGTGGAGTAACAATGTAATTCTGACTGTTCTAACAAATTCAAATTCCTTAAAAAGTAGAACTCCAGCGGAAGCTTCTGAAATGAAATAGAGATCCTTGATAGGGAGATATGAAATTGAAAATGTCACCTCTGCAAATGTTCTTAAAACTGCGTTGAATTTGATATCTCAGAGCTGAGCAGGGCACTGATTGACACGTTACCCCCTTCCCCTCAAGCCCTTACAAAGTTGCGGCTGGATGAATTAAACACTCAACAAAAAGTTGTCTGACTGTTTTTAGTGTGTGTAGTGATCGCTGGCGTGAAGCAGCAACACATGCCCAGGCCAGGGAGGACAGCGGGGGGGGGGGACAAGGAGGGAAAAAGGACTCTGCCTGAAATAAGAAATGTTGACGGACAAAGCCTACAATTTGCGGGATTTGAGCATAAAGCAAACAAAGGGCAGCTTTTGTAAGGAATAATGCATGTCAGCCGTATCCTTATCCCGCCACAGCTTTGAACACTGTTGGGGACGTCCATTGCTCCACTGTGTATGTCGTGTTGCTATATTAAAGCCAGTCACCTCAAAGGGAAAAGCCTCAACTATTCAACAATTGAATGGTGGGGCTCTCATTATGGCCGATGTGGGCAGGAAAAAGTGGCTTTGGGGGTTTTCAATTCAGCGACTTAAAGCCCTCCTGTTAGCTAGGACGAGCTGCTGTTTATCCCAATGCCTTTCTGGGGGCTAAACATAGTCAACTGTCATTATGGATCTCACTCTCTCTCCTTCTCTGTCTCTCTCTCCTTCTCTGTCCTCCCCCTCACTAGCATTTATTTATTTCTCTCCCAATTTTGTGATCTAATGACCCGTGTTGTGTTGTTGTTTGAAGGGGCTGATCGCTCTCCGGTCTCCCACATCCTGAGGAAGAAAAGGGGTGGCTGGGATAGTGGAGGGCGAGCACAGGACAAACAGTGCTGCAGACCACCTATATGGATGAAAGCCACAAGTATATGGACAGCATTCCATAGGCAACATAAAGCCGACGAGGCAGCACTGTACATGCCTTGGCTGTATGTGTATATACCCTCCGGTAATCCTTCGTAAAAGACCCACCTTCACAGCTGTCCTTTACAAAAACATTTTTATTCAGGTCATCGGTGTTTGGGGCTTGGACAGTTGGCAGAGGAGCTTCCGAGCAGTTCCAGCTCCACATGAATAGGGCCATATTAGAAAAACTGTATGCACAGTACATGAAATGATGTAAATATGTATTAGTGGGTGTGGGGGGGTCAGGAGGGTAAATGGTGGAGTGCAGAGGGGACTGGGTAGCGAGGTGAAAGCAGTCTTTGTGTTTAGAGCAGAGCCCTCTGGTGGACCCTCCCCTCAGCGCGGGGTTGCCCAGGCCCTGTGGTGGCGGATCACAGTTAATAACTGTGCGGTGGGCTGTCAGAGGCACTTAGCCTGACGCTGGGCAGGCCGGGCCAGGCTGGGCCCGCATACACAGCCGCCTCTGCCTCCTGAGCCTGGACCAAAGCACTCAGCCATGAAGGGGAAGAGACAGAGAGGGAGAGAGAGAGAGAGAGAGAGAGAGAGAGAGAGAGAGAGAGAGATGGAGACTTATACATGGACAGAGGTTGGAGAGGATGGGCGCATGACTGAGGCAAAACAAACAGAAATATTGCAGGAAAACTTTCTGTATGTGGGGATTCTTTTGCGATGTTTAATAAGCATGAAGAGTCTAAATAACTGGGACAAGATCAGGTTTTCCAGACAGAGCTCAAGTGTCGTCCCTAAAGAACTCTGCCAGCCCTAATGCAAGAGGACAACTCAGTCCAAGATCAAGCAAAAAGGATAGGGTCACATTATAAAGTCTCTCTGAAAACAATACTCACATGCACATAAGTACATAGTAACAGCTTGTGGTCACTGTCAGTGCTCTTGTAAATGTCCATACTGAGGAGATCCTTTCTGAATGTAATACCAGTGTGAGACAGGGGGCAAAATCCACACCCTTGTTTTGTGCAAAAATACATTCTAAAGTTAGTCCAATATGAGGCTTCATCACTTGGACGAAATCAATTTGGCATCTCTCGACATCACAGTCGGCAAAAATAAGTACAAAGTGATATGTGCAGCTCAGTTCAGCTCAGCAGGAAATCACAGAAAAACACAAAGAGGGAAAGTGGTACTAAAAAGATTGGATGTTTGGAGAATATCTACTTCATTTGTTTAACTCGCAGCAAATGAGCTTCGACTGAACACTTGAACATGGTGGATTTTGTCTCCCATCACCTGTATTAGATTGCTGATTGGAAAGGATCTCTTTAGGGCCAGTATGGACAGGAGGAACAACTACAGTAACCAAAAACAGTTACATTTGGACATGTAAGTTTTGAAAAAATGTGACCTTATTCTTTAAATTTTGAGTATTAAACACATCTACCTTACACTTCCAACATACTTCACTGGGCCCTGACAAAACAGCATGTTGGTCAATGCTACCAAACCTTCGACTGTCGCCCATCTAATGCAGTTGCTCCACAGGGACAACAGCACCATCTCCGATGATCAGCACCAGACGTTATCTGACCCTCAACAAAGACCCTCCACAAACCCTTATCTGATCCCCGCTCGTAAAGCTTGTACTCCAAATGAGGACCGTCATGGCAATCGACCAATGAAGTCTCGTCTGATCTCGAGTGGCGTTTCAAACAATACTCGTGAACAGGCTGCCTTGTCTGTCTGCGAACTCCAAAGTCCAGCTCATCCCTGTTGACTAGATTAGATAACCCGGTTTTAAAGGCAGGGATACTGTTTGCTCAGTGACTCCTCTCTGCCCTAATAGCATCTGATCTAATGAGAGATTGCAGGCTGCTTGTTGACAGTGGAGACCCACACAGCGTCATGGCAATGGCCAAACAACACAGAGAAACAAAGCAGGGCTGAGCTTTAGTACCTGTAATTACCAGATAAATATCAGCCTCTCTGCTTAAAACCAGCAGCAATAAATATTATACACTGACGTAAATACAGCTATTATAGTCTGTATTGGTTCAAATATGAAGGCTTCATGCAGACTGGACTAAAGTGGGCTGTTATCTTTATTTTAGTGGTTATTCATTAAGTATATAGAAAGTACACGTAGCAGCCACTTTATTAGGTATACCGAGCTCAAACTAATGCAGTCTTACACACCAGTCCTGATTTAAATCCTGCTTTCAAGAAGGTTATAATGTTCAGGTTTGTTAAAACTGTTTTCGACAGGTGTTGATTCAACTTTGTGATCATTTGGAAGGATGCAACATGTTATATTATAGGGAGAATGGGATGAGCCACTTTTTACATTTGGTTATTTTACTTCAAAATAAAAGTATGTTTATTTCAAATATTAGTCACTATATTATATACTAACTTAGCTATATACCGCAGGTTATTGTGTACCCATGGAAATTTAAACAAGGTCTCTTCTTGTTATGGTTTCAGAACAATGACCAATCAAAAAAAAAAAATTTTAAATGCCCCCCCCCAAAAAAAACAGGTTAACAGCCACCCTTAAATACTGATGCATCAAAAACAAATTTTGAGATATTTCTAACTCTATTAATGTCACTAGTTTAACAGAGGCAAAACTCATACTTTTAAATAAAACTGTACATATTTGTGTGTAGCTTAAACTTAACATTAATCAACAATTAGACTTGTAACAGTCATCAAACAGTGACATGAACTTGTAACAGTGACACACAGAAAGTGTGTGTGTGTGTGTGTGTGTGTGCCTGTGTGTCCATTTCGCTAAAACTGTTTCACACATAGGCTCAGATCAACAATTGTGCTTTTTATGACCTTGTCTTGTGGCTTACACTGCCCTAAATTAACATGTTGAATTAATAATACCCAACACATTTATTTTGTTATAAACTGATAACTTTGGAAACATGAATTTACTTGGCATGACAGTATGAACATATTTTTTTTTGTTCTGGTGTGCTAACCAATCTCTATGTGCTTTAGGCTTGACTTTGTTCTCCCAAAGGGCGTTATATTAAATCTGGACACATTGTTGGAGGTGGAGGCTCATGTATTCCTGTGAAAGTTGTTCAGTGGCGCTCTGAAGCCAGTAAAGATAAACCTCCCACATACGAAAATACCCGGATCTTCCGGGTTGTAGCGCTCAAAAAAGAAGTATCCACCGTTTCACAGACACTTCTTTCATAATGGCTTGTAAGCTTATGGGAACAAATCTTTTTGGACCATAAAACGTGATGATGTGTTTACAAGGTTTGGCCTCTGCAAAAACTGGCCTGACGCTCTTCCTGGGGGCTTGGTTCTCTCCTACAGAGCTGATTCTATTATTTAGCTTGCCCTCACTGATATAATGACCAGATTTATACTAATTGGGTTACTGCTTTAAAGCTGTGGTCATAGATTTTATCGGCCACTTATTTCACCTTTAAAAGAAATAGTTTAAAGTATGGGTAAAATAAACCTTTTTGTTTCGATGGCGAGAGGTAGCAGAGGAGATCTATGGCGCTTACCTCGTACCTAGTCCCCATGATACCTTGCTCAAATTATGGTTTTGGCACGTCCTGTCACTTTATCATAACTGGCATTCTCCATGGTAACAGGACACTAATCCTCTTTCTCAGAGCATTGCTTCGGCCTATCATTCATACATGAAGATTTAGGTTAGCGACTTTCCCATGTACCATGTACCAGCAGCCCTCAAAGATGAGCATGAGGCTACGGCCAGCAAATAGTTAGCTTAGCTTATCGAAAAACTGGAAACGGTACGTACAAAATCCACCTCCCAGCAGCTCTTATTTATATACTGAGTAGATTTTGAGCGGCATTATCATTTTTCCTGCCACCCGATGAATGTAATTACAAAATTCTATTTGTGGTCTGTCTGGCACTTTAGCTGCTAAATGCTCCACAATCTTCTGACAAACTAGTTTAGATGATTTTGTTTGTCTGCTGTTTGGTACTGGGCTACAGAAACCCTGAGAGGCAAGGGAAGAATTTTTTCCTGGTGATCCATTTCCCAAGTCTGATGAAAATTGTTTTCTCTCCTGTGTGTATGACTTCAGAACTGGTGGGAAAAAAAAGATTCGCCAGAACAACCTTTCGAAGTTTCTTATTTTTTCCATCTGTGAAAAAAATATTATGTTTTTTTCCGCATGTACGAAACCGATCGAAAAACAACTTGTTTTCACAGATAAAAATTAGGGAACGTATACTGACCAGGTTATACTGGCAAATCCCCACTTGCCCCTCAGGGCTTCCATACCGCACTGAGCAGGTACACAGAGACAATATGATCTCAGAAATGTTGGACCTTTTTTGGTCAAAAATGCCAAAATGAATGACAGCAGTAAAAATTAACCAAAAGGTGAGAGGCGTAAAAACTAAAACAATGAGCTGAAAGATGCTAAAAAAATTTCTTAAATCTGAAGAGAACTGCACATTCGGGTGATCACATTCAAGTAGTTATGTGACCCATTGTTGATCCAGTGAAATATTGATTACAGCCGGTTTAAATCAAATGACTTTGCACCGGGAACTTGAATGTGAAACATAATTCAAAGTTTACCTGTTTCTTCCTTGCATATACTCTCAATGTGAGAGAGAGGGAGGGTAAGTGGTTCTGTTGCTGGCGTCTCTGGTGCTCTGTTTAAATCATCACTTCCTGTTCTCAATCCCTGCGTCTGCTTATCCATCATTTCTTAAGCATGCGTGTGTATGTGTGTGTGTGTTGATACGTCTGGAGTCCTATTGCACCTACTCCAGCCTCCCATGGGTGGTGGTGGTGGTGGTGGGAGAAAAGGGGGCTGCCCCCTCAAATTATGGCCTAATCAGTTAGTCCCAAGAGCAGGCCTTCCACAGCTCCCAGACACACAGACAGACAGACAGACAGACAGACAGACCTACAGCAACCTCATCTTACCCCCCTCCTCCTCCTCTCCCAGCCACACGATGCTGAGCATGGCCTTGTCCCTGTAAAGACCTCTCTCCCTCTGTCTCTCTCCTCACACTGAGATAAAACAGGTCCAGCTTTGGTTTGAGAAAAGTGTCGGCTGCTCCTGTCCCTCACTTATCCACTCCTCTTGTCTAGTCTGCCTCGCCCTTTCACCTCTCACACACACACTTTTTCCCCTCATTGTCACACATACACACACACTCTCTCTCTCTCTTTCTCCCACTCTCTCCCACTCTCTCACACAGACACACAGTAAAAAAACAGTAATATTCTGGAAGCTAGGGTGCTAAAAACACTGTATAATAACAGATAATAGCTGTCTGATGAGAACACAGTCATTTTCTGGAATTAAAATACACTTATACATTTTGATTTTACATGAGATCTTTTTTTAAAATCTTAGTTTGATCAATGAGATAAAGTTATGTACCACCGCTAAAACATTGGATTTACCTTTAAAAATATTTCAAAATGCTGTTCTATAGCTGTAAATGAGATTCAATATTACGACACTGACTATTGTTTGACAAAATGATCAGCCAATGTTGTCCTGTCACAGACACATCAGTGTGAGTGAATCTGTTGTCCAGCAGCACGTACTGCTGCACCAGGTAGCAGCTTTCAGGATCCACATCACAGCTGAGCAGACAGTGGAGGGAAGTCCAGCTGTCTTTACAGTGAAGTTGCTGTTTTTTGTGACAGAAACACAAAACAAATAAATCCATCACACAAAAGAACCAATACTTTCTCACTGCATTTAAATAAGAAATGAATATTTGTGAAATGATGCTAAATTTGCAAAATAATTTTATGTGGAAAAAGTACATTTCTTTTGGAAAAAAAGAGGAAATATTATGGCTATACACACTTACAGATTGTTCATGTTAGTTTACATCAGATATGTAAGTTCACAGTCTAGTTTTGTAATTGTAATGCAGAAAAAGTCTCTCCTTTTTTCTTCTTTTTTTCTTTTTTACAGTGCACAGCCATAGACAGGCATATTGGCAGTAGTAGTTGGAGATGCATTTTTTATTCTGTAGTTTGTCTTTTAGCTGAACCAGCATATTCTACCCAGGTAATAGCTCCAGAGACGACTGTGGTCTCTGCTGCCAACTTAAATCCTCATTGTTTGTGCTTTTCACCTTTTTTCCTGACTCTTTTAGAAGTTGAGTAAGCTGTGTGGACTTATGGTCTGTGACACCAACTCCAAACCCATTGTTTAATTTCAAAAAGGCATATCAGCTGGTCGGATTGAAGAGCATGTTTCATTTTTGTTCCAGACACTCAAACTGAAAGGTTTGACCATGGTGGATTTCATTTGTGACATGAAACTGATCAACTGAATTATATAAAAAAACATTCATTACTATGACAATGGCCAAACAATTGCTGTCTTGTTTTTCAGTTTTATTATTTACTGCTGCCGCAAAGTGTTCTGCATGAATCATTTTGCAAATACCAGTTCCAAGACAGCAGTCATAATAACGAAAAATAGCACCGTGAGAATAAAACAATGTCACGATATCAGTTTGGCATCTCACACAAGTATCTGGCTTTTCCCTGGGTCATTAATCTATACACACACACACACACACACACACACACACACACACAAGCTTGGAGATTCACCGCACTAATGTGATGCTTTGTCAACTAAATCATTGCAGCTCTACACAGTTAATCAACGGCACATGGCAGTATCTGGCACTGTCAGACCTTCACTGACTCCATCGCACCATTCCCGTCATCTGCGTTGTCATTCCCATTGCTCTATTACCATCACCCCCCCCACACACTCGCACACACAAACACACACACGCACACACCATGTGGCAAACCAGACCACTCACCATATACACTAATGCTTCTGTTCCCTCCGAGCAGCTCCATCCGTCATGTTCACCTCACTTAGGATTCCCATTTGTTTTCATTTCACAGCTTTCGCAAAACACCACACACACACAGGCACATATCTGCATACGCATTTGTGCACAAGAGCACGCAGGCATTTATGCATTAAAACTCATATATGCACACATCTACCATCACCTTTCCTGACCTTTTTTGTGAGATAATCCTGACTAATGCAAAAGCACTGAAAGAAGAGTGCAGAGGGAACAAACAGGTGCTGCGTCACCTCAGAAAAAAGAATAAATACTGGTATTTATCAGCAAAAAGGGACACAAATCTGTAGGATCTTAGGAAAGAATTGGAAGACTGAGATGGAGGAAAGGACAGAAGGATGTGAAGGGGAGAATGGCAGCAGTCAAGGAGGATTGGTCCATATCTAGTATCTGTGCTGTGATTATTTGTACAGTAGCAGTAAAGCCCTGAGGCCTGGCCATGGTTCCTGAACATGTTATCTCAAAACCTCCCCGGACTAAAAAATAATGATGGATAAAGTGGATACTCTCCTCTTCTTTCTTTCACTCGCTCTTTGTCTGTCTCACATGTCCGGCGCTCTCGCCCTCTGTCCCCCAACATGTTCTGTATTAGTGGGTCTTTGTTGAGTGTTTGAAGTATGAAAATGAAGGAGGTGGGTGGGCATCTGACCGCCATACTCAGAGGAGACCTGTGACGCACACAAAACTATCCTCTGACTCCATTAGCATACCTCTGCTGGCAGCGCTACAGTCAGCACAACTGCCTCTACGGCCCTCTTTTGTGGCTGCTATTATATTTGTATGGAGGCTACACCACAAAAGTATCTTGAGGCTAAGGCCTGTCGATGAAATAAAGCCTGTGATCAAACCCGGTCAGACCTGTCGCTGTGCTTTGAGGATGTCCACATACTGTGTATGAGTAGAATCCTATTCAGTCGGTTTTTAGGTATTCAGGTAGACAGAAAATAGGCCACTTGTCAAAGTTGTGATGAAATAGTAATGGATTCCCGAAATATGCAGGGTTTTTCAAATATATGTTTGGTCATGCTTCACTGTTTATTGTTCAGAGTTTAACTACTTATTTATTTTAAACTGATTTTCCTTTCTATAAGCACAATGGCTGCTAGAGGTTGTCGACTCACAAGGAAAGTAAATATGGGTTGTAATAAGCTGCCATCATTGTGGACCGCTATGGTTGTTTTTTTTCTGATGAGGATATTCTGGACTGAAAAAAAAAGAAAAGAAAAAAAACAGAAGGAATTTTGCAAACACATTGGAGACCTTGAAGGTTCTCATAGGAATGAATGGACGTTTGGTTTCTTGCATGCACACACTGAGCTGTGAGGAAACAGCATTGAAAAACAGGAATGATATACTTTTATATATAATGTGGGTTCAATGTTGCAGCCATAAAAGGAGGACAAAATGTTTGAAAAAGAAAATACAGAATATACATGTGATGCTGTCATATTATTACATATAGTATAGTATTTTGGTACTTAGAGGGAAATTGAAGGACAATGGGAACCACTCTGTGTCTCATTCAGCTGGAACTGCTGCACATTTTGTGCTGGGAACATGAGCTTTCAGGTGGTTAAGTTGAGATGACTTTAGACGTGAGATGAAAATGTGTACTGTCTGAAGGAAATATAGTGAAATATTGCATCCTACAAACAATGCTTTTCAGCTCAAACATAACAAGCATCTGGCAATAAAAGATGCCTCCAAAGCTTCAAGCCGTCTGAGCTCCACAGTAACATGCATATCTAGAGCTCTCCATGCTTGTTACCCTGAACATCAGGGACATTAAGGAGAGCAGTAGTGGGGCTCCTGTCCTCCCTGTAGTGGGATAACATTTCACCAGTTTAGATTAGTTCACTCAGGGCCCATCAACACATGTGGAAGTGACCCTCAGACGCCTCTCACCGGCCCGCTGACTGAGCAGTGTCTGCGTGCGTGTCAGAGGAAGTGCACAGACCAGCTGATGCAGTGTGTGCTATGTTAACCCGTCCAAGGGCAGCATAGCAATAACAAACACAAGATCACAGCAGTGAGGTCACCTCTGACCCTGCACCCTCCACACAGACGGCCAGATCATTATCGCTCTGACAGCCACTCAGGACCCAGCCAACACACACACACACACACACACACACACACACACACACACACACACGCACACACACACACACACACACACACACACACACATACTAAATACTCGACAGGCCAATATGGGTGTCCCTCAATGCGTGTTTTTAATGATTGACTCTTGGAGAAATCACAGGGGTTTACTCTGGGAGACAATGCTTCCTCATTGGTGTCTGACAGTAAATGATTGACATTTACTCTGGATGCATTGACTCCGCCCACCCAGGGGGGCCTGCAAAGTGAAACCATCCACTCTCCCGCACCCTTGTTTACCCACAAGGCTGTTTGCTTGTCTGTGTCCTAGTGGTGAAAAGCTGGACGTGAGATGTTTGGGAAATTAGTGACGGCGAAGTCGACAGCAGACGACACGAATCCAGAAACCCAGGGGACCAGCATTCTTCATGGTAGGATCTGTGTAAAGGTGTGTGTGTGTGTGTGTGTGTGTGTGTGTGTGTGTGTGTGTGTGTGCGTTGGTTTATTGGTGCGTGTCCTTCTTGTCCTGGTCCTGAGTGATAGTATTTTCTTGCTAACCGCAGCATCTGCAGCTCCACCTGTGACCTCTCTTTATAAAAATGTAAAATGTATTTTTTGCCTTTCATCCCTTTCCCTTCTCTCATTCTCTCCTCTTTAATATCCTTAATTTCGTCTGCCTCCTACCTCGTCCACCAGAGCAGACGCTTTTAAACCATATCAGTTTGCGTTTCCTCCAAACACCAGCCTGCTCCTGACATGAGGCTCTCAGGTAATAAGAGGTTATTAGTCCAGACAGCTTGACATGAGGAGTGGATGTGTTTGCCGGGGTGATTGTGTCAGCCTCAGAGCAATGTGACCACCAGAAGTGGAACGGAGTAGAATTTGGAGTGACTTCATGGTGTGAGTGTATCCTAAATGGTCTTACAGCCAGAGAGCATTTTATTTTACTGGCAGGCCGTGTGTGCACCGGTCCACAGACAGTCCTGTCTGTTAGCCTGCTCATGTGCTTCATTTAGTATTTTCAGGAGAGAGACCATCACGGAAACTTTCATGCTATAACCAGTTGACTAGCAGAGAGAGAATTTGAAGTTGAATATTAAGGGCCAGGTTGCAGGATGAATTGGACTCAGATTTGTGATGAGTTGACCCATGTGTCTGGGGCACTCAGAAACACTCAGATTTCCTCATTTCTTAACAGATTTAATACAACATAGGTAGTTGGTAGGGAGTGCCTGGACAGCTCCGCTAAGCCTCTGGCACGCTGTCCATTTGGAAGACAATCTCTCTGGCAGGTCAAGTAAACCCTGGCCCCCAAACACTGAACACACTTTCCAAACCTCATTACAGAGACCTCCGCTGTTTTGTTGCTCGTGGGCCCCAATCAAATTCTCCCAGCCTCCCCCTTCGCCTCCCTCTACAATTCTTTTCAAATGAGAATTGAATTTCTTTTTTTTTTTTGTTCAAAGTGTTTATGTTATCATTTGTAAATCTTACCAGAAGTGGACCATGAGGCACAAGAGGGGAACTCATACACAGTTTAATGAAGTATTTACAGATAATTCCAACTGTCAAATACTTGTGCCCAATGACATAGTGCAGAGTGCTGACGCTCACAACTGCCTCTCTCCCTCCAACTCGCTCCCTCCTCGTTAAGCAGGAGGATTTGATTTCAGGTAAGAACTTATTGGGAGGAAAAGAGGCTGCGGGGGCTGCCAGCGAGGGCCACGGCTCTTACCAAACGGAAAACAATCCTGTGTGTGCGTATCAGAGCTCAAAGGGCCAACACAGAGAGAGGCTGAGATAGACAGCAGTGTAGACGTATAGCTGCTGTCTCTGATAGATTTGCTAAGGAAATATATCTTCTGAAGTTTGCAAGGTCAGCCTGTTACTGTCGACTTAGTGTGACTACAAAGGAAATATAAGATCATGAATGTTCTGTTGATCAATCCTCGTTTAACAGCAATGATGGAAAAGAGACGAGATATTTAAAAAATGTGCCGCTCTCTGATAGGGCATGTCTTATAATGTCAGCTATGAAAGGTTATTTTATAATAACCATCATTGAAATGGAAAGTTTACAGTTAATGAAACTTCAGTTGATAATAAGTTCAACATTAAAATGCTTTATAAACCATTTTTTTTATGCTGAAGTTGCAACTGAGATTTACAATCATTTTTAAAATGGTTTATAAATACTGGGGAGTTAATCTATAAACATGACTTGGACAGGTACTCTAAAGTTGCTAATGATTTTTTTAAATCTTTAAAACAGCTTGATAAATGGTTTATAAAGTATTTCACTGTTTGTTAACAGTGAAATTACTATTAATTAATGTTTAATTAACCATACATCTACTATTTATTAATGACTATTATAAAATGTTGCCAAAAACCCGTGTTAAGCTTGCCTATGTGGGTCTATGGCAGCGAATAATCTGCATAATAATCTCATAATCTTTCAGTATATGCTTAAATGTTAATTAATGGATGTTGGTCTTGATCCTTAATCAGTCAGGGATTATTCTCAACCTGGCAATCCAAAAGTTTTCTTATTAACGGCTAATCTAAGTTAAAACTTTTACACTTTCTATCATCAGGTTGCCTGCAGGTACATAGTTTAAAAGTCAGGGATTATCTGCAACCTGCATCCTTAATTACATTTTTAATTTTTTTAAAAAAAACATTAGCTAGTTGAAGTTTTAGACTTTTCCTTTATATTGTCTTACTATGAAGTGGAACAGGGTAGCAGTAACATTCAGGTCAACAGCTGCTGGTCAACACTCAGGCATTGTGTCAGGATGTTGACTTACTTTGATGTTTTGAAATAATAAAATTAAAAAATATCACATATACTTATTATTTAGAAGTTGTAATGCATGTCATTGTTATTAATAATATTACTAATATACAATATGATTGAAATAGTAATAATGATACGAGTCATTATTGTTACTATCATCATCATCATTATATTTGCTGTAGTTATTGAGATATTATGTTTGAGTTGAACATATTGTCAGAGGTGATCGTCAGTCATTAGATAAGGTAAGGTATAAGCTGTATTAGTTGAGTCTCCTCAGCGGTGTCGGGGCAGAGTAGAAGGAGCGGGCCAGTGAAAACAGTGTGAAGGAGCAATAATGAGCGGTGAGTCGTGACCTCTGTATGGAAGCAATTTGGAAGAGGTTGAAAGTGAGTTAAAAGACAAATTAATTCTCGACGGAAACGAGATCCATCCTCTGAAAACAAGCCATTTAAACCGCTTTGGCCCATCAGGACCCTTTCACTGAACCGGAGGGATATTAGCGCGCCAGGGCGCAATAACGCACATGAGGTTCATCAGTTATTTGAGCAGAATCTGTACATTAACGGGTAGAAGAGAACAATCTGAAATGGGTGAGCTCATGGCCTTTTAAGCTTCACATATTAAATTCGCTCCAATCAAGCAAAAAGGCAACAAAAATGTGAAATAGGTGTTCTGCAAAATATGTATTTATTTTCGCTCGGGTTTTTGTTTAATAGTCTGCTTTGTGTCACGCGTCTGCTGCTCGTTCTGCGTTAGTTACTTTCGTTTTCAATTAGACGTGATTCAAACCATCAGCGTTTCACCCAGCGGGAAACTGGAACCACGCACGGATTAACAAACCTTTGCGTCATCCATTCACAATGCGACGGTGATGATAATGATAATAATAATAACAATAATAGTAGTAATAATAATGATAACAATAACAATAATAATAATTACTATTATAATATTAATAATAACAACAATAATAACAATAATAATACTAACAACAACAATAATAATAGTAATAATAATAATAATAATAATAATAATAATAATAATAATAATAATAATAATAAAAATAACAATAATAATAATGATAATAATAATGTGGGTTGCTTGTTAGTCCATTTAACTTCAAAACATTATTATCACAATTATTTTTATTGGCTGTAGTAAATATCTATTCCTGCCATGTTATTGTTGTTAAATGAATATCACGTTATCATGGGTTGGTAACACTCAATCCATCGTTGATATGAATCAAATGAAAGATGGAACCACTTTCTGAAAAGCCACCTTTTAGTTTGTTGCAACTGGGCTATTAGGCTAATGTTTAATAAATGCTAATGCTTTAAAATAACCACTATTGAGAATGGTTCCATTTATAGTTAATTAAACTTTAACTAATGATTATCTCACTGAAATGCATTTATTAAGTAATTGTTTAAAAAGGTTTCTAAACATAAAATGACCATCTAAATAATGCTGATAGATCAGCTTCACAGCATTTATTGACCATTTACTAAGTATTATAAACATCTTTACAATAAACTGTTGCTTCAGAAATCATTTTTAAGCATTTCATTCTTTATCAATAACCACCAAAGTTGATTAAACTATATACTTAACAATTATTAACGATGGTTATGCTAAGATGTGTAATTGTACACGTCATGATGTGCCCCGCTCATCTTTTCTCCCCGCACAAAGCTCATATGGCCTGTCCGACCTGCGTGCACATGACTAAATGATGCACTTCCTGACGTGAAATGACGAGCTGTGCCGTCAGAAAAGGCCGGGGAGACTTCAGAGACACATACCTGTCTTCATCATGTTTCTAAAGCACCTGAAACACCGACGACACACAGATGTGTGATGTACTGTCACCGCACCGCCTCATGTTGTGTTCACGGACACTGCAGAGGAGCGCTGATGGCGTGATCATTCACCACATCTCTTGAAAAGTATCTGCCAACATGTGTTTAATAATGCTGATAAAACGTTGTTCTCTTGCAGAAGACTTCCTGACAGCAGTGTCAGTGTGTAACGTGTTCAGCAGGTTCACCTGTTTTATGTGACGGCCGCTCTGGTATCTTCATTCTTATACCATCTGACTGACGAGGAACAGTTCGGATCAGATCATTTGCATCCAGCCATTGTTCAAGAACTGAATGTCAAACATGTGAGCGCAAATTTCTCCCTCTGCTACAGTAAATCAAGAGCCACCCTGAGATGTTACAACGCCATTTAAGCTGACTCCAGAGCAGCGTGGTGCCCTGGCCCTGCTTTCCTGTTCGCTCTGTTGTCTCCGTCTCTTCCTCTTCACCACACAGCCGCGCTGTTCGCACAAATGATGCTTCTGGTTCGCTCAGTGCCACACTCACAAGGTGCACAGACACTTCTGGAGAAATGTGACGGAACAAACCCGCTAACCCGACCTGTCCGGGGAACCCAAACGCTGAGCAGATGTGCTCTGGTCAGTGATTATCAGAGGACCCACAAGCACCCACACAAACCAGAGCGTTCAGAACAGCACGTCGGTTACAATCCAGTTTAATTCAAGAGGCTCTATTGGCAGCGTATGATGTTGCCAAAGCACATTAACACCAACTATAGTACACACAAATAAACAAGAGAAGACATTAATAATGCGAGATATAAGCATACAATATAAGCTATGAACATACAACAAATGAACATACAAATGAATTGTTACTTTTGTTAATAGTTGTTACTGTCATCTGTCTGTCAGTCACCGGTCCACTGTGTCTCCCGGCAGGACAGGACGTCTCTCAGAGCCGCTCACACGGAAGAACTCTGGGATTAACTGTGTTAGTTTAGCAGAATATTCATCTGTATAACACTGATGTGGGTCGCAGTGAGTTGAAGGTGCAGCTCTGTCCCCACACATTTTTTTTTCTTTCTTGTCCTTCAAAGAAAGACTGACATTCAGTCCTCAAGGCAAAAGTAGATCAATTCTATATTTTAAAAAGTCCTGAGTACATTCACATGTTGTCGTGCGTCTTTTCCTGTGTTTTCATCGCGCACGCACAGGGCTAACAATAACTGTGGCTATTTATTAATGTTTCATTTTGCTTGATCCAAGCCAGATGCATTCTTCTCTAAATTATTCTGCTGACTTCTTGAATTTTAAATGAGGTTTGTGCCGGGGGCCGGCTCTGCTTAAAATCACAGGGTCACTTTCTATAAATTGGTCTGGTCCTCCGATGTGAAATATGTAAAAGACTGTTATTGTTTGCTTTCTATTGCGTCTTTTTAGAGCGGGGGTCGGGCGGGTGAGTAGCCTGGGTAGGTGGTACTCAGGGGAGGTCAGACAGACAGACAGACAGACAGACAGACGGGGGGCTGTTCATATTCGGTATCGACGTTCGTTCTGAGTGATCAGATCACATTGGACAGATTTGTACCCGTCAATTCACGCCAACATGCGTCTCGATGTCCGTCTCGAGTGACCAGTCACTGGTACAAGCGGAGATGATGTTTTTTATACAAAGAAATAAATATTTCCATGTATTAAGTTGGCCGAATTAATATGAAGGTCCAAACAGGTAAGAATGTGTTGTAGACATTGTTTTACAGAGTTTATAAAGTTTCTTAAGACTCAAAAACTCACAAAATCGAGAGATTTTTAAAGGGAGTCAGGCTACCTTCGGGTGTCTGAGAAGAAGCCTATTTTGGTAACTGTTAACTGTAGCTATGTGTCAAAACGTACATGTTTACCGTCAATGAGGAAATCAGTTGAAGTACTTACACACACACAGACGCGCGCGCGCGCGCACACACACACACACACACACACACACACACCTACGCGATAAATGTGTTCTCAATAATTCTAACTGACCCACATTACTCTCCAATCACTATCATGTTTTACACAAGCTTTGGGGACGCATGGATCACGTCAATTATTCACAGCAGCCCTCTGACTTTGTGTTCCATCGGGGCTATTTCAGGGATCAATATTTCATTCCTCTTCATGGCTTTGTGGCGCTTTTTACGCTTGTTTGGGCTCGTTCCTAGATTCCAAGTTCCCCAAGAAATGGAAAATAGACAGAGGAAGGAGCTGGTAGGCTAAGTGATGCAGCGGAGGGGCTCTGCAGGCAAACGATTCCCTGCCGGGCTTCAATAATTTACGACGCTCGCTGCAACTGAATGTCTTTGCATGATGAGCTGAAATGCGCATGAAGCAGTTAGTTAACAGAACATTTCTTTGAATAAATATCGTGCAGTGATGTTCACAACCCGCTCGGTCCCCGCTTCATTTTCTCCTCCCCAGGATACACACAAAGCTCTGAATTTAACTTGACATAATAAGGCTCCGTTATATCCGTTCTCTTCATCTGACATAAATAGTTTAAATCTTTAAATACAGGGAGAAAGTCTGTCATTTGCGTCATTTTCTTTCTTTCTTTTTTTTTACATGTTTTTTTCGTGATATTTTATTTGTTTCATTTTATTTATGTAAAGTGTACATTTTACTTGATTTCTTTATTTGAACTGCAGTAATTAAATATTTAATCCTAAACAATTGTTGGTTGATTACACTGGATTAAACAGAGATTAACTACAGTCCTCGAATCGTCACCTTGTAAAGGCACAGTTTAAAAAAATATTAACGGGAACTCATCGGCAGTGACTGAAAGTTCATCAAGTTTCAAACAGCCCAGTTCATTTGAAGATAACTGTCTTGTATACGTGAAAATAAACTACAAATGCTACAGGTTACGTGAGTGTCTGAGGGGTGTTCTTCTGCTCGAGCGAAGGGGAAAGTTTGGAGCTTAATATCGCCTTATCCAAAAACCGCAGACACTTTGGGTTTAACGGCCTGGATGGTGAAAATGAAAGCTTTAAATGGATTTGAACGCTCTAATTTCAGCCTCTAACGAGCCCTTTACGATGAAATTAAAATAACTGCAAGAGTTTTGCAGACTTGTGTTGCCGAGCAGCCTCCAATCAGCGAGATTTAATCCAAATCTGTTCATTTCTGTTCTTTTTTAATTGTTTAACATAATTTTTTTAAATAAATGTGTGACCCCCCCCTCTCTTACACACACACACACACACACACACACACACACACACACACACACACACACACACACACACACACACACACACACACACACACACACACACACACACACACACATTGTTTGGAACAGGCCTGCATGTATTCCGTTTTACCCGCGCGCATCGAACTCATCGTCACCGTCATTATCATATTTAATAATATTGACGAATGAGCGGTGAGGAGCGGACTGGCTCTCAGCCACCGTCTGTTCCCACTTAATCCTGACTCCTCTTCTGTGGGAGCAGCAGAGCTGCCAGGTGTCCTGACGCTGAGAGCCACACTTCATTCATAAGGTGAGAGAAAGATGCGGGTGTAGGAGCTGCTGCTTTCAGGTTTTGGTAGACCGTTGATGACGGTGCAGTGCTCGACACTACTGCTTTAAATTTTTTTGTAAATGTCAGGTGATAAAGAGTCCGACTGCTTCAAACTTTCTCTTTAAAGCTGCTCGGGTTGTAATTAAGAGGCAGCAGCTCTGTGTCAGTTCAGCTGCTCAGTTTATGTTGATTTTTGTCATTGTCATTTACTTGAATTCTCACACGACCTGAAACTGATCAGGAGGACTGAACGCCTCCAAACGGGCCTGTACAGCCTTAAATCGCAGCTCGAGTCTTTCCTGGAAGGCTGCGCGTAAAACCCGCGACGCACAGCTTTTGAGTGGACCCCACCAGCTCTCCATCCACCCAGAGGCCAGCAGCGCGCAGTAATCCATGCCCCCTCTCCCTGGTGCCTGCCGCGGCTCCTCTGCGCTGCAGCCAACGAGCCTGGGAGCATTTTACGCACAGTCACTGTGTCCCAGATGTTGCAAACCTGTGGCTTCATTTGTGTTGCTCAATTCGGTTGCGCATGCTCTTGTTAAAATGTGTATGAAAGACTCCCTTGTTGCAGTTTACCGTAAGGCCATAGATACAGTGGTGCATGTAAATGTGAGCCTCGTAACTCCACTGGAGGACGACACGAGTGGAATAATGTTTTTATTTTTTTAATTTTTTTATAGCATATCAAACATGTCGAACGTTCACTGCTGGCTTCATCAGATACTCACATGCTGTCAAAAACAGCTTTTGTGTCGCATTTCTGTTGCAGCACGTTCACACATGTGGCCACTGGACTTTTGTTGGTGGTTTAAACAAATAAGAATGGAGCAAATCATCTCTATCAAAAGACACAGTATCACTTTCCTCATGACTCCATGTAGCTGATATTTTCTGTATACACGTTATCTATTTTTACAAGGTTACCATCAGCACATTGAAATAAAGCACTCATGGCTGTTGCTGTCACGCTGCTGCTCTGAGAACTCAGGCTGTCTGGATTAGCTCCTGTTTTTTTGTTTTTCATCCATTTGCACCTCCATTTCCACCTGACACACAGTTTGTAAATGAGCACGTTTTGAAAATAAGGACATCTCTGTATTTCAGTAACTTAATACCTCTTTAACACGTCGTATGTTCAGTTAGACACAGAGAGTGGACCTGCTGTGGTGCACTGGACTGCTCCAGCGAGCGCCTGGGCGTTATGACCACCGGGATGCCTGGGGATGTGTCGCGGGAAGCGAGAGGAGTTCAGGGAGCATGTTTGAGATTAAGTCTGAGACTGAATATTGAGAGGGGAAATCTATTTTCCTTCCTACCATTGGAGACATTTGGCACCTGGTCGCTTCCAAACATTTCCACATCTCATACCGGGGGGCAAGCAGACCGCTGAGACTGGCTTTATTATTGACAGGGATCCCACAACACTGCGCACCGCTGCTGTGTTGGCCCAGGGCATCTAATAAAGACAGTGAGGGAGAGAGCTCATCTTTGACTTATTATTAGGCTACTTATTAACATGTATCAGTGCATGGACTTCAGCTTGGGCGGATTATCTGTGGGATGATACTGACGTGTGAAAGTATTAGAGGGGAGCTGATAGCAGCGCGATAAGTTCCTGCTGCGTGAAGCAGAAATATTCTAATCGTAGAAAAGAACCAACTTTCTAATGTCAAGGTCTGTCTGATAGTAGCAACACTTCAGTGGCACATGATTCGCAAATATTACGCAACTGCTGATGAATGAATGCAACATAAAGTCAAAACAAATATAATAATTGAAAAAAGAAAATTCTGAATGAAGGATTTCGTGTATGTTAAAGACGCAGCGCGTGGTGCGGTCATCGTCTGAAAGCTCTGTTTGTATCAAATGTTTCAGATAAAAGTATGGAAAGTAAAGATGGACATATTTAATGCGTCCCATAAGCGAGATCCGGCCCACAAAATGTTTTCATGGGTCAGAATAGTTTTCTGACGCCCCCACTGCTCCCTCCCTTCCTCTCTCTTTGTCTCTCCTCCCTTCTCTCCTCCCTCTATCAGTCAGTGCGCCCGTTGGCACAGGAAAGATTGAAAGTGACAGACTTTGATTAGAGCCCGGTCCTTTGCAGCGACACATCCCGCTCCTGCTGTGACTCACGCACCGGGGTTTGCTTTTCGGTCAAGTCCGCGTTTTGTTATTTCCTCCTGCTTGTCTGTTTCGTTTCCATTAGCGAGCGTTTTCCGGTTATTTTTGCGCTTTTTCTTTCTTCCGAGGATGAAGCCATGAGTTCAGAGGAGAGCAGCCTGACACCAGTGAGACGCGCTGTGAGGTAGAAGACGGACGAACGAACGCGTAAAAGGGAGGACGAAACAAAGTAGAGACCGAATCTGAAATATCAAGTTGGCGTGCGCGCTCCGGTCCGAAAGACGAAAGAGCACTGGTCTCTCTCTCTCTCTCTCTCTCTCTCTCTCTCCTCTCTCTCTCTCTCTCTCTCTCCTCTCTCTCTCTCTCTCTCCCCCTCTCTTTCTCTCTCTCTCTCTCTGGACTTCCTCCCAGACCAGCATCCTCCGTTCACCTCCCGCGTCTGTCCACCTCTCCGCTCACTCCGCTGCTGCTTGGCGCGCTATCGTCACTCCAGCTCCGCCGCCACACACTCACTAACTTTTCTCCCTGTGGCTCTCTGGTCCGCCGGCTCCGACGAGTCCAGCAGCTTCAGCTCAGTACCATCGTGATCAGCCGCCGACGTGTGTCCAGGAGCCGAACCACAGCCCAGCCCTGGATTCACTACTCCTGATCAATGGACAGAGCCTCCTCAGCGGCCAGCAGCGCTTCAGACACGCCGTAAACAGTATGTACACACACACACACACACACACACACACACACACACACACACACACACACACACACACACACACACACACACACACACACACACACACACACACACGCTCTTCTCAGGGATAGATTGAAAGTGGCTGTAAATCACAATGAAGTGAATATAAATGATCTAAAAAATGCAAATAATAAATTAATGTAATATTACACACGGGAAATTTCACTCTGGATTATCATCACTGTAGGTTAAGTTAAAAGAACAAAGACTGCAAGTGTATTTTATTATTATTATCATTGTTATTATTATTATCATTATTATTATTGTCATTATCATTATTATTATTATTATTATTATTATTGTTATTATTATTATCATCATCATTATTATTATTATTGTTATTAGTGCTTTTATTTTAATAATAATAACTGACATCCAGCCATTTTAATATTACAATAATAATTAATAGCAGTGATAATTTAAAAACAAATTCTTAGAATAAGCCAGGGTAACACTAACTAACCAGTGAGCATCATTAATAAATGGTAAATCCATATGTAATTAAACTTTAGTTAATAGTTATTTCACTGTTATTAACACTGAAATGCTTTACAAAGCATTACTGCTAACTGGTTTATAAATGATTGAATAACTATGAACTATGAAGTGTGATTAACGATGAATTCACCATTTATTAATGATGGTTATTATAAAGTGTTACGCCAGCCCGTCGTTTATCTATCGATATACAGTCATTCGGTTCTGTAAGTCTTGTTTTGTTTTTAGTTTTTAAAATTTTGAGGCATATTTACATGTAACATTTGTCCGCGCATGACACCGTGCATTTCAGCTCCTTGGCTCTTTGGTGTTTCTTGTAGTGAAAAGTATTGTCAGTATTTTCTGCGATATATTAGCTGCAATTGAAGTATTTAAATATGCAACAAGAACGACTTGACTAAATAAAATAACACGTTAGTTATTAAAGAACCTAGACGATCTGGAAACATTGTGTTGGATATTCAGTTATGTGTTGCTTCTTATAAATACTAACCACTAAATCCACATCATCACTCTCTCTCTCTCTCTCTCTCTCTCTCTGTGTGTGTGTGTGTGTGTGTGTGTGTGTGTGTGTTTTAAACACGGCTAAGGTCGAAATAAATCGTTTTAGGAATAAAGACTTGAAATTGCGTCACAACACTTGAGGGACGGAAGTCACTGACTATTTATCTTTTTAGAAATAATGAATGAGCAGCCACTGAGGGAGATGTTACTGGTGTTACTGTTAAACACGTTAAAAAATAAAAGACAAAAGACAGCGTCAGTCCAAACTGCGTGTTCAGCAGTAAACGGGCCGAATGCTGAATAAAACATAGCGAGGGGACAGAGAGGTGCAGAACACGGGCCGGCTGTCTGCTGCAGGTACAAGGGCCTTTAACCTCCGCAACACATGACACGCTACACACTCAGCAGAGTTAGCAGCAGAGCTGAAGCAAGACGTGGAAATGTTCCCGAACATTCAGAGATGTGAAGAGGTGACAGAGCTCCGGTCTGAGCAGGACTGTGAAGAGGTCTGGGTCCGAGGGCCTCCAGCCCGCTCTGTGTAATCAGAGGAAACTAAAGCCAAATGCGTTTGGCTGCAAATGAGAAGCAGTCCTCCTGCAGACCGTCAAGTCAAGAGCAATGGTTTGTCCTGCACTAAACAGGAAAGAAGTCAAAGCTACATCCTCATGTGCAGTGGAGAATTAATAGTAAAATGTGAATGAAAGCCTCACATTCAGGTGTAGAAAATCGGACCGTTTTTTCCGCTTCTCATTTTTTAATGTGTTTTATTCTTTTATTGCTTCTCTACATGACAGAGCCGTTAAGACAGCAGCTACTTTCAGCCCAAACTGGAGCCTTATTCCGTCCTCTCTGACCTTTAAAAAGCAGCAGGCTGCTGACTCACTTCTCCGCTCTTTTCCCAAACCACCAGGAATCCATACAGCGCTCCTGTGTACAGCCTCGTCCTCACACTGTGACACACGTGTGAAATGTCACTTACGTGCGACTCAAGTGTGGACGGAGAAGTGAATATTTACACGAGAAAAGTAACGTTTCTCACATGTTATTAATTGTGATAAAATGAATGTAATCAGAATAGACCCGGTCATTTATCAGAGAATAATGGCGGCACCGTGACGCTGATCACGCAGTACTGCACGTCATTTCTCATTGGAGTCACGTGTCCATCAGAGCCGACTCATTTGAAAAAAAAAAAAAAAAGAACATCAATAAATGTCAACATTCAGATTTTTTTCTTATGTTTTTGAGCCACCGCGAGGTAAAACGAATTGCTCTCAGCTGATGTGAGGAGAGAGGCTCCAGGTCTGCGGCCTGCATGTCTGCCTCAGGGCTGCCCAGGCTGCCGGGCCGCGGCGCGCTGAGGGGCCGCGACAGGACGCTTCACATGGGAAGAGTCTGCGGTCACACGCAGTGGGAGACTCTTCTCTGGCCGTGCAGGTCTGTCAGGCTCTTTCCGTTCTGACTTCTCATTCAGAGTGTTGAACAGCGGAGAAGATTTGAGGCACTGATGTGATGCGCGCGTCATGTATTATACCACACCATGCATACATTCAAGTTATTTCATTTTTTACCGGCTGAATTTGTAGTGTTTTTCCGTAGCTGATATTATCTTTTATTTCATGAGTCGTTTGTTTGTCTCGTGCATTATAATTTCTCAAAGGTCAATGTCACTTTATAGTCTAATAATATCGAAAATAATTATCATTACAGAATTAACTTACACCAAGACATTAAATAATCAGCTCAGAATCCTCCGTGTCATTACTTCAGTGAGTCTCCTGCTCCACTCCGCCTGCCTTCCTGTGTGAACCCAGCTATCTGTTCACACATAATATTGGGTGTGTCTGCGCGATTAAACTGCAGATTAGATAGTGGAGAAGCTGTGTGGGCAGAGAGGAGCTTCACTAATGATGCTCATCTGTCCGCCTCTGTCACCGCTGCTCTGTGCTCTCACACATCACTGCAGTGTCTCTTATTCCGCCGTTTTCATCATCAGCTGAGATGAATGTGGATTTCCTCTAAAGCTGCTGAGACCTGAGCGCTCTGTTTTTCCAGTCTGCCCCCTCCCTCCGCAGTTATTCCCATTCTGGTGAGGCTGGTGTGAGCTGTGGTGGATGGGTTTGGCACTGGTGTGTACATGTATTGCTGTGTGTGTGTGTGTGTGTGTGTGCGTGTGTGTGTGTGTGTGTGTGTGTGTGTGTGTGTGTGTGTGTGTGTAACAGTAAAGTTTTACCTTGTGAGCATTTCAGCCTTTTGAATGTGCATGCGTGTGTGTGGACAGACACCTCAGGATGCCATCAAGATTTCCTCACACTCAAAAGCTGCAACTCTCTCCTACACAGGCACATGTGATGACACTATTAATTTATCCCCCCCCTCACACGCACACACACACACTGTATACATGCATGTGCGTTTGCACCTCATACTCATATCTGTCCCTGCTGTGTGTGGCTGTATTCTGAGTCAGTGTGTGGTCCCTGGAAGTGTTAAAGCAGAGAGTCTGTGTAGCATGCTGGCTGTGGTTTGTGCGGCTTACTGTCTGTCTGTGTGTGACTCCATGTGTGTGAGCAGGGGATGAGTGTGTTTAGGCACGCGTGTGCATCCTCTAGTTGCAAGGGCGAGGCTATAAATGCGCGCTGTTAACTCTTCATCCCGTATTATCAAATGAGATGTTTACGAGAGAGCCAAACATGTTTGCCAGGGGGGCCGTCGTCTGGCCCCCTCACCCTGCTCAATTTTCCTCCCTGCGTGTGTGTCTGTGTGTGTGCGTTTGAACCCGTGGACCCTCTCCAGAGTTACAGAAAAGGAGTTGTGTGTTAGTGTGTGTGTGTGTGTTTGCCATAAAGGTCTTTCTTCCCCTCACACCAACTCTCCCCACATCACAACACTCTCACAGTAACACATCTGATGGCCATAAACGGCAAATTCCACAATAATGTAACCTTCCCTAACAGCAATCATTTCTCATAAACAACCACATAAAAAGTTTCATGTTGTTCCCATTTTGTTTTCAGACTTTAAAAAACTAATTCTGAGGGACATAGTTTTCCTCCTGAGTGTTTTTCTGCCTGTTTTGCTACATTTTAAATGCAACAGAAGTGTGACAGCAGTCATTTCAAAACGTCCCTTCCTTCAGTGTATCATTCCCTCCCTGCGCATACATGTGTGTGTGCATTCAGTATGCGGCCGGCGACAGCAGGGCTTTTAATATCACTCCCTCTCCTCCCCACGCCTTCTTTTATCTGTGCTGCAGAGCCAAGCATGAACCAATAGCCTGATAACCCTGCTATAAAAGTGGATCTCGAACGGCCGTATCTAAATATTTTCCTATAGGTGACGCCTTTCCCGTTCGGCCCAGCTATCAGCGCTAATAATGTTCTCATAAGTTTTTTCTCTCTCTCTGCCTGGTTTGCATGTTAAAGGCACAACCTTTCATTAACAGACACGTATCATAACGGTAAGAGAGATAGCAGGAAGCAGTTAGAGCAGGACAGGCTCAGAGGCAGTGTAGGTTTGGCTCACACTCTCTTCAGCGGTGCACTGCGTGAGGTTAGTTGTATTTCTTACTAACACTTTGAGACCAACCGGTTTCATGCATGAACCTACTGAACATCTGACCCTGCTGTTTGGCTGACTGCGTTAACTTTCATCCACAATTACCCTGTTATACTTCTGTCGTCTGTAAAATCTCAGTGTGTGTGCGCTAGTTTGCTGCCCAGTTTATTGCTCTCTGTTTCCTGTACACTTACAACTTATCACAATGGGATTACAGTGGAGAAGTACATGTGCGTGTGTGTGTGTGTGTAGTCGTTGTGGAGTGGATCTTCAAAAACACACATCGGCCAAGGAGCAGTTTTTACCCTGCCTGTCCGTAGGCCTTAATTTTTGCATTTTCTACACGTCTTGCTTCATCAGAGACCTGACATTAACACAGCTGGATGCAACTAAAAGTGTTTTTCCAAACTACATCCAGGTGAGGCGAACATAAAGGCACGTGAAACAGCGACAGGAATGAAACAAATAAAAAATAAACTTCAGAAACAGTTACATTAGATGACAGAAGGATTTAAAAAGTGGAAAGCAGCTTTTCGTGCACCATTCCAAGTTTCCCTGCTGCAGCTCCCACTTTACACATCTTTACACCACTCATAATACCATACGTCCTTCAAATGGATGGGACTACCAATCAGTGTTTGTCAGCCGTCTGATTTGTAGAGTTTAGACTGGCTTTGAATTACATGTTAGCCTCTGTTTGTGTGTGTTTACGTCTTTGAGCTGGACATATTGTTTATAGGTGTGTTTGTTGTTGTGTCCTACTCTTCTATTTCTTTGGGTGTGTCTACATTTTTGCTCTGCAATCTTGTCTTTGGCCCTCAGTATGTATTTGTTATGTCTAGAACGTGTAATAATGTGGAATTTGATTGTGGCTTATCATCAAAACACGAGGCTGTCCCAGTATCAAGCACAATGCGGGACAAACAGAGCAGAGTGGCTTCTTTCTGTAAGTCCGACAGTCTAATGGCAAATGTTCCTTTTTAAAATATAATTCTTCAGAGTCACTTGATGTGTTTCTCTGACAGGTTTAACAGTTGACCAGACAAGCAATGAATTGGGAAATGTGTTATGACCCTCTCCTTATCAAAAAGACATTACATTTGGTCCCCGTTTCCATAGCAGATATTCAACAGCACCTCTTATCGCTTCTTTATTAACTGTTCGATAAGGTGTGTGATAGTTAATATCACACACCTTATCACACAATGCAAAGCAGAAGGATTTAGGATATAGATGATAACAATCATAGTGTTTGAAGGCTGATATCAGTGTTGCCAAATCCCTCATTTTAGTGTCAGTCAGAGCTATTAAGTACTACACAGTGTCACACAGTTATCAAGGGGTGCTCGCATTTTTTTAAAGACAATCTTTAGAACAAAAGGTTATTGCTCAACACACCCATAATAATAGCATAAATAGATTAGCATTTATCAGTCTGTGACTATGGATGTTCTGTGGTGGTGTGATATCAGACACGCACATCCCCGCCCACATTATTAGTTACATGTCACTCAGCACTGTTAAATGGTTTGAGATATAACCAGGTAGAAAACATGAGAAAATCATAAAATAACAGGGATGTATGGAAGTACTATGTTTCAGTGAACAACCAATGAAACAATTCACTGCTTCACTGATCTGCATGTTGGTCCTCTGATCTAAGGGATACAGTTGCACTTTCACTCAATATTCTATTCAAAACTCTATATTAATGCAAAGTTTCCCTGCTGAAATGAGATGCTAGTCATAATAAATATGACAACCCAGTGCAGCCTGCGCATGAATACAACTCTGATACAGAGACAGAGCTACAGTTTTTTCAGTGTAAGTGCTCATGTAATTGTATTGGAAAGAGAAAATGAAAAACTCTAATACACAATAATAATCATCACGAATAAATAGAGTATTTATATTCAATTAAACTTAAGTTAATAGTAATTTTACTGGCAACAAACATTGAAATGCTTTATAAACCATTTATTGAAAAATTGTTGCAACACATTCTTTGTAAATGGTACATTTTTAAAAAAAATCTTTACAATTGCTTCATTAACAGTTTATAAAGCATGCCTTTGTTAAAAGTGAAATAACTGTTAACTTAATTGAATTATTCATTATAAATGTGCCATTTATCAGGGATCGTTATTATAAAGTGTTACCATTAAATCCAAATTAAGGGCAGAAACAAAGAAACCTTCCCCTGCTCTGGCAACGCAGCTAAAACACATTGTAATGTAGTGTTAAGTAGATATAAGGACATATCAAATGCATGCTTTTGTTATGCAGAATATTTTATTTCAACTGTGATTTTATACATTGTCACTTGTTATTTGTTTACCAGCCTTATGGGTGTCCACCAGAAATGCGCAGTAAAGTTTAGATGTAGGTGCACAGATCGCTGCTGGGAAAAAGCAGGGTCATGTTTCTAATAAATGAATGATGTGGTTTTGGACTGATACCAATTCCAGCATTTTATGCCGTATATGAGGCATTTCCAATACTTGTATCGTATCAGTCAACCCAACTGTCCAAAGGAAGAGCTAAGGTGTTTAACACATACCTTGATAAGCATTTTACATACTTCGCCTGCACAATATAATGCAACAGTATAATGCTGGAAGTGCAATGTCAAGTGCTTTGAATTAACTCGGCTCTTTCACATTTGAGATTTTTTTTCATGTTGTTAGATGGGTTTTTTTCGGCATTCAAGGCAAACTCTGAGATGCAGCACCTGATAGATATGAACAGTGTTGTCACTCAGCCACTCTCTGTTGAGATACTCAACGTATATGGTACAAATTCTCGTACTTGCAGTATATATGTATCACAGAACACCAGAATATCACATTTTCCGATATCATTGGCCCTGTTACATGTGCTTAAAATATGTGTTATCTGACTGTTCCTGACCTGGTAATCATTTGATGTGGTATTACTTGTTGTTGTTGAGGTGGGACATCTTATCTCTGGGATGGCACCAAGTCAGCCAAAAAATGCATAGCACGATAAAATTCTTTATCTCCTGGCTTAAATACCAAATAAAATGTAATTGACGCAGGATGTGTTCAGAGATTATGTGATTCTGGGAAACTGTGAGTATCTGTTATAGTGTGTGTATGCATGCATGTGTGTCCCAGGTGAGATGGTGAGATGTCGCCGAGGCCAGGTCTTGATAGGGATCGTCAGTAGCGGGGGAGCTACAGCAGGTTAGGACCTGTCTGTGACACAGACAGATTCCCTCCAGGATTACTTTAAAAGCAGACATGAAAATGCAGAAATAAATAGTGTTAGTTTTGGCCTCCCTGTCTGTCCCCTCCACAATCTCCACTTTTACAAGGCAGGTAAACTTAGATGTATCATCTCGCTGAAGAGCAGCGCTCGTTCTAAATTGCCTCTGACAGCAGTGACTGAATTTCTTTCAATGTTCTGCTATATTCAGTTGTTTTTTATTGAAGCTACAACATTGTTAGTGGTTGGATTTATTTGCAAAGCCTCCCTTTTTCTCAGTAAGCCTCACACTGTGAATTATAGCTACCACTCTGCTCACATTGAAACCCATTGCTTTCCACTCAGTGTAACTCTTTGAACTTGTTTTCTTTTTTTAAGCCACTTTTATTAAACTTTGCCACTTACATTTTTGGCCTCTTTGTCTCCCACACTTTTTAATCATGCCAAAGCTAATGTTTTTAATTTATTATTCATTTTGAAATTTTGCCCAAGCTCTTAATACTTCTCAGATTTAGAGTTTTTTTTTTCTTTTTGTGGTGGCTGATGTTTTTGAGCTGTGCTGTTGTGTAAGAATGAGAGTCGGTATAGAAGGTAGAGAAAAGGCGAGAGGGGCAGAAAGAGGAGGAGAGGAGGAGGAGGAAGGCTGAGAGACACCACCGAGCAAAACATTGTCCTTTTGTTCAGAGTTACGACAGCTGGTGCAGTACGAAATATTAAAAAGTGAGGGGGGTGAGGTTTCTAATCAAGCGCTGTGGAATATGTCACACTCAAACAATAACCATGGATTCTCCCTCATTTGTTCTGCTGAATTGCTGGCCAATGTCACTCGGTGCGGAGACCCTCTGTGTTTTTCCACTGTCAAATCTGCTCACTAACTTGATTTCCATATTCCAATATGTAAAGATCCCATGCTTGCTCTCTTCTCTCTCCTCACCATTTTTCCACAGACAGTTTCTAATCTCTCTCTCTTCACTGAGGGTCACACATGCTGGCAGATATTGTCCAGGGGCTCGTATGTAAATAAAAGCAGTTGATTTGGCCTGAGCGACTTGGCTACTCTTTGATACATTGGCGTGTGTCCCCTGTCTGGCCTGGCAGCGTTTCTAATGGCATTACCCTGTATTAGACATTTGGCTGACGCTCCTTTATCAGGGGACACCCACCCATGAGGCTCACACTCTCATGAATGTGAGTGGCCACACATGTTATGAACATGTTAAGCACAAACACACAAGTGATCCTAGCCTGTCACTGCCTAGTTTAAGTACTCAACAAACGCTGAAAAGGACGTTCTCTCTCTGTCGTCTGCTCTGTCTCTGTTTCAGTTCTTTACCTAAAGATATAATAGCTAACATTTATGCACTCAATTGTCTAAAAAACAACTAGACCATTTTTGTATCTTTTGTTGAGTTACGTGCTGCTTATATTATCCCAAATGTCTCCAACAATGTTCACATGCAGAGAAATTCCGAAGTTTACTAAGGTTACGGAGTATTTCTTCTGATCGACTATTTCTATAACTAACTAGAGAGTCAGAGAGTGAGGAAGGAAGTTGGCAAACGAGACTTAGCGAGAATAAAACATTTGCGCCCGAGTCACATCAGGCAGTTTTTCATCAGCAATGGTGGTTGCCGGAACCAGAGTGTGACCATGGGAACATTTGTGGTTTTTTGAGTTACTCTTGTGCGTTTTCATTCACCCCAAACAGCCAGATAACTTTACTGTACGTTAGCCGTAAGCTAGTGAGCAACATCATGCTGTCACTGTCTGTGTTTGAATTTAGGCCAGCTCACTAAACTCAGCTCTCAACAGATACTCCAGTTCTCTCTCTTCTTTCCCTCTTTCCACTCTGGAATGGTACACTCATGAGGGAAAGTACATTTCTCAGCTTCAGTCGCAGTCAACATTACAGAACATAGATGCCCAACAAAGGATGTCACCCCTGCAGATCACTGATGCAGTCGGGGTTGATAAACAGAAGTGAAAATAAATCCACTTTTTAATCCCTAAAGTTACAAAGTGAGTTCTACTCCTGTCTGTGAACAACACTGGATCGAGGCAGGATTTGATGTGACTTTGGGTGTTTATTCCTCTAAAAGGTCTGGCTCTGCATCGGACTCTCTTCCAGAGCTGACAGCTCAGCAAACGTCTTCATGTTTGCCTGTTTAAATCCTGCCAGTTGTTTGGAAACCAATTTTTGCCACTTACTGCATAAATTCCATTAAAAACACAGAAACAACAATGTCTTACTCATACTTACTTACTCTGCTCAATGCTCTCTGACTTCTCGTCCCTGTCAGGGGCACTCCTTACTGAAGACTTTAAATTAAATGACTAACTAACTAACTAACTAACTAACTAACTAACTAACTAACTAACTAACTAACATATCTTCATCTGTGCTCTAGGGCACAGAGGAAGATACACGGACAATACTTGTGAAATGGATCAATCAATTGTTGGTTTTGGTGTTTTCATTTGATTTGTTGACAGTATAATTTTTTATTCCCCTTAATAGTTCAGTTATACTCATAAAATCCACTTGAAGAATTTCTGCTTCACAAAAAATCAGTTTCCCACATAGAGTGCCAACTTGTAACCCCGTCACCACTTTCTTCCTTTAAATGTTTTCAGACTCATTCTCTCTGGCTGGAGCTCCTCTCGGGGTGTGGAGGAGGATGGAGCGAGGAGGGGAGAGTCCCATCACCCAGGACAGTCCTGAGCGGAGGGGAGGCAGCCCAGACCTCAGCGGCCTGCCACCGCCGGGGAAAAAGGGCCGATTGGAACTCAACGGGAGCCCCACTGGGCCACGCACACGCCACAACGGAGCCCCACTCAGACCCCTAGGAGGTATGCCAAATGTTGACAGAGAGATGCAAACATGTGGACGACTAAAAGAGAGAAAATGTCTTCAATTTAAAACTACAAATGCCCCCCCTGTTTTTATGTGCATTTTCAAAAGGCATACTTACCTGAGGTAGAAAAGTAAATGTATTGACGAAAGCGAAAAACACACAGTGGAAACAGACTCAGACTGAATAAATAATGAGGCACCTCAATTGTGTGAGTTGAATTACCAGTGAAGAGATGAAACAGATGAAAACATGTGTGTACAGGCATGACGTGACAGACGGTGCTCATATCAAAACATGAAACTCATTTCCTCAAACACACAATTTTGCAATATTTTTGCTCCTTTGAAGTTTGACTGGAGCTCCTTCAGTACAACATCTTACTGCACCTTCTTCTGTGGTGCTTTATTGCAGTGGTTCAGAGGCTGAAAAAAGGTCATGCCACACCCTAATAATCATTAACACTGATAGGGGAAGCAACTAATAAAAAAGGATCCAAGTTGGATTTGCGAGCAATTAAGGTCAGCAAACTCTTCTTTGTTTATCTTTGCGACATAAATCATATCCTTTAAACTTCGATTTTACTCCATGCTATTCCACTAGCCACCGCGCCCCCTCCAGCACTGCTCTATGCCCCCCAAGGTATCCCATAGCATGCTTTCAAAACCAGGTTTTAAAATGCAGGTAAACCCAATGGCAACTGACTCCTTTCCCATTGTGAGGAGACGAGAGGTTTTTTTTCTTTTGTCATCGCGAACAAAAAACAGGGAAAAGTAGAAAGCAGCAAATCAAATTCCTCATCAAACTGCATCCACAAGATGTTAAACATGTTTTAAAAAAGTCTTAATTTATAAATTATAGACACATGTTTTTTCTAGAGCTGATGCTGGAAGTTGCGAAGGAGTGAAACACCTTTTCTTTCTCAATTCTGCTGAGCGCTGCACATGTTTAGTACTGATCAGGCAGCTGAGAAGCAGGTCACTGACAATGTAACAGGTTTCTTTTTTAGTTTCTTTGACTTCAGTCTCTCTTTCAAACTCCACACCAGCTGAATGATGTTTAAGCGCTGCTTGAACCTCGACACAGTCATAACGTCTCTCCTGACAAAGGGAGAAAATTAGTGAGTCCACCCGGGTGTTGTGTTTTCATCAGAGCTGATGAGAGTTGGAGCTGATAAAAGCTTGCAGGAGTAAATGCTGATTGTACCTTTTTTCATTGAAGACAAATTCCAGATGTTAGTGGGTCTTAGTTGATAATTTGACCAGTGTGAAAGGTGTATAGTAGTTGCATAACAGTACTGAATAGAAAGGTGCTTCTTCTGTAAATTTGGTGAAGATTTGCATTCAGTTTGGATTCAGACAAAACTTTCTTTATGAAAGGTTTTTGGATACACATACATTTCAAAAAAAAAAAAAGAAGAAAGAGGTGAACTCAAATGTAAAAATCAATTTTCCAGACTTCACCCAGATTATTGGAATTCTGAATTTTGCTTAAATAGAAAAAAACTTGATGACAGCATGTCAAACAGGTCCTGCCACTGCACCCAGGTGTCAGAGGTTTTTGAGCTCTTCAACTCAAAGACAGCCTTTGGCTCTGCAGTGAACCACATCCTGGGGTTGAGTTGAGTTTGGCTCATAGCGCTGTGTTGTAGTGGGCAGCACTGCTGGGAGAACCCAAGCTGCTTCTGCACTGTTAATCTATAAGTCTGGGGGGAACTGTATAATACAGGCTTACCAAATAAAGGAGATTGCTCCATATAAACAAGATTTATACAACTCACTCTGGGTTATCGATCCCTGCACTCATTGTGAAAGTTATTTCTTGTTTATGTGTGTGTGTGTGTGTGTGTGTGTGTGTGTGTGTGTGTGTGTGTGTGTGTGTGTGTGTGTGTGTGTGTGTGTGTGTGTGTGTGTGTGTGTGTGTGTGCATGCATGTGTGTGGGCTCTTATCCCTCAGTCTGGGTGTTTGTGTTCCCACATGTTTACAGAAATTGCTTAGGTATTCTCTTAAAGTCCAGATTTTCCTTTAACCTTCTTTAAAAATAGAAATAGAAGAATTGGCACACTATTTGATATAAATGATTTGATTTTTTTTTTTTACATTTTTACAGTTTGTATTGACTGACACATTTGCTTTGAAAGAGCTGAGGATTTTAAGGCTGCACTGTCAGATTAAACAGAAGTATTGTAGATATGTTGTGCATCATTTTATACAAATTTCCCCTTAAATTGATCATTGAATATTTCTGCAAGATTCTGGGATCTTTGTAAGAGTCAGAAAAAAATTGTGTACAGTGCCTGGCAGCACGTCTTGAATCAGTGAATGAGGTTAACAAATTCACAAAGAGCATAAATTTGACCACAGAAGAGAAGAAAAAGCAACGGGTTGAAATGAGAGAAAGAATAAATGTTTGAATGTAAAGAAGAAGAAAACACTTCTGTGCGAGAAAAGTGAGGAGGGGTGGAGGGAGGGACAGAGAGGAAGGAGGAAGGGGTTTCCTGTGCTGAATGGATGGTTGGCCTGTAATAATGACGGGTTGTCTTTGAAGACAGGAAACTCGACGTGTCTCCTCCAAACCACACTGCTGCCACGAGGAGGGGGCCACACACACACACACACACACACACACACACACACACACACACAGAGATTTACATTCTCACACACACCATATGTCCACAATCACAAACGTGTATGCTGTGACTCTCACACCCAAGAACTGCTGCCAAGATACACACCCACTTACACTACACACGCACACACACACGCACGCACGCACACACACACACACACACACACACACACACACACACACACACACACACACACACATATTGACACACACACATGCAGACACTCACAGAGAGCACACATATCTTATTTTAATGTCCCCGTTCACTCATCCCCATACATATTAGAGGGATTAGAGGTTTGAGGCAACATCATATCATCCAAACCAGATCATACAGTCAGTGGGCAAATCACAGGACACTGGATATAAGAGAAGACAGACTGAGGTGGAGCGAGAGAGAGAGAGAGAGAGAGAGAGAAAGAGAGAGAGAGAGAGCTGGTCAGAGGGAGCTGCTCTGTGTTGACAGTTATATTTCCCTGTTGGGGGAAATTCACTTACTTGAATTGGCACGGTGCTCCAGTGTGTAATTCACTCCATGAGAGCCTGGAGGACTGGGAGCAGAGTGATTAATGAGGAGGAAATAGAAATATAGGAATTGACTGATTAAAACAACGGGTGGGATGGATCTGGGTTGGGGTGTGGGACTAATGCTGCATGCACCTCATATCTTTGAATGGCAGAGTGTGTGTTTGCGTGCCGGGAGCAGGGCCGCGTGTGTGTGTGTTTGCTATTGTGTGGTACCCATGCAGTAAAACACATTGCCATGCTCTGTATTATTAGTCCTGGGACGCTGCCTAATGCTCTCACTCCATCATTTCTTCAGAGAGCTTTAATTAATTGCCAGTTGACAGGTGGCCCAAAACCAAAAGGCTTTTAGGAAAAAGCTGATATTGGAGAGGAGGGATTGATATTAGTGCAGGGAGCCAAAAGGACACGGATGCTGGGAGAATATGCTGAAAGTGTATATTCAATGTGACCAGCTACTGAAAACACTCAGGAGGAACAAGTGCTTGTCTCTATTTAAAGGTTTAACTGCTATATTAATAATGTAGAGCTAATGGGGATAAATAATAAATAGATAAGCAATAATGTAATAAACAAGCTAGAGGTGATGCTAATGCTAAGATATAAACAAGAGGAGAGGCATTCCATGTATGTGATTAGAGCCTCAGAGTGCATTCTGTTGTATACTGCAACAAAAATAGCACAACATAATATAACATGGGCAAAAATGCTATATTGTTTGTAGTCAGACGATTAGTTTCACCTGTTAGTTAACTGGTAAATGAAAGCTGAAGTCAATTTCTATGACAGCAAGAGGTCATTCAACTAAAGTTTGAATTACAGAAACAAAGCAAAAAAATGGTGAGATATGGCCAGAATGTTTTAAATAGTCAAAAAATGAACCAACATTATCAACACAGTTTGATTTTAGCTCTATCTATTTTCCTAACTGAGCAAAAAAATACAACCGTACAAGTTCTGTCCCATCATGCTGTGTCTTCTCGTCCACAGAGTCACAGTACTGTTCGAAGCCACTTTATATCACTTCGAGTATCTCCTGTCCTCGAGCTGATCACAGAGGCTGTGTTCGGCCTCAGTTCGATGCCAGCCTTATTCACTCTCACGCGGCAAAATGCAGTTGAGCTGAGCCCCGATGCCTGCGGTGAATCCCCCTTTGATTTGCATTCTCTGTCCAGGCAAACCCCAAGGGGAACTAGCTCCACGGCTAACTGAGCTATGAGCAATAATATAACATACAGTATTACAATAATATAGTGAGCTAATAAGCTAACAGTGGCTAGCTAAAGCCAAGGATAGCTAGCAAAGAGCATCAGTTGTGGGTTACTCTGCTGATATGCTGCCCCCTATAGTTTTGGAGCCACGTGCACATTTTGGCCATGTTTTACAATGTATATCATTAAGTTACATATTTCAGCCATAACACGAAAATGGAATTTAATTAACAAGTCAGAAGTACAGTGAGACTTTGTGTGCTTTGCTGCAGTGTTCCAAAACCTGGTAGGAATTACAAAACTGTGAACTGGACACTCCTTACATCCTGCCTCCTCCCAGCTGTCAACATTTGTCTATCATACAGGTCCAGATCCAGTAGTTTAAAGAGTCTCTGGATTTACTTAAATTGATGGCAGTTAATAATTAATATAATTGTTCAAAACGGTAAACCTCCTTATCTGCTGCTTTGAATTGGTTGGGGTTTTTGCCCTGTGTGTGTGTGTGTGTGTGTGTGTGTGTGTGTGTGTGTGTGTGTGTGCGTGCGTGCGTGCGTGCGTGTGTGTGTGTGTGTGCTGGGAGGGCTTCAGTTTGCTTCATCCAAACTTTTCTGGCCTGACCGTGTCATGTCCATTCAAGTTCTCTTCTTATGTGCTAAGATGTGCTAACTATTTAGTTATTTTATCTGTTAATACTCTAATGACAGTAGCAGTCATGTCAGTGTGAGTTTTTAATTTGTATAGTCTTTGCATATCTATCAGAGGAGCCATTCTAATGACTGCCTATCTAATAGGCCGTTAGATTAAATGCCTGGAAATGTCTGCTGGTGAACATTGAACAGTGCTGTTACAGTCCATTTAGGAATGCATATCATTTGCTTTACATCTTTGCTTGATTGTAGCTTATTGAGAATTTCAGGTGTTGCAGTATTCAACAGTGTAAAACAAAAGGATGAAGTGATTACAAACCGTACCCACAATAAATGCAATCCACATGTGTGCTGTCTATGAGGGATAAACTGTGTTGGGATCACAGACAATAAAATCCAGACATTAAAAGAATCCTCTTGTTGTTTTCTCCCCTTCCTTCTCCGCAGGTCTGATGATTCCAGTCTTCTGTGTTGTGGAGCAGTCGGATGGAGGGATTCAGACAGACGGATGTGAGGGAAGAGAGGAGCATGCTGAGTTTGTTCTGGTCAGGAAGGATATTCTCTTCTCTCAGCTGGTGGAGACGGCTCTGCTGGCCCTCGGCTACTCCCACAGCTCAGCCGCTCAGGCCCACGGTCAGTCAGAGAGACTCGCGAACACCAGAGCACCACTACTGTCACATCTCTTTATGCTGCACATACTTTTAAAGACATTTCAAAAACTTGAAATCTTTGAAAAACAAACACATTTACCATTCTACCGCATTCTCACCACTAACACTATGGCTTTTCAATACAAAAAAACAAAACGTGTCTGTGAATCAAACTTTTAACTATCTGACGGGTAGATCAAATGCAAAGCTCTGAGAGCTCTGACAGAGTTTGTGACTATCATAAAAGCTTTGAACCAACAATAGAAACTGTTTCCCTAAATTCTAGCTAGGTAGAGGTGAGGCTTGGCTCATGATCTCATGACGTATCATTTTTATGTTTAGGAAACCTTTCTTACGCTTATAAGTCTGTCCCTGCATCCCTGAAGAGGGGGTAAAGGATTGGACATTCTGAGAACCCGCTTGTGTGCTTTCTTTCTGAGAGTTTGAGGAGGAATATCACTCTCAAGTTTATACAGTAAACATGAAGCTCCATGTGAAGCCAGTTAGCTTAGCTTAGCATAAAGACTGGAAGCAGATGGAAACAGCCAGCTTGGCTCTGTCTAACGGTATCAACTCCCTTCCATCACCTCTAAAGCTCACTTATTAACAACTAGGGGAGACTTCAAGGATGTTACTGTCCCCTGCTCCTGTTAAACACAGATATGATGAATGAATTTGTGATCGTTTTCACTCTGTCTCCAGTCTTTATGCTAAGCTAAGCTATGTTAAGCTAAGCTAGCTGGCTTGATATAAAGCTTAATATTTAGAGTACAAATGTAAGAGTGGTTCTTCTCTCATCATCTTCTCATATTCAGCCTTCAGTCTTTATGCTAAGCTAGACAGCTAAATATGTACCGTACTGACATGAGAGTGGTATTAATATTCTCCTTCTGCCAGTGGGTACTTATAGTAGAGATACTATCACGGCCAATAAACGAGTGCCACCTATGAAGTCAATCCTCAGACAGAAATGCCATGCCAATGGACAGCAGTCCATGCAGTAGTTGACATGGAGGAGATGTTCAGCATCAACAATGATGCGCCATGAATTTATAAAACTGAGTTGTAAAGATGACCAGCTTTTTAGGCTTGACAGAGAAATACAGAATACCAGCAATCTTAAAAAAATATGTTGTTACGCCATCATGAAAAAGCTAAATATCTGAGGTCAAGCTGCCTCTTTTTGTCAGTATGAAGATGGCTTCATGCAGGCCATTAATAATACCCATGATTTTCTAACCACCAAGTGTCTCTCACTTTGTAAACTATGGCACGATGACTCAGAATTAAACAGCATGCAGCTAAAGGGTCAAGACGAGAATGATCTTTGAAAGGAGAGGCTCCCTCTAATCAGCGGCATGAGAAGCAAACTGGATGTGAGATGGTCTATTTTGAGCAGACACTGTACTGTTACAGTGGCAATAAGCACAGGAATGTTTCAAAAACACAACTAAGACACAGACAGAGCCTGTAAAAGTCATTAAAGACACAACAAAGAGCTGGACAGGAATGTCTGCGCAATACCAAAATACATTATGTGTTTGTGTGGGGGGCAAGCATGTGTGTGTGTGTGTGTGTGTATGTGTGTGAACAGTGTGTGTGAGAATGTTTATGAAGCAGAGGAAAAGAAAAACTCTGTAATTTATTGTTGCACACATGGTAGTCATCTGCAACAGGACAGTGTCATTTACTGCTGTCTTTTCTCAAGTATGCAGAAAATTCCATCTGGGGAAGTTGCCTCACAAATGGTAACAACCCAGCAACAGTAAGCAACATGGCTATTGCAATAGACTGAAAATGGTGGGAGATCCCCATCTGTTTGAGATCTTGCTCCAGTGTTAGCGTGTGTCTGTGTGTGTGTGTGTGTGTGTGTGTGTGTCTATGTGTGTGTGTGTCATCCCGTCAGGTCTCGTTCGAATTAAGTCTGCAGACCCATGAGGATGCAGACATGCTTCCAATGTGTATTCAATGTGATTGCACGTGTGTGTGTTTGTGTGTGTTCTCTCCATCTCATAAACAGTGCCACAGGTAATCCCTTTACTGCCTCAAGGCCAGCAGCTCTTATCAGACATCCAGCCCACCTGCAACAGGCTGTGTACTCTCGACCTCCACCTCCCTGTTCTCTCAGCTCACATCCAGCAGAGCAGCATGTCTCTGGACAGTGCCCCCATCTGAAACTAAAGGCATACATAGTAATGAGATGCATCCTGCATCAACACAGAAGTCCAAATGTAGATGTAATCTGAATGTGTATAGGGGCATATAAATATAATTCCAGTTTATTATTACCTGGGTGTGTGCACAGACATCCAGTTAGGATAAGTGATCAATGTACACACCAACTAAATGGATGAGATTCCATAAAGTGGCAGCATCACAAATGTAAAGATGGGGCTAGAAACACAATCAGACAGCTTTAAGGGAATTACAACTAACACTTTTTGATTCAACTGTGACCTACTGTGTTTGCTGTAGCTGTGCATTGTCACAATAACATTTGAATGAAGCAATAAGTGATTATTATTATTATTATTATTATTATTATTATTATTATTATTATTATTATTAGTAGTAGTAGTAGTAGTAGTAGTAGTAGTAGTAGTAGTAGTAATAGTAGTAGTAATAGTATTATATCCAAAGATAATCTGGCTGAATGGTTTAGTTGAGTTCCCATATCTGAAGAATTGCTTACTTAAAGCCAACTAAGATTAGACTCAAATTGTAACAACTAAGGCAACATCTTTCAATTATGTCCTGTACTAAAATGATCAGAACCATTAATGTTATCAGAAAATTGAGACTGGAAAAGCAGTGAAATAATTAGGTAAAGCATAATATGAACATACAAAAAAATAAAAAACATGTATAAAAATACTCAAATAAAAGTAATTCCTGAGAGACAGATCATCGTATTTCCACAGAAATGGCTCTTTTAAAGGATATGTCGATTGAAGATGTCTTGGATACCTTACGGAGGAGATGATTAGGGAAGACACACCGATGCTGGATAGGCGCTGGCCATGATGAGGATATAGGCGTCAAGGAAAATAGTTGCACACTAACTATAATAAAAAAAAAGCTTTAATAAATTAACAACATTTACATTTACCAACAGTCTTCTTCAGGGTATGAAATGACAGAAACAACTGTCTTGTACCTTATAACCCTGAAGAAGACCGTCAAAAAGTTAGTATTACTATTTATAAAAAAACCCTTTGGACATCATAGCCATAGTCCTGCCACTCAGCAGCCATCTTGGCAACTCCCCCCAGGCAGTTATCTTCAGGCTAACAAGACCAGGCCCCAATCCTAATGAATGAGGAGAGGAATACTACTTCAGTGGTCACTGAGACATACAATTTGCATCGTCTCTGCTAAAGAATGCTCACAAAGTTTGGAGAAGTTAATCCATTTATGAACTCATTCTTATCAGCTGGTTATGTTGCATATCTTTTTTTGTCTTTTGGTTTTAAAAATCAGCACTGCAATTGACAGCCTGTTAAAGCGAGTCAGGAAAAGACACAATACACAGATGCATATTTATCCCGATGGCCCAAAATAGCCCACAGAATTCTATGGTGAGTGTTTGCTACGGTTTGCAGATGAATGCCATTAGTTGCACTTTTGGCCAGTGTTTTTGCCAAGTATCAGGGGAGGTCTCTGTCTGTCTGCCTGTGTCATCAGTGTGTATGGAAAACAGCGAGCCACATTGGTCCCCTGTCCACATCAATGCTTTCCCCTCTGAAAGCACCACACCAGGGGCTTCAAAGGCAAGACCAAACGGGACATCACAACTCAACACAAACAAAACTCTGAGCTGAGACTTGACTTGACCACTGTGTGTGTGTCTGCGAGCGCGAGCGCGCAGACACACACACACTTGTAAACTCTATTTAACCCATGCGAGGATGCATTTGCTCACCCTAAAGCTCACATAAACTTGGTTTAGAATACCATGTAGTCATGCAGTATCATGGACAAAACACACAGACACACACACCCAGCTTCTCTCAAATGAATACTTTTTGTTTTTTAAAACAAGCGTTTATGTTAAATGAATAATTTCTGGCTTAAATTATACATTTTTTCCCCTGCGGTCCACAACCAAAATTACACAGAGTCCCAGCTATTTTCTCCCTGTTTGAATTGTGTCCTGCATTCTTGTGTCCCAGCGGTGTATTTAAAGTCCCCGCCGAGGACCACGGCCTTTCTTTAATTAGCTCAGCCCAGTAATTAACTGGGAGATATTGTTTATTTCAATTATAAGGGTCTGAAGGCTTTTATAGAATGGATGGGAGCAGACCTGTACTTTACGGCTTTAGTCAGTGAACAGTTAACAGTGGTCAGTGGGGGAGGGGGGTAGAGAGAGCATTGTTGGACTGCCACGTCTAAAAGGCCACAAAGGGTCACTGCTGCAGACCAGGTCAGCAACGTACTGGACATCTGAGTTCAGAACTTCTGTAAATTGTGGTCTTGGTTCTGTCAGAATGCTGTTACATTTGGTTCACCACTTACTTATACAGCATTCTTATTTATTCAAGACAAACTTGATTATGTATGTATCATTTAGCTAATAAACTCTATTAACAAAGTTCATTTTAAAGGAATCAGATGGGTCAAAAAACAATAGCTGGAAGATGATCACAAAGGTTTTTGGAGGGGTATTCCAGAAGTTGCAAAATGCTATGCTAAATCCTCCAATTTTCAGACTGCAACCAACTCTGCCTGGTAAATTTCTTCATCTTTCAAACTCCTGACACCATTTTGAAATTCAGCTTTTTGTTAAGAGTAAGCACTAAACTCCATACTCACACTGTTGCCAAAACAGGACAGGTGTAACAGACCTTACACAGTTTGGTTTGGTTGTGACTTTAAAACTACTTTAGGTTGATGAAACCATTGTGACCTAGTTTAAAATAACAACTTTACGCATGTCACTTGAGTTCCATAATGTAACTTAATTATAGAGTAAGTAAGAAAAATGGACGCAAACAGTCTCCGGGACAAAAGTCCTGTGCTTGTCCAACCACCTGTCGCCACCCAATCATAAAACTCTTTATACGTCACCTGACTTCCTCATTTGCTGCTGTAATAAATACTACAGCTGTAGGGGTCACTGCCTAAAGAAAGAAACGTGAATATGGGTCTTAAGCTGCTTTCAAATTTGACCTATAATAAAAATTTCTGACCCCCATGACAAGTAAACTGATCTTCATGAACCTCTTGGTTCACCATTGATCTGTCATACTTGTCATTGTTGTGTGCACAGTTTAAGTGTGCAATGGAGGATTATTGCCAATGTTCTGGGTGTGCTCCCTCCTGTTTTTAGCTCAGAATGAAGTGGTTTAGATCATCTGTTGGCTTGTTTACAGCCTGTCTCATTGTCAGCACACGCTTTCTTTTTTTTTGCCCCAGCAGACTTTGTTGAAGTGCAACGGGACACGACTTTCCCATTTTGAAATAAACATACAGGTATGAAGCTATGAGTAAACCCTACTGCTCAGCGATGCATTAAATTAAGCTTTATAGACAAACTTTAAATGTACACATCATGAAGTACTGTATATGTTTTACTTATACTAAGCCTAAAACTCATTGCTGCCATTTTTTGCTCCCTCCACGAAAGGCTCGCCATCTTGCACATTTTTTCACAGATAAGCTTTTGAGAAGCGTTTCAGCTGAGAGGAGCACTCCCCAAAATGACAGTATGACAGATTTTCAGCAAGAGGATATCCTTAGGGTGCAATGAAGGATGATAGGGGTGAGTCAGGCTTATGGGGTTTACCTCAGTGTGTGCCAAGGGTGGAACCTGGAACCAGTTTGGAAGAAGCCCCGCATGCGTGTGCAGGCTGCTGCCACCATTAAGACTTATTCTAGCGTGGGACAATGGGATTATTGTGTGTACTCGTTTATTTGTGAATGTGTGCGCCTATGTGTGCGCCTATGTGTGTGTGTGTGTGTGTATGTGTGTGTGTGTGTGTGTGCGTGCACGCAGGCATCCATGCATGCAGGCCTGCGTGAGTGTTGATGAGAGGAGTCAGAGACATCAGTGTGTGTTTGTGTATGGATTTGCGTTTGTGTGGATGGGCACACTCAGACATGAGCCAAGCCACCAGCCGGCCACATAAAAGCATGTCTCTGGGAGGTGGAATTTTAATGTGGAAATGGGAACAATGATTTCTACTTTTAAATGTGGACAAGAAGCAGAGCCCATTGAACAGCAGACCAAAAATGATGGATCAATTATTAATGCATTTACCATCACACTGTGAGCGTGTGAGTGTGTGTGTGGGTGGGTGTGTGCTTGCATGCAAGCTGGTACATGTACATGTCCACTTCTCAGTGTGCTGTCATGTGTCCTCTGTGAGTTTGTGTTTGTCTGCTTATTCACGCGTTTGCTTCCACCCAGTTTGGCATTAGAGAAATTGTTATGACTTATTTTCAGATGTGTGGATTCTGCATGCTGAAGATAGCTGAGAGAAAGAGTTTATTTGTGTGTGTGTGTGTGTGTGTGTGTGTGTGTGTGTGTGTGTGTGTGTTTTAGTGTCTGCGTGTATGAAAGAGAAAGAGACAGAAAAATAAGAACAAAGAGAGGAGGATGAGCTCTGTGTTTTCCTCTGTCATAAAATTATTTCAGTGTTTTATTTCATCTCATTAAAACTTCTCTTAAATGTAAATGTAAAACTCCTGTTGTTACAAATGACAATTTCACAGCACATACATGTGAAACCGTTATGATATACTACATGTAAAAACTGTAATGACTTTAATTTAATATGAACAATATATACAAATTATTGCCTTAAAATGTCATCTCTCCGATACATTTTTCAAATGTGAAATGGAGCCTCCTGTATGAGAAATACAGGTGTGCTACTTGTGTCTCTTTTTTTTTCTTGTGTTGCATAAAGGGACTACAACTTACATCTCATTGTGCAACTGTGTGTTGTAAAATGACAATTAAATGAACCTTTGAACCTTTAAACCTTTAATAAGAGTTGAAGCGCTGAAGATGTTTCCTTCACATAAATATGAGATTGCCTTTATTGGTAGAAAACTACGCTTTCATATTGCAAAAAAAAAAAAAAAAACATTTTCATGTTCAACAACTGTTATAAAAGAGTTATCTGTTTTTTTAAACGTTGTCATGGTGGTCTTAGGATCCTCTGGGGTTCTTCTCAGCCCTGAGGGGTCTGGTCCATTCTGTTCATAGTGGATTAAATGATGCTCCCCCTGTATGACTGGATAATTAAGAGCACAGCTCGGCCTGACTGCAATCAAAGATACAACTGAGATATAAACAGAGCGGAAGAAAACAAAAAGAGGGAACAAAGAGAGAGAGAGAGAGATCAGAGTGGTCCAAGGGGAAGAGAAATGTGAAGAAAATGAAGGAGAAAGATACGGGGGGAAGGGAGGTGGTCGGCAGAGAGTGAGGAAGAAGGGGACAGAAAGAGAGACAGAGAGAGAGAGACAGAGAGAGAGAGAGAGAGAGAGAGAGAGAGAGAGAGAGAGAGAGAGAGAGGGAGAGAGGACTCGTCTGGATCTCATTTAGAGGATAGTAATGCGATTAGCTTTGTTTAGTTTTCACAGCTCCAGCCAGTCCCCAGGAAAAAACCTCTGTGTGTGTGTGAACGTTTGAGTGTGTGTGAGTGTGTCGAGGTGGGTGAACGGGTAGGTGAAGTGTGGTATTATGACCTGTGCCTGCATGGTTTTTGAGCCTGTATTGTTCTATATCCAGTTTCAGCAAAGATGCCATCTATATTTTAAAACTTTTCAGTGCTCACATCGGCACAAATGAACAAGTGAAATGAAAAAATTTAGTTGAACTGACCTGAGCACTGCTGACTTTTTATTTAACAACTTCTAGAGCGACTCAAACAACCTCAACCAGAATCCCGACAAATATCACAGCACCAGGACTTACTGAGCAGTGGAACAGGGCTGACACTAACAGGTTTATTGTAGCAGCTGGGCTTATTAAATGTAACCGAAGAGCCCACAGTTACCAGGGTGTACAAAGTGCTTTTTACTAATGACGGAATTTTTTTGTTGTAAATGTAATAGCCACGGTAAATAATGTCCAAAGCAAAGGCAGCAAATCTGACATGAATTTACTACAAGTATATTGAAAGTACAACATGTTAGAGAGGGTACAGAGTTCTACATAACAGAATATAAAGGGATATTCCTGTTTTAATTTTGCAGTGACAAATTTGTACTATCTGTATTTTTGTATTATGTTGAAATGTTAAAAACGAATTAAAACTTAAATGACAGAATTCTTTTATGTCTCCGTCCAGGCATCATCAAGGTGGGAAGGTGGAACCCTCTGCCCATCCACTTCCTGACTGACGCACCAGAAGCTACAGTTGCTGACATGTTGTTGGAGGTCTACCACATGGTCACACTACGCATCCAGCTGCAAAGGTCAGAATGAGTTTTTAAAAGTCAGATGTCACAGGTTACAGTTTTCCAGACATATCTGGATCTAATTTACTGGATCTGAGATTTATTGTCTGTGGCAGTTCAGAGTGAGAAAGTGGAAATGTTTACATTCTAAATCTGGGATTTTCCACTCAACAACACTCCTCTTTTGAATATGAAATACGTTGGAATGACTACATGTCCATATTTTATGGACACAGTCAGGCTTTTTAACCATACACTGTGTGCTGTTGCACTGAATCAGAAATGTTGTCTGCTGCTGCTGATGTCATTGCTGGTCAAGAATTTATCATATCTTTCAAATTTGAAAGCTGCAATATTGAAACACTAAAGCTCCAGTTAAACAGCCTGATTGGGGATTTATCTATTATCTGTTTCTGTCGGGAAGAGTACGTGTGCCAGGAAATTCTAGTTCCCTTGAATAAGTGAGGCAGGATCTTGTGATGGACAGATAAAAACAGATAAACTCCAGATGAGAGGCTTATTATTGTTATTGTCTTGGCGCATACCAGCCAGGTTTGTTTACATGTTTGTGTGTGTATCCATGGTAATGGCAGAGATTTGGCCCACTTAGAGTGCAGAGTTTAAATGATTTATCGGAGGTTAAATAAAAATATTAAAAAAAAACAGAATGATTGTAGGGAGACACTGTAGGTCTAAACAGGAAAAAGTGTATTGAAGTTGAGGTTATACAGAACATAAGATCAACAGTTAGAGATAAATGTAGGGTTCAAGGTGAAGTTTAACATATTTGGGAAGTATGTGTACTTGCTTCATTGCCAATTGTAGATTGAGATAAGATTGACACCATTCTCATGTCTGCGCTGTAAATATTAAGGTAAAGCCAGAAACTGTTAAAGTTAGCTTAGCATAAGGATTGGAAAGGTGCGGAAATAGCTTGCCTTGTTCTGTTTGACGGGAGTACTCAAATATGTAAAAAAAAAATTAAAAAAAAGAATTGTGTACAAAAACAAATTGTGGTTTTATAGAAGTTTATCTGTCTTACAATTTCGTAGCCAGAAGAAGTTGCCACATTTTGGGATGTTGAAATAGATTAAAACGTTTTTAATCTTCTGTGCTGGGGGTGGATTTTGTTACTTTGGGACATAAGCAGGGTTAGCTCTTTCCAGGCTTTAACAGGTTGCTGGCTGTACCTTCATATTTATTGTGGTATCAATCTTTTCATTTAACTCTTTACAAGAAATAGAGAGCGCAAGTCCCAAAATGGCAAACTACTTCTTCAACTTTAATGAACATCAAAAATAAACAATATAATACAGTTTTTAAGTTTTGTTTTTATAGTTGGCCCATTTGTGTCTCAATATATTACCAAAAAATGTAACTGAGTTCTTTGTGTTGTTTTGGCTTGTTGTAGTTTCTCAAAGCTGGAGGACCTGCCCTGTGAACAGTGGAACCATGCGACTGTCAGGAATGCTCTCAAAGAGCTGCTGAAGGAAATGAACCAAAGCACTCTGGCCAAAGAGTGTCCTCTGTCACAGGTAAAATCTGACTATTGCTCCACAACAACACACTGTACCTCAAGCCCCTTAACCTCACCTGGTCATCATCAGATAGCTCCTTTTCAATTCAGTAAACCCTTATGTCTACTCTCAAAAAGGTTATTTTACACTGTCATCTTTCAATCTGTTTCACTGAGGAGACCATCACATGACTTTGAAGATGTCAATGATCATCAATTACCTCTACATTTTAATCAAACTCAACCCAAAAACTCAAACTCCCCGGTTACATGTTTAGCCCACTGTCCTGCTCTCATAATGACTGATTTGTGAGACTGTGTGTATGTGTGTCCATACTGTGTTTCAATGGTGGGGCTGTTGAACGCAACAACTCAATCAATCATGTGTGTGTGTGTGGCTGGAGATTCTCGCTCTGCACTATACTGGTTCGAGTTTCCATGGGTGGCTTCCAATCATGATTAATGTTTGTCTATTTCTTTTGTGTGTGTGTGCGTGTGTGTGTGTGTGTGTGTGTGTGTGTGTGTGTCTGTGTTTATGTTATGCCATGCCATGTGGTTGTAGCATGAGCGTAAGCATTTCATATTATGCTGGTTAATTACCCCCCTCTCTCTTTCTCTCTCAGAGTATGATTTCGTCCATAGTGAATAGTTCCTACTATGCCAATGTCTCCACTGCCAAATGCCAGGAGTTTGGCCGCTGGTACAAGAAGTATAAGAAGATCAAAGGTGAGCTGTGCACCTTTAGTAAGTGCAGTAAACACTGGTCTAACTTCCTTGAATGTGGTCGACCAGTGGTTCCCATAATCCAGCTTTGGACCCCAACAAGGGGTTAAAAATAAAATGGTGTCTTCACTTTTGCATTTCAACAAGGGAAACGTCATCTGCTGACGGAGCAACATGTGTGTTACCCTGGCAAGTGTTTTTTTTACCAAAACAGACAGATAACTCTACTATATATTAGCCATAAGCTAGCACCAGAGAGATTCCGTTTCTGACTGCGGGTTTGTCCCTGCCCAGCCCTCCCCTGTTTTGTTTTGATAGAGAGACTGTTAGTGGCAGAAATGACATATTGTGGATTTAAGCTAGACCGACTGTTGTGCATTAAAGGGCTAAGGCATATCTACAGAACCTATGTACATAGCTGCGTAGCTATGCTAGAGATGATGTCCACCTAGCGCTTTCTCCTACAAAAGATTGCTGACAGTGGAAAACAAAATTCGGAAGTTGAAGAAGCTCAATAGTACTTTTCCATAGCATCTAGCAGAGACATCACTGCAACATTTCAATTGCTTACCAATCTCTCTCCAGAGGAAAAAATAGAAGTAGAGACAGCAATTGTGTCTCAGTAGTCTCCAATTCAGAGTCAAGAGTCAAGGCTGTGTGTATGCAAACCACCACTGGCCTATATCATAAAGTAAACAAAGTAATGTAAACACATTTAACTGTGGGGGATATAATTCAAGTGCGGTGTGGTTTGATCATGTATGATACATTCATCTAATGTTGCATTGGTGCTTTCAGCGGCTGAAATCCGACCATGTAATTTAAATAAAAACGTATGCTGTAGGCATCTATGACGGGACTTCCATTAACCCCTTGTATCAAGTATAAACCCTGCTCCAGACATGGTACCTGTGATGAAGGGTAGAAGTAAACTTTGCTTTGTATAGAATGTTGGGAACCACTGCTGCAGTCTTAACAATGCAGCGTCATGGTCTTTTGACTTTCCTCAAACGTATCATCTGTAATGACTTCTTTGCCCAATGTAACTTGATCGTAACAAGATTGTCCCAATAACCACATAAGTCTGTCAAACTCCCAAGAAACTTCACTATAACCATTACATTAAACACAGTTACTAGAGAGAAGCTATGGGGAATATGTGTAGACTGTTGGACCATTCAGCTTTGCACCCTGCAAACTTACTTGGTGTGTCCTTACATCAAATATATTTTAGTTTTGAATGTGTTTTACATGCACCTGATTCTTTCATGAGACTCAGCCTTCATTCTCTGCAAAGGAAACAGCAGTTGACAAATCACAATTCAAGGTCGCTCCATCAACAAATGGAGTTTTCCCTGTCGTCATGGAATTGTGATGTCAATTTCCTTTTTTTTTCTGAGCAACTCAAGGAGGTTTCATTCACTTTGGCTTAAAAGTTAAGCATCAAAGTTTTCTGTTCATTATGGACCTTGAGGTGACATTGTTTTCAGCTATGTTGGTCATGTAGGTCTATCAGGCGTCAAGACCTTCCCTTCTCACTGATTTTCTGCATTTGTTTGGTTGAACAGTTGATTACCTGGAGAAGATGTGGTCCGGACGAGATGCTACTGACATCAAAAGTAAGAAATTATTTATTATTCTTATCAAATCCTTATTACATTATATGATGTAAAGATGTTTCTTTAACTACAATGACTGTCTCCTCACCTCCCCAGTCGAGAGGGAAAACATGGCAGACTTCTGTGTGCTGGGCCAGAGACCTCCTCCTCACTTGGCCGGCCTGGCCCAGCTCAGTCACCTGGGGGCCGGCAGTCCCCTCCTCAAGGCGGGATCTGGAGATCCGCAGGCACCATCCCAGCCACCTCAGCAGCCTCCTCCACCCCAACAGCCCTCGCCCCACGGCCCCCTCCACCACAGCCCTCCTCTCCGTACCGGCCAGGTGCCTCCTCCGCCTCCACCACCACCTGGTGCCCTGCAGCCCCTACTGGGGCCAGGTGGGCTGCTCTCACCCCAACTCTCCCCACAGCTGGTACGGCAACAGCTCGCCATGGCCCACCTCATCAACCAGCAACTAGCCGTTAGCCGCCTGCTGGCCCATCAACACCCCCAGGCCCTCAACCAGCAGTTCCTCAACCACCCGCCCATCCCTCGGGGTTCATCTAAAGCTGGCGACCACCCTGGGAGCAACCCCTCGGCCGCTGAGGTCTCCTCTGAAATCTACCAGCAGGTCAGAGACGAGCTGAAGCGAGCTAGTGTCTCCCAGGCCGTGTTCGCCCGTGTGGCTTTCAACCGCACACAGGTAGGAAAACAGGACAGACTGTGGCCAATAAGGTTAGAAGGGAAAGTGTAGGGAAAGTGTGGTGGAAAAACTGATCAGAGGAAGAGGAGGACCAAGGTGATTTGTCAAGGATGGCAGAGGGTAGGATCAGATGGCATGAAGACTAGGTCGAGGATGGAGATCTATTCAATCTAAAAATGACTATATTGCATCCTGTGGTGGCATTGTGTCAGGCAAGACCAAACATCCCCATCCTGCTTATTGAGCTACGTTTTCTCAGCGTAGATGGCTCATAATTCTCATTCACAACATCTCAGGTGAGAGGAGGTAATTGCCGTATTTGATTGAAATAGATGGATATTGACGTCATCGAGACTATAATTTTTTCACACAATTTTCAGCTAATTTTGTGTTCACCCACCTCGTAGTATTTTCAGTGGGATTAGCGGAAGCATGGCAGGGTAGCTTGCTGGGTCATTGAGTCTCCTTACACGCCCTCACAGCAGCACACACACCTGATGCATTCAGGCTGTGCTAAACTGGTTACTACACGCCCCATTAGATTAATGTAATGGGAGATGGCTCATAGACCTACTGGTATAGAGGCCAGGTGTGTTTTAGTGACTTTTGCATTTATGTGTCTCTGCAGTGTATGTATTTGTGAGAGCAACTTACTTGCCAGTACTCAATATCTAAGGTTCTAAAAGATAGCATGCTTTGAAGGTAGCACGTTGATATAAACGGATTGATATGACTACAGTATCTACATAACACGTTTGAGGTGCTTTATTTGAATATTTTTCTTTTCATGCAAATTTATACTGTGAAATACTGTACTTTTTACTTCACAACAGCTTTAGCTACTATTTGCAAATGAATAATTTTAAATCCATTTTATAAAATATGTTGATACACTATACCTATATACCTATATGTATTACCTATATACCTATATGTATAACACTATATACAAGTAGAGCTAAAATGTTTGGTTGATTTATCAACTATTTACTGGTAACTATTTTTATGATTATCTAAGCTATTATTAATGCAAAATATGCCAAACATAACAACTGACACCTCCTACAATCAGAACGCGTCAGTTCTTGATGAGCTGGGAAACCGAGAGTGTCATTATATGATGGGTTGGGAGTGATAATGCATTCTCTTTATTACACTAACATACTGTTACTTAAAGTGGAAATGAACTTCCTAGTGTTTCCCTGTGGTACTACTGTTTGCAACATGGCTATTGCTAGCAGCCAGGCTAGTGTGCAAACCAAAAAACAACTGAGAAACAACTAGATTACCTGACCCTGATGTCTGATTGTATTAATAAGTAGGCAGGTATTGTTACTTGATCTAGTAGAAAGAACACAGCTTTCAAACCATCTCAAGTCCTGTTGGTATGGACTGACTAGCCTTGGGAAAGCAAGGCCTATAGGGAACCAATCTGTATGCAGATGGTGTAATCTTTTACAGCCAAATTGCATGTAATGCCAAAAGCAAAAAAGTTGTTTATTGCCAGTTTAAGTTAAATTTTTACAACAGAACTTTTACTCGTTGAGGAGTATTTTTACAGTATGGTAGTTATACTGTTACTTAAGAAAAGGGTCAGAAATTAAGAAAACTTTAAAAGAGCAATTCATTGAATAGAATCCTCTCATGTAAAAGTCTGAACCCCAAACAGTACCATTTATCAAATGTTAAGCACATTTCCCAAGCCACATGGCTGCAACTACTCACTCATCCAACATTTAGAAAGAAAACATGAATCGGAACAATTCACCTCGATGACTTTTAGTGTTCATATCTGGAATAGAGTTTGAAATTCGTGATTAGGGAGACGTAAAGTAATAACTTATCCTTCTTGGAAAGTTTACAGTGCAAGTGTGTGTCTTCACTATCCAGGGCTTGCTGTCAGAGATCCTGCGTAAAGAGGAGGACCCTCGCACAGCCTCGCAGTCTCTGCTAGTCAATTTGAAAGCAATGCAGAACTTCCTCAACCTGCCTGAGAGCGAGAGAGACCGAATCTACCAGGAGGAAAGAGAGCGCACCATGAACCCTTCAGTTGGTCTTCCTGCCTCCAACTCCTCCAACCCTGGCACTCCACGCCTCTCACAGGTTAGTGCACCTTGTAGTCAGCAATGCCTACAATGTTTCTGCGCTAGCATTTTCCAAATGGTTGCTTTTATGGGAGCAATGGAAGAGCAGGTATCAGTAAGGTTTGTGTGATAGCTGCGTGTGTAATCATAGTGTTGCAAACGTTTGATTGTAACATGCCATGTGTGTTGTGTGTGTGCATAGAAAGTGTGGGAGAGGAGTTTGGATGACCAGATAACCCCTGATACCTGGGCCTCCATCTGGAAGAACAAGACTAAGATCTCCAACTCGGTGAGTTATCTATAATCTTGAACTTGCCCTCACAAAGTTGACTGCAGCACGTCATGTATTGTGTCTTAAAACCTATTCTGGGATTTCAAGGTTGTATCATAAACAAATTCCATTTATAATGGAAAAACAGCTTCAAAGCTATCATAGCAGGATATTGTAAACATAAAGGACATTATAGACTATTTGGACATTTCTTTCCATCTGCACAGAACAAGTTGGCGACATCAGTGATAAGATATTCTCTCTGATGTCAGGGCAAATGGCCATTCATGGCTCTGGGTGAATTTGTGCGCTATTCTTATTATGTCTATGTAAAATTATCTCAGCATCGTTTACACTGAGGGAATGTAAGCTTGCTGGTCTCTACATGTCTTGTGGATGACTTCAAACACTGTGTATACAAGTTCTCTGAGAGCCAATACATGTTCATTCAAACAAAAACAACAAAGAAAGACAAAAGAGAAGGACTTAATGACTTTGATCTGTAAACAAAATTCATGTGGAGACGTGCAGTGCAGATGTGCAGCTGATGCTCATACACCACTATGTCTGTTCTCAGAGCAGCTTGGCCTGATCATCAGCTGATAACCTTTCCTCATATGTAAACACAAGATTTGCTTTTGTGAATGAGTCTCTTCATTGGTTGCGAATATATACGAGCCCTTTAGAAATGCAGCAGCTTTATGTAATAGATGCCTTAATGATATTTTCTTCCATCAGACTTATATGATAGCTTCTCCCTGTAAAATATTCGGCATTCAAAGTGACTTTCATTTTGTTTTTTATATCATGTGTTCATCCTCTCTCCCAGCCAAAGCCGTCCGGCCCAGCTCCTGACCTCCCACTGAAGCTGGAATCACTGGTCAACATTACGTCTGGGATCTATGAAGAAATTCAGCAGGAGATGAAGAGAGCCAAGGTGTCCCAAGCGCTGTTTGCCAAGGTGGCCGCCAACAAGAGCCAGGTGAGGGAAACGATGGGGAAAAGGAAGTCATTAAAGGTCATGTAGCATCGATGCTGGTTCAGTTATAAATCAGTGAGGGCTTTAAATTAAGACTGAAAGAGCGTTTTTCTTTTCCAAAGAGTAAGTCAAGACAATACAATAGTTGCTTCTTGATAAATATGTATATTAAAACAGCTTTGAAAAGCTTATCAAAACGCACAACTTGGCAGAAAACACCAGAGTGCAGAGACCAAAGTCAGAGCCCGGCCTACACCTTGGTCATCTGCCACAGTGTACACAGTCGGTCATGAGCTGTATCACCTGTCACTTGGCTCATGAACAGTTTTGTATTGTTTTATTTTCTCAGAGCTCTGATAACATGCTATACTGTGGCACTATAACTATTTGAATGCCAGCTATTGCTTAAATGTATTTCCTTTTTTGTATTTTCCTTTTTTAATTCTATTGAAATTAAAAAACTAATTTCTTCGGAATCTCTTAAGAAAAAAAACCCTTGAAACTGATATTTATGACGTACAGCATCACATAGAGGCACACATGTACAGTGAGCCAATGTTAACAGCAACAGAACATTGCATCATTTTTTATTTTCTCATGTAGGGCTGTGCCACATGACAAAAAGCTCATATCCTGATATAGGTCATTTCATAACCACATATCAATAAATAGACACGGCAAGTTTATTCATACAGAACCTTTCAGACACAAGGCAATTCAAAGTGCATTACAGGGGCATAGGAATACATCATATGAATTACTAAAATTAATAACCTTGCATTTGAAAGACAATGAAAACAAAATGCAAAAATAGGCAATTGTAGTGTGCTACTGTATATCAAGATATACTACATTTTCTGTAAATCCAATGCGTACATTTTTTAATTTAAAATGACCACATGGAAGGCCTGTTAATATTAAGACATTTAAATCATACATTTAACAAATATTAATCAATTATTCATATTATTCACATTACATTATTTTTATTTTCCTTTTTTGTAATGGGTATTTGGAGTCATTCTACTTTTTAGAATGACCCTTTTCTGTGTCACGTTCACTCAACTCCAAGTTTGCCTTCATACAAATTTACCACCTGCTTTTGTGCCGCGTAGAACACAAAGCAGTGTCCAAATGATGAAAAATATTGCTGTAGAAAGTGCATTTTGTGACACAAAAAAATAAATGATAGAGCATTAAATGAAACAACAGTCATTTTTCTATCATCACATGATATATATCATTACAACACAGTCCTGTTCACATTGTTAAAATACTTAACATCAAATATTTCCATTTATTAATGGACTTTTGAATAAGCCATTCATGTTACAGTCAAGGTTTTTTTGGTTAATTATCTAATTTTCATAACTGTCCTGCTTACTGTCCCTTCACAGGGTGGATCTGTTCATTGGTTGGTTGATTGACTGATTAGAATTTTTAAAGAATTTACCAGAAAAACAAGAATTAATTCAAAGGATATCATTCAAAATGTTCCACACTAATGTAATTAATGATGGCTTAGTTCCATATACGTAAGTGTCCCAGCAAGTAACTCCATCCCCAGAATTAGCAAACCTAGATTAATCTGTTTAAGGTGCATTAAAACCAGAACTGTTGAGATAGATGTGCGTGCACACAGCTGCAAGCACGTTGTGTTAGAGCTAACTTAGCCAGCAGGATAAGATCAGCGTTCAATGAATTAAGTATGATTAAGTCAATGCATGGCTTGCACCCAGCCTTGCCAACCAGGTAGCTTCTCTTCTCTGTGTTTAATAAGATAATATGCCTATATAGATACTATATATATGGATATACAGTAAACATCAGCCCATTCTAGTCTTGAGCAGAGGAGATGCATGCTTGTTTCCCTCTGTCCAAAGGAGAAACATGGACCAAGGACTTACTTAGAAATAAGAAAATATGGAAAACAAAATCAACCCTTACATCTTAAATATACACTTCTTAAAGAGAATAAAACACACAAGACTCCATGTTTAATAAAGGCAGTGGATGAGCTAAATCCTAAAATGTATGTACATAGTACATTCAAACACAGCCACATGTTGCTGTGAGTTGCCAGGTGTAAGCGTGAGAAAGGTAATATCCAGAGATGCATGCATCATGTATATAGTATGTGCATGCTTGGCGTGTGTGTTTGTGTGCGGTTAGCGAGGTCCCCCAGGTTGGTGGATCTGGGGGTGGCGGAGGGTCACGGCTCAGTGCACCCATCTGCTGCAGCTGGCCACAAGGACGGAGCGAGAGAGAGAGGGAGAGATGATCAGGCTATTAGCGGTGCATGCTGCCCGAGGTGGCTGGTTGAACACAACAGCTGGTGTCACAAACTGAACCAGTCTAGCAGATATAATTGAATCTTCTCCTTCCCCCATCTTCCTTTCCTACATTTACCTCACACACCCTGCGCTTTTTCAACTTTTTCAACTTTTTTCTAAATGTAATTCTCACTGCGTTATCTCCAGGCTTCCATTTTTGGTCTGTCTGTCTTTTCTCAAATTCTTTTTCACTAGTATCATCACTAGCAGGTAAAAGGTGTTGATGGGTGTTGTTGACCCTAACAGACGCATAAAACAGTTATTAAAACAGAAAACACAAGAATGTCCTTTACAGGGAACATAAGCCTCCACTTCAAAATACAGGTGTAAACTCTCACATGTGTCTGCTAAATATAAAATTACTGTACATCTAGCAGCTGATTAACTTTGCTTAGCTTCGCAGGATTTGATGCAGGGGAAAACAACTTGTCTTTTTAAAACATTAGAAAGTGATTTCTTTTCAAAACAGAGGAGAATAGAGCATACTCACACAGCAGCCATTTTCCTCTGGCGTCACACTCGGGTCGTGGAGCTCAAATGTCATATTGTTGTTGTTTTTCAGGCCAAGGAGACGGCCATGTTGGTGTTGGTGTTGGTGAAGTGGGTTGAGACAATGTAGTTCATTTAGTAGTTTAACAGAAAACCACATGATACTTTGCTACCTTTGCGACAAACAGCAACTTTATTAGCTTAAAAAATTTTAATTCTAAGACATCAAATGTGTAAATAATGGCACAGCTCAAATGGGATCAAAAATGGATGAATTTGTCTCTCTCCAATGAATATTGTACACATTTTTTGTGTTATAAGCTCCCATGAGATCCACATTATCATTAAATTATCATTTCAACACTTCCTGATTGTTCAACAACTGAAAAGACAATTGATAATGAAAATCTTGCTGGGCACTGGGCCGTATTTCAAGGTGCAACAACTGATTTGATAACCCAGTAGCTTCCGTTAAACAACAGCTAATGTTAATATTCAATATTCAACCTAACCCTCTCACTAATGTTGCTGTTTGATTGTGTTACATATTAAAACAGAAAAGTCTTAAATTAATTCTAAAATATCAACACACGTCTTAGACACATATTTAAGCCTCGAAGTGAATAGCACTGGATGTGATCAAACAGTAGTGTTCGCCAGAAAGTGGTTGAATGCTAACATTAGTACTTTACTTTGAAATATAGCTGAATGTCCCTCCAGATTTTCATTCTACGTCATTCCCATCGTCCTCTTTCCTGTTGCTGATCAATCATGAAGCTGTGAAAGGATAGACAGTTGCCAGATTTTGCCCCATTTATATAACTTGCAAAGTGGAACACAGCAGCATGTGTGATGTCAGAGGAAAATGACCGCTGTGTTCTATTTATTGTATCATCTCCACTTCTCTCTTTAACCATTGCCTTCTTCCTCCATGTCTGTCTCTCTCTCTTCTCCAGGGTTGGCTGTGTGAGCTGCTTCGGTGGAAGGAGAACCCCAGCCCAGAGAACCGCACACTGTGGGAGAACCTGTGCACCATTCGAAGGTTTCTGACCCTACCACAGGCCGACAGAGACATGGCGTACGAGGAGGAGTCCAGGCACCATCACAGTGAGAGGCTTCACACCGTCCTCCACCTGCCACAGGACACACAGGTAAGAACCAGATAGGAGAGTTTACAGCTGGTTTCAACATCATCTCATATCTCCATGTCCAGATGGACGCAGACATTAGACAGAGAAAGGCTGGCTGTGTACACACTTTGTGCTAAGATTAGCTAACCATCTGTTTTCTGTAGCCTTGTACTGAACAGGCTGACATGAGAGTGGTATCAATCTTCTCATCTAAATCTCCCCAGAGAGTCAATAATTGTATTTCCCAAAATCTCAAAGTATTCCTTCAAACAAATCTGCTTTTTTTTCTACCACACAGATAGATGTTAGGTCAGGTTTAAATATCTTCAACAACAGGACCTTTATGATAAGATCACTACTCGACACCCAAACACAATCATACATAGTTATGTCCATCCTGAAAGGTTGTCACCAATGATGGATATTATTGAATATAGAAAATATTAAACCGTGTGTCATAGGTGACCAAATTTGAAACTGTATTTCTCCACCTGTATAGACCGCACCTGTCGTAATTCATTCCTTATTATATTCGTTCAGTATAACTATGTAGTGCAGTGTTTGATCTAGTTGTGTGTGCTCGTGTGTTTGTGTGTCTGTGCGTGCCCCAGTGGAATGGAAGAGTAAACAGTGTTGCTGGGTGGTGTGGCACTGGAGGAAATGCCCCATTAGTTTTTGAGGAGGGAGGTAGAGGCTGAGGGAGGGCTGAGGGAGATCGATGCAGGAAACACACTGACGTGTTGGCCTCTGTCATTACTGTAACCCTCCCACTCTGACACAAACACTCAACCTTGTCTATTAGCCTCTCTGTCTCTGTGTGTCTTTTATCAGTCATGACACTGTACACTATGAGTAGAAGAAACCAAAGAAATATGAATATTAAGAAACACTGTCACACTTGGAGCCACTGAGGCTTTCGAGATCATCTACTGAACACCGGGTAGGCAGTTTGATTTGGGATAATCGATTTGGATAGTGTAGCCATTTAACATCTATCACTCTACGTATACACAAATGTTGTTTTGTTGAACAGGGATCAAATGAAATTAAAATAAATGTTATGTTTAGTATTTAACTGGTCACTTATAACACTCTGCCTAAGCCTGTAGTACTTTACTGATTTGCCCATAAGCAATGTTAGCCTAATTTTCCCTCACAATTTAACGCAAGTGTACGAATTTACAATGTAATATTTAAAGTCTAGCCACAGACAGAAAATCAACAGTCAACGTAGACTGCAAACTCCCGATTATCGTCTGCAGAATCATAATGCATCCTATAATCAAGATATGTCCACACCTTCAGTCTGTTCAGGGTTTCATTGCAATCTGCTCAAAGTTCAACACCTCTGCAGCAGATTAAGTTTTTCTGAGCCCTTCAAGGAGTTCTTGTCCATGTTGACTTAAAAGTTGAGAGTCAAAGTTGTTTTATTCTGTGGTTGACACCAACGATCTCACATGGAGTTCTGTTTAATTGCTGTTCTGCAGCTTTCAAACATCAGCAGATGAACTCTTATGTTAACATGGAGGAGAAGCCCTTAAACAGCTAGAAAAAATGAAGAAATGTATAATTCCATGACTCCTGGTAATCTCTATCTGCCGATGAATCTGTATGATACAATAGGAGGCTCAAGAATCAAAACTCAACTGATCTTGAGGGGAAATTGTCAATCTCATAATCGCAGTGTCATTTTTTGAAGTAACCTAATAAATCACTGATACCAGCCAAGAAATAGTCCAGCACATAACCTTTTTTGACACTTGATTAATTCAGATTAAACAACAAGATATAACGTGTTAATTAGGAAGCTTTCGAGGTGCTGTTAAGTGGAATTTTGAGACAGAGCCAGGCTGCTGTTTTCCCACATTGTCAATGTTTATTGCAAGTTGGGCTAACCGTTTGCTCCAGCTTTATATTGAACTGACAGATTTGCAACAGGTATTAATCTGTGAATGGACGTGTTTCCCCCAAATGTTGCACTATTCCTTTAAATCCCATGTGATGGAATCCAAGCGGAAAATTTGTTGTTGTTCTACTAACTGACCGTGCTGTGAAAAGTTGAAGATCAAGGTGAGCCAAACGGACTGAATTCACTGCGGGCTCAGACACATTTCAGCAGGACAGGCCTTTGCACAGGTCCTCTGAATGGGAGATCATCTGTAGAACCACCAGCCCACCCTTTCCCCACGCAAAGCTATTATATACCACATATAGTGTATACCATATGCTATAAATCAAAGACAGACAAATGCTCAAACTTCCCATTTAGCATCCCGACATAAATCCTATGGGTTATTTTGTGGCACCACCCACCTCATCCTATTCAGAGCTCTGTATTAAAGGCTGATGGGAAGACGGGCAGGAAGCTGTGGTGGCACCATTAACACATTCCTCTGCTCCTCTCACACTCTCAGCAAATACTAAATATAAAGTTAACCCTCATAACGGCAATTCTGTAACCTCTCCACCACTATCACCACCAACCCCCACCCACCTCGAGAGACAGAGATGAACCGTGGTGAAAAACTGGTGATTTATTAATGGAAAATGAGGTGTGTGTGTGTGTGTGTGTGTGTGTGTGTGTGTGTGTGTGTGTGTAAATGTGTGTGTGTGTGTGTGTGTGTGTGTGTGTGTGTGTGTGTGTGTGTGTGTGTGTGTGTGTGTGTGTAAATATGTGTGTGTGTGTGTGTTTGGTGTTGTTGTCTTCAGACCCCCTCTGTCCCACATGAAGCCTCTACCAACCTCAGGCTCCAGCCAGCCTGCCACCACAGACCACACATGTGTCCCATCTGCCACACATGCAAATACACACAATCTCACACTGATAGATGGTAATGTGAGCACTCCTTTGTGTTGTGGACAATAAGAGGGTCTCTGAAACGGTAACAACCAACCACACAACACACATGAAAAATGAATGCAGTACTGAGGCACAGCTGTACAGTTGATCCACACATCACTGATGTGCGTGTGTGTGTTTGAGCCGGACTGCATGTTTGGTAGCGTGAGCCATGTCTGCATGTTGGGGCTCTGGGAGATCTCTGACTGTGTCACAGTGTGTCTATTAGGTCTGCAGGTGTGTGTGTGTGTGTGTGTGTGTGTGTGTGTGTGTGTGTGTGTGTGTGTGTGTGTGTGTGTGTGTGTGTGTGTGTGTGTGCATGTCAGTAACGTCAGCAGCATCACATTTCTTCATGAGTGACACGGTCCTGGTGCTCGCTCTGCAGCTCTCATTCATACGGCTTTAGCAGTTAAGTGCGTCCCACAGCTAATTTGGCAGAGTCTGCCCTTATAAATTATTTCTTTATTGTTTTTGCTAAATTGATTTCTGCTGCAAGTCAGGGGTGTTTGTGTGTGTCTGTGTGTGTGTGTGTGTGTGTGTGTGTGTGTGTGTGTGTGTGTGTGTGTGTGTATGACCGCTCACCGTGGCTGAGACCCCAGGAGTGATGGACTAGAACAAGAAGCAACAAACACTGCGCCCTTCCTCCTCTCTCTTTACAGTATGCCTCACTTTAATCCAAAGGTGCTTTACTGGCATCATATAAAAATGTGCTTATTGCCAAAGCAACAGCAAATCCTGTCAAGACTGTGAAAACCAAGAGGTGCCTGGTAAATGCCCATGTCAGTCACACTCCACACCCCGACTTTGTAATCCAGACTTTCTGTTAAAAATGTGAAATCTGCAGACCCCGGCCAAGAAAACCCTGATGACATCATCAGGTATTATTTTCCCAGAGTTTGGAAAGTTCCCACCAATGCCATTACACAACTGTTTTCACCAGTGGAGTTGCGGTTCTCCTGAAGAACAGTGTTGTAAACTTCAGTAGAGTACTGGTTTAAGTGAAAGTCGTCCATATGAATAGTACATGAGGAAAGGTCTTAAAGTCCAAAATACCAAGGTATTGCAAGTACAAATAAAAGTAACTTATACGTTCATTCACATGTATGTACTGCATACTTTTTCAAGCAATTATCAGACCCTGAAAAAACATTGAATTGATCGTACTAACAGGTTCTGTGTGTGTGTCCAAAGCCTGATATCATCCCTCTGTCACATAGACCTTTTCCCTGGATGACATGTTCCTTCATTACCATGAGCATGGGCACTGCAGGTCAATTCCTCATAGTTTAAATACTAGAACAACCAGTGTGTTTAAATCCACAGAGTAAAATGATCACAAATAAATTTGATCTTTAGTAACATTTGCTAAACCTTTTTACAAACTGATATTTAACTGTTGTACGCAGTCGGGTTTGGTCTTTTTTAAAGGACATTCTGCATGAATTCTCCTTTGTTCTTTAAGTCCTTCGTCTCTTGTGACAAAATGAGCTGCTGTTGCGGGGTTTGTTGACAAAAGACTGTCAAAGTTTCAGAAACTTGTTCCTCATTTACTCACTTTAGAGGAGGTCGCTGCCTCTCTCGCACTGTTTCTCTCTCCAGTCCTCAGTGCATCCCGGTGGCCTCTTATTCATTCTTGCAGGGTGGAGTTTGGGCTTTTTGGTAAACCACAATTAAGTTAATTGTTTAATTGCTGATAAATGGAATGAATACCACACACAGTTTCAACGAAAAAAATATGCAACACACAAGCTTGTGCATGAGCCCACACAAAAAACCACTCACTCACACACACACACGCACACATTTAGCTGCACTCTCAGCTGGCCTCAGTAACATTATGTGTATGCAGTTTTTCATCAAAGAAACATTATTTTACAAAAAAGGAAATGTGCAGTGACTCATCTTCTCCCATCGACTGGATTCAGTCCTCAAGAATCGCAGCACATTCACACTTTGAATATCAGAGTAAGAGAAAGAAACAGACAGACAGACAGACAGACAGACAGACAGATGGAGAGGGAAAGAAAATTTAAAAAAACACACTGATTAACAAGAAAGGTGAAGTCATGCACAAAACTAACAGAAAAGTGATTTTTCCTTCATTACATATTTATCTCTGTGTTAATGGTGTCTCTGGTGGTCACACTCTCCCCCAAACCCCACCAAAACACACACACACACACACACACACACACAGAGAGAGAGAGTGAGTTAGGGGCCCTGGAGGACCAGAGCTCATTAAGGAGAAGATGAATATTTCATGTTCTATAATTCTTTCATAGTTCTGCGCCGTAATTTGCCTTGATTTACGTTTAAAAGAAAACTTTTTCATTTTACTGCAGTGCACTCACAGCACTGCCAGGAGAGAGAGACAGAGACAGAGACAGAGAGAGAGAGAGAGAGAGAGAGAGAGAGAGAGAGAGACAGAGAGAGAGAGAGAGACAGAGAGAGAGAGAGACAGAGAGAGTAAAGGAAAAGGGGAAAAGAAGAGAGGTTTTTCAGGAGTATTGAATCATGCCATGAGAAGAGCTGGTCTGGCTGTGGGGCTCCAGTGCTTGTGGTTTTGGGAGAGCAGGGCTGTATTGTGTTGCTCTGAAGTGACATGTGGTCTCTTCCAAAGTGTAATGGTCAGAGATGGGAGAAAGGCTGGGAGGGAGGGATACTGTAAGCTTCAATTTGCATTAGCTAAATTGTTCAGAAAATAAATTACACGAATGACGATGTTTTTGTCACTGGACTCCTCTTACTCCAGAGGGAAAAAATGAGCCGCCCAGAAAAGATGCATTAGTCACTTAATACTACAGCCTTATTAGGCTACATTCAAAATCTGACTACATTTAAAAAAGCATTATTAGCTAAATATACGTACCAGTTTAGGTAAGCCATTTTCCATAATGTGTTGCTGTATTTCTATTTTAGATGTATTCATTTTCAATCCGCATTTTACTGATGGTTGAAGTAGCGCTAATTTTAAAGGGCAACTCCCATTTTACTCATTTAAGTGTGTATCCAGGTCTTGGGGAATACTGCTGCATATCTGAGAAAAGTAGTATAAAGCCTTTTTTGCATTCAGTGAAGTGAACTAAGTCACTCAGTGACTTAGTTGGATTGTGGGTGGGTTCATCTCATATTGCACTCCTATAAGACTATTGGACTTGTTCTGGACAGTTAAAAAACCAATGATAAAAATCAATACAGCGTAACCAAAGATATCTCCTGTTTATTATTATTATTAATATATTATTATTAGTAGTAGTATTTATTTCCAAAACCTTGTGCCTACATCACCCACAATAGACATCACTGGAGGCAATTCATTGGATTACATCCAGCTTCCTCTGAAGCCACACAAGGTTTTATTCTGCTTTTTTCACATATGCAGCAGGACTCCACAACACTGTGTTGGATGTTGAATATTGATAATATGCGCCATTTAGTATAAACTTATAGGTTTTGCATGTTAAATCATCAACTTCAGAGTAACTGTAAGTGTCAAATAAATGTAGTGGAGAATATTTGAGTGAAACTGTACTTTTTTTTAGAAAATTTAAGTATTCAAGTAAAATAGAAGAACCAACCCGTCTATAGTATAGTATAGTATAGTATAGGATAGGATAAAATTGTATAGTATAGTATTGTCTGTAGTATGTAAATTTTCTTTCAGCGACGACCATGATGTTTCTCTAACTTTAAACAAGTTGTTTCTATTCATAAACCTAACCAAGTCTAAAGGTGGCAGGCCATATGCACTGTGGAGGGGGACTGTAAAACAATATTGTTGTACTGATGGGTACACAGGATGAGAAAGTAGCCATATGGTATTTGTTGATGACAAGTGACTTTTTGTCATTTGGTTTGGAGTGTTGGCAGTGACATGCAGTGATGTGGCAACATTTCTAGATAATTGCCCCAGTAGGTCTACTCTGCCTGACATGACTCACTGTTTTTTTCATTTTTTAATCATATTTACCGAAAGTAGCAGATCACTTTAATGACTATCACCTGGATTCTATGCAGCCTCACACAATAGTCAACAACAGTCTCTGCAAGACGACACTGATTACCACAAGTCATTTTGTAATGTCGACTGTTCAGAATTGTCTTCCAGTCAGAGTAGAAAGTAGAAAGACTTAATTGCTAATTATGTACCAGTTTTGAGATTTCTGCACCATTATTACCAGTTTATTACAGCTAAAGGCAGTGCAGACTTTTGAAATTTTACATTTTTTATTCACCTTGTTTCTTAATAAAATGAAAAATGATAAATCTCATCTTAAATAATGCCTGTTTTGGAGAAATACCCAACAGGCAATATGTTTGACGATGGTAGGGACAGCAGGGAGCAGGAAGAATGGGATGGAGGGAGGTAGAGGTGGAGGACATAGTGAGGTGGGGGTTGGGGCTCCTGGCATCCACCAGTTCAGGGCTGATTTGGATGTGGAGTCATGTTGGCTTGGCAGAGGCCCACTTCATTAGTGTCCCGATGCATTAGAACTGAGGGGAGAGGGAGGAGGAGGAGAGAGGAGGATAGTAGAAAAGAAAGGAAAGACACTAAAGGGAGAAAAACCTGAGGTATGCAAGTAGAGTGTGAACACAGGAGAGAAAGGATAACCTGTTGAGGGAAAAGAGAGACAAGGAGTCTTTGGAGATAAAGTCTGCCGGAGCCAACCGGCCTGTGTGTTTGGCTCTGCTCTCTGACATCATCATTAGTGCATGAGGGAGACCAGGCCCTGCCATTGGTGCATGGATGTGTGTGTGGCGATTGATCCAGGAGTCCTTGCTGTCAGCCCAAATAAGCATAGAAATGATGAAGGTATGTGAATGGGGTGGTGGGGGTGAAGGGGTAGGCTTTGCAATCCCCTCCATGATTTACCCTCAATTTAGTTATTAAGTGTCTCAGTATGTTTGCATGGGGGATGTTTGTGGCTGTGTGGTCCTCATTAGGGCAGGGGTGGATATCTTTTTTCTGGCCTGTGTTTCTCACTGTCTTTGCTGGTGGTTTTCCAGCATTCTTACAGTCTTTTTCTCAATATCTAAAAGCATCTCTGTGTGTAAAAGAAACAGAGGACTGGAGCAGGGAGAGAAGAAATGACAAAAAAAGGAAAAACCCTCTGAATTCCTGTAAATTGGTCATTCCCCCCCTGAAATAAAGCCCCTGTGAGTGAAATCTGAGCAATTTCATGGTCTGGCCTGCCCTCAATATTATTTAAGTAATACCCTGTTATTATTGAAGAGAGGGAGAGAAAAGCGAATGACTATTATCTTTATGTGGGTCCTTTAATTTTAATGCGCCACAGATTTATAGCTGGGCATTCCAGTGGGGAGGCCCCTCCCTGCTCTTAAAGCAAGCGGGCGGGACACGACCGCAACGTACTCACAACAGCCACTACCTTCTGACAAACAACCAAAGTCCCCACTTTCCCTCCCAACACTTCTGTTGAATAGCCCTCAGCTGGTCCTGACTCCCAGCGGGTCTGTCTGTGAGTGCTCCACCCTTCAGAATAACAAACATATTTCTACACCTAACCTCATTGTCTCTATTTATAATTTCTATTTATCTCTATTCATTCACCTTCCTAGCCATTCTGACATGTACTTTTTAAAATCCTGTGTATAAATCAGGCTGTCAGGCTAATCAGAGTTAATATTGAAAGTTCATCCTTTTCTAGTGTAAATGTGAACTTAGATGAAATTATTTGCCAGCAGCGGTGAGAGTAAACCTTTTTTGCCCTGAGCCAGTACATTTTCTAGTAAAACAATGAAGCTCAACTAACAACCATTTAAAAGAAAATTATAATTTAATCAATGTCCTTTTGATGCCTTCTGTAAATTAGCTAAAGATAAAGAAGGGACAACTATTCTTGATAAAACAATTTAAATTTGCATAAAAACGATTTATATATTTGAATGTTTTGTTTTCTACAATAAATAAAACATGAATCAGCAGTTTGAAACCTGTAAATTGCTATTTGAAAAACAGAAAACATGATTAGAATAGTAATTAGAATTTGTTGAATGTATTTAAGGTATTGGTTGAACAAAACATATTATTAGATACACTGGAGCTCTGAATTCAGCCGCATCAAATTACTACATGTTTGACCAAACAAAAATGACTGGTGGCGTTCTGCAAGGATCCATTCTTGAGCCTCCTCTGTTTAAAACTGACATGTTTCCAGTACCACAATTGTTTCTCCCAGCAGTGCAGACAGTTCTCAAATGTGCATTGCTATCAGGTGACAACAGCCCTGTAGACTTGCCAAGTGAACACATTGAACAAATCACATTTGATATGCCTAAATGTTGTACAATCGCAGCAACAGAAAACTAGAGTGATTGTTTTGGTGGTTTAGTAGTTTTCAGTCTTTTTCATTGGCAGATCTGCACTAGATGCCATGGTGTCATGGGATTGATTTTGACATTGTATCACTTAAACCAAATACTTGGATTGTATATTAATTGTAAAGGTAAATACATATGTTTCAGTGCATTTTTATGCCTTATGTGCTTTTCACATGTAGTGCGCACATCATTTTCCTTGTTTGTGTGCACCCTAACCTCTGAAACTAGACATAAACTTGTGCAAAAGTGTTATTTTAATCGATTTATAGATTTATGTAAGTAATTTCATTTATTCTTCTCGGTATTTTTGCATTTTTCTCTTTCTTCCACTATCAGAATTGAACCACAGCAGTTATTACTCACCAATGATTACATTGCTTTGTCCTCGGCATCTTGAATGGCTGGTTAAATAGTGATGAGGTGTCATAAGTTTGTAAATAAGAGACTTCCTGGCAGACAGGTGGTTTGCATTTTACTAGAGCTAATCTTACACACATTAGGTCAAAGGTATACTGGACACAAAACACTTTGAATGCCAGCCTTGGAGCAGGTTAATAGACCGTGAAGCTCTGTGAGCTGTGAAACACTTGTTCTCACCCTCTGTTCACCCTGCAGCCCTCGCTACTGTGTGCTGGAGGGGGGAAAGGATACTGGTTGATTTTTAAGATTTGTTGCATCATGCAGGGTTACTGCCAGGATATAGGATGAAATATTTTATTTTTGAAGAAAGATAAAGAAGGGAGTATACACTGCATCCAACCGTTGACATCCCACTGGATTTAGGTCATAGGTATTTGTCACAAAATGAACTAGGTGACATGGCTGTCATTCATTTCATGATGTGACTTTAAATGAATTCTTGCTGCAGTATTGATCAGGGGTCACTGTGCCCCATTAATCAGCTCTTTTGTCTTTCTCGGCAGGCACTTCACAGGCCACCGCCAGCCCCAATGAAGGAGCACCGCCTGTCTCCGATGCGAGAAGAACAGTTATCTGCCCCGTTGAATGAGGAGGGGTCACAGAACATGGGAACAGGAGCTGCAGGTGGATGTCCACCTGGCACTGTTGGCAGTGGGAGCAACAAGAAGCCCAGATCACGCACTAAGGTATCAAATATTATTCCGCTTTAGCTGTTCAGGATCATCATCTGGACTGATAGACTGATTATTATACATTTCGGCACATGACTCTGTTGTTTTTTACATCGCATTCTCTATCAATGTATCCATCCTGAATCCTGGCTTTGTGTTTTCTAGATTTCCCTGGAGGCCTTGGGTATCCTGCAGAGCTTCATCCAGGATGTTGGACTGTACCCAGACCAGGAGGCCATCCACACCTTGTCAGCACAGCTCGACCTGCCCAAACACACGATCATAAAGTTCTTCCAGAACCAGCGCTACCACGTCAAGCACCACGGCCGCCTCAAGGAGCTGAGTGAGGGGGCTGCCGCCAGCGGAGGTGTGGACGTCAGTGAATACAGAGAGGAGGAGTTGCTTTCAGGCTCAGAGGACCCAGAGTCAAGTGAGGACGGAGCTGAGGAGATCTTCCAGTCCACAGAGGGGAGTGGTGGGAGCACAGGGGGGCTGAACCAGCCTCCGGCCTCCTCCAGCTCCAACTCAAGCCAGTCGTCTTCAGGGACCAACGTCATTCAGGAGGAAGGCAAGGACAAGGGGCATGGCCGACCCGGTGGCCCACTGGCCCCCGGGAGCTCTTCATCCAGTCCCAGAGAGCAGGCTGACTACCAGAGGTAGAGACTGACACAGAGAGGAGAGAACAGAGGGAGAGAAAACGAGACAAAGAAAAGGTCTATAATAATTAAGTGAGAAACTGGTCATGAGCTGAAACTGTGTGAGAGGTGACCATCTTTGTAGGCACAGATTAACCAAGAAACCATTAGGCTGAAATACTGACCATCAATAAAACGACAAGACAGACTCTTGATAGTGACTCAGACAGACATATGTGAAAGTAGGTGCAATTATCCTGCTCATGCCTCCAACCTACGAACACAAAACAAAATCTCCACAAAATGATCGCAAAACGGTCTCCTAAACAGCCAATTACATGAAAAGACACATCGAGGAGGCAGGATTCTATCAAGGTTGGCCATAAATTGTTCCCTTTCCTCCTAAAGTCTGAGCACAGTCACACAAGACCTACTCTCTACAGGCTGGGTTGAATTTGCCCACCTCGTGACATTTATAGACTGGATCCTGGGGCTTTACAAGACCTCTACATTCCTATAAATCCTCAGGACACACTGATGTTGCTAATGCTGTTGCCTGCCTGAGAACATGGACAGATGGCACTCGCTGTTCATTGGCAAACTTCATTTCATCGCGGATAAAGGAAAATGACCACTCCACATCCTGCCCTCGTCTCACCGTCACACTCTAGAATTGCTACCAATCCTATCTAGCACTTACTGTTCACAAAGACACTGACATTTTGTGGATGTGATGTACTCTTGCCTTCTTCCTTGTGTCTCTCCTCTCAAGGCTCACATATGCTGTGAGGTTAAAAAATGACTCAAAAGAGGAGCAGTGGACATTCTGGCAGGAGGACAGCGTGTCGACATCAAGAGGATGTGGCATGGAGGGACAGTCGGGCCTGCGCACCCACGGCTCTGAACCCTTTCTGGCACCGCCCCCGTATGTGTGGCGAGAAAAATGTCAAGAAAGGAAGGACAGAGCGGAGATTCAGCAACCAAACAATCAGTCACTTTATGTGCGGTAGTCCACCCCTTCCACTCTTCCTCTCCTCTCTCCATCTCACTCTCTCCCCCTTTTCCTTTCTCTAATTGGTGCCCACAGTCTTGTGTTTCACCACACCTACCCGCACTTAAACTTCACCAACCCTATTTATTGCTATCTTTATCCATGATTATTATTATCATTATTGTTATTATTGTTGTTATTATGGTTAGAATTGCTGTCATCACGTGCTATTTTTAGTTTTTATTTCCATGGTTTTAAATATTGGTTTTCAAAACTGGGCGGTTGTTTGGGTAAGAGACATTAAGAGTGCTCGGCCCTAAAAAAGAGGGAGAAAAGGAGGGGAGAGTGAAAGGAAACAAAAAGAAGCAGTTACTGAGTGTTATTGGGTAAAAAAAAAAAAAAAAAGGGTTCTGTCATGTTGTATTATGCCAATTTTTTATGTCTGTTTCCCAAAAATAGTAGATAAGACTTGTTGAAAAGATGAACAGTTAACTAAGAAGCTGTGCTATTTTGCTGCAGTTGATGACAATCTACTTTTTTGAGCCATTAAAGAAATGTGGCAGGTCTGACTCATCACTTTTGATGTCTGTAAATACCCGAGACGGGATAAATTGCTATTAATGAACTTTTATTTCTTATTTTGCTGAGTGACTTTAAATGTTTGAGCCAGTTTGGAGCACCAGAAGAGTGCTGTTTTTATTTGTTTTTTCATCTTTGGACAACTCAGTGAAATCTATTCATTTCATTGTGCCAGGACAACTCAATCACAAGAGTATTTAAAAATAATTCCGACTGTTTTATTTGTTTGTTTGTTTGATGTCTGGTGCACTTGTGTACAAGTATACAGTATGTTCAAAACTATATCTGAGAATGGATAGTGTCATGTTTGACTATCCTGATTGGCTGCTACACTCAAACAGATGAATTGCCTTTTAATTATTACATCAACGCCAATCACTCCACATGATAATATTGTACTTTTCTTTATGACAGGAATCAGGGTTAGACTCAAATGCAGTTCCAATGAAATGTTAGTTCATCCAGTGTTGAAGTGAATTAAAATTTGTGAATTCAAAATCGTCTGTTTGTCATTTCAGCAACATTATTACACTTTTTATGGCTTCTCACATGTGCACTTACATACAGACGCACATATCTGGGCCAAGCCTTTCCCGAGCACATTAATTAAAAGTCTGTGTAAAGCCACAGTGGCTTGGGTTTCTAATAAGTGTGTGGGAAGTGACAGTAATACACTCAGAAGAGTGTCTCTCTCTCTCTCTCTCCTATCCCACAAGATTGAGCATCTGGAAGCTGCAAAGTTCTACCTTACCCAGCAGACATCCAAAGTCAATGAGCCTGTCCGGAGAGTGTCCCACTGTCGTCTTCTTCTCATTGTTTCTAACAACAGTATACAAAAATGTACATGGCCCTGATGAGCAGTGGATTTCGTATGTAAACAGACTTTAGATAGATGTCTAAGCTTCTGACTTATTCTGGTGCATCTTGGGCAAGGTTAGAGTCTTTTTTTAACTTAGGAATAGGGTGGGTGATATTTATGTTATTTTTTATTGTCTGTGGCAAAAAATGGGTTGGTAATATGCAGTTTGAATTTTTGAAAAGGCCTTGTGGATTGATTTAAAATAAACTATACTGTGTATGTTTATCTTAATGAAGAAACATGTCACCCAGTGCAGTGGTGTGGCTGAACAATCTCTATATACTTGTTAATAGGATCATTTTATTGTTACTTTTGGTCTTTTTAGTGGGTTGGCTGACAACAAGAAATATATAGCTATCACCAGACTCAGCTAAAAAAAACCGCTAACCTAAAAAACAGTTCAAACAAACAGTTTCTGTGCTGAGTTCAGAATTTCAAAGAAGAAAATCCAAAATGTCCCTCAAGTGCTGACAACTAGCCATCGGTATATTATATCTAATTCTTCTGGGTTAACACTTGCTAACTAGAGAGAACTACTGTACACAGAGCCTACCTCTAACATAATGTATTTGTGAAACCTGCCCCACAGAGTGGTGTTCTCATTCCCGGGTTGTCAAATATCTATTGTCATAGCATCTGTAGCCTACAGCATCTGTATGAGATGCACCGTGACCATGACAGATGCTCAGAGCAGGTCAGGTGGTGCAGTATAGAGAATAAGTGGGAGTGAGAAAGTCTGCATGGGGTGGAAGTAGGGGTGAATGATTGAGCCAAATACAAGGACTTTAACTCAGGGGGCAACTGTTTCAGTCACATGCGTCAGTCAGCTTTGACTTATTTTAACATGCATACGTAGGTTCACTTAGAAAACAAACTTAAGATCATTTTTTTCAACCCAAACCATGATCTTTCCTAAATCTAATCCAGTAGGTCTTTTTTTCAAGTAGTTTTGTTGACTAAACCTAACGAAACTGCAGCCATTCTACAACGTTAACCACATGATAGAAAGGCTTTCTGGCAGGCTCATACACATGATAAAGGGCACCTAATGTGTCAGGATGAGACACTGAGGGGCAAAATGTCAGTATCTGATGACCTGAGAAGAGAATGGGTTGGTGGTTCTAAAAATATAAACCTCAACTATCTCTTAAGACTAATATGCTGTTTACTCTTAGTCAATAATAAGTCTTTTTTAAATGTACAAACATGGCCAACCAAAATCTGATATAGCAGCAGTCTTGAACTGCAGTATGTCACATCCTGTCACTCACTCCCCTACAATCTTTCTCAGTTGTTGTTGGGGGCAGTCTGTCAGTGCAGCGCCAATGCAGAGGGCTCGGGCAAAGCAATGCAGGGTCGTCCCACAAAAAAAGAGCACGCGATCAACATAACAACATATCAACATTAATTTGTAAAATGAGCACGTATTTCTGCTGACTACTGACTTTGCATTCATCACCACAAAAGATAAAATAGTTGCTGCTGCGATAACTTTACAGAGTTATCCACAGCTTCCAGATTATTTACCGCCATCTGAATCAAGATGGGCCGTGTCCCAGACCCATGAACCAGCAGCCCTTCAATCATGGACTATGTGGCATCCCTAAAATCCAGGGATGAGTGAATGAGTACCCCAGGACTATCAGCGACACACACACATGCTATACACACACACACACACACACACACACACGCGCGCGCGCGCACACACACACACACACACGATGCTTGACCCAACCCCTAGTGGCAGGTTAAACACTTAGATTGTTCTGCCCTGCCACACCTCATCAGAGTTGAAACTATTTAGAGAGGCAATTGAAGTAAGTGTGCACGCTCGCTGCTGGACTCCTTCAGTAAACAATAGTGCCTAAGTGTTGGTGATGAGCTGGAGGGTCGAGGTCTTCCTGCAGAAGCGTTTTCCACTCAGCTTGTCTTCTCTGACTGACTGAAGACAATCAGCTCAAGCTGTGACTCTGCCGCAGTGGGATAATTATACCTGCTCTCTCCATGCCTTTTTTCAAAATAGCTTGACTGCCTCTATCCCTGCTTTATACTTTTGGAGGCTAACAGGGCTGCGCTAACCACGCCACAAGAATTAAAGAAAAAATGAGAGGAATTTGGTGGTGCTCCTTGAAGTGGAGCAGCTGTTCAAGTTCTCTTTAGCATTCATTTCATTGGTACAAATTGATATTTTCATTATCCAGCAAATACAAACCCGTCATGTATTTCTTCTTTTCAACATGAATCATACGTCTCTCAGAGTTTATGTTTATCTGTCCAAGTTAGCCTTGGAATGACTCGTTTCATGATGTTCAAAGGCTTCCAGACTCTTTCAGAGCGCCTTGTCTTTTGAACAATGTTGTGCACTGTGTATAAACTTAAAGATGGCTTGGCCTGAGGGAGGGAGGGGGCAGGCTGGGCCGAGTCAACTACGTGGCCACAGGAACCAAATATTGCTTCATTTGTACATGTATGCAATCAAAGAAAACCAGAAATGGAAAAAAATACTACCCAAGAGGCTGGTTTGGGTGGAATTTACTGGAAATTGTGGATGACAATGCAGCTTCCTGTGTTTACACAGTAAAGAAATAGACTTTTAAAAGCACTATTACCAAAGACGGTATTATAAATGTTCCAGGAAATAAAGAAATAAACTTTGACAAGGCATCGCCTGTTCAGTCAGTATGCTGAGTTGTCATTTAAAAGGCTCAGACTAATCATCCTCAAACTAAGTAAACAAGAATATTATGCAAGATAACGCAAACAACTAGTCAAAACCCACTCTCAGTGGCAACAATACTCAAACCCGTCAATTCTTCTTTGAGCAAACTGGACACAAAAATAGTTTTACTAAGAAAGGCTCTGTGGATGTCTCTGGAAGTTAAGGAAATAACTTCATTCAGCTGAAGCCTGTCCTCCTCAAAACTGATAAACACTGAGAAGCACATTTTCCATCTAATGGTCCAAACCCATTGGTCTACAATCCACCGTCAAAAAGTATACAAAATAGGGATTTTATAGGAACAACAACTTTATCTAAATGGAACTGCTATTCTCACCTGCAAAAGAAGTTCTTTCCTCACAGTGATGACATCTGTTCCAGTAATTATGTCTGTGGGCTGCGTCTTTTTCTCTGGACTCCCTCTCATGACGGTCACTGATATGTACTTTGCATCTATAAACGTGTTTGTGAGAGAGGTGTCCAATACAAGTGTAAAAATAATCTTTATCAACAGATTTTTAAAGTCATCTGTCTCTTTTGAAACACCACTGTCCCTGCTTGAATCTGGCACTGTTTATCACTGGTGACTGAGAGCACTGTTTCAGCTCAGCTCTCATTCACAGTGTGGTATTTCCTTGATATGAGCTTATTTTCATGCTGTGATGAGTCTGTCATAAATATGGGGTCCTAATAAACCTTATGTACAGTGCTTAATATAGCCTACTTTGGAACTGACATAAATATTGCGTTGGGGATAATGTGCTCCAAAAGTAACACTACAGTAAAATCAGAAACATTAGAAGAAAGGACACAAACCACTTAGAGCACTTTGATTAGGAAAGTCTGTAACACCGGAGATGTTGGTTGTATGACACATCACAAAGTCAGTTGTGTGCTGTATCACAGCTGAACCGGGGGAAATACAGCAGCCAATTTTGTTGGCTTCAGCGCAAAATAGACATTTACGTCAACGATGTTTCAACGGACTTCATGCAGCTGCAAACGGACACCTTATAAATATAAGACCAGAGAATATCACGCTAATGCACCAAGAAAGGTGAGGTTATTCAAACATTAGACATTTAACTCGCATTTGTTCATGCACCCTGGTGGAATGAGCTGATGGCGTCATAACACGACAGATTGAGCCATAAAAGAAGTTGGTGTCATGAAACCTTGCTGATGCAAAGTGGTGTATGATAATAATAACAATAATTATATTATTATTACTATGTTCAGTAACGTAGTGAGTAAGATGTCTGATCACTATAAATTTATCACAGGACAAAAATGTAACAAATCTTGGAACACTCAACAGCAAATATTCATATCTATTAGACTTTAATTTGTGAATCGTTAAAGTTGTAAAACCTATAATGCATTACCCTACACAAAGAGCAATTTTGAAAAGTTCTGTATTACTTTCAAATGAAAGTAACAAGATAAGATGTGTTACATCACATTTTGGATGTAGCTTGCTTGGACTGGCGACAGACTGTGTGTATTACCAAACTGAGAACAATCTGAGCGAAGTATGGTGATGTGTTCACTTACTGGGGTCGTGGATGTGTTATTGCAACAGTTTAGCTTTGGAAAAAATTCACAACATAGCCAGTGACTACAAACACCTGAATTTCATTGATTCTACAGAGCAAAGAGTTTTTTTTCTAATATCCACTTCTTTATCAGAATGTTTTCTATCACAGCACTCCCCCGTTCACCCTGCTCTCTCTCCACCACCCTGCTGTACCCCCATTACACTATAACACACAGCCTCTCTGCTCTGCAGCTTTGCGGTAAGCACCTCTGGTTTTCATTCAGTACCACCCGTCCCCTTCTCCTTCCACCTCATCCCTAAATCTCCTAATTCAACTCATTATTCGCTCAATTGGTGGGCTTTAACCCCTCCTGCCTCGGGTCCTTTAGAGCTGGTAGTCATTAGCAGACAGGATTTGTGACAGAGCGGAGCAGGGGTAGCAGGCCCAAACTCTCAGACACGCACACACATGCAGTGTCATAAAGTGCCTGAAGAGCCTGTGGGGTGTCGCTGCAGTTAAGCACATATCAGCCTCCCAGCGTTAAACAGTGGGTCCGTTAGAAGTTGGATGGGAGTCAGGTCTGCTTGGTTAGACGCGGCAAGACCACCCAGAGGTCTGTGGTTCTCAGAGATGCTAGCTGCAGTCTGAGTGCGCTGGCTGATGTTAGCTGAGCACCCGTCTGAGTGATGGCTTCTGGGAAGTCTCTGGGGAAACTGGGGCCACTAATTTGACCTCCCTTTTAAAGGATTGTTTTTTATCATTTTGAAGGCGAATACATCTTATAGGCTGTTGTTGTCTGTCCACTGGCAAAAGTGGTAACAGCCAACAGAAAGTCAACTTATCTTATTTTACACTTATTTCTATGGGTGAAAGTCCTCCCAGTTAAACAGCAAAGTTGTGTGTGACACTTATTTTCTGATGTGATTCTCCTATGGACAGGACATCATTTGTCTGTGCTTTCCAAAACCATTACAAATCACTGTTGCAGAAAAAAATCCGATGTCTGATCTGTTACTCGTTTTTATCAAATGTGCAATATGTAAGGATTTTAGTTGAAAACATCAGCAAATGTGCTTGCTGAAGAAATTATATTGCTAATAATGCAGTGCTCTTTTTGAATTTGGATTCTACTCGGATTGGTTGGAGGTTGATTGTGGACATAGTTAATAAAAGGACACCCTAACCCATTTTTTGGATAGTCCTAACTGGAATCAGTTTATAGAAAGTGAGATGTTTAAAGTGTGTGCTTCTGTTTCTGTTCTAAGAATGTAATCAAATGATCATAGAATACAAAAGGGTTTCAGATGTTATTTTTACTTCTGTGTTTTGTGTGAGTGTGTGTGTGTGTGTGTGTGTGTGTGTGTGTGTGTGGGGGGGGGGGGGGGGGGGGGGGGGGGGGTCTTGACAGACAGGTGTCTAAATACCCAAGGCCCCTCAGACAGCTGTGAGGGCATCACTGCAGGGTATTAGGCCTGATAGAGGGATGATGAGAGAACATTAGAGGTGAAGGGGGGAGAGGGGGCCCAGCTGTTGCTGCTAACTATTATTACCCACAATGCAGCATCGGAGGGGAGGCTCTGTGTAGTAGGTTCGCACACCTGCGGCCCCCTGCTGTGTTCAGGAAGTATGAGTGGATACACCCTCAGACAGTCTGTGTGTGTCAACACGTACCTGATATTCGAGCATGAACGAGGGAAATACACACATATATACACTCACAAGCAAAGGTTCTCTTGAGTTACTGCATTTTTCACATTAAATGTTTTGTCATCATGCTTTCATTCCATATCAAATAATGTCCTGTTAGCTGGAATAAATAATGTAGTGAAGGGGTGCAGATGTGGCAACAGTAAAGGGGACGGCCGTGACTTTTGATGGAGCGATCTCCCATGGGAGCTTTGCCATGGAGCCGCAGAGTGGCGGGGCAGCTGGTGGCTTGTGGCATGGCAATGCTGTACGTCAACGTTAATGCACCGAAGAAGCAGAAGGCAGCGGTGGTCGTCACTCGAGGGGCAACATGGAAACAAACAGTAAACAACAGCAGACATTCAATTAGCCAAATGTTACGGCAAGATTAACAACTGCTTGTCAGAACCAAGCCTTTCATCGGCTCCTCTACGAATATGGCTTGTGACATTTCAAGTTGATCAGAATACTTTCAGATGTTGCTTGGGAGACAGAGCGAGTACGACTGGAAACCGCAGTTGTGTTTATTTGATTGGACACGTGTGTTTGAGAGGGTGAATTAATTCGATATGATGCACAGACTGAGCCTGCTGAAAAGTGAAGCAAGGCCGTTTCATCTGTGAAATGTTGAACACTGTGCGAATTAAAAACGGCATGGGTCGCATGGGGTCAGGTTTGTCTTTTCCAATCTGGGTCTTTGTCAGACGAGATCTTCAATATAAGAAGGCAAACAGCTGCTGTGATTAAAAATAAATCACACTCAGCATTTCTCTAAACCCTGGAATAACTAATCTGGACTGGGACATGAAATATACATGAGGGCAAATGTAATGATTTCATCCATCAAAGGATTTACTCAAACACTTTAAACCAAAGTCTTGGATACACACAGACAGAGAGGATTGTTCCACCAGAGGTGGATCCAAAATTAAGATAATGTTGGAGTCACCTAGAAAAGAAGAAGTCACTCAGTGTTTCTCTGACATAAGTCATAACAACCATTCCAAGTGGGTTAGCGGGTTATTACGGCGGTGGCTGAACGACATGTATTAATTTTTTTTTTTAAATCAACAGTGAAAATAATCTCACAAACTTCATGGTTAACTTGACATTTATTTTCATACGAGCGTCTGTGAAGGAGACTCATCAGCTAATAACAGGGCTTTGTCTGTCAAATGGAGCTTGGAGGTCCTGAGCACCTTATTCTGCCCTAATGAGGGTGATTTAATCAAAGTCTCTAATAATCCACCAGAATCTACCATATAAAGGTTGTAACGACTTTACCTCTGGCCTGAGCTGTAATGCATCTCGTTGCTGATTGGTTTTGGCATGCCTGCGTCCTTCATGGAAGATATAATATGAGGGTGCAGGGTCCATCAGAGGATCCAATAGGTGTCACACAGCAGCAGTGAACAGATCTGATTGTCTAGTTCAGGCAGAAGATTGAGCATGGAACATTATGGGCCATAAGATGAGCCTTCAGTTCCCCATCACCCCCTACCTTCCCCCCAGGGCACAGCTCAGTCTCCCTCAGGCTGTGATGGTGGGTGGGTAGGAGGTCTGATGTGCTGGGTGAGCAGAAGCAGGTGTGTGTAGGACAGTGCAGCCTGGGGCCATCCCTGGGTGCCAGCCTGCTTCATGCACAGCACTGATGCTTCCTGACAGAGAAGCTGGGGCAACTGCTGGAATGAGGTGGCAATGAGAATGGCAAAGCAGACCTGGTGAGCAGAGTGTTACTAATGAACAAATCTCAGTCCCCAGTTCAAGTCAAGTCTGTCCCTTTTGACAGAACAGCAATTTGTATGCAGAGTAGCAGTTACAGTATTGCAGTAATTGCACTGTAGTCGCAAAGCAAACTGTAAATGTGTCTTTGAAGTAAGTAACACATACAGAAGGAGTGGCAGTGACACTTGAACATAACTGTAAAGTTTCGTAACTGCATCAGAATGGCTGTGGACCGTGTGTGTAAAGGGAGGGGCCAATTTCTCTTACCCTACTGTTGCCACCCTTGCTTGAACCACGCCTATGTTCAAACTTGGCCTTCATTTTCATCTCAAACAGTCAGACATATAAAGACCTGGCAAAGTACTCCAGAAAAGCCTTCAGAAAAGCTAGCTCAGAGTTCAAAGATCACACAGATTGATATGAACTTGATCACATTAATAGTTCACAAAATGAATTTTGGTCAATTATACATGACATCAAAACATGGCATATACTCCATACAAGAGATAAGAGAGATATGTCTCTGGAAAACTGCTTGTTGGAGACTTACTTTTGTTGTCCAGTATGAGTCTATCGACCAATCAGGAGCTGTGTTTCTGACTGTGAACCTTTATTAGGCTATAGTGAGGGTAAGTTCCGCTGTTGCATGGGACCTTATTTCAGAGAAATGTGCACAGTATTCATAGAGTAGAGGCAAATACATTTTTGATCCCTTTTGAAAACTGCTTGGTAAAACTACATCTTCCTGCTCAACACACATCACCAACATCAACATCAACCATCAACTTGGCTCAGAGAGGGTAAAAAAAAATTGAAAATCACATCAGTTGTGGCCATATTGACAGGTGAAGTTATGTGAAAGGAGAGTTGGTGAGTTTTGTGAGCTGCAGGACTGGCTCTGCAAGGTTCTGGTCATTGGTTTCGGTCAGTGTTTAAAGAGACATCACTTATGCTTTGGTTTATACTGTTGGCTGTGTAGTCTTCCCAATTACTTAAGTTGACAGTCTTATACATTATTAGATTTATGACAAACTGTGTCCTTCTAAAGTTAGAAAAATGATCATCGAAATTGACAAAGATGTGTATATACATGTGTGTGTGTGTGTGTATGTGTGTGTGTGTGAGCACAATTCAAATGGGAAAGATTTCAATAATTTGTCTCTTACCTGAAGGGGCTTGACTTCACCTCTCTATACAATGTTGTACACCTCTGAATTCATAATGAACCGTAACACACTTGAGCTTCTGTGCTTTGATTATCTACTATAAAATATCCCTCTTCAAGCCAGTTGCGTTCACAGAATTCTCATTCTGTCTCCCTTTTCTGCTAACCAATAAACAAGTTTAACAAGAGAGGGACTGTCCGGACAAAACACTAAAATTATATTAAGATTAAATGTTAATTTCTCGCTCCACTAAATTCGACTTCCTCAGACATAAAATCTATAGAAAATGGCTGTAATTTAGCAAAATGTCGCTGATTACAAACCACTGTCATTTAGTAGAGGAGGCTCTGTTTCACAGCAGACATTTTGACTTTTATAGCGGCAAAGGTCCAGTAGTCACTAAGAACGTTTATGATGGCTCTGTTCAATTCAAATTTCATCATAAGCCATGGCAGTGTGACAGTGAGCCAACATGCAAAATACCAGGACCCTGAACCAAAGCAGCTAAAACACATTCATTTTATTAACTACCTCTGTGCTTTTGCTACTGCAACAAAACATACAGTCCATAAAAAAAAACGTTTTATTCTACCTCAAAAAAAAAATATTATTATTATTATTATTATTATTATTATTATTATTATTATTATTATATTATTATTATTATTACAAAACTTTCCTGATTTTAAGTGTCCTATCAAGCTTCCATGTCACATTTATACTTTTAAACTTTACTTTATATAACATAAATCCAGATGTACCACATTCTTAAAACCTCGAGGCCACATCCTATTCTTGATCATACAATGTCATGCCTTTATGTTAAGGACCCACAGCACGACAGCCAGCAGCATGCTGTCAGTCAGTAACTATTTGTTTCAACATTTGCAACCATTGGTGGCGAAATCTCATTAGGCATTAACTACATCAGTATCCTATTGAGCAGCATGTCCTGCTTGAATGGACATCTGTCACTTATTCTCTCCGTCTGTTTATCTTAATACCTCCAAACGATCGTTCCGTAGATTAGCAGAGTCTTCCACCTCTGCTTTCGAGCTATTCATTCAGAACAAAGATAAACAAGAATCATTCAAATATTTACTACTGTGAAAATAAGTAATGACTGCAGTGTGTACACTGATGTGGCTGTGTGTGTGCAAATTTGAGCACGTGTGTGATAAATATAAGTCTGTTTATGTGTGTGTGTGTAATGTAAATCAAGATGAGCACGAAGCCTGTACATTGCATGCCTTTTCCTCACCAAGAAGTTATCATTCGGATCTTGCTGTACATCATATTTTGAAGAAGCAACGTATGCACACACACACACACACACACACACACACACACACCACTTGCAGACATTAACATGGGCACACAGTGTATTCAATATTCATCACCACAAGCTGTCACATAATGGGCTCCTTCCGTTGAAATAGTTAAACAGCTGACAGAGCAGCACACACACACACTCACACACACACACACACACACACACACACACACACACACACACACACACACACACACACACACACACACACACACACACACACCATTCCTCTGCAATGTGGTAAATGACAAATGAGAGGAGACCGAGTTACAAGAAGAAGAGAAGTGAATGAAATCAGGGAGAAGAAGCATGTCCTGATTAAACAAAACTAAAGGCCTTTGCACACAAAGTCCATTTTTTAGATGCCTTTTTCTAACCCGTCAACCTGTGAGAAATCATTTCACACAGAAACCTTGCACACAGTCTGAGGCGTATATTTCTCTATTTGTTGCAAAAATTCACAATACTAGACCAAATCGAGTCGGCAAGCAGTGAATATTGAGTTCCTCCTTGAGTCAGTTTGATACGCAGCAAGCTATACTGGAACCACACATTAAAAAAGAACACCATCAGTTTCTGCGAACCAGTTGATTCTGAACAATGGCTGGCATTGTGTCTAAGGTTGGCACCAAATGCATGCACACACACACAAACACACACACACACACACACACACACACACACACACACACACACACACACACACACACACACACACACACACACACACACACAACGTCACATCATTAAATCAGTCTGTGCCATTGGAAAAGTGTGCATTAGTTTCACCTGATCTTGGTCAATATTTGTCCTGTGATCTTTCTTTTAATGACTGAATTGTCAAGCAACCCTGTAAAGTCTTTTGTCGGGTGCCAAAAACACAGAAAATATAAACTTTTCTGAAAAAATGAATGACGAAAGTTTTGGAGTCAGTGTGTAAATATGGTTGATACAACATGAGATCATATTTTTAGAAGTGCTGCAATTTCGGAAGAAAAAATTGACTTTGTGTGCAAAGGTCTTAACAGTCTTAACATTTATACATACTTCAGTAAAGTCAGGTGATCGCCAAAGTTATTTAAAAAGTTAGTTAATTGTCTGGTAATGAACAGCAGTACAACATTTTTGGAGCCAATTCATCAAATAGATGTTGAGATACTTCACTGAATGAGTAAAACCTCTGACCTGCTGATGGAGCTCAAGGAAAGTCAGGGGATGACCAAAGTCAGTATGGATACATACTCTGTGAACCATGAATGTCTGTTCAAAATTCATGGCAACTTAATAAATAGTTGTTGAAGTGGGCGGCTATAGCTCAGGAGGTAGAGTGGGAAGTGTCCTTGAGCAAGATACTGAACCCCAAATTGCTCCTGATGAGCAGTTGGCGCCTTGCATGGCAGTCACCACCATCAGTGTATGAATGTGTGTGTGTGAATGGGTGAATGTAGCAAGTGTTGTAAAGTGCTTTGAGCCGTCAGTAGACTGGAAAAAGTGCTATAAAAATGCATGACCAAAAAAGTGAATCGACTGATTGACAGACAACAGTTGACTAAGTTTGAGGCACTCAAGAGGTTGATGAGTTAAAAAGCCTTTTCCAACATGTCTGTGTGTTTCAGACCTTCTCTCGCAGGTCCAGAATGGTTACCTTTGGGCTCTTTCGTATAGTGCATATAGGTTAGCACATAGATTAATCTACCTTTGTTTGGAACTCTCTTGTTGTAACTGTAGTGGCAAAGGAAAGACCTTTAGACAAAACAGAAACATGGCTGGTTGCAAGTGAAATGCCAGAGATGTTAAATCACTTATTAATCCTGGTTTTGCTCCTGGTGTACAGGTCACGGATCGAGACTTTTGATTGTCTTGCCTCTGCCTCGTCTGGTCATCTGCCTAGTAGTCTTTGTGTTCTGTTATCTCTCTTGGGTCTGTTGAGAAAGCATCTTCTATCCCAGAATGAACCTAATCGCTATTCGGCAAATGGAAGGAGACAATTCTTCTCCTTTGTGGCTGACTTTGTAGCTGTGTTGTTGCGTCCATGTGTAGACTTAATTGTTCTCTCTTAAATTTAGTCAGTTTCTCTCTGTAGGCTCTCCAATCCTTCTTTCAACTCCTTTTAAAGACGAGTTGATGTTTTTGAAATCTTTGACATTGACTGTTGGACCCATACCCTGGCTTTAGTCACATTTGACCCGTAATGCCAATTTCTTCTTTGTTCTGTATCAACAGCAGAAGCGGGGAGAAGTTTGGTTTTGTGTACGTGTTCCACCTCAGGTTTCACCTTTGCGCAAGAAAGGTGTATTAGCTCACCTGCTCAGCAACAATACCAGCCATCTCAACTGTCACGCTAAATTAGGCTTCATTGGGCACGTACACACACACACACAGACGATACCAGTGATTGGGTGATGACAGCAGTGATATGACTGCACCCCTGTCTGCTAGGTAACGATGCCTGTCTGTTGATGCCAGTGTGGATAACATTCACAGCTCCGCTCAGAAGGCTTTCATCCACTCCCAGACTACGACACATACAAACACATACATACAGTCCACATATTTCCTCTCACTTTGTGTGTTTTCTAGTGTTAGCCTTTATCTCATTTTATGGTCGGGATGATACAGGCCCAGAAATAAAACCAGAAATAGCATGCCAGTGCAGATTCACAGAGAACAGAGAAGCTTCAAAAGGCAGCATATTTAGGCCCCTTTTCATTGTGTCACATAGCAGGCCTGTTCAAGCAACCTGCACCACTGGAGATCTGGAAAAGAGTGCCAGATGACTTCATGAGCTGGAGTGACGTGTTGTGATCGGTGACTGCTGGATATCGGCCAAATGTGACACTGGATACGAGCTAAAGGTGAAAGGGGCGAAACAGGGCAAAAAAATGAGGACTGAGGAAGAGAAACAGCAGAGTGATGTGTTTTTATTATTTCATAAAACTTTCCTGGCCTCATTATATGCTCACATACCCCTGCCATAACCTCACCAGTAGTGTGAAAGGTAAGTAAGTACATTTAATCAAAAAGAGCGCCTTAAAGAATTTTGTGGTACTTTTGTGGACCCGACTTTGGATAAGCGGTTGACAATGGATGGATGGTACTTGTACTTTGCTTGAGTAGTTGTATTATCTACTACTATATTTCTACTTATATTTCTACTATAACTACTACAATGAATAGCTTAAGATTTCATATCAAATTTCAAATCAACATTGGATAAGTTTAGTACGATTGTTACAAGTTGTTAGAGATTAAACTTTAGCTGTCTGTAGTCGGTGCCTTGTTTCATGTGGTTTATGGGTCGTTAGCAGGTCCAGGAAGATTTCTTGAATGGTTTATTTTCAATGTTCAAAACCAAAAGAAGTAAATTGATATATTTTCCATTAAAAAAAAAAAAGCAAAGTTTTTTTTCCCCCTCTTTTCTGTCTACTACTCTCTGAACCCCTAGATCTGTTATGTCACCCTTTGGAGGGATCGAAACCTCTTGATTTACCGATATATCTAACTGTCCATAAAGAAGTTAAAACTAGTTAGCATCTATTTGACTACACCAACTACCAACAATAACATGCTTCTTGCACATTTCTGGGTCTCCAGCCTAATGATGTAATATTTAATGATACAACAATCTCAAGAACGTCTTTCCTCAGAGTTCTTAGATTTTTGAATATTCTAAGTACCCTTAGCTATTCATACTTATGTACTTCTACTCGAGTATTTTTACTTAAAGCTACCAGACTACAGAGCAGCTTCTTTCATCAGGCCTAGAGACTCCTCAGTTCATCTTCAGCCCTCTACCACAAAAAGTTCATGACTTTTCCAACCAGTATAAGGCAGAATCTGCCCCTGTTTCAAGCATTAAGAGTATTTCAGGTAAACAGAAATAGACAAATATCTTGTCGTTCTGCTTATGTAGGTCATAAGGCGTCAGAATTAAATTGAGACTGATCTTAAAACCAGTTAAAAGTTCCTTCCAGTACTTTTGTAGTAAAAGTACTTTTTCCATGACTGCCCTCTTGGTCACTGCAGGTCAGCCATTTTGGTTACTAATGGGTGTGTTTGAAGGCTGGTGACTCAACCAGCTGAGGAAGTCATTATTACATACACCTCAACTCTTATTTCTTACCTTTCTGTTTTCTTGTTCCTCACCCCTCTGTTTTACCTGCTGTCTCCTCACCCCTTCATTGTTTTCCTCTCCTCATCCTGCATTTCTACTTCCATTGCTCCTCCCACCCTCCGTCCCTCCCTCTCTTTCCTTTAACTAGGCCGTGCCAGTCAGTGGGATCAGGCCCGGGCCTCCTAGCCTCGCCTCCCAGACAACTGCAAACAATTAGGGAAATTAGTGGCTCCAGCATCACCATCAGGAGGCCTGCTTGTTTATAATTTAATCGGGGCGCATGTCAAAACAGTCAGAGCTTGAGAGAAACAAGATGCGTCGGCGAGATGAAATTCAAACTGCCAGCCAGCTCAAAATATTAGGACTGTTTGTTTAATAGCGTGCGACCAACTGGGTAAAAGCAAAATTTCAAGGGCAGCAGAAGGAGGGGTAGGAGAAAGAGACAGAAAAGGAAAATACTAATGAAGAAATGAGGAAAGAAAACAGCATGGGAAAAATGAAGAAGTATTAATTTAGTCTTTTTTTTTTTTTAATCCCTTCCACATTTTGTGAGTTAATGCATTTTGTTTTTCGGCTTCTATCCCACCCCGCCCCCCGCCCCCCTTTCACTTAGCAGTGCTCTGGGAATTTCAAACGCTTGGATCTGTGCCGCCTTTCAAATTCATTATAAAAGCTTTTTGCTAACTAAATAGAGAGAGAGGAAGAGAAAAAAAAACTGCCACATTCATCTGTTAGCCCCCGTGCTCCCTCCTCTCTGCCCCCTGACAATATATAAATAAACTAGAGTGACCTGATTGAGATGTAAAAGGCAGGGAGTTAGCACTGGGACCCATACATTACTTCCCAACATTAACAGTAGGCTACTCAACCGACACATGGTGGTGGGAGTATGGCCCCTGGGCAAATGTTGAGGTTAGAACTAATGCCCCCCCTCCTTTAACCACTCTCCTGTGCCCACACCCTTGGAAAGTATGGGCTACGGTTGGCAGTGCGATGATACTGCCACAAAAGTGACATATTTCACATAGACACTCCTGAACTGTGGCATCTGTAATGTAAAGAGTTATCATATTCAGACCACTTGCCCGTTCTTCCTGATGGGATTCAAGTTTCCCCCTGTATTAAAAGTGGTGCAACATTCCTGCCTTTACCCAAAAGAGAAAAACACTGAAGCCATGATTTCCAGAGGCCATTGAAGCAAACCCCAAAATAGAAATATAAAGATCTGTCCAATCAAATGTTATCTTCTGTGCAATACACTTGGAGTAAACCATGTACCACAATGGAAACTTGAGGCTCTATATTCATATCAAGGACGGAAAAATATAGTCTCTAAAACCCAAAGAACAACAATGGTTCTTGTAGCTCACTTATTACATTCATGAAGAACAAAAGACACACGAAAAAAGATTCAGTCATTAAAAATACGTCATGCACTCAAAGAAAAGAAAGAAAGAAAATCCTAAACTGACAAGTGGACAGTGAGCTGAGTGTAGACAGGGGGTGAAGGGTGAGGCTGATAGAGGCCTGACGATGATGGTCTCAATGGAGCATCATTAAGCTGATGAGAATCAGAACAAGGCAGTAATTGGTGATAAGCTGATGTATGGTGAAAGTGATCCAGAGCCAGGGATCATGATAGCAGAAATACAGACCATCACACACACACACTCACACACACACTCACACACAAACACACTTCAGTGACAGACAACTCAACGAGCAGACTGCGAGGCTGGCAGACATGCAGGGTCCTGGTCAAAGAGCATTATTCAGAGTACATGACTGCATGCAGCGCAGCACCAAACGGCTTTCATTACGTCAGTCTGCTAGCCTGCTAATTCGTGTTCCCCCAGCTACCTTGGCCGGCCAGTCAGACAGGCACACAGGCCCTGACCATCAGCCGCCAGTCCACGCAATCAGCCGCCTGCTATCAGCTCTCTAATTGGATCAGTGGCACGAATGTGATTACAGCAGGCGTATTTATTTACATAATAATTATTACCGCCCTCCCCAGAGGAGCCAGGGGAGAATGCCAGGGTCTGGGGAGAGATGAAGGGTGGGATAGAAGGGGGGAGGAAGGGAGGGAGGAGGTGGACAGTGAAAACAGCAGGAAGGGTGAAGAGTCTTCCTGTTGAGAATGACAGCAGAAGACAAACAGTGGAAGAATGGAAGTGAAGAGCAGAATCATAGAGGCACAGAAAATATGTACAACATCATAAAAGGTACAACAATATAATCATTCCATGTCTTCATCACAGTTTTTTAACATGCAGTGACCACAGCTGTCCCAGTGCCTCACTACATCCACATCCCAGAATGGAAGCAGAGGAAGAAAATACATTTCAGTTTTCTTAGAAATAAGAAGTTCCTCCAGTCTGAACAGCCTTCGGTGACAGGCAGTGTCCTGATATTGGTCATCTGGCACACCGGGTCACACATCTGGCACACCGGAGCACACATCTGGCACACCCAGTGGGCCGCAGCATTGTTGAGCTGGTCGGATGCTTTCGCTTACACCAGCCCATCTTACCTTTTCACAGCCCCTAGAGCTTTGTCCATCATTATTGTCAAACAGGCAGATTAAAAGGGTTTCAAGCGAGCAGCTATACATTTCCCTGGTTTTACGTCACTATTAGAGTTGGTTTTGGGTTACAACCTATTTTTTATCCATTCATATATTGCTTGGAGAAATTACAAGTAAATATCAAAAAGTAAAGGAGGAGCTGACAAGCTTAGAGAGAAAAGGAAGCAGGCAGAGGCTCTGGTTTCCAATTACAAAATAATATTTTATTAAAGGAAGCACTAGAACACACATAAATACAATATATGTACTGAAACGACACATTTTGCTATCTTTTTGAGTTGTTATAAACCTAACTGATAGCCTAAAGTTTCTGAAATTAATAAGCACCAATCAAAAACTTTTCGCCGCAACCTTGGTTCGCCCAAATAGGGCGGTGGAAGTGATTCGCCTACCGTCAACATCCAATTTGGTGTCAGGAAAAACCCTGTTATATGAAACGATGTCTATGTGCTGTGTTGCAGAGTTATCTACGTTGGTTAGCATGCTAACAGACGCGCCCTGGCCTGTCTTGTTGTGTAATAGCCAATGAGAGGCAAAGAGCCTGATTGCCACGCAGACTATATAAGGGACATCTCTACATTCCAGAAGCCCTTAGTTTGTACTGTGATAAATAAGATCACAAAATGTCAAGAAAGTAAATATTTTTACACCTATTTTCCTTATCTAAAAAAAATCATCAAAAAACATCTTTTGGATGAAAGTTTCTCTGTTTCATGTTGAGCCCAGTTGAGCTGAGCTACATTGTCTGCCCAGACTCTCCCCGTGATCCGCGGTCACAGTCCAGACAAACTTAGCCACTACGCTGCAGGACTAACTAACAAGCCCAAGGCAGCTAGTTGCTTCAGCCAAATTTAGCCACAGCAAAGACTACAGGGAGCAGTATTTTGCGATATGCTGCCACTAAGATTTTTGAAGCTACCTATGTACTTCTAAAGTCTCCACAGATGGCCATGTCTGACATGTTACACCTTTGAATCAATCCACTATCTAATATTTCTCCAGTGCGGGAGTCAGTCATGGACGCTTTTAGAGTTAAAGGCTCTGACTTGCTTTTCGATTTGGCTAAATGTACACTCCATCAACCTGTGCCAAACTTGTTATCCCCGAACCCTTAAATTCACCAAACACATGGGTTAGCCCTCATCATAAAAGCAATTTCCCATACTGTACTTACAGTAGGACTATCTCTGCACAGTACAGTACAGTATAGTTTCTTCATTTCAGGGTCTTCCTCATAGATCATCACTGGGTGAGGACGCTAAGTTTTTGTCTGACTTAGCTTTAGCGCAATAGCATTGTCGTTAAGTGCATATTTAGGACCTTTTTAAACAAGTCAAAGCTTTAGTGAGTCATCTTAAAACTTTGACAAGTCAGCCAGACACAACAATTAACTAAATTAACAAACAACTAACTCAGAGAGTTATGGTTAGCATAATAATCTAGCTAGCTAGCTACAGATGATAAAATCTGTTGTCATTTCTGTTGACAAGTGAAATCACTGGGGACTGACAAGAAGACTTTGTTTGAAATCAAGCCAGCTTTTAAATTATTTTAAATTAAGAGTGGTATTTGTACCCATTGAATCAAACTACATATGTGCCATACTAGAACAGACTGACAGCAGAAAAGGTGGCTCAGCAATTGTTTTATCAACAAAAGGCTTATTTCTATTGGAAATGGCTGTGTGAGTGGCTGACTGTGTGGTCTGAATCTAGTCTAACCAGATTAGCATGCAGGTAAGAAGAAAATGGAACCAAGTTAGCCATTAGCATGCTGACGCAGGGATCACAGTTATTGCAGTCTGTCTGGGGATGCAGTCTGGCATGGCGCCAGCCTCACTTTAAACTCCCCTTTTTCATACTAACATAAGAAATGACGTACACTGCACAAAGTCAGAGATGCATGGACAGATTAATTCAGTCTCATAATTTCAGTGGGAGCGGGTTTTCCAATACCCCTTCCCACTACATGGATTTCCCATTTTGTCAATGGCTAGTGACGTGATATGTCTTTACTGTTTGAACAAAATTCAGATACATCTTGTTCCCCTGAGATACCTTCTCTAAACTCAATTTAAATACAGCTCTCTATTTCAATAACAGAGGCAGACAGAGAGAGACGGAGGGAGACAGACAGAGAGGGATGGAGGGGCTCTGGGGACCCAGTTGCGTTTACGTTTGCTGCCATTGAAGTTGTCCAAAGCCTGGCTTTGCTTGCTGCTTAATGGTGCTTAATCACAGAGCTCCTAAAATAGGCCATTATATCAGCACTGAGCTCTAGAATTACACCGAGCCCTCAGGGCCTGAACAACAGAGCTTTTGTTAATAAGCTGCCATTAATCAGATCCATTACGGAAGCCATTGGTCCAACGGGCAACACCGTGGTTGATAAATACCTCAAGAATAAAAAACAATTTACTCACCTAGTCTAAACTGCAGTTGATGTGTGTGTGTGTGTGTGTGTGTGTGTGTGTGTGTGTGTGTGTGTGTGTGTGTGTGTATGCGTGTGTGTGCGTGTGCGTGTGCGTGCATGCATGCGTGTGTGTTAACACAGATGCTGGGTGGGACAGGAACCACGCAGGCTGACTAAAGACACCCAGAGGACTGGTAGCAGAGCTTTTGTGGTGTAAATATTCCTTGATGAGTTGAAGATAGAGATTAATACAACGCTATGATTATTCCAGAGCTGAAACAGTAAATTTCTGCTAACCTAATTTTGGGAAAAGACTGTGAGTACTGTGTATGAGTCAAGATGGTTGATGTGATTGTGGGTGGTTGGAGCTTCTCACTGTTAATCAGTGATGGACACCCATCAGACGCTTGCTGTCACCACAAAGGCTCCTCTGAGGGCAAACATTCTCCACGCTAATGGGGGGTTAATCAAATATCTGGCAACCCTGCTCTCACTAACAGCCGCTCGGGCTGTGTGCAATTGCTTTTCCACTACACGTCATTGATCTGCACTTTTCAATACTTGTAATTAACTGACTGCTAACACAACTGTTAAGTTGACAGACTATCAAAACAGCTAATTGAAAATCATGTTGACTGCAGCATTTTGTGTTGGAATATTGAAGGATACATCGTTTCACAGTTCTGCCGGTGCCACATTTCACACTGTTTCAAACTTTTCCCCAGTCATTTCCTCTCTGACTCAGTTGAAACATTGGATGTATGCACTTGCTCTCAACTCTCTCTACTCATTAGTGCCACTCCTGTTAATCAGTTCTGTCTTTCCCATCAATCTCTCCCTCCTTTCACCCCCTCCTCCCCCGTCTTCTCCCCATTCTATCTGTCTCTCTCCAGTCAGCCAGAGAAAGACACAAGACTCTTCATAGCAGATAAAGCCGCTAATTTCATTAATTATGAACCAATATGTTGCAGTGTGCGTGTGTGTGTCTGGAGCAATGGGGGGATTTGAAGGTCCCTTGAACTGGCATCTGGTCCACTCTGGCAACCAGGGAAACAAGGGAGTAGAAGGGAAGAGGGGAGAGACAGCAGCAGGAGGAGATGGAGGGAGACGCGAGACGAAGGACAAAAGTGAGAGGAAATGGCACTACCAGAGGAATGGATAAGGGTAATTTGTATAAGGGCATAACAGGCCAATCCTGTAGAGAAAGTTAGAAAGGAGTGAAAGTAACAGTAAGAGAGAATTAGTACACACTCTAAGGCCCAATCCCAAAACACTTGCCCCTACCACTTATCCCTTCTCCTTCATTTTGCATGTGCACGTACTCATAGTTTCAATATATTATTACAGTAACCACATTAACATATAGAGAAATCACCACAGCTGACAACGCCACATTGGAAATGTCCAGAAGGGACTACTGCAGTGTATGGCTCGGCAGGCACACATACTGTATACTGTGCTGTCTGTCTGTCAGTGTGATATGACTTTTATGATCTGACTCTTAGCATCAGTTTTTATGAGGTCTCTCTGCTGCAGGTGGGCTGAAACAGCTACTGTATGAAGGTCTGTGTATTAGTGCATAGGAGGCTGTACAGTAGCAGAGAGGTTAAACGTTTTGTAGCACGTGCAATAATATTGTGGCAGTGAGATAAAAATGTCAGTGATGATATTAAAGTTGAATTGCTCCCTCAGGAAAATATTAGCCCCGGCAACAACAGCAGTGCATAAGAAAATCTGTGTGTGTATGTGTGTGTGTGTGTGTGCAGGGGGGACTGGGAGATTTGTGAGGCCCAAGGCGAAGTCTAAGGTGAGGCCTAAGGCAAAGTCAGGACTTGCAACTATTTTTGTTTTTTATTTTTTTTTTGGGAGGCTGGGGGGTATCAAAGAATATTTTTAGTTTAGTTTTAGTTTATTTTAATTTTAATTTTATTTGAATTTAATTTTTTTTTTTTTTTTTTTTTTCCCCTCCCGCTATGGAGGCGCGAGTCCTCCGTAGCGGGAGGCTCGAGGCGGTCGCCTTGTTTGCACCCCCCTCGCGGCGGCCCTGTGTGTGTGTACACAGGGTTATATATAGCAAAATACAATAAAAATGTAAATACAATTCAAATAACCTTGCTTGTCGTCAGATTGAACTTGTTACAATCCATTTTCATCTTCAGTCACCCTGGTGGAGAGAATAGAATCAAAGGTCTGAGGCCTGGCAACAAATAATCAGTAATCTCAACACGACTTACTGTTTGATTTTCAAAGCAAGAAGAGTCTTGTAACTCCTTTTAATAAGTTTTGTCTTTTCATGAATGATTGCACTCTTAGGTAAACTATTACTACACACACATTCACATGAATGCTGTTTTATAACGACTGTAGTGCAGGGTAAACCTCAGAAATAATCATCTGAAATTCTAATGCTTTTTTTGTCGCTGCACACCTCCTATTTTATCTGTAACTCTTCTATCAGGCTTCTGTGATTCAAATTAAGTATTTTTGTCATGTCACAAAAGGAAAAAAGCACAGGTATAAATAGTAACATGAACAATGGCCAAAATTGCATTTAGCTGTTTCAGTTTCAGGGTCGTGGTATTGTTCATGCTGGCTCACTGTCACGGTTGACTGGGATACTTGAAAAGAGCATTGCCATTGTTATGTTATTAGTAACACATGTGCTTTTCCTACTATGAAAAGTCAAAAGTTCTGCTGTCACTGAAATCTACAGAGATTCAAAGACCACTAGCTTCTGTAACCAACACAGTCTCTCATTCAGTGTTTCCTGCATTGTTCTTTTCTGAAACATGTCACATACTGCTGGGGCCTGCTGTCCATATTCTAAGATAAATTAGTGTCTGTTGCAGCACTTAATATTAAAATTGACACATCTAAATGTGTTTGCATTCAAAAACAAATCACTTTAAGTCTTGTGAATTGTTGTAACCATTGTTTATTTTTTTCCTTATCCATGATATACACCTAAGGTCTTTCCTAATGTCATCTTGGGAACCCTTTTTGCTGTAATATCTGCTTTCTAAAAATGCCAAACGCTTTTCATCTCCTTTAATTACAGCCCTGTTTGGACTATGGAGATTAACTTGTCCCTGCTTGAAAAGTAGCTTTGGTCTCATTTGGTGAATTTTAACTTGGTGAAATTAAGTTAAACCTTTCTTGACAAAGATTAAATGTGGACTAGAAGTAGGTCATACATAAAATATTATGGAACGTTTCAAAAATAAGTAACTGCCATTAACAAAACCTTATTTTTGGTGTGCATCCACCATTCAACCTAACATTAAGCTCAATATTATGATGCACAAGTGTCCAGTGGAATGGTTCGACGAATAAACACACAAAGCCATATATTTAAGTCAGTTTAAAATTCATAAAGCCTCAGTGCATAAGATGACAAAGAAATCATATCAGAAATTAATATAATTTCTACCGCTAGTGATGTCTCTATCAAAACAAACAAAACATGTTTGCCTTGTGCTGTTTGGGGAGGGCTGGGCAGAGTTAGCTGCTGGGGATATAGATGCTGCTCAGAGCTGGCTGGCTCTGGAGGAGTAAGTCAGGTGCAGAGCAAGACCATCTGGAGGAATAAACACCCAGATTGACATCAGACTCCCCTCTGATCCGGAGTTGTTAACCAATGGGAAGAGAGGTCAAAGAATATTTGTTTTACTTTTGGGGATTGAAAAGTAGATATATCTTCACTCGTGTTAATCAGCATGACTTCAGCAGCAATCTGCTTACAATTATTGTAGGTTTAATAAAGGTCTAGTCACTTTTAGACAAACAACTAGACCTACCTAAGCTAGTTAGAGCTAGAAAGTTGAGAGGGCAAAGTGATCTCTAAAGACCCAGTCTATCATCAATCTCATCAGTCTAAGAAGTATCAACCTGCTCATGTATAAAACAATAAATTCACCAAATTCAATAGAGAAGTGACAACTCTGATAACAATATCGTTACATTTCACACAGAGACCAAACCAAAGCAACACTGACCCTTCAATCATCCTTATCATTACAGCCCACTCACACTCAACTTGCCAGGTCACCAAATATTCGTATTGTGTGATAACCTTGCCTGTGAGCTGTTCTCTGTCTGAATGTTCGTGTCTCTGCCTACGCTTGTGTGTGTCCCTAACAGGTGTGTCCCTCACGCTAGACTGCCTCCTCTCTCTTAGCTCTGTCTTTCTCCCTCAAACATACATGAACACACACACTCACACACACACAGAGCAGCCTAATCAGTCGCGCTTCACGTCCAAAAGATGGCACAGTGTGAGCTGGATAAATAGCGGAGGCGCATGTGTCTTTGGTATTAATAGTAATTGTGTGTGTAAACTGTTTCACATCAACCCACTCTATTACAACAGCTGCCCTGCAAATCACCACAGGCTGTGGCAGCTGATGACTTTTGTGTGTGTGCATGCATATGTTTGCGTGTGTATGTGTGTGTGTGTGTGTGTGTGTGCGTGTGTGTGTGTGTGTGTGTGTGTGTATTGTGTGTGTGTGTGTGTGTGTGCATGTGTGTGTGACATGGAAAATTGCCTTCATAAGGTCATCCATATTTTTACAAAAGAGTTGAAACACATGTGAGTTTTATACGATAAAGGTGACCCAGCGCACTTTTATCGGGGGATTATTGCCGTTTCATTGGTTGATAAATAGTGCTTTAACAGTCCGGATATTGGAGGGAAGCGGCAGTATTGAATGGGTGTGTTGTGTGACTTATACAGAAGAGGACGGCCCAGGTTGTTAAATTGTACTCGTAAGCCAGCAGTTAAATGTTGGTTAATGATGCGCCCAGAAACACAGACAGACAGCAGAGCAACCTTTGGACTGAGTGTCCTCAGGATAATCCCTGGTCATAAATATCACCCTATTCCCTCTGCACGTACACACATCCATGCACTAGCACACTATAAAGTAACTGCACACACACACACGCGCGCGCGCACACATGCACGCACGCACGCAAGCACACACACACACACACACACACACACACACACACAGTCATTGGTTTTTGTTCTACTGTGGAGAGGTCCTGTGGTCCATAAGGGTCAGTGGTGGTTGTCATAGTCATTGCTGCGCACAAACACAAACACACACATTACACACACACACACACCATCTCCACCGCCCTGGCCACAGACGCCTAGCCCTGCCTCATGATTAGCATGGCCTGCTCTATGCTTTTGTTTTTTGCTTTGTTTGTTTGCCACTGTGCAGAAATATTTCTGTGGAATCTAGCGTGATTGCACCATAGGTTAGCGACACCCATCTATTACAGCAAAGAACAGCCTTGTATTTAGACTGCCTCAGCGGCATCTATATTTATCAGCGCATGCCTAGCCGGGGCCAGACGCAGGCCCATTCGCTCAATTTTACTGCCGAGTTTTCCCCACACATTCCAACAGCGATCACGATACACATCTAAAACTGGCCTGAAGATGAACACCAATTCCACAAATGAGTGTGTGTGTGTGTCATTGCATGTGTGGAAAGTAACATTTATTTGTAGCTTTATTCAAGTGCAATTTTTAGGGAACTAATCAAGTATTTCCGTTTTTTACAACTTTATTTGTACTCATACATTTTAGACAATCATTGATATTTACCCCACTACATTTTTTACAGCTGTAGCTACAGCTAAACAGATTACAGTAAGATGTTGTGGCTCAGGAGGTAGAGCAGGTCATCCACTAATCAGAAGGTCTGTGGTTCGTTTCCTGTGTGCATGTTCAAGTTTGCTTAGCCCCATATTGCTCATGACTGCTGTTTCACGGGTTCATTTGTTTGAATGGCTTAGCATATAAATATGGTGGGGTGCTTTGGATAGAAAGGACCATGTTGTTCCTATTGCAAATTGCAGTCTCTACCATTAGTGTACATAAATGGGTGCATGTGGCACATGTTGTAAAGCACTTCGAGTGGTCAGTTCACTTGAAAAGTGCAATATCAATGCAGTACGTTTGCGATTTCTACTTTTATAATATGGTTTGAAATAAAGTCCTGATTATAGTTTACCCTCTGAGAGAGCCATTGTGCATAATGCAGACTTTCGTGGTATTATTTTGTTGTTTGTTGTGTTAAGAATACAAGAATAAAACTGTCCACATGGAAACATCTAGAGCTCATGGGGTCCTAGTTGTGCACCACTTTGGGCAAATCCTTTCGACTCTTATACCTAAAAAAAAGTCAACAACCACAACATCCTCGGCTGTACCTTCCACCTCTCATTCATGCTAATTAAAATGATAAGTGTGTCAAAAATCAATTTGATCAGTGACACTGGCAGCTTAGAGGATATTAATTCTGGCATAGCCAGCGCTGTGTCAGTGCTGAAGAAGGTCTGACTGCCACAGTTCTAAATTGTATTCTCATTGTTGTTTGTAGCAGTCGTGTTTGGCAGCAGTAAACTGAGGATGCAGAGAAAGTGCTCCTGAGATATGTGTCATGGGAAACCTGTTTTGCATATGAGGAGGCCAGTTCTGGCAGTAAAATGCCAAAATCACCACAAAAGAAAAGGTATCAGCTGCTAACTCGTTTACGTTGTATCCTTAGAGACCAGGTAATACTTATACCACTTTTCCACTGGTCAGTAATCCCACTTAAACGTGCTCAGATCAAACTTTTTCTGCAATGGAAGTGTGTAAACTCTGCATTTACACTCTGGTCAATTGACTCTGCAGTAGACGCAGGGTTTTTTTTTTCACGTCGGCTTGGCATTGATCCAAACGTAAGACCCGGGTTAACACGCTAAGTTCTACCACCCGAAGTGATGATGCATGATCAGCATCTGGTGGTGGTGCATTAATAAGGAAGGAATTTGGGATTTTCATTTAGGGCATTTAGCGGACACTTTTGTCCAAAGCAACTTACAGTAATTCATACCTACATTCATACACTGATGGCGGTGGCTGCCATGCAAGGTGCAGACCATCACAGGATCATGAGCAGTTTGGGCCCAAGGATGCTTCGACATCCAGACCGGGGGAATTGAACCAGCGACCTTCCGATAGCAAGACGCTATCCCTGAGCCACAGCCACCTGTTGCGGCCTATTCGAGAACGTTTTATAACTGAACACAGTATCGGAGGTGGAGCCCTGTTCATTCCTGTGAAAGCTGCTCAGTGGTGTTTTAGGCCAAAAAATCTTGACTTCCCGACTGTGAAAATACCTGGATCGTAGACTGAGCCACCTAAAATCCGGTTTAGCGCCCGGCTAACTTGAATGGAGATAAAACAATTTAATTCTGTGGCTCTTCTAGTCATGAATGGCTCATATTATGATAGTGAAACAAGTCATTTTGCGGGAGTTGTAACACTCAAAAGAATGTATCCACCGTTTTACAGATGCTTCTTGTACAGTGAGTTTGTTGTTGTTTTCTCTTCTGTTACAACTGTTTCCGGAGCATTAGTGACCTGAAACATGACGTCAAAGATGTCAGTGACATACAGTGTGACGCTTCAGATAAAAATCACAGACGGGCTGCCTTGTCTACAGGAAGGGGGAATGGGGTCCACAGGCGATTTTTAGCTGGTTGACCAACGTTTAAAAAATGTTGGTGGAAAAGCAGTACTATGGAATGAATTGTATCTTAACATTTTCAATGTATAGGTTGCTGTCTTGGAGGCTGTTGTTATTTCCTGTAGTGACAGGGATTTTAAAAACATTAACCTTAAGACATTAAGGAGGAGAATGCCACCAGAAATAGGTCCCCTCCAGCATCTGCTGAGTCAGATTAGAGGAAATTTGACCAAATCAATCAACATTTTTTAAATCTTGGTAGAGACAGACTGCTCATCTACATAATATATTCAAAGAAGGTTGGCTGACTGACATCACTGTTTCTGTCAGGTTTCATTCAGACCAAAGCAGGCATTGCAGAAGGAAAACACCAGTCCTCCCATTCATTTGAGTGAAGCTGGTGTGTTTACAGAAGGCTGCGGTGGTGTGGACTGCAAGTGGTGCAGTTCCAACTATCAGACTCACAGCATGAATAACCAAAAACACTATAAACAGAGTGTAGCATAGTATGTCATGTGTAGCTACTTAATTTGGTCTTGTGTATGAGTTTAAAACACAGAATATCTATAGCCCTTACTCCTGGTTATTTATTGAGAGTATGTATATATATATATATATATATATACATATATATATATATTAATTTGTGGGTAGTAGTGCTTTGCCACCAAGTTCTAGATCAGTTAAAATGTACATCATTACATCACACAAACGGGTCATAGAATGACATCTCTGCCCAAGTGAGGCTTTACTGCTGATACTTTAAGTAAAAATATTACTGCGGTAGAAGTTTCTTTACACTTTGTCATTTTACTTTCACTTTATTTGTATTTTTACTGGTATCTGAATAGTTCTTCCAACACTGTTTCACTTACTGTGCGTGTATGTTAACAGAAGGTAAATGCTGAACACAAAAAAACAGTCTGCAGTAGCATGTTCATGTGTATAAATTGGATCAAGTTATCAAGGTTTATGATCTCACGACAGTTGAGTGAAGATGACTTCCTAGCAGTTTTGGTTGCTAAAGAGTGCCTTTGTTCCTGCATGGCATCAGTGCCCTGCCCATTATCGCCTCACACAACCCAACACACTCTTGTTTACCATGTTTGCAGGCGCTGATTCCCTAAATAATGCAGGATGAGAGGGAAGTGAGGGAATGGCTGTGTGTGTGTGTGTGTGTGTGTGTGTGTGTGTGTGTGTGTGTGTGTGTGTGTGTGTGTGTGTGTGTGTGTGTGTGTGTGTGAATGCATTTTTCTGTATTTGTGTGAAGGTGACTTACGTGGGTGTGTCCACCTGTGCTGTGTATACGATGTGCTTGTGTGCATCCAAACCACAGTTATGAAGATAAAAATGAGAAAAGAGAAATCATGAGGGGGTCAAAGAGGGAGGGCTGGGAGCAGAGGTGAACCAAGCAAATCATCACTTTGACTTAAAAACGCACTCATTATGTGCAGTCATGAATAATTTTGTACCAAAACACTAATTTTGCATTAGACTTACAGTACACTGATTCTTCAGCTCAGGAATATTCATACACTCGTGGGATTTTTCTATCCACCTCACTGTGTTTTTTCTCATTTAGTGATGCTTTTCTGGCACAGAGCGGTGCAGTGAATATAGGTCATATAGGCAGTGGGCTCACTGGTGGTACTAAGGATGGCGCTGTAGGTCTCAAGGCGACAGCAGCAGTACCAAGGGAGTCTCCTCTGCAATGGCTTGGCTTGTATACACACACTCACAAATACACACACACAGACGCACAAAGTGACTAGCACACCACGTTGCTATTAATACAGCCACAGCCATTTTAATATTTAATTGCGTTGATGGACTGCATCTGTGCTGCTCTGTGATGCAAACATTATTATACATACTAAGTGGCTTAATTGTAATTAGAGCTGAAAATTTAATTAAACTCAACAATAAAGGAGATCGCAGCATTTTTTCCCCCCCCTAAGCAGACCCTTTCTTCCCCCTCACTGCATTTTAACTCCTTCCATGCTGCAGTGCTGCTTTTGTCCAGATGCCTTGGTTGGGATGGTTGGCTTCATTACAGACAAGGTGTCAGACTGTCTGAGCCAATGTTTTTCTATTTAATGCTTTAAATACTTCAGGTCAATGATTTAAATTGAATTTGGAAAATATGGCCTAAATTGTGGGATAAAGGCACAATTTGTAAGCTCAGCCAGAACTTTATTAAAACATGAAAGAAAAATGAAAATTCTCAACAGAATGTGAAGAAGGAACAGACATTATATCAAAGATGTCTATGTCCTATGTTGCAGAGATATCTACTGAGGTTAGCATGCTAACCAGCTAGCCCCAGCTCGTCCCGACACAGTCTTGGTTTCTCTTTTCACAGTGGAAATAATTCATTCAGTAAGAGAGCAAGATTTGGAAATATTTCTTCTTCATATGCCATTTTCACCTGTGCTGATCCCTCTTTCCTCTGCTACTTCATGCCTGTCCTGTCTGGGCTGTACTGTATCTCCTGTTGTCAAACTGACCTACCTTGCTAATGGTAGCGAGCTATGGCTAGGGATAGCTAGCAAAGAGCAGTAGATGTAGGTTAATCTGGTGATATACCGCCCCCCTATATTTTTGGATCAACCTTTGAATTCTCGTCATATCTTACAAATTACATCTTTGAAGCTTTGTCCTTGAAAAGCATGAGAAACACAATTGTTGCACTCCATTGGAGCTTCTGCTCACTGACTTGTTCAAGGGAAAATTTGGCATCTTAATAAATGTTCTGCCTTGCCAACAGTTTGATGAGAAGATCAATACCACCAACATGTTTTGGAGAATTATAAAATTTCTCATGTAATTCTCGTTAAGAAAGCCAGTGAGGGTATTCATCATTCAAATGTCAGAGATGATGTGTCAAACAAATTTTTGCATGTCTTGAAAGGCTTTGGATGTAAAACTATTGTATTCTATTGAAATATATTACTCATACATATTTCCTATCCTGTAGCAACTCATGAACCATTAGAGTTATTTCTGGATATCTGACATCCAAGACTGGGGGTCATTCTCTCTTTCAATTCATCACAATAACTCAAATTTTAAAACTGAAATATATTAAACTAAAACACACACACACACGTATACCATAGATGCATCCAGCAGTGGCCGTCTGGTGGTGTGTGTATTATTCATCAGGACTGAGGCGTGTCGATGTGGAGTGTTTGCGGCCTGGTAGGTAAACAGCTGTGTGTTGCTTGACATGCTTTTGCACTCTCAGCTCAGCGCTAACCAGGTCTGTTGGTACTGATCAGACCAGAGCTGAAGCGACAGGACAGCCTGCCAAACAACAACCACTGGTCTGGCCCTGCCCCACCCCCGTCCACTCACACACACACACACACACACACCAGCTCACACACACAAGGATACAAGCTCTTAAATGGCCACATAAACTGACAGACCCTCACATATAGATAAATATGAAACATAGACACATAAACACACAATCTGAGCCCGAGTAACAAATCAACACAGCTTTACAGTAATACATAAATAAATGAACAGACCTCCAGCCCGTCTTGGTTTTTGTTTCAAGTTACATGACTCCTCTGAAGCTGCTGGCTCCATGTCTGGAGATAATAGTTGGGTGGAGACCAGAGGATATTTTCTTCAATAAACTAAGAACAAAGTCACAATGATTTCATAAGGTCCAAATAATGTGGTATCTCAAGTTAGTCTGTAAACAAGGTGAGTGTTAGTGTGTGAATCAGAAATGGCTGCAGCGTCAGTAGAAAATCCACCACACCACACATATTGGATTCAAAGTGTTGTTTTTTCATCCCTTTTTTCCAAACACAGACAGTGGCAAAATTTCAGTCTTGGTTTTACTGGATCTCAGTGCTGCGTTTGACACGGTCGACCGCAATATACTACTGACCGACTGGAAAACTGTGTGGGACTCTGGTACAGCACTAAACTGGTTTAAATCCTATCTCAATGATATAGACTACGTTGTGTCTATAGGTAATTACACATCTGAGCGGATGAAAATTACATGTGGAGTACCCCAGGGCTCCATACTGGGGGCCTCTGGTATACAATTGAAACAACAAAATATGTTACCATAGTTATGCAGCCGACACACACATTTATACAACCATATCACCAGGGGACTATTATCCCATACAAACGCTGAGTGGGTGCATTGAACAAATCATGAATGGATATGTCAGACTTTTATTCAGTTAAACAAAGATGAGACTGAAATAATTGTTTTTGGAGCTAAGGCGAAATGACTAACAGTTTCTGCTCAACTAAAATCTGTAACGTTGAAAGCTACAAACCAAGCCAGAAACCTCGGTGTAATCATGGACTCAGACCTGAATTTCAGCAGCCACACTAAGACAATCACAAAGTCAGCCTACTATCACCTTAAGAATATATCCAGGATAAGAGAACTTATGTCTCGGCAGGATTTGGAAAAACGTGTCAATGCATTTATCTTCAGCAGACTCGACTACTGTAACAGTGTCTTTACAGGACTGTCTAAAAAAGCCATTGGACAGTCCCTCAAGTCAAAACTAAACATGGAGAAGCAATGTTCAATTACTATGCACCACATATCTGTAACGAATTCCCAGTAAACTGCAGGTCTGCTCCAACTCTTACCTCTTTTAAATCAAGGCTGAATACCTTTATGTTTGCCACTGCTTTTCACTAAGCAACTATTAAGTTTTGAACTGTACTGTGACTTCTATTCTTTAGTGTCTCTTTTAAACCTGTTCTGTTTTGGCTTACTTTCCTATTTCTTAACTGTTTCGAATGTTTTGTTTCTTCCAACTTGTTTTTAATCATTTAATTTTTAATTCAATTGTTCAATATTATGCCACTGTAAAGAACTTAGTTACCTTGTGTCTGAATTGTGCTAAACAAATAAACTTGCCTTGTGTTTGCTGCACATCAGAGAAATTAAGAAGAGAAGAGAAGAGAAGAGAAGAGAAGAGAAGAGAAGAGAAGAGAAGAGAAGAGAAGAGAAGAGAAGAGAAGAGAAGGAAACTAATCTGTGGTGCATTCTGTAGATGATGTCATCTATCGAATAAATGATTAAATGTACATGTGTGTTTGTGTAGTGCTACTCACATTGTGGGGACCCACTAACCATATGGACACAACGCAATCCCCCATAATGTAATCATTTTATTTTAAGGAGACTTGTTTTTAAGGTAGGGTCAGGTCAGGTCTATGTTTAGGTTACGGTGAGAGTTATATAATACTACCCCACTGCAAGTGTGCGTGCCTGGTGAATATACACACTACTGCTACAAATTAGGCCAACCAGGCAATCAGCGTGGCTACCATCAAATGGCTAGGACCCCCAAGTGGGAGTACCTCCTTACCTGACGGTCGGCTCATCACAAATGTACAGAAATGTGCCCCCTGTGAACTGTAGTTACAGCCATGCATCGAGCACTGTAGCTTCTACAAATTATATAATATTTCAAGAACTTGAGAAGAAGTGAAAAGGAAGGAGAATGACACCGCGAAACAAAGAGGAGAAGATGAAAAAGGAAGAAAAGGGAAATTAAATTTAGAAACAGAGTTAAGATGGGGGGAGCAGCGTGGAGAGGCAGTGTTTGGAAGGAAAGGCTCAAATCGATGCGGGGACTAATGTATTCAATGCCCACTCTGTTTACAGAGCGTGTAGCAGGCCTGATGATATCCAGATTTCTGGCCACGATCGAATGAAAACCTTCCACCAACTGCTTCTAATGCTCGTGTCTGAGCGGTTTCAGTCAAAAGCCTCGGCTCTGCAAAGGCCATGTGAACAAGCTGTTAAAGGCACCACACTATGTGCAAGAATGGATAGTTCTCCACTTAGCATGATGAGGTAAGGTAGCATAAACTCATATAATACAGAGTAGCCCTGACATTGTGGTTTAAAATCATTTACACCACCATATACTACAGGGAATGGTTGGCCAATGGGCGTGGATTAACAGGACACCTTTAGGTAGTGAAACTGATGTGCCAGTATTAAACTGTCAGTAGCAATAGCAACAGTGAGACTTGAAGAAGCTAGAAGAGCTTTTTGTCTTACCAACAATAACAATCCAAAATGGCTGATTTACACAGATATTGGCATGAATCTGAACATTCAGATCAACTGATCAGTGATGTGGGAAAGAAAAGACTATGTTAGCAATAGCTGTGTTTAGCCAGTGTTATCTTAACATCAACCCATGGCCAGCGCTGTGAAAAGTCCCCTTTCCTGTTGAGTGGAGTGTTGTCAACAGTAGCAAGCGTTGAGAATTCTCAGGTACAGGAACTTCATGATATTCAAAACAGAAAAGCAAGAGAAAATAAGTTGTTTAAGTAAAATATCGGAGGTATTTTTAATATGATCACATACAACATTTCATTGACAATTTTCATGGTGTAAAGTGGATCATACCCTCCAAGTTGCCAGTTCTGTAGTTTATGAAATCTGTCGTTTTTTGTGCTAAAACCTGTAACCAAAACCCTCTGCCATTCCCTCACTCACTGCTACCCAATAGACACTCAATAGTTTATTTTGTCAGTGTTATCCTCAGAGTTACTGCAGGGGGAACACCAAATTATTGTTTCATAGTTTTTTGAACGCTTTTAGTTTTTTAGATTTTACAAAAATCTAATTGAGTCCGAAAATACACATTAGCATGAGTTCAACATGCAAAGAACAGCAACAACAGCAAAGACTAATTTGTAAAACAAAGGTGTACATACACAGTACTGAATATAGTCTTCCCATGAATTCTCATGCATTAATATGAGCACGCTAATTTAACCTATTAAAACATACTGGCCAGTTATCTGTATTATTATCAAAGTGTCCCAATGGGTTTAAACTTAACAATCAAGAAGATCTGATCTCTAGCGGCTACAGTAAGGGGTCTTTGGCCTGAAAAGACCCATTGTTCACGCTATGATTTATTTTGCCACTGACTTGTCTAGTGTTACCTGACTATGATGTTTACATTTTTTAAATGCAACGCACAGAGATTGTAAGTAGAAAATAAACATGGCATTATGTGATACTACTTTTTATTCCAATGGGGGAAATGCACAGCCACAGTAATTAGTGTAACTGTTCTAAATCAGTTTGCTGCAGGGAAAACATCGTATTCTTACATTTCCTACTCTCCTCCATTGTTTTTGTCTATTGGGACTCTGCCGGGCTTTATCATGGACATACAGGTAGAAGAAGAATGTATTATTTTAAGGGGAAAACTGTGGCTGCATGAGCGCTTCGAGCCTTGAAACATGAAATTCTCTAGAGTAAAAAGCAAAAAGTAAAAGTGAAATAGAAAGAACATTCAAAGGTGAGTCCACCAACAAAAGTCTGTAATCTGAATGGATCCAGGAAGTAGGCCTACCTCTCAGCAGCATTAGCTAATTGAATCCAGTATTGATTCCATATCAGTAATAAGTGATATATGGGCCTCATATTAGTTATATTAGGTTAAATAGGCAGCCATAAGGTCATGTGCATGAGACATTTCACATTCAGTCATAAATTGATCTGCAATGTTTTATTAGATTGGTGTGCTGCAGTGGCTGTGTCTTATTAAAAGCACAGTGTGGTTGATGCAGTGCAGCAGCTAGTTGAGGCATTTTCACAATAAATGCACACAGAGGTACATTTCTTATATATTCATGTATCTTTTACAGCTGCAACAATTAATCAGTAGTGTTCATCAACATATAAATGTATTAACCTCTTTAATTGATTTATTCATTGTTTTTCCCAGCAGAAATGAAACTCATTCTCTGATTTCAGCTTCTCAGATGTGAGTATTAGCTGATTTTACTTGCCATACTAACAGCCAATTGATTATCTTTACATTTTGGAGTGATGGTCAAAAGAAACAAAAGCAAATTGAAGGCATCACCATGGCCTCTTCGAAATTGTGAATGTAACAGCTTTTCTATTTTTCAGCATTTCATAGATTAAAGTATTTCGAAACCTTTCAGCAGATTAATAGACAATGACAATAATCATTAGTCACAAGCCTACTATCTGTTTATTGTATCTTTACAGTGAACCAGCAAGATCTCACAGAGTGATTACAATCTTATAATTGACTCGTCCGCAGTTAGAGGATATATTGTCAATTTTATTAGTCAAGGCCAGAATAAGAAATCTCATAAAAAATTATCAGGCTGATACTCTTCATGTAATTTCATCCATTTTTATAGGCTGGTCAAGGTTTAAAGTGCATAATAACCACTGCGGCAATGTGTTTTCCATGCTTTTATGACAGTCGAGTGTGATGTATTGGCAAAGGACATTGTAGTTAATGACAGTGCTGTTTTATGAGTGGTGTCACTTGTCAATGCAGTGCATAGCCAAACCCACACTTTGACCCCTGATGGTGTGACACAAATGTTGCTGAAACGGTGCGTGCGTGTGTGTGTGTGTGTGTGTGCGTGCGCGTGTACGTGCATGTGTGTGTGTGTGAGCATGCATGAGGAACTGACTGCATGTGTGCCCATAATGTTCAACACGGCACCTTAATCAACATTGCTCAATGTAATTTGACCATTTGTAAGCATTACTGGATTAGTGTGCCCAATTATCTGCCATCCTCAACGCTGATATGAACAAATGCTGTATCCATAACCTGGTCTTAATAGACGTATGCTCTGTTGATGTATCACACGGCTAATTTCATGATTACATTTTCAGTGGCCAGACCTTTTCCTGTTTGCTAATTGCAGCAGGTTAAGTAGCAAGCAAGGCAATGTGAATCTATTGGGTCATGTTCGAAACACAGGTCTGCTCTGTGTGGACTGGCCCACATCAATCCTCAATGATGTACATGTTGTGTGATTGTGTGAGTGTGTGTATTTGCACATCCATTCCCTGTGAACTCTCACCTTGTCCTATTGATGGCTCTCATATGACCAGCCCCTATAAAGCAGCATCTCCATTAAAATGAGACACATGTTCAGCAGCACAGCAGGCACTTTTTTATAACTCCAGTAAAAATAAAAATGTTTTACAGCATTATTGTTTTCAGGCAGTGGGTAATGATAGAGATGAGGAGGTATTTTATGGGTATTTTATGGGGGTCGTCTTTATGGAGAATCTGGTGGTTATAGATATAATAAAGGGACCGATTCTCACGCTATCTCCTCCTGACCTGATGTGACCTGGGGCATCTGTGGCCAGGGTTTAAAATGTGTTTCATTAAACAAACTCAGTATTTCTTCTTTCCTCATAATCAATATCTTCATTAAACACTCAAATATTTGAGGGGATAAAATCTGATCCGCTCCTGATGAATTTTTAAAACACTCTTACCTTAATCTTATTTGCAGCTATTCATTTTCATTAACTAGGGTTTGGATACAATTATCTGAGCTCTTTGATCTGAATGTGAGCAGCATGCAAACTTTTTATTCTATATGTCAATTCTGCAGGTTTCCATTAGAGAAAATGAGCTCCATATTGATGTTTTCTATTGTACCAGAGAAAGCAGTGCATGTCAATAACTCAAGTGGCTGAGTGAGCAATTTCAAAAGGAATGATGGAACCTCTAATGCTTCTATTAATGCTTGTATGTATATTTTACAAAGTTAATACAGTATTTAAATAACCGTAGTACATAAGTGGCTCAGAATCTGCATGAATTAATGACAAGCATCAATGATCAAAAGTCAAATTCAAAGGGAATGCATTAATCACTATTATTTAATTCATATTCATTTAAAATGTAGAAAACCAATAGATGATTATGAATGTCTATCATTAGAGGGTTTTTTTTAGTATTTTTTAAGAGCTGGGCTTCAGAGCAGACAGTGTGTCATACTTCAAATATCATCTCCGAATAAAACTGACCTGACTCAAGTTTAAACTAAAAGTAATATGCCTTCACTTTAAATTAATTCAGTCTATGCCTTACGTATTAGATGTCCGGCATAAATAAACTTGACTTGACTTTATAGCCACTTTTTTTACAATGGTTGATCCATTGATTTATAAACTCAGTGCGGTCAGTAAGTCAGTCTCTTTGACAGTTATTCAGACTTCCATCTTCTCATGTGAGTGTCTGCTGCGTTCAGGTCAGACAACTTGCCATCTCTGTTGTCTGAAGTGTACTTCTCTGGCCAATAATTAAAATAACTGTGACTAATAAAAGCCTCTAAGTGTATGTGTACACTGTAACATGTATTCATAATCCTCTCGTATCAGATGTTTTGTCATTATAATTCGAATACTCTGTGATTTTCCTGGTTTGATCTGAACACACAACATCTATTGTATGTCTGTCTGCATGCTGTGGCTCTTCCTGAGGTTTCTTCCTTTTTTCTTGATTTCTTTTTTTTTAAATCTGAGTTGATGACGTTTTCTGAATGGATTTTTAATTGTCTGTGAGGGTGAGCGCTGACTTTTGTCTTTGACTCTTCAAACAACAATCTTGTCTTTTGAACTGGTGGAAATTTTGTCAGATAAAGTAATATATTGTTTTATTATGTATTATATTATGCTATTATTTATTGTTGAGTACATCCAATACATCAGTGTGCAAGAACTGCTGTCTGATCATTTGTTTCGCAGTATTAGCACATGTTGCATAGTTAAAGCTAGTTGAGAATGCAGTAAGACAAGTAAATAATATCTAATTAATAATATTGTGTGTGTGTGTGTGTGTGTTTGCGTGTGTGTGTGTGTGTGTGTGTGTGTGTGTGTGTGTGTGTGTGTGTGTGTGTGTGTGTGTGTGTGTGTGTGTGTGTGTTTGAGCAGAGACAGCCATGTTTTGTATAAGTATCTGCGCTTGACGTTTAAATGAAAGCACCTTCAGTGTGACCACCATGTGTTTTGAGTTTTTCCACCAGGATCTAAATGCCCAAGTGGTCAGGATTTTTTTTTTCTCAGCTCACAGTAGAGCACATAATGCTAAAGCTGAGGTCAAAATATGGAGGTTTCAGACGTGAGGTTTTCACGGCACATTGATGATCCGTTTGTTCGGACGGCTCACAGCTCGTTTCTGTCTGGATGTGAGCAGATGCCAAGCAGTGCTGTGGTCAGCCCCCGTCTCTCTCTCTCTGTTGTTGTCCAGTGTGTTTACGGTCCGTGGGCTGCAGCGGGCCAGAAAAGGCCCTCGGTTGGCCCGGACAGAAGGCGCCTATGTGGGTCAGTCCTGGTTCCCGCCCCCCCTTCATCATCTTGACCACAGCTTGAGGCCCTGCCCAGACCAGCCCGCAGCAGTGACCAGGCCTGCGAGGAGAAAGCCTGGGAAAAAAACACCACTGGTCACTGCATCAACAGAGAGCTGATGGGACAACAGCCAGCAGGACAGGACGGTGTGAGAGGTGTCAGGACGAGCAGGGTGGACTGATGACACATTACACAGACAAGTGAAAGGCTGGGGCGGTAAGATGAAGGCTGCAGGTTCACAGACAGCACTGACTTCCTAATAGCACCACACACAGTGTCTGAGGTGGATATGACTGCACTCACAGACTATCAATAGGATGACATTAAAGGACAGGTTCGCAGTTTTTCAAATCTGTCTTTAAAAACAATCATCAGGTACATTGAAACAGGTTCTCACTTTTCATACTGGAAATTAAAAGATTTATTTTGATTTATTTTTGTATTTTTTTATATTAGAAAGACTAAAGGATAAAAGGGTACTCACTGGATTTGTTTAATTCATTATAGATAGATAGATAGATAGATAGATAGATAGATAGATAGATAGATAGATAGATAGATAGATAGATAGATAGATAGATAGATGGATGGATGGATGGATGGATGGATGGATGGATGGATGGATGGATGGACGGACGGACGGACGGACGGACGGACAGACAGACAGACAGACAGACAGATAGATAGATTTTTGAAACACTGTTACAATGTAATCATACTGCATCTCAGACTGCAACTAATAAATGTCCCGGCTATAGTTTACTTCATTCATTCATTGTTGATCAACTAGCAAAAGACGTATTCGTTTTGTCCAACGCAGCACAATTCTAAAGATTTGAGAAGTTGCTGCCAGAGAATATTTGACACTTCTGAGTGATGAATGACTTTAATGACGAGCCACTTATCAAAACTGTTGTCAGTAAATGTTCTGTTGATTTAATAATTGCATCGATGGAATTGAAGTACAATTTTGAGGTATGTGTACTTACATAAGTATTTCCATATTTCCAGTACACCTTTGAAGTAAATATTTTACTTTTACTCAACAACATTTATTTGATCACTTTAGTTACTAGTTACTTTCATCAGAGACAAACTGGTGCATTTTGCAATTAATTAGAAATAAAAATCACTGATCAGAGAAATCAGAAAAATGCTCAATATGTGATCCAATAATCAGCCAGGCCATTAGTCACTAAAATTATACAGTATGTACATAGGTGTCATTTACTTTTACAAAAGTAATATTTTAACACAATATCTTTTCTTTGGGCACATTTTTACAACACTGACTCATTGATTAATCAGCTAATAGTTAGACTCAATGACGGATCACAATGATGCATCAACGTTTTCAGATTCAAATTGTCACTGATGTTGATATGCCACTGAAATCAATTTAAAACAATTGCTAACTTCATGACAGAAAGCATTAAATCCATGAAATCTTTCGACCCCCCACAAAATTACAATCCGGACTGCCTCCTCAACCCTGGCATGCTAAGCAAGCCACCATGACATCTACTCACGCTCGCTCCTCAGCAGATAAATTCCCACAGGACACATATTTTAACACACACTGGTTATCATAAAACACTTGGCGGAGCAGAGCGGCGATCCTATACTTAGCAGAGTAATGACTGGTGCTGTTTCACATGGACATGTATTCTGATTAGACTGTCATTTGGAGGGATGTCTGCGGCCTGCCACAAGGCCACCAGATACAGTTCACATGGAAAACAACAGAAAAACAACATGCATGCTCACATTCTGAGACGCTCAGTGTTACTCACATTCTCTCCCTCACACACACACACACACACACACACACACACACACACACACACACACACACACACACACACACACACAGAAATGCACAGATGTCCATCAGTCACATTTGTTTTAAGCCGGAACTGTATATACAGTCTTGTTGACAGATAGTTCACAGCACCCCTTTCTCTGCCTCTCAATACACACACATGCACAGACACGTACGCACACACATATACACACACACATACCCACACACCCACACACACCCACACACACCTTGGCCTGATTGGGAGCCAGCATGAGAGTCAGGGCCAAAAGGAGAGGCCAGCAGAGGTGAGGAGAGAGTTTTCTGTGGAGCGTAGGGTCAGTATCAAAAGAGAGCAGCTGGAGTCATGCTGTTCGAGCTTTACCAGGCCTCTACTGCTCCCTGTTGGTCACAGAGGAAACCTTCCCCTTCCCAGCACTCAGTCATGTCATGGTAGGGAGGTTTTTTTAAGTGTTTATGCTCTTATGTTCAGTATGTTCATGTGTATCCCTTCTCAGATGCCTTCTTACTCAAAACCTGCGGCACTTTGCTTCAAAGGCACCCCAGAAACTGAGACAGAGTTTATTTGATTGCTGGTCAAAATATGTGGTGTCACTATGGGATAACAAAGCCTGTAACCCCCCTGCATTACAGAGCGCAGCATAACACTCCATATGCATCCACACAAGCAGCTAGAGTTACAGCCACTGACCACCGCAGCCCGTTATTCAAGCCTCTCTCCTGTAAACACACTGCGTCTCTCTGGCTTCGCTGCCTTTCATCTCGTCCTCCTTCTGATTGTTGTGGAGAGGTGTTCTTGAGAGAATACCACCCCCCAAACATAGACACACACACACAAACACACATATGCAGAAGACAAATATATATATATTTGCAGGCATGCAAACGTGGTCCAGCACAAATATAAGCAGTGGACACAAAGGCATAAACATGCACTGTGAGCAAGACGCAGACCAGAGGAACCACTTTAAATAAGTTGTTTTTTTGTTGTTGTTTTTTTTTTAACTAACGGTGTGTGTGTGTGTGTGTGTGTGTGTCTGTATGTGTGTGTGTGTGTGTGTGCTCATGTGTGTACGTAGCACATTTACAAAGTTTCTTTAACCTCACAGTTCGAAGATTTAACCTTATATAGGAATTAGTTAATTCTGCTGTGTCTTCTACAAGAATAAAACAAGAGAGTTTCCTGAAAAATAAGAGTTAACCTTCAGACATTACAATCAGAAATATTGCACTTGATTCAAGAACTATGGAAATCATCAATGTTGTAAAAAGTATCCAAAGCACAGTAGTAAAGATATCGGGTTAAAATATTACTTTGGTAAAAGTTAAAGTCACCCATACAAATAGTAGTTCAGTAAAAGTATCAGATATTATATAGATATATATTATAGTAAATTAAACATGTATTCAAATGTATGTATATACTGTATACAGGTCAACAGATTAATGACCTGGCTGATTACCAGCTCCAACATTTAGCATTTTTCTGATCGTCAGAATCTGTGTGTGTTTATCAGAATGAGTACAAAACAAGTTATTTTAAAAATGCACTACAGCATGACATCTGTAAAATAATCAGTAACTTAAGTTATCAAATACATTTTAAAAAAGTAGAATATTTGCCTCCAAAATGCAGAGTGGAAGTATAAAGTATCAGAAAAAGCAAAGTTCTGTATTGTAGAAGTACCACAAAATTGTACTAAAATAAAGTACTTGAGTAAATCTACTTAGTTACCTTCCATCACTGCGAACAATACATATTATATGTACAAATATATTATATACTATCACCCTGTATATAAATATATATTATATATACCTATGTAGATCACACACATACTGTGTTTAATGTATACACTAATATAACACTCAATATGCTATTTTGCTTTTACTGATTTCTGCTAAGTAAATGCTGGAATACAGGACTTTTACTTGTGATGGAGTTTTTTCAGTTTTGTTATTGTTTGAAGCTTGCTTGGTTGCTTGTTTGTTTGTTTGTTTGTTTTTCTGTGGTGTTACTGTTTTCACTTTATAAAAACATCTAAATACATCTTTAGCCACTGTTAAAAACAATCTTGAGTGGTGAGGAACTTGTTCTTCACTCAAGTGTCTCCATTATATATTGTTTGTACAACATTACATTTCAGAGGGCAGTGTTTTAGTTTTTACTTGGCTCTTTTTATCAGGTATTTATAGTTGCTTAAATTACTTTTGCAGGTGTATTCTTAATGATTAGTTTATACAATATAATGTATGGTATATATGACATACAGTAACTACCCAACAGTATACTTTATTAAAATCAGTTCCACCTCCATGACAGTAATAAATACATATCACACTTTAAAATCCCTCTCAAGTAAACCAGGTGCTCTGTTAAATGTTACTGTGCAAAAGTCATACATTTACAGTGTCAGGCAAAAAATGACTTTATCTACAGCTTTATCTTGCTCCTTGGGAGCAATAACATCGTAAGTTATTTGTTGACTTCATCATTTAAAATTAATCTGTGAAAAAGTAACTCTTAAGAAATAAATATTGTGGGGAAAAAAGTATTTCCCTCAGAAATGAGTTGGAGTGGAAGTAGAGTTAATTTTTTAAATTTAAGGTCAAGTACCTCACATCTGTACTTGAAAAAATGTTTTGAGTTACTTTCCACCACTGCTTTTTAAATAAATGATGTTTGAATATTCATGGACTTGAGATTTTTCATGGCTGAATAAGTGAGTGGAATTTTTTCCTTTCTGTGGAAAAGATACAATATCATTTTAAAAAGAGGTTTTTTATTTGTTATCATAAAAGAATCATTCTGCTTACTTTTGATTCGTGTTAATTTAGCTGTTGACTGACGTACTTTAAATTAAATCATCTGAATGACATTTTGAATACAGGACTTTGACTTCTGATGCTTTGTATTTCCAGTAGTTTTGGTTCTGAATATGTCTTTTACCACCAGCCAGAGTCAGCTTCAGAGTGTGACTTCACTCCTGCCTGTTGTTCATATGGAACTCTGGTCTTATCAGAGGGGCTATCTGAGCGCTGCATGCCACGCAGAGGAGGCGGGGAGGGGGGATGGAAGGTATGACACACTGCCTGGTCTGAAGCCCAGACAACCAGCTCCTGTTACCCATGAGAAAAAAGACAATTGTGGTGCATGGCAGTACAAGCTGTGTGTCTATATTTCTGAGTGTTTGAGCGTGCAGGTTTGTGGATATATCCATCATTGAGGGTCTCCTGCACAGTTAGCAACTGTCTCTGCAAACCTGTTTGCATGCACCCTATGTGAATGCACACATATAGATGTGTGTGTCTGATTCAGAGTGTCTTGAATGATATATTAGAGCCTCTTGGTGTCCAAGAATTTATGTCCCTGCTTTTTGTGTCTCCTTTTTACAAATTGCCTAGACTACACTACAGTCTGCATTTGAATTGAAAGCTACATTAACAGCGGGAAGTTGTGAGATAACCGTCAAAGTGAAAGTACGAACCAGTTAAAAAGCATTGACAGTTTGAAAAAAAAGGATAGAGGGGATAGAGAACAAGAGAGCAGGGGGTGAGAAAGAAAGAAGAGAGACAGAGCTGGAGGAGAAAGAAGATGTCGAGTCAGAGCGAGTCGGCAACATGTGTTATTTATTTCCCCCATGTAAACACAGAGAGAAGGCAGACATAATCAATAGGAAACTCCAGATTGTAAATAGACGGCTCTAATAGCCTAAACACTGGCCGCTATAGTTACACTCACACACACACATATCAGCAGCACTTAGACTCCACACACAGAGACGAGGAGGGAGGCACTGCAGGGAGGGGGAGATGGGATGTGTAGATGGAGTAAAGGAAAGATGTAAGAGCATAAAGAGTGAGAGAAAGAGGAGAGAAAGAGGGGGCCAGGCTGGGCGGGCCACCCTTATTTACCAATAAAGAGCCCTGATGAGAAGATAAACACACAGGAGACAGTCTGGGCAGGAGGAGGGAGGGCAGGAGGGAGGGAGGTGGGAAGGAGAGAGGGGATTTGAGCCTTCATCCTCCACTTTGTTTCAGCAATAAATAAGCAGAAGCAAGGAGCCGACAGAGGAAAGGTGTGAAGGTGTAGACTTTAGAAGAGTGAGAAAACTACAGAGCTCCGGAGGGGCAATAGAGAGAAAGATAGGTAGTGAGGCCATGTTTTATACATTGTGCACGCAAATTGCTACTGCGCACGCACAAGACACAAAGCACAAGATACAATTTGTTCACATGTGTTGATTGATTTGTGTGCACAATGTAAGCGAACAGAGTCAGCACACCAGACGGCCTCATTGGTTCGTGAATCTGTAACACTCATATGAAAGTGAGAAAGAGGGCTGAGTAAGAGAGAGAGCGATGTCTCCTTCTGAAATCATCTTTGTTGACAGCTGCTGCCAAAGATCTGCTGCAGGTGATTTAAACCCTCCAGAACATCACTGGTACCATCTACAGAACATCGCTGGTACCATCTACAGAACATCACTGGTACCATCTACAGAACATCACTGGTACCATCTATAGAACATCACTAGTACCATCTACAGAACATCGCTGGTACCATCTACAGAACATCGCTGGTACCATCTATAGAACATCACTGGTACCATCTACAGAACGTCGCTGGTACCATCTACAGAACATCGCTGGTACCATCTACAGAACATCGCTGGTACCATCTACAGAACATCACTGGCACCATCTACAGAACATCACTAGCACCATCTACAGAACATCACTGGTACCATCTACAGAACATCACTGGTACCATCTACAGAACATCACTGGTACCATCTACAGAACATCACTGGTACCATCTACAGAGCGTCAGTGACATCAGTGAAGTGAGCTGTGGTCTGTGATGTGTCCAGTCAGGGTGCTTTCTACTGCACCTCTGTAAAAGTTAGCAAGATTTTTCGCCTTCTTATGAATTTAGCCTTCTTGAGTTTTCTTAAAAAGTAGAGCCTTTTCTGTGCTTCTTTTTTTCCTTTTTATTTTTACCAGGGTGGTGATGACCATGATCGCTTCTCAGTGATGTTGGTGCCCAGGATCTTGAAACTGTTCACCTGCTCCACCCCAGCTTCACTGATGTCTTCATAGTTAAAACAAAATACTACGACTCAGTTAAGTTGTTCATGGTTGTATTCAGGAAAGTCTCGGAGCACATCAGGTTGTTTCAGAGCTTCTGGCATAGCCAGCGGATATCTGAAAAAGGAATAATAGATATCCAACCCTAACCTCCTCTTCCATGTGGCCATCATTGTGTACAATCCAATTAAAAACTTGACACGAGCGAAAGGAGTTGGAGTTGAGAGACAAGCTAATAAAAAGCTAAATCTTCATCAGATGATAGCCAACATGTTCCAAGAATGCAATTCTACCAATGTGTTCCTCCTCTTGTGCTCTCCACATGCACTGTTTACCTGCATGCAACCAAAGCCTGCTCGAACACGATTGGTCGATATACTCGGACAGCAAACAGAAATCCATAATGCTTCTGAGACCAAAGATAACATTGATATTTTACCAAAACCACAGTCTTTCACAAACTTTGACCAAAGTGGTGTTGTTGCCGGAACCTGACCACAGATGGGTGTCCAGGTTGAATTGTGGGAAAATAAAAAAAATGCACAAGACATCTGGAATACTTACATTTGATGGACTGGTGAAGCCATAAGAACATGCCGTCTTGGGTTTGAATATTTTCCTCAACATAAACATCATAAAGCTTCAGCTGAGTGATGATTTGGAGCAAGCTGATGCATAGTAGGATCATTTTCCAAACCCTAAAGGGTAAATGAAAAGGGAGAGTTGGATGCTGTGTTCTGATTTGTGGCTACAAATACGCCATTGTTTGGTTTAACTTTGCCAGTTTCCCCAAATCAAACAGCAACAGTCAGTGTCATACGTGTTTCTTAGCCACAATTTAGTTTAGTTAGTCTTTTTGTCAGTCTTCAAAAATCAATAAATAAGTAAATTAAGCAACTTTGCCCAATCTTTGTTCAGATATCCAAAAGGAGGAGGCGAACTGTAACTGTAACTGCTCCACTTATTTTGTTTGCCACTCTGTTTTGTATGCCACAAAATATCAGACATTTCCAAAGTCTGGAGTGCTGTTAAAAACATGTATTATACGTGATTACATTTCATTTTTAATTACATCTTGTCTGAGATTGTAAGATCTAGACATAACTAGCGAGTAAAATGAGACCAGTCTCATTCAGAACCCCAAATTACTGCTAATTTAGTGATATGATTAAAGAGTAGCCTTCCCGTAAGCATCAACCATAAGCCTGATGTTGACCCATTAATTGTTAGCAACAGCTTCTCAAAATATCTTATCAGTTCATATTTTCATACTTGTTGTTCACAATGGGAGAACATGACGTGGGTCCATGAGTGCTTTGTTTGGACTTGACTTAATATTTGAGCAATACATGAGCAAGAGGACTTGAGTTAATTGTATCAGTGCCCCAACCATCCCTAAGGATGTGGCTCTTTGTGCTCTTGGATATAAATCCAGTGTGTGTGTGTGTGTGTGTGTGTGTGTGTGTGTGTGTGTGTGTGAGCGTGTGTGTGTGTGTGTGTGTGTGTGTGTGTGTCTGTGTGTGTGTGCTTGCGCACATGCATGAATGTGGTTTTGGTTGCTCATGCGGTGTCAGAAGTCATCAGGGTGAGGCTGAGCGGCGACCCCATGACCCCCATCAGAGATCAGAAGTGAAGCACTTAGCGGTCGCCCCCCCTCCTTCCTTCCTCCACGATCCACGCAGACAGCCTTCTCTGATTCCACCGCTGCTGCTAATAAAGGCTGCAGGAGACTAATTCAAGTTAACAGTTGAAGGGGAGTCCTTGAGAGGAGAAGAAAAGTTAAAGGCTGGGCTGTCACTCAGCTAGCAGCTCTGCCTTCTTTAAGCAAGTGATATTATACTGACTGGGAGACAGGAAATTCATTCCAACAAGGCAAACGTGAAATAAAATCATATAGTGAGGGAGCAGGAGGATACGCTGCACTGTTTCTATATCTCTGCTGTGTTAATAGTTTCTCAATTCTTTGGACTTCTCAAGGTTACATATAGCTGAAATAATCCAAATAACCTCTGATGAAGGTGAAGGTCAATAGCACCAATACAATCAGTTCCTACTGCCAGGTATATATACTGTACAGGCAGCTTTGGCTTTAATGGAGAATTATGGTAATTTTAAACATGTGCCCTATATTCGTGTCTTGGTGTGTTAATGATTCATACTTATCAAAAGTTTCTGAATTAGCCCAGTAAATCACCTCAGCTGGCATGACATGGCTGAAATGTATTCCTCTGGGGCAACTACGAATGTCAAAGTTACCTCCAATAAAAGTTCCTGACAGGCTGAAGCTGTTATTCTAACAGGCTGGCTCTGTGAGCAGCGCCCTGTAGACAGTCATCATTCCAGCATTCTGCTACAGTTTTAATGTCTGTATCCACAGAACAGGTGAAGGGCAGTTTTTGTCCTCCCTCTCTTTCTCCCTCACATTTTCTCTCCCTTTCAACAGAGGTATAGATAAATCATTACTATTTTTCTTGATAAATATCAAAGGCAAACTTAAACAATGTATAAAGATGGGGCTGGCAGTAGCCGTGCTGCTGCAGCACCACTGACTCTGTGAACACACACACACACACACACACACACACACACACACACACACACACACACACACACACACACACACACACACACACACACACACACACACACACACACACACACACACACAGACACACACGAAAGAGCTGCCGCAAGTCAGCAGCATAGCCGTCACACACAAGCAGGCAGTGTGGACAACAGGCAAGTGGCTGAAAACAATATTAAAAAGATTCCCATTTTTGGTTGATTATAAGATCCCTTTAGTTACCAAGAACATGTCTCCTTCAAGTAGAAGTTTCACTCTTTTACAAATTGTTGTTAAATGGCTGCAATTTATTTATAGTTTTTGTTGTTTTAAAGCTATTAATCAGAGAGATTGACTTTATGATCTTTGTTAACTATTAACTGTTACATTTGCTACTCATTGTTTATTGTTCATCTGAGAAATATCTCAGAAAAGATATTTGTCACAACTATTGAAAAATCCGATTTGAGGGTTCATAGCCAGAAACAACTACGATAAGCAGTACCACCTGCTGTATATCCTTATCATTTTTGTCACCTCTCTTTTTAAACAAAGTTAGAAATGATGAAATTGTTGGAGTGCTCTAAAACCAAGACTGTGACAGGAAGGGATTTTTTCAAATCCAGCCGTTTTGTTGCGACTGAGCGATGACAATCTTAAGGACTCACAAGCACGACTTGACACAGAGTTAGGCAAAGTAAAAGTCTTTTACTTGGATCAGGTTCAGTACACGGGAGGTAAGTCAGTGAAGGCAAACAAATCCAGCAGGGGTTAGGCAGAGATGAGGTCGATGAAAAAAACAGGCAGAAGTTAAAAAAACAGGAATACTCAAAACACTAGGAACAAAGGCTGGATCACTAAGTACAGAGACAAAAGACGAACTGGCAATGGACAGGTGAAACACAGGGACTATATATACACACACACTGGGGGAACAGGTGAAAGTAATCAGAACGGGGGAAGACAATCACGGTGGACGAACCCACAAGGACAGGGAGAGGAGATCTGAAACCAGAGGAAAGGTAAATACAACAAAATAAGACAGAGGAAAACTATAAACCAGAGCGAGACATGGCACGTTTGTCCTCAGCCCATAGTCATCAGGTCACCAGGACATATCAGCCCCCTGTCTGCACTGACTATTATGATTGTGTTTCACTACAGAGCAGCGCGCATTTTTCGACTACACCTCCAGTGGCGACAATACTCTAATAGTAAAAGTTCATATATCAGTCCCGTCCGGGCAAAAAAAAAAGGCAGACAAAAACCAAACAAAGACAAACAACAAAGACAAGTGATGATAACATTGTTAGGATAAACGTATTTGCTGTGCCCTGTCTCCTTCCCGGAGGTTGTTGTCTAGAACCATTAATTGCTGGTGCTGTGTGGGACTGTGGGAGTTGTTGCTCATTTCCCTCCGTTGGAATGCCTGCTTCATTAAATTGACTGAGCAGGACGGTTTTGAGGAGAAAAAGATGATAGTTTCTCAGGGTAATAACAGGCCTCAGGATAAGCTATGTTTAAGAGGTTGCCGCAATGGCTACCCTGTCCTGCACCGCAGCACTCTCATGACCCTGGCTGCTGGGGACGGCACTGGCCAGACACAATTAGTGGTCACAGATACCTAGGTGCGTGTGTGTTTGTGTGTGTTTGCATGTGTGGGTGGGTGGATGCTTGCATGCTTGGACGGATGGGTGTGTACGCATGTGTGTGTCTGTGTGCGTGCACATACATGAGTGCATAGTGTGTGTGTGTGTGTGTGTGTGTGTGTGTGTGTGTGTGTGTGTGTGTGTGTGTGTGTGCGTGTGTGTGTGTGTATGTGTGCATTTGTAAGCCCATAAAACCCACATTCCACATTCAGTATCAGTCTCAGTGGGTGTGTACTGTCTGTCTGTCTGTTGCCGACGACTATGTCTACTGTCAACGTGTCCCTGAATAACAGCTGGCCACACTGCTGGACAGTGGAGATCTGACACTGATATAGTCCGACGCTTCAACTTCATCTGATCAACAATAAAATGGATAATTTGACACATCCGATTTTCTGTCCTCCTCTTCTTTCTAAAATTATTTTCAATAAAATTGTCCAACTCAGTGTAGGTGAGCCTGCAAAGGTTTGGGTGATTTTACACTGACAATTCTTCCAGCACTTACCTCGCAGGGAAAAAAAACTCTTGGTTTTCATGATTACTCATCATTACCTCTAAAGACATTTGTTCACTGTCTTCTTCTAGCGCTCTGGGTTGTTTGTGTCTTCTTCCATTCTCCTCTGTCAGATTCACAATGGAGAACACTTTATAGCAAAAAAACAAGACAAGATATGGAGCTAAGTGCGTGCAACAGGGGGTCTGATCTGAACAATTTGGCCCTGCAGGAGACCTGAAAGTGGTTTGTGTGTGTGCATGTGTGTGTGTGTGTGTGTGTGTGTATGTGTGTGTGTGTGTGTGTGTGTGTGTAAGCACTGTGGTTTTTATTTGCAAGTCAAGCAGCAATTAAAAATGGGGATTAAAGGTTTTTTGTGCTCTTGTAATATTTGACTACTTTGATTACTTTACCTGTGATTCTGATATCTATGAAAGCTGAACATTATTTTTAAAACTTTAATTTATTGTAAGGTCTCTGCAGCAATCACTTTTCACGTATCTTCTGTTTTAATTTTACATGTTCACACTCTGTGCTGATGTGTATCAACATCATGTGAATAACTGATCATGTCATTTATTTATTTACTCTGTAACTTTACTCTCTAACTACAAACTAAGAATTACAGTCATGTCTCACCTGTTTTAGCCTATTTTCATTGCCTCCCTGTTGGTTTAAGAACTGATTTTAAGATATTATTGATTATTTTTAGCGCTCTTCATGGCCTGGCTCCAGATTACGTTTCAGACCTAATACCTTATGAACGGAGAGACAGAGCTTATGCCATCAGGATCCGGAACGACCTGCCCGATGCAAAAAGGCTGTCTGAGTCACTGTCTTCTTCTGAACTTGTATGTTTAACAGAAAGCATATCCTGATTTTATCTGACTTGCCTATTCATTTCATTGGTTTTATTTTTTCCTTTCATGATTATTTTTGCACTTATTGCTTTGAACTTTGTTATGATAATTGCTCAGTAAATAATGTTTGTTTTTATTGTTATTATTATTATTATTATTATTATTATTATTATTATTATTATTATTATTATGTACTGTATAAACATTCTAATATCTCTAATAGTTCTTGTGAGGCAGTCTGTGCTCAGAGGTTTAAAAGGTATATTTAGTCTTACATGTCAGGTACTCACTGTCACCAGCTGGAGAGGTGACAGTTACGAATCACTAATAGTTCAACTAACAGCAGTAAGCAATTTTTCAATGTCCTCCCTTAATCATGAAATCACATTATTTTGCTGGATTTTGAATTTCAGTTGCTCTGTGAACTGTGTGGAGGCTCATGAAGCCTCTGGTTAGCCTCACTGTACCTGCTTGGGAGCAACAGGCTCTCTGAGACTTCATACACACAAACAGTCAGGCTCCAGCATGCTCTCTTCTCTCTCTCTCTCACACACACACACACACACACACACACACACACACACACACACACACACACACACACACACACACACACACACACAAACAGCAGTGTATGGCAGTTCTATTGGAGCTCTTCACATTGTCCAGACGGCCCAGTGTCAGGCAGCGAAATGAATGACTGTTTATATTAGAAGGCTGGTTTAATGAATTAGACCCACAGCTCCTCTGTGTCAGCACCAGGCACATACAGACCAGACCTTCTCCTGTCCTCACCCCTCCTTACCCCTTACACAAGGTGAGGGAGGGGGACACCCTGATTGCGTCCTTCGGGACGGGTGAGTCAGGACGCCCGACGGCGCCCCTCTTAGGACTCCATGCTTATTTACAAAGGGCATCTGGCAGAGGCTGCTCATGCACCCTTCCCTCACCATCCCCCTTCTCACTAACCTCACCCATCATATCTCCCCCATGGTGGCTGAGATGGGCAGCGGCCTGCCTGTTTATATACATGTGTGGGAGGGGAAACAGAGTGGGGAGGATTACTGAGCAACTCGCACATGTTTGAACAAATATGTATACAACATGAGGTTTGCCACCCAGCCGTACATATATACAGGCCTCCAATGAGACCCACCTCTGTTTCTACTCATCCTGTGTGAGCGGTCCTGTCGAAAAATGGGGAGATGGCTGTCATCTCACATCTTCATCAGCCGACTGAGAAGAAGAGCTTCTGACTCTGTGCCTCCGGATAAACAAGGACTAACAGATGGAGAGGAGAGGAGAGGAGAGGAGAGGAGAGGAGAGGAGAGGAGAGGAGAGGAGAGGGAAGGTAGGGGAAGGAAACATTTAAAGGAGCGTCAGAAGGGAGGTCAAGAAGTTTGTCTCTCAAGTGACTCTTGAGAACGTTTTCAATAATTTGATGAATCTGATGGAAATTTTCTGGAAAAAAAAGAAACAAGCACACACACAGACACTCTATAGGTGACAAACACCACTACAACAAAATGACACAAGGAAGACACACTTTTTATAATCAGCCAAGCTTCTTCACCGCACACACACATTCAAGCTTGCACAGGAGCACATCACCTACTGTTCACACACTGCCATGTGCTATGAAATGATTCCACCTCTTCTTCCCTTCATAAACCAGTAATCATTTTTTGCGCTCATCTCCCCTCATTTTCTTTTGTTGAGTCCCTCGCCTGCTCTCTCTCTCTCCCTCTCATCCTCATCTCTAATTTACCCAGCATCCTGCAGTGCACAGGAGCCTCTCAAATTGCCTTTGTCCATTTGCGTACGAGGCTGGGGACAGTGTGTGTGGCGTTTGTTCGTGTGTATGTGTGTGTGTGTAAAGGGAGTCTGTAGCAGCGGGGTGGTGGGTTGAGATTGCTGTAATCATGGAGTGCTACCTGTTCATTAAACACACAGTGGGAACCCTGCTTACAGCGTTTAGGAACCAATTAAAGCAGCACAGGCTATTAAGATTAGCAACATTAGCTCGAGGTGTGTGTGTATGTGTGTGAGCGGCTGTGTGTGGAAAAAAAGGCACTACAATTCAACATACAAGTGTTTCAGTCATTTTCAAGGCAGTTTCTAAAGAACCTAAGGTGACAGTCTGAGTGACTAACTCACTGACTAACTGTTGATTGATAAGTCCAGCGTGCAATCAAGTGAGAAAATGAATGAAAAGCCCAGAGTAGGAGGAATGATTCAGGAGGTATATTATAACTTTAGTGAGTTGTGAATGGCTGTGATTATAATACAATGTCTGTGAAGATAGCGTGTGATTGCTCAGGTAAGGGGGTGGGACTTCGGGTCTTCTGCAGCGGGAGCACTCAGAGAGGTGCAGAAGTGAGTCTGGTGAATGTAATTATCCACGTAAACTGCTCTGCAGCTCCTCTCTACCTCACACAATAGAGAGTGATTTGGAGAGACGAGTGCTGTTAATGGGACCTTCCATCCGTCCTGATTTTTGGGCTTGATTCAATAAGAAACACTTTCTGGTGGCTCTCTTTCAAATTAAGTTGTCTTGGTTTTGATAACAGCTATGCATCTGACCTGTGTCTTTCAAACTGGAGGAGGATAAGGAGTGGTGAAGGAGAGAAGAGCTGAACCGTACAACGAAAGACAGAAAACACGACTAAGAATCTCCAGCTCTCTGAGGCTCTACTTATGGTGCAGCGCTGGTTAAGGCTAAACGCTAACATGGTCACAATGACAGTGCCTTTATTTAGACATGGTCATGTTTACCATCTTAGTTTGGCATGGTAGGATGCTAACATTTGCTACTTAACACAACATTTAAGCACACAAAATGTCATTTCTGCCACCAGGGTTCTCTAAAACAAAACAAAGACATATGTTGAGTGTTGTGTTGGGCGAACTGGGTGGACTGGGGGGTCTAGACGCTACTCAGGCCAGTTCTGGAGGAGACAGTTGGGTGCAGAGCCAGATCTTCTGGAGGAATAAAAACCAGGTGACACATTGGATTCTGTTCTAATCCAGAGCTGTGTACTGACAGGGCTGCGAGAGCGCAGAGATTACTTTTAAACTTTTGGGATTAAAAAGTGAATTTATCTTCACTTCTGATTATCGACTTGATGGGAGCAGAGCCTTGTATTACACACAAAGTTTGAAACAGTGTGGTGTATCATTTGACTCTTCTTCTACACAACAATCAAGGAAACAACAACTATTTTCGATGAAAAATGTGAAAAGATTGTCCCAACGCAGCAAAAATCAACAAGATTCGCAATGTGTGTGTGTAGATTCGCAATTTTTTATGTGACAACTGCAACATCACGAGCTCTTAAGCAGGACACTTAATACAAAATGTTTTAGATTACACTCAAGATTTACAATTTAGTTGGGCATTGTCATATAATAAAGGACACATGGGAATCATTTTTTATTAATTGAAAACTACTTGTGATGAATATCAACACACTATAATATTGCTTTTAATCAGTGTTTTATTCACTGTCATATGCCAGCAGTCTGAAACCAACTTCAGCAAAGCATTTTAACATGACCTAAAATGGTAACATTATGGTTCGAAGGAGTTACACCACATTTTATGCAAGTACGCAAGTATACAAGTAAACGTCATAGGCCGCTGATCAACATAGAGAACTATTAATGATCTGCAATTTTATTGCCAGCCTGGATATATGACCAGTGAACACTACAAACTGTGAAAAACCACAAAATGGTACAAACAGTATAGGCTTATATATAGGCTTATGTATAGTAATTGCACAGCTTTGTTCAGTGGCATTATTTTAACATTATAGTCCAACAAGTTTGCATATATGTATGACGTATTCCCTCAGATCAGATTAAGTATGGCTGATGACTACTGATTATGGAGTGACAGCATTTCCAAAGTAAATGGTGCTTTTTAGCCGATTTCAAGCATATCCAGACCAGGTTGGACCATGGTGATCGAGCCAGGTTAAGAGAGAGCCACTTTCGTGACATAAAAAGTCCTCAGACTCCTAAACCCACTTATCTTGCTGCATAGTACACCCCTCTGGTGGGGAAATGTGCTTTACTTTTTGCCCTAATGTTACAGAGAGGAGAGGGAACAAAGAAGAGGGAGAACCAGAGACTCTGGTGAGTGCTGAGTTTAGTGGTTGACCTGAATTCAAACACACAGACACACACACCATCACTGCTTGTCTTTGCTTGCTATCTCACTGCCAGTGTACAGTTATCTGAGTGTTTGTGGCAAATGACACAAATAAACACAAATGATCTGATGAATATTTAAGTCACATGAGTTCTAATCTTGTACGCCTCTTCCTCACTCACTCTGACTCTCTCCTGGAAGTTATAGCTATATAAAACAATCAAACACATCGTTACCTGAGTAAACTTTCAATTTCTTTGGGTTTAAATATTCCTGGAAACATTCAGGCTAATGTATCAACACAATCCAAGAAACTTATAGTCTAGTATAATATCAGAAAATCAGAGGATCAAGTATCTAGTTCCTCCTGATAGAGACAAGAATGTTTGTACCAGTTCTTGTGGCAAGCAATCCACCAGTTAAATCCACCAAAACCATTGTCATTATAAGGTACACCGGCTAGAATATGGAAACAATTAACGTTTTGTGTCAAACTGTTACGTAGATTTGCAGATATTTCAAAGTTTACGTGAATGTTTTGATCTGCTTTTGGTGACAGAGGAAACTAAAGGCAGAATTTGATAGAGCAGAGTGATAGACTGTCTAACTGACAGACATTGCCAATCCTTGAGACACACTGCTGCCATTGTTACAAAGAAAAGAATAGTTTCTTAAGGAGAAAGGCCTGATACACTGTACGTACATGTGAAAAAAACGAAACTCAGAAAGCCTAGAAGGTCTACAGTATATACATCAGGCAGGTAAATAGAGGTGTATGAAAAAATACATTTAGGGGGAAAAAAAATCTGATTTCTTTTACAAAAACTTTAACATCAAAGCTTCACTCTGTGTCATCTCCAGGATGCCATTTTTAATACCCATATAACGATGGAGCAGAGAATCTCTAAAGCATAATTGTTCGCCAGGAGCGGTAGAAACATGCAGTGCCATTGTCTGTCTGCCTTTTGTAGTTAGTTAAAAGGTGGATAAATAAGATGCAATTTAGAGACTTTTAAGACATGATTTTTTTTCCCTGCCTTAATCACGGTGAAATTACCTCTGGGTGAGGGCTGTCATTAAAATAGAAGAGGCACTTGCTTCTTGGAAGCTCAAGGCGAGCATGAAGCCCGCACTAATAGCACAGTGCCTCAGTGGCGCTAACAGTTTTAACAGGCCTTATATTATCCTGCTGAGCATGTAGTCGCGTCTACACCACCCACTCACTGAGATGTCTTTTCACAGCTGTTTACCGTGGTAAATACACTGAGAAAGATGGTTCATGGTGTCTTTCAAAGGTACAGAGCCATGTAGTAAGTCTCACACTGAATATATTTTACTGCTAGTATTTTAGATCTACAAAGTACATGTATGTTGATGACCCACTTACACTACTTTCTTCTCTGACACTATGCACTGCTGCTCAATTAATATACTCTCAACACAAGCTTGACTTTTTTGCTCTCATTTCATGATAGAAGTCAAAGCGACTCCTGCTGTACATACACCATCATTGCTGCTGCTTCCTGTCTCAGAGGCCCAGCTTTGGCCCTTGGTATATGTCCCTCAGGGTGTCTTGTGGCTCCAGGCTAGAGGACCCTGCCGGCAGGCAAGAAGTGATGTGGCCAACAACCTCCAGATGTTAGCCTGCATTAGGGCCTGACAGCTTGTCATGTCACCGCCTACACTACCACACTGTTCCATCACTTCCCATCTGCTGCTCAACACCTCCTGAGGGAGAGAAGAGGGGGGCAGGTACAGCGACTATGAGGCTTTATTGCCCTTCAAACCAGATGAGAGACAATACATCACGACAATAATAGATATGTCATGATGGGCAGAAATTGTTCATTCTTATTTGATGATATGTGAAGTGTAGTATGCATGTACACATACATTGCACACTATTTAATATGGAATGTCTCCATCTACAGGCAGGCATACTTTGAACACATCTATGTCCCATAATCCAGCACAGTTCATCTTCTCTCATCAGTAGGGTGGTTGCTTTAAGAAAACAAAAATATTTTATGTAACACAACGCGCTCTGAAAAAAAACGAGACTAAACAGCAATCATATAAAGTAGAGCTGAAATGATAAATCAATTTGTCGATTGACAGAATATTAATCAGAGACTATCTTGTTACTAATCAAGTAGAAATGCCAAATCTTCTCAGGATTTAGATACCTTTGCGGTTTTGGCTGGTGGTCCAGTTTTATCATTTGTAGATGTTTAGCTCGGGGAATTTATAATTTAATCTGGACTTTTTCCTGACAAAACAACTAATCAATTAATTGAAATAATAATCCACATGTTACTCAATAAATAAAATAATTATTAGTTGCAGCCCTAATATAGACTTTTAAAAAACATATATGATGCAGGGCCTTTGTAAGTGCTCATTTACACCCATCACTGTTAAAACTAGATATAAAAACACAGCACACGTTGACTGTGAGATTGCTCCAAAAGAAAATAGCTTGATGTTTAGCTCCCCCTCCTGACAATACAGAGTAACACCATGTAGAGTGTATGAGCCACCTCAAACCGTGTATGGAAATCTCATGTGAGAGAAGTTGGGTCTTGTCACTGTTGGGCCAATGCACCATAACATGAATGTTCCACCTGCTGCTGTGACTGACAGATTGGCGTGTTCATGTGCTTGCAGTAGAGACCAGATTTTAATGAGAGGATTGGAATTCAGCCGTCATAATTTATGCTGCACAAAAATATAAAAAGACACTTTCGTTCTGCTCCCAGTTTTTACAAGTTGAAGTAAAAGATTTAAGACCAGATTTTGACCACAAATATATAATCCCATGTTAGTTAGCACCTCTTCTTTGCCAAGATAAACCATCCACCTAAAACATTTATTTGGGCATTGAGCTATGGACACATGATTAGGGTAACAGATATGCATTTTTTTGGTCGCAGATACCCCAAAGAACAAGGCGGATGACCACCGTTTGCCTAGTGTGACACATTTCCTTGCATAGAGTAAATCATTAAGTGATAATGATGGATGATTGGCATTACAATAGACGTCAGGATCTCCTCACTGTATCTGCAGACTCAAATTGTCCATGCCATAACACCACCGCCACCAGGTTTAAAACACTGACATCACCAAACCTCCTTCCCACACAACACCATAAACACTATCTGCCATCTACTCAGTACAGTGAAAGCCAGGCTTCAAACTTCAAACCCAAGCCAGTGTGCCAGCTACACAGTCAAAGGTGAGCATTTGTCCACTCAAGTTGGTTCCAACAACAACGTGCAGTCAGTTCAATACCCTGGTTAGGAAGACCAGAATGCGTATGCGCTTCCCTGAGATGCTTTCTGACAGTTTGTGCAGAAATTCTTTGGTTTTGCAAACCAGCTGCCATCATACAGGTGAAGAAGCCTGTTTTGGAGGTCCTTGGCTGGCGTGGTTAAACATGATCTGTGGTTGTGAGGTTGGTTATATGTGATGCCAAGCTCTCTGAAAACATCACTGGAGACAGCTTATCATAGTGAAATGAACATTCAATTCACAGGAAACAGGTGGACTGGTGAACATTCCTGCGATCAGTGGGTTAACCACAGGTACCCTCAAAATGGGTGTCATCTGTGTGTTGAGTGATCGAACTGCACATTTTAGTGTTGCTTTCTGTAATCATGCTGTTTAATCAGCATCTTGATATGCCACACCTGTTAGGTTAATGGATTATCTTGGCACACACACAGATTGAACTAATTTGTGCTCAAATCCAAAGAGAAAACAATGTTTTGGTTGTATACAAAACATCTTACATCTTTAACTTCAACTTGTAACCATATAATTATATTTTTGTTGAGTGTATTTTCATCTGTGCTTTTCCCACAATGACAAATCATGATGTCTTCTGGGAAAGGTCAGTATAAAAAATTGTGTTTCTAGCTCCTTAGACAACAAAAGTGGATTAGAGATCTTTCAGTTCTATGTATTTATAAATGTATTTAGTTGAAAGCTAAACCAACTTATATTTAAGGGCTTCAAAAGGTTTCAGATTTGTTATAGGTGCACTATGTAGTTCTGGGAAAGAAATATTAAGAAGAGAAAGATCTTCATTGATTTTTTATTCCTTAACAAACCTAATAAAAAACTGTTTTTTTTCCATGACTGAATAAACTGAATACACTAAACTGACCTTAAAGAACAACACAGTTTATACTGTTTTACTTTGTTTATATGTGGCAGACCCTGCCACCTTTGTAGTTTCAAAAAGTGTTCAGGGACCTTATTTTCCTCTGAGAACAGCTTCTTTATTCACTAATGGACAAAATGAATATTACTGAGTTTGTGTTATTACCTCATTAATATTGTGAATATCAAAATTCTGAGTTTGAATTTCTTCTGCAAAACTTCTTAGTGCACCTTTAAGCAAATGTTCTACTACCTATAACATTTTTTATTGGGGTCAGTGCAGTACAGTTTCATGCTGTGTCTGTTACAGAACCAGTAGGGATAATGGTCAAACCTACATGAAAGAGATGTTTTTATGTTGCTTAATATCTATTTTTGCATTTCAAGGGCTGTTTTAGATATAAGTTGCAAATGTGAATGTAATAGTACAACTGGAATCAGATGCCTGAACAAACTGGGGAGAAAGAGACTACATGTATGGACATCGCAGCTTTCACACAGAGGGCCAGAGTAAGATAAAGCAGACACAACAAAAGGATTAGGTCAGGAAAAGATAACTTTATTTAGTCTGGGATACATACTTTTGCTATGTTTGATTACTTGTCAGATAGAAAACACAGTAGCTTTTCAAAAATAAAAGCAAGGTCCATTTAATTAATCATATTTATTTATGGTTTTTAAAACACACTTCAATAAATATTTTTTTTCTTTTGGTCATTTTTACAAAAGAACGGCTGAGGGAACAACACTGGATTAAAGGTCAGCGGTGTAGACACAGGCCAACACAGACACTGCAGATGCCACGGGTAATATCAAACTGAAAATACCTTTACACACTTCCAAGTGTTTTACACAACTTTGTCCACATCACTATGACAGGTATAAACAACTCTCCAATTATTCAAATGAATGTTAAGCACTATTAGACCACTGGTCTGCAAAGATAGGTAGTACCACACACTGAAGAGCACAGAGAGAGCTAGCTCTACGTTAAGACACGTGGGTAACAGAGACACAATGCACCCTGATGCACACCCTGCTGTTTAGCCTGGATCTCTCCGCCACTCTCATCCTTCTAGCTTAAAACTGTATCACAGTGAGAGACAGAGCTTTACAGAGATCTGTTTCACTTTTAAAGGTTTAAAGGGAAGTCGAGAAGTCCACACTTTTGAGTATCAGGGTGCAACATTGGGTTAAGATAAATATACTGAACATCATAGTAAAAACTGCAGTGATTGGCTCACCGCAGTGCCTTTAGCAGAGGTAAACATATCTTCAGGTTAAGTGCAGTGACATATGAAGCAGAGTGTGTGAGAGGCATGGAAAGGATAATGGTTTGTATGTAGAGACCCTATATTTGACTGCTTAAAGGATCATACCAGCGTTTACACAAGTTTAGTTTTTACTACAAATCATGCTCGCTTTGCATTTCTGATGACTGTTTTCCATAACTTTGCAAATTTTAGGGACTTTAAACTTTCTTGAGACAGGTGACCAATCAAGGTGAACAACATGCTCATTTTTATTCTCCTGAATGTTACATAATCCTTGTGTGGTAAAGCAATATCATTTGAAAGTTTAAAAAAAAAAAAAAAACTGCTGCAGTGGGGAAATCTTGAGCCGATGAGGAGCTCAGACAGTTTGGTCCTGTTCAGTTTTGATTTGATGAGTCAGAAATTATGTGATGCACATTGTGCAAAAGGATTTTTTGTAGTTTCTTCTTTCGGTAGGCTTTACAACAGGAACTGTTTTTGTAATGCACATCACAAAAATGCTGTTGCATCACCACACTATGATCTGTCACGATAAAAATGCTCATGATGTTCAGTGATGGACTCTCTTCAAGCATGTCACCACAAGCTGACACTAGCAGCCTGGAAGGTATAAAAGCACATTCAATCTATACATTTCAAATATATTGGGAAGTTTGCTATTGCAAGTTCACTATAAATGATTATAAGTAAATAGTTTAAAGGAACAGTTCATCCAAAAATGAAAACTCAGCTGATGGAAAGTCTTTTTCTGAAGCTTCACAGTAAAACAGTCTCCTAAACAACTGAAGTAGATGGGGACTTGTTTTAAAATGTCCGAAACAACCAGAAACAGTGAAATGACTCCATACATCCTGTCAGATTTATTCCAAGTCTTTAGAAGCCTTGAGATCCCAACTTGACTTGAAAAGACTATTTACGACATTGTCGCTCAACTGTAAAGATGCATGCTAACTATTGAAACCGGTAAATTACATTTATAATAACAGGTATTTGTTGCTTTTGGTGGAATTTTAGCTGATAAATAGAGCCGCTCATATGAAGCCAAACCCCTCATTCGCTTAATAAGTGCCGCATCTACACACTTGTATACACCAGTAAACAGAGAAGAAGAAGAAGCCTGTTCTGCTCATGACATCAAACTGCTGGATAGAGCCATGCTGAGTAGACCAGAGAGCCCAACATGTTGTCACTGGTGTGAACATTTTTTACAGACTCAGAGTAATTCACAAAACATGGGTTTAGATAAGAGGAACAAAGTCTATGAGCTTTAACACCAGAAATGTAATTAGAGCTATGGAAAAATAAATCATCCATCTTTGATCTTAGCTCGTCTTTCCTCAGGTTTGAACTTTAATTCATTTTAAAATAAAAACAATGTGAAATGATTGGTTATCTTCTTGGTATTGGCTGAAATAATATCCATATTGTGCAGCCTAGGTACTAATGCACCCAGTCTGGCATCTACAGTGAATACTTTTAACCGGTTTAAATAACATCTTCAAATCACTATAGGATCTAAGGGCTTCAGGAAACTTGGATTACCCTGGACGAGCTGTGTGGAGCCATTTTATGCTTTTTGATGTTGTTTATGTTTTAAAGCTTCAGCTACCTGTTCAGGAGAATGCTGCAACATGTTTTGTTGTGAAGCTCCAAAAACTGTTTTGTGGACTATGAATCACACAGGTATGGTCCATTTGGCTTATGTGGCTACAAATCATTGACTCAGGCGCTGTATCCTCCTGACACACTGCGTAGGTCACTCTCCACTGAAACAACAAGCTGCCATTTCACTTGGTTGTAACATGTAGCTGTTATTTAAAGCAGCAGCACAGTCATAAGTCAACCATTTAGCTGATGACAGATTCTGTGAATTAGGTTTAGCTTGACTACAAAAGATCTAATTACTGAAACCTGACCCCTCTAATCCTTATGTCCACCTCTTAAGGTAAACTCTGTTACCTCTGTCTCCACTGTATCTCCTCAGGTATAGTAAGCCTCCTCGCCTGTTTGCTCATTGACCCAGTTGTATTCCCCGTGTCAGCAGGCATATAAACCGGAACACAGAAAGCTAATACTGTGGTTTGTTTTACTGGAGCTCATGTATTATTAATGTAGAGGGATCCTCCCTGCAGGTAAGCAGATCCCTGACAGAAGAGTTGTTCAAATGAAAACTGTGGTTTTCATTCCTCTCAGGGGCGGCGGAAAGCCTCCAAATAGCTCCTGATGCTGCTGTCTGCTTCAGTGCATTTAAGAGGAAATATGGCAGATAGTTTGGCAATGACTGTGTGTGTAGGAGAACCAGTTTACATCATCAGGCAGGGAATTAGGGCACCATGGTATCATGACAGACATGAGCACACCAGCATATACACACATCCCAGGGCATCCAGTGAGTCAGAATGTTATTAATAGACCAACACAGCAGGTGCTGTCACTCTGTCAATTGCTCACAGCCAATTATAAAGCTCTGCAGGTGTGCACAGCCAGACACACATGCAATGAAAAATTAATCCAAAATCAGCCGCTTCTTCGTCTTTGCTCCAACCTTTGCTCTCCCCTCAATACACGTCTTCTACTTTTAGAAGCATATGCCCTCTACTGACACATACACACTCACATGGAAATGTTATTAGGTCAGCCTCCTCCTGTGGCTGTGACTTAGTACATCAGCTCTATTATTCCCCACCTGGAGCCCCCGAAAGAGCAGCAGGAACAACAGCATGGAAAAAAGAGGAGGTATGAAAGAGGTTAATAGCATTATAAAGGGAAAGGAATGTGTAGAAGAATGAAAGGCAACAAAACAGTGTACAAAAATATGGGCTGTCATTCAGAACATACAGTAGTTCTGCACAAGCACTTAAAAGGGGCTAAACAGGTGAGTGTCGTCCCCATGTTTCAGTGTTCCTCATTACATCCTGTCTGCTGCCACAGGCTGGGTAGATCAGCTGGTGAGTTGTTACAATGTTCAGCAGTGATCTCTCAATGGTCCGTCTTCCTTAGAGCGCAGAATAAACATTCAAATGTCTTCTATACAAAAGTTCCCTCCAGATGCCTGTTAGCCTCACACCTGCTTTGTTCAAACTGTGTGTTGCTGTCAGCGGCAGCAGATTTAGGTGCAGTTCTATTCGTTCAAATCCACTGTTTAAACACTCCTATGGTGCACTACATCAAAAACTAGTGATTCAAATCAAACTTTTTCAACACAGTACCTGCCTCACTTGGTCTTTTTTTGTTGACATCAGTCTTGTCAGGTGAAAACATTTAATCTCAAAAATATTCACTTCTCTTGGATGAAGAAAACACCTTGTATAAACTGGATGATGATGTATTTTTGGAATTTTCCAGAAAAAGGATTTTGAAATTCACCAAAATCGAACGTACCATTTTGTTCTACAAAGCTATTTTCAAGTGACAATACTCAAAGGAGGTAAATCTAATCGGGTTAGCTTAGTCCTGTGTGTTGTTTAGCTTGACTCTGTCAAGTTTGGTTCAAACGCAGAATTACAAATACAAGAATACAAGTACAAAAGCTGTAAGTATCCGGTGTTTCCCTGTGTTCTAAAGAAACACAGAGTTACACTCAAAGGCCTAGAGGAACGCCATCACTGACAGGTAAGCACAACTATGACCCATGATCAGTTTTGTTGCTGTTTTCATACACATTTATAAGCATCACTGAGCTATAAAGTTAGTTATAATGTTTTCAATCCTTCAGTCAGTACACACCTAGTTATATAGCCTCTTGTAACTTGTAACTTCTTTTAACTTCCCTCTATTATTGCTACATCAATAGTCTACAAATCCTGCAGGAATTGGTCCTTCCTACACACAAACACACACATGTACAGACTCTGAGTGTCAATTACCCCACATACTGACGAGGTTATTTGATCCACACATGTACTACAGTAGACATGTAGTACTACAGTATCAACACACATCAACAACTTCTCCAATTACTGCATCCCTTCTCCACTACACTCCATTTCCTCCTGTTTCAGCTGTCCGCTGTCCAAGCGGACATGACAGACTCAAAGGCCAGGTGTGTGTGTGTGTGTGTGTGTGTGTGTGTGCGTGCGTGCGTGCGTGTGTGCGTGTGCACATGCACACTTCTACTGGTTATTTCACACAGTACATCAATATAGCAGTTAGCTGAGGACATTTTTGTGTGCTCAGAATTGCAAGGGGATCTTCATGTACTCTGGTTTATGTATGGAAAGTCGACAACTCCTCAATCACTATATCTCTGATGGATATTTTGATATTTTACATGTATCAACTGTGGGTAATTACAGGGTACAGGCCATGACAGACCAGACAGAAGCTCCAAAAACGAATGCAGCCGATTAGCTTAGTCAGCGAATGTTTGGATGACTGTGACCTTCCACCTCTCCAAACACCCAAACCTCATTAATAACTGTTGATAGTTTAGATGACACCTATTTTCTGTCTGAAAATCATTAAGAAACTACTTGGCTGATAGCTCTGGAGAAATGTGGTGTCACCAGAACCCTTTTAAGTTTGAAAACCCAAGACAGTCAAGCAACAGACGCATCAAATATTGAAAAAGGCCTTTGTCAATTGGTTTAATAATTTGACTACTGCTTTAGGACTAATGTTTTCTTCACATTAAAGGTATAGTTTGTAAAATATGGCCAGAATTGAAGGTAGCTCCAAAAACATAGGGGGCAGCATTTCATCACAGTAACCGACAACGGCAGCTCTTTGCTAGCTGTCCTTGGTTGTAGCTTGCTTCCATTAGCTACTTAGACGTGGAGCCTCTGGCCCTACAATTTGACTCGAATGGGACCTTGAATCATGAAGGGAGTCACCATAGGCGGCAGGGTCCAGCAAAACTGGATTTGGCAGCCTAAGAGTGAACACTGTTGGACACCTGACTAAACACAGCCTCTAAGACTGACGGATACCCGTTTGAAGACAGGGCATACAATACAGAGGTGATTTACAGTGACTCCAATCAGGACTATGACTCCTGGGATGAGAAGTCAGACACAGTAGACAAGGGCATGGAACATCTTTGCCATATCTTACAAATTGCTCCTTTAAGTGACTGCAAATGGTCAGTTGCATTAACTGTGGTTGCATCTAAAAACAAAAGCAGAAGTATCATAAAACTGTATTTTATGTATAACTGTATAAAAAAATGAGTTTTACACTAAAAATCAAAGCTACTTTGAAAGATTCTTACATTTAATTTCTCCCCCTATGTGTATTTTTGTAGGACACAACCTGTCCCTCTGTTAACACACATGCACACACACACACACACACAGGTACACTTGATGCCTTTCCAAGGGACAAGCTAAATTGCCGAGGCAGAGAATTACCTGTCCCATAGGCTCTACATCCCCTCCATTTGCATTCTGCCACTGAAATGAAACACCAACAGGGCCGTAAACATCAGCTCCACCACAGCCCCATTGTCACAAATTATTCAGGTGTCTATGATTTCCTCAGTGATGAGGAAAACCCACAGAGTTACAATATCAGGTCACACATCATCTCTCAGAAAAATAAGTGGGAGCTGTCAGAAGTCCAAAGATCGAAGTGAACTGTCTTCCTTTGCTTTGCCACCACAGAGTTATGACATTCATGAAGAGCCTCTTGGCGGGCTGGACTTTTAGTGATAAATTGATGACATCACCCGTAAGGCTTTAACAGATATACAGCTCTGGTCTAGGCTAGTCTAGACACATACTGCACTGGATAAAGGGATAAAAATCCTCTGAATCCTCTGACTATGGTGTTTTTTAAACCCACACTTTTTTTTCTGTCTTTCTCACTCTCATATCTCCTCATCTCTGTTATCCTCTGTAATTACTCTGTCCACTCCCTTTTCATCTTTGGCAGCATGCTAGACCCAGCGGGGTTGTCAGATGCGTCCGTTGCCGTGGGTGCTGCTTCGGCGGTGTGAGGAGTAGTGAAGCTCGGCTGTGGAAAAGTTGGAGGATGAGGAATTAGAGGAAGAGGAGGAGGAGGTGAGTCCACAGGCTTCACAGGCCAGAGCCAGCTGCCTCAGGGCATCCAGGGAATCCATCTTAGCTCCTCTTAAGAGATCACTCTGACCCTATAGCACACAGGGAAAAACATGACTTTGACTCATGTATTCATTGTCATAAATGCATAACATGGAAGTTTATCATTTTATTATTTTTTACAGGCTATTGTTAGTTGGGATAGTTTCCTGGAATGTGTAATGCAGTCATTTACTCCTTTCTTTCTTCAGGGAGTGGAACAAGTGTTTCTTTCCTCCAGACAAATGCAAATCTCCTTCAGCAAGTTTTGAAGAAAAATCTGACTCTTTTGCTGCTAGATGCTCCGATGTGTTTACTAGCTAGTTGCTACCTTGTTTGTTTGCCATTTCTGTAGTGTGTAAAACTTCCCCTAGCTTGAAACAAGATTCTAGAGGGCCGATTAGCAGGCTGGAAGATCAACACTATGAGCTCAACAGGTATAAAAAGCTCAGAGAGCGGAGGGAAACTATATGAACATTACTCTATCTTCTTCTTTTCACATTACGTGTACTCATTCCATCCATTTTTTATATAAAAAATATTGCCTTTAGCAGCTTTAAAGTTTTAAAGATATTTTGGAAAATTATCTTAAGCAAACTGCTTTGTGCATGTTTACAGAAAGGTTTTTTCTCAGCTGCTCAGAGCCAACCAGCTCTGGAGGAGAGAGTCAGGTGCAGAGCCAGACCTTCTGGAGGAATAAACATCCAGAGTCACATCAGATTCCACTCTGATCTGGAGTCGTTTACCGATGGGAGGAGAGCTCAGAGACTACTTTTTAACTTTCAGGAATAAAAAATGGATTTATCTTCGCTCCTGTTTATCAGCCTGACTGCAGCAGTGACCCATGGAGATGATCTCCATTGTCAAGTGTTCATGTTCTGTTAAGTTGACTGCTGACTGGAGCTGGAGGGGAAAATTACTTTACTTCTTAATTTAACGTTACTGAGAGGAGAGCAAAAAGACAAGAGAGGACCAGAATCTCTGGTGAGTGCTGAGTTCTGTGAGAGGATGACCTGATTTAAAACACACAGACGCAACCACCCCTGGTGTGTGCTAGTGTACAGCTAATGCACAGTAAAGTAATGTGGCTGTTTGGGGCAGACAAAGACAAACCATTGGTGCGATTAACACCAGGTAAAAATTTGCCTTGCTGGTAGTGAACACGCCATTAAATAATAATAGTCCCTATTGCCGATGAAAGTCTGACGTGACTCAGGTACAAAGATGAGTTAATATCTTTAAGTTGTATTTACATTACTTATAATCATGTTCGCCAACTTTCTTCCTCACTCTCTAACTCTCAGGTGACCAAATGAAATGCATTACATTAAGCAAACTTGTGGATTTCTCTGATTTTGAACATTGTTGGGAACCTCTGGAAAATATTAATAGACAACTCAGCAAAATATATTACAGAGGTCTAGTCTTTAAGGACATTTTGATTGTATCTTTAATGGTGGACAATAACATAATTTTGATTGATTGAAAAGAAGCACCTGAGCCAAAGCTAACATGGTGATACAGTGGTCAGTCATGTCCAATTCAAGTAGTCAGTTAAATAAATGAATGGACAGATGGCTACCGAAAGGCAATACGATCTGCATTAGTCTGTCATAGTAAATTCTAAATGGTAATTATCTCTATGGCTGCTATAAGCTTTAGCTGAACTGTGGAGTGAGCTTGTTCCACTTTTACATGAGCAGCAGGTAAAACATAAGGACAGACTGTAAAAAAGTTGACACTGAAAGAAAACATTAGGAAAGTGTGAATAAACAAAATTAATATTTATCCGCCACCAGTCCTATTAAAACTGAGAGTTTTGATTGGTTGTTTTCCTTTCCAGTACCTTGAGCACAGTGATATTCCAAGTGAAACTCTCCAGAGCTTTGCTTTGCTTGCGTCCCTTCAGTCCCTCCTTCTCCCCAAGCCGAGAAAGATCCTCATGGAAGTCCATGCCTGCAAAACACAGCGGATCAGTTTGGAGGGGTGGGTGGGCAACAAGAACTCAAATAAAGGTGAATTACAACTGTCATGTGTAAGGGCGAATTGCTTGAACTATTTTTTGTGACCAATATCAAATGTTGAGAGGAAGATTTCAAAAACATGTCTCCATGGATTGGTAGTCAGATACTGGATTTACAGATTGATCTCAAAGCAGAGACAGTGCCATCCCTCATGACATTTACATGGGCAGTTAAAGGTCGGGAGTGTTCCACACAAGTGAGAGGGTATAATAATACACAGGCTTGGCTGTGGAGATGTGGCTGTAAATGTTTGCTGTGCAGGTGTCACACGGGTTCATGACAACTGAGACTGCTTTTCAAAAATTCACAATATTATTACTAGACAGAACTGCAGTGTGTTATGAATGTAGACTCATTGTACAACATTTCATGCAGAGATAATTACTGGATATTTTTGGGGAATTGTTTCTCTACGGATCCTCATATCAAAGTACAAAAATGACAGCACCTTTTCTAATTAGAGTCATACTGTCAAAAACACCACCAAGTACTGTCTCTAAACTTGTACTGCTGTTTACTGACACACTCTCTGAGGAGTCTCCCAAATTAAGTTTGGCTGTTTGATGTTCAAACCAGACCTCCGCATTTAGTGAATTTTTAGGATATCTTTTACCTCAGTCATTATATTCATGAGCACTAATCTAAACCATTTCAGTTAGTTCACTTTCACCTCTCGTCAGTTCAACCAGCCATTCATTCATTCGCCTCTCACTGGCCTGTGCATTTTACCTTCTCTCTGAACCTGGGCGATCCTCTCCTGAACGGCGTCTGCATTCTCAATCAGCTGTTTCTGGGCGGAAATCATCTGAAGGGAGAGGGAGAGAGATTGTGTTTAACCTTAAGTCAACACTGTGATGCAAACTACTGTTTAAACACACAGAGCAGCCCTTGGTAAGGGAGCTTTTTTGACAATTCAAAATTCAATTCAAGTAGATTCTCAAAAGTAGTAGTTTGATGAAATGCTGGTCAGAAAGAAAGGTACTTGTATTTGCGCTTTTCCTTCACTTTATACTTCCACTCCATGACATTTTGAAGACAAATATTGTACTTTTAGTCAACTAAACTCAACTACACAGCAACACAGGCAAAGTCTGTTGATCATGTTAGTTCATTTTTGAATGTTTTGAACTAAACTCTTGTGCTCATGTGATTATCTGACAGCTTGCCCTGTCCTCATTTTGTTTTGTAGCAACATCATCACATTTCCAGATGTCAGCAAGTAACATGGTGAGTAAAATGCTCTTATTAGCAATGGCCAAACCTAAAAATAGAAGAGCTAGTTGTGATATCATAATTAGCGATGTCAATGGATAAGTGGGACTCTGGGTTGAAGAGCAATGCAGTTTGTTTTGGTTTGTTTTACGTACGAAATTTGTGTAAATTAATGAAAGAAATGAAGAAAGTGACAGAAGACAAGCAGAAGGAAAAGAAGAGATAGAGGCGGGTGATGACTAAGCCTTGTGTGCACCCAGAAAGGCAGAAGAGGTGTGATGTATGGCTGGAGATAACACTAACTGTGGCTTCATGACACTGACCTGGCAGGCTCACATTTACTGCGTTTTCACTCAAACATCATCAGCTCTGCTGACATGGATGTAGACAGAGTGATGGTCGTAGAAAAACGATACTCTCTGTACTGAGGTGTGTGTAGGTGTAAAGGCTGAGTGCTGAAACAAGTGGGAGAGATTTGTACTGATCTGATGCAAGAGGAGATCGAGTAGGAGGAGACACAGCTGGTGTGTGTGTGTGTGTGTGTGTGTGCGTGTGTGTGTGTGTGTATGCTTGAGGAGAAATGTGGTGACTGTTTCATGCATGTCGCCTCTAAGTGTCTTTCTGCATGTTTTATGCATTAGTTAAATGCATTTGCATGTGGAGATGTGAGTATACACTGTAACAAAGTGTTGGTATCACTAAATCTAATTTAAAAAATTCTTTTGGAACTAGTTTTGATCGCACTTGACAAAAGTTAGCACAAAGCAACTAACCACCAAGTACACTAATCAAATGATGAAGTGAACACAAAGAACACAGAGACCTGCCACTGTGTGATCAGACAGACCACTTCAATCACTTTAAATGATGAAGGCTGGCATTGGCTTACATTTTTAGCAGCCCTAGCGACATGGCTCCTGGCATGGCGATGCTGATGGACACTACTTTATGAGCGTGCACAGAGTTGAGCATTATAACATGCTAAGATGGTGTATTTGTGAATCATCATCTGCTTTATATCACCGTGTTAGCATCGTTATGGTCAGCATGTTAGCATGTTGACTTTACCATTTAGTTCAAGTACCATGAAGTACAGTCTCATAGAGCCACCAGGACGGCTGTTAACTTTATTTTCAAAGCGAACATAAAGCACATATGCCACTGTATGATACAAAAAGCCATTTTCAACCATAAATCTGACTCTGTCATCAGTAAGTTGGTCTGTCCACCACTTTGATCCAGACTCTAATATGTCAACTAGTACTTTACTGAATGTTGAGTGCTTATTAGCAAATGTCAGACCTTGAAAGACCTTGAAAATGGTTTAACATTTAAACATTAAAGGCTACCCACTAAACATCAGTGAATAGTTCTCTAAAAACTTTGCCTTCACTATGCTATTCAGTCTGCAACCAGCATCATTCTTTCCCAGTCAAATCAAGGATGAAACACATCATGATTGCACAACCAAAACAGGACGAGGCATTCTTTTCCCCCGATCGCTATCCCCAGGTAACGGTGTTTTCTCTTACCATCGGGTCATGAGACAGTTCAAAACCAGCATTCCTTCTGCTACATCAGAAAGTAACAACACCTGCCTACTTATTCATACAACTAGGTGTCTTGCTACTTTAGAGAGGAGCTAAGATGCTAATGGTAGCCATGTTGCTAATACTTTCATTGCAACAGTGGTGACAACAGTATTACCACAGGGAAACAATGGGAGGGGGAAAAGTTGTCTATTTCCACTTAAGGTTAGCATTCTTTCATTAGCATTTAGTTGAAAGAGCCTCTGTGGCTGGGTATACAGTAGCTTCAAATAGTGCTAGTGCGGTGATTAATACCTATTTTTCGTATTGCTGACTCTATGAGTATGTGGGACTGACTTCAAATAAACTACAGTGCCCACCTTCATTGTAATCAAGGAACATGTCACCCTGAAAAGTTTTTGGTAGTTTCGTATGATAGTGACGATGGGTCAGAGCAATACCATCTGTCAGGCTTCGAGAAGAATATGCCGACGATTTGAGTTTGATTGATTGAATTCATTGTTGGTTTTCGTCATTTCCTAGAGTTGGCTGACTCTGGTGACATGCAAAACTTTCTCAGGTGGAAGTACACTGTCCAACCATTCTAAATGCAGAGAATGAATTAATTTATTTCAACAGTGGAGAGGTCAGATGTTGGTGCCGGTTTTGGAACTGTAGACATTTTTCCTCTCTTAAAATATCATAGCCACATCTTAAAACTTCATAAACATGTAATACAATAGTGACAACAACCTTAAATGTAATGACATGTGAGTAAACTCTACTACACAACAACATGCTGAGAAAGCTGAGGCTGTAGTAGGTTTACCCTTCACCACAAATATATGCACTCATCTGTCTTACTGACCGTGTCGTAGGCAGAGAGTAGCTTTCGCGTCGGCTCAGAGAGGTTGACCAGAGGCTCCAGGCATGGGTAGCCCTCCTTCAGCACCATGGTAGCCCCCATAGTGCCCTCAGGGCTCTGCAGCCTTGTGGCCAGGCTCTGGATGCACTGCTTCAGCTTGGCCACAGTGGGGAGCCCACACTGCTCTTTGAAACTGGCAGTGGTGCTCTGAAAACAGTGTGAGAGCAAAAGACAGGGAGAGAGATGAGGAGGAAGAGGAGGAGAGGGAAAATAGTATTAGATCAGATGTACGGTTCCGGCTCTAAAACTAAGCTGAGAAAGGTCATAGCAGATGACACACCCTGTACGTACACACATGCGCGCACACACACACACGCACACACACACACGCACACACACACACACACACACACACACACACTATCTCTCCCTTCCCCTGTCATCTGCTGTCTCTCTTGTGAATTAAATCAATATGGCAGTCATTGCAGCTTTTAATCCAGTGAAATCAGCCTTAGCTTAAGCGCATTTGGCAAAAGAGAAGACAATATGGCGTACATGTGGAACAGGAAAGTCAGAGCATTTAGAGTGTTATCAACTCCTGCAGGTGTGTCAGGATGCAAAACTGGTTGGTTAGCAGATCTGACGGGGCCAAAAATAGGAGTCATGTATAAATCTGCTAAACTGCTATTTCAGGTCACTTCATTATGAAGGTAAAAGATTTATTTTTGCACATTCAAGAGCTAGAATGGGAACCTCTTCTGTCTAACTCAATGCAATTTGCCACCTGGCAGAGCCCCAACTGGACTAGTGATTATCACGCCCCACCTGTGTAAAAGTGTGTGTGTGTGTGTGTGTGTGTGTGTGTGTGTGTGTGTGTGTGTGTGTGTGTGTGTGTGTGTGTGTGTGTGTGTGTATGTGTACGACATACAGCAACAGAGGCATGGTGAATAATAAGTGAGTGTGGCAGATGAGCCCACAGCTGGACTCATGGCAGAGACACAGGGACAGAGAGGAGGACAGAGTTCAAATCGGAGGGAAAGGACAATGAGATTTAAGCAGGCAGATTAAAAGCCGTTTGTGAATGAGCGAGTGCGTTTCTGTACAGTGCTGAGTGTGTGTGAGTGTGTGAGTGTGTGGGTTTGTGTGGGAGGGTGTCTGACAGATTGATTGGGCTGGATTGTTTCAGGGTTGTGTGATACATGAGGTGGATAGGGATTTATCTCGCGCTAGAGGTTTTTCGCTAATGATTATATTGAGGTGGTCACACAACAATCGTGGGACATTTTGTAAATGAGTGAGCAGGAGTTCTTTATGGCAATATGGTGTCGTGGAATGTCGTGGAAACCAGAGATTCCCTTTTCAGTTATTTGATCCATAAATCTATACTTCCTTGCCCAAGCTACATGTACACCCAAATATAACACCCATTGTGAGTGTTGAATAATAATGGTCTTTAGTCTGACATTTAGGAAAATGTGCTTGTTGGCTTTCTTTCCAAAAATTGAAGAGAAGATCCATGTTACTGTCAAGACTGTACGAAGTCTGTAGCTAGACAAATAGGAGACAAGTTGTTTAGCTTAGCATAAACACTGTCAGCAGGGGAAACTGACAGCTAGCCTGGCTAGTTTAAAAATGCAACTATGTACTGTGTTTGTGTAATCCATATACAAACATACAGTGTTGTGTATTATATTTCTTGGTAAACATCAGCTGGGACATCACCTTGTGAGGGCAGCTGAATTTACGAGATCATGTGATCGTGTGATGTTGAGAATCCATCTCGCCAGCCTTCAAGCTACGCACTTGTGGCTGCACACACAGGCATTAAACCAGCCAGTATCCGTTAAGGGAACTTCTGGCAGCTACAGTTCTGGATTAGATGTGACGACAGCGAGAGGAGCAACAGTTCGTATGAAAACAATAATGGCAGCTCCTGAAGATGCTAGCAGAGATGCTACTGTAGCATAAGTCATATCAGAACTACAGAGTATATTTCACTGAAAGAAGAGCAAAGAACAGCACTGAAGACTTTAATCAATGGAAAATGAATTTGACATGAGTTTGACTCAGAAAATGGTAACGTCTCGTATTGTTGATCTGATTAGCCTGTGATTAAAACTTTAAGCTAACCTCAGTTAAGCGCGGCTAAGCAAACTACATCCTGACTCCAGCTTCATTCTTAAAGGTCATATTGATAACATTTTTATGTAGACAAGTCTTTTTTCAAATAATGTGACAGAGCTTGTAGAAAGGTCTGGAATAAAAGTATCTCTTTTCCTTAAAAACATTATTACCATTGCAAATTAAGATTCTACAAATTTTCAATTTTTTCAAAATTTTTGTTTTGGTTATCTCTGTGTGAGAAATCTAACATTTGTTTTCAGCTTCTAACACAGTTTGTCAGACAACATTATAACACTGTTGGTTTCACTTGGTACCTGATGTGTTTCATTGGTGACTAAGCATCCTGGTGGTTGCCATTTTGCGGGAAAAACTTAAAAATGCCTGATTTCTACCATACGTGACCAGCATTCTGTAATGCCTTAACGTTAGCTGGCTAGCATTAGCAAAGTTAGCGTTATTTAGAGTTCGCAACAAGCTAGCTTTAGCAACATAATGTTTGAAAGCTAACTCGCTAGTGCAACAAACTGGCAACCACTTGAGCTACAGAACAAAAGCACTGTTAGTGTGAGTGCAAAAGGGTATGGAACATTTAGTGGCTGAATGTTCTCAAAAACTATTTTAGACCTACTTAAACCCCCACAATTTTTCTTTATATTTTCACGTATTTATTCATTTATTCAGTGTGTTTCTTTTGTTTAGTTGTTCTGTGTTGTTCTGTGTTTTTGTTTTTGATTGTGTATGGTCTTATATGTTATTATTTTGTGACAGCAGGAAGCTGTGGTCATATGTTGCTCTCCTGATGAGTATTGTTTTGAAGAAGAATTAAATAGAAAGTTTAAAATAAAAAAATAGAAAAATAATATTGCATAGTGCAAATCTTAACCCTCCTCAAGAACATCAGTACACCCATTTCTCAAAATGTTTGCTGAATGTATATGTACAATACAGGTGCTCTAACAGCCTCTGGTCCTCAGGGACGGCTCTCCACAAGAATTTGGAACCTGGCTGGTGGGCTTTACTTCTGTCACAAGAGTATTAGTGAGTTTGGATACTGATGTTGGGCAATAAGGCTTGTTCTCTCCCACCAAACTGGGAAACATCATTATGGATCTGATATTTAGCATGGGGGAACCGTATCAAGTTGAAAAAGGAAAGGGCTGGGGTGTACACATACATTTGAAAAAACAGTGTATGTTAAGTTCATAACATATATCTCCAAAAACAGATCTTCTTTTCACATCGCCTTCCCTAGATTATTTGTATTCAGCGATAAGCTGGTGGGTGCTGTGCGACCAGGTTCTATTTTTGCTGATATTTATAGATGCTTTATAATCCTCCTCCACTCTTCTTACTGACTCCTCTTTTGTGATTGGCTCACCTCCTCCTCTCTTTTTCTCCCTAGCTGATTCACCCTACAGAGACGTCTCAGGTGGAATCTGATTTCAGCACTGTCAAGTAAGCTACTCCAGTTCAGCATCATAACCAGATATCTCATCACCAAAGCCTAAAAATACTAATGCGGAATGACACCTGATCTGCTGTGAATCAACTCATAGCATTTCCTGTAAGTTTGGGTTGGAGTTTGGCACATGCAAAATAAACACAAGGTGCCAGTGAAAGTTTTGGTTTTATTTTGTTTGCCAACACAAAAGGACATGTTCTCACTCTCCTCTCGATGTGTCCAGTGAAGATTTTGAGAGGGTAAAAGGATTGTGTTTGTGCTGCTTTGAGCAGCACAAACACAAAGCAAAAAAATGTTTTTTTGACATTGAAAAATGAAAAACTGTCAAAACATCTTTTTTCAGGAACAGTGTCCTGGTTACTCTGTGTAATCCAAAATCCTCACTGAACAGTTTGCATTTACCTTTAATTTCTACTAAAAGTATTCCAAATTAAGCTTGTTGTGAAGGTGGTCAGTGAATTATTCATTGTTGACAGTACATTAGCTGCAATAGAGGTATTTCAGTAATGTACTAAGGTTCTATATGTGCTTTATGCTACCTATAGCCGCTAAATGAGTCTTTTAACTACCTTACTGCGACTCTTGGGTCAGGGTGTGGGTGCTTAGTGCTACTGGGTATGCTGCTAATCAGCAGGCTCAGAGGCTGTGTACTGTGAGTGCAACCCATCTTTGTCATGTATCCATATCCATGCCTTATCCAGCTATCTCATGTCTCACTTACATGTAAGACAACGTCTATCATTGTCATGAACATAAACAATGAACTTAGTTATTGTTAGCACTCACTGCTGTTAAGCTACTGTAGTGTGTTAGTAGTGGGAATTGTTGTGCTACTAGCTTGCTAATAGATTTAGCATTATATCTGCCGAGCTCTGTTCATGCGCAATGATTGCATAGGAAGTGTGCATGGAGGCAGGCACATAGGTAGAATTACTTAAATGATCAGACTGACTTATCAGAGGACTGCACCAGCTACAGAAACTGGGTTTTTTCTCTTTTATTTGACAGAGCATTTGATTTCTAGATTGATTTCTGTGAATATCCAAAAAGGATATCTTAACAACACTAACTTTAAGTCTCCCTTTCTGGGACCGACAGTCAAAAGATGTGTTTTACCTATGGCTTAACAATTCCAACCCATGTCCCCTCTCACCTGAGCGTCCTCACGGAGGTCCGTTGCCTCTTTGAGGGGGGTACTAGCCAGTTTGAAAGCCTCATCCACCACCTTGATGCCAGTGTGCCTCAGAGTGACGTACTCACGCCCTCGTCTCCCCACCCTCCTCACCGACAGACCTCGGCGCTGAGCCTTCCCACCACCTCGCCGGTTCGTGACTGCCACGTGGACAAACAGGCTGGTGTGGGGTAACTGGTCTCCTGCTATGCCCAGCAGGGGCACATTGCGGTAGCCGGGCTGAAGGCACTCAAAGGCCACACTGTACTGGCCAATGAAATCGTCTCCAATGTAGTCGTCATCTAATACCACAAAGCGTAACAAGGCCAGCTCCGGCATGTTTACCTGGAAACGAGAAATGAACAATATAGTTGAAATTAAATCACACTGCTGTGAATCACTACAAAAAGAAATCCAAGGCCAACAAACATTTCACAGTGTTCTCAACCAGACTGACATGGCTCAGCCCAGCTGCCTCTGAAGACTGGCATTTTGTATCATTTTAAGTCTACTCAATCTGTGAATTTACAGTGTGTGTCTATATTTTTTATTAGTATAGTATACACACATATATACCTACTATATGTATATAAAAACATGTGCTATATATGGTGACCAAACAAGCTCACACCAAATGTTGACAACATGGAAGATTTAGTAATCCTGGGGCTATGAATATATCACATGATCAGCGGATGGTGTTTGTTTCCAATTGTTTTTTTTCTGTTGTAAAACAAGTCACCATCTACTTCAGCTGTATAGGAGAATACTGCATCACTGATTTGCTCTGAAGCTTCAGAACTGGTTAATAGACAACAACATTTAACCTGACTTCCATAAGCACGGGGCTGAGGAGATAATAACTGAATTTTCATTTTTGGGTGTACTTATCATTTAAAAGTTAAGGTTTTGAACTTCAGTCACAATTTCATTTCAAATGAGTGGGAAAGTTGGGCAAAAGTCCCTCCCAATTACTTATTCCTCAAAAATGTGATTTGTTATTCACATCTCAGAATGCACAATGCTGCAGCCTTTAAGCTTTTAATGTTTTGCCACCATTCAAACAGTGTTTAAATGCATCAGTACAGTTTTCATCTGCTCTTGATTGACAATCATCAAGTCGGCTGTTATTAGGAGGAAAAGATGCACTTAATTCAATGTTTACAAGAGCAAAAGATGATCAATTAGTCACAATATTCAGCTCAGAAGTTCAAAAAACATCTTGTGCTATTAAGTGTCATTCTCGGAGCTCTTCAGGCACAGCAAAGATGTTAATTTCACAGTACAATGAAAGGGCATCCTGGTGCTGCTGCAGAGAGAGGCTGGTTGAAACATTATATTTCACATCATACCTTCTCAGGACTTTACCTTCCCTTCGGCTAATAAGGCTATAAACACTCAAACACGTAAGCACGGACCGCCACACACACACACACACACACACACACACAAAATGCATGCACGCAAAGTAAATGGGAGGGCAAATTATGCTAGGAGTGTGTCTCTGAATAATCATTAAAAGGAGTTGAGAGTAAACACCATCTGATAATAAAATATTATCAGCTAATGTCTCTTCATCTTCACAAAGCCTGATTGTGACACACACACGCACTCACACAGATGATACCTGTGTCATGTTTATAGCAGAAAGCAGTATCAATCATTTCCCTACAGAGAAAGAGAATAAACTTGCCCCAAGCCTGTGTATGTGTCTGTGTGTGTACGTGTGTGTGCCTGTGTGTGTGTGCCTGTGTGTGTGTGTGTGTGTGTGTGTGTGTGCTCGTACATACACCCATACCAATAAACCCATTTAAAGTCTCAGAAGAAAATAATCGAGCAGCGCAGGCGACACATTGAATCCCTGGCGAATATTGAGATATTACATTTTGCATGTGTCTGAATCTGTGTTCGTGCATGTGTTCTGTCACATCTGTTCCATTTAACAGTCTGTTGTTATAAATGTTGTGTAGGCAACAATGATGAATAAACTCTTTCATTCCACTCGTTGGTGAAAACTTACTTGTTGATCCCCAACACAAAAACAGCAGGGCAGCTATTCATTCAGTTCAAGGCTTATATTCATTGAACTAAACAGCTGTGTCCCAATTCAGGGGCCACTGTCTTTGAAGGACATAGCCCATAAATATACAGCCTTCAGAGGGCTGAGACAGAGCCTTCCTCCGGAATGAGACTGTCTGGCCTCAGAAAAACTAAAACTGTACAACCTTAATTAGTCTAGGCAGAGCAAGGAAGTTACACATGATTGGCTAAAAGTGCTTCATCGATGTTGAGCATCAGTGCCTCAATAGCTCATTACGTACATTAAATGATACAGCTCCCTCCACCACCTGGCTCCTGGAGTTGCTGATTTTGCTAAGATGATGGTTAACATCAGGGGGTAGCAATTATGCTAACCATGCCAGTTATTCATCAACATTTATCTGTAAAACTACTGAAACATCGTAAGAGAGAGACCGCAGTTTCTGTTAATCCCAGGGTAAAGAGTAACTAAGTACATTTACCTAAGTATTTTACTTAAATACAGGAGGTCCTTGTGTTTTATGTATGTTTATACTTCTACTCCAATGCAAGGGGACATATTGTACTTTTTTACACAACTACATTTATTTGACAGCTTTAGTCACTAGTTACTCTCAATATTCAGATTATCAATGCAAAATATAATTGACAAAACAATTCAAATAGGCCCATCTTTACCAGTTACAAAATTATAGTGATGTGCAAATGAATGCATCAATACATGTCTGCAGACATGAGATAATGTAGTTATGTCTACTGGTTAGTCATGTGGTCAAAACATCTGGCTGGTGTGATCTAATCGCCAAATGTTCTATAATTTTACTTATTGCAGTGCTGTTTTTACTAAAGTAAATGATCTAAATACTTTTTCGACCAATGTGTCTTAAAGGTCCCATATTATAAAAAAACACATTTTCTCTGGTCTCCACATATATAAACTGGTCCTCCCTGAGCCTGCCAACTCCCAGAATGAGGAAAACAAGCGATTCCACGTGCGTCAGGGCATGCTGCCATCGGGGTGTGCTGCATAGATGTATTCAGGGCAAGACCCTCTACATGTTTGAGCAATTTGGAGTAGATGGCAAATTGTATGTGGAAGTTATAATGAGTTGATTGTTTTATGGCGAAGCATCAAAATGGACCACGCCACCAGGTGTGACATAGGTGAAAGCTTTTGATAAGTTTTGTCCACAGATGCTACTTGCAAAGTTTGTAGCAAATCAGTCAAATGGCCTAGGAGGAGTTTGAAAAAGTTAGTTTATCATTTTTTCACAGAGCCTTAGTGGCTCATGGGGAATAAGTCACCTGGGTTTCATGTCATTCTTACAGACCAATGTGGAGATATGCAACACTTTGTGTTTTGAGCAACATGTACAGGAAGTTGGTATTTAATAACTTGAGTATTGTTCGGAATATCAAAATTCTTTTAATACCTTTTTGTCAGGAGAGTCCACAGATGCTTTGTGCCAAGTTTTGTGCAAATCGGTGAAATCGCCTGGGAGGAGTTCGAAAAAAGTAGGTTTGCGACATTTCGCGAATTTGTGGAAAAAAAGGGTAGGCGAAAATGGGCATGGCAAATCATGAGATTCAACACATTTCAGTGAACACGTGGCTATAATGTTTGGATGGAATGTGTGACAAAGTATATGTGAGTTATAAGCCAAAACACACTTTCCTTGATTATAGCGCCACCTAGAGGTGGAAATCAAGGACAACAATAGATTATGAAATTTTTCAGCAGGTGTGACGTATATTCCAAGTTTGGTGAGTTTTGGGGTATGTTCAGGCAGTGAAAAATGCGATCATTTGGGACAAAAAAAATTGTCATTCGAAAAACAATAGGGACCTTGCAGGTCGAGACCTGCTCAGGCCCTAATAATGAAAATGGCCGATTTCCTGTTGAAGTGACAGTTTTTGTGCGTCTGGTGATGATACATATGCATACCGATATTCGTGTGCATGTAGGAGGCGGGGCTTGGATTGTTAATATTCCAGGGGGCGCTATAGAGTCCCCTGGTAATGTCTTTCTTCAGCTATTGTCAGGAAGGCATTATCAATGATTTTACCAAGTTTCGTGTTAATCCGACCAACCGATGTGGAGATATAAAATACTTCAATTTAAACAGCACAACCTGGTGGTCATTTGCCAAAATCGGCAAAGAAAAAAAGGCACAGAAACAGCCTGCTCTCAGTAGAGCTCACTTGAGCGACTTTTAGACAGCTGAAATTCAGGATCACGGATGGGTTTGGGGCAATACATTTCAAATACAGTGTTGTTGGACCTCTGACAGCTGTGTGAAATTGATGAAAAACAGTATAATATGGGACCTTTAATGCACTATTGAACAATTTGCCAATCATCTTGATAACACACCAGATGCATCCACAGAAATTTCTATATAAAGAAAATCCCCCCCCCCCCCCTTGTGTGTGCTTGTGTGTGTGTGTGTGTGTGTGTGTGTGTGTGTGTGTGTGTGTGTGTGTGTGTGTGTGTGTGTGTGTGTGTGTGTGTGTGTGTGTGTGTGTGTGTGTGTGTACACTAAATGATTACTCAATCCAGTTCTCATTTTGGCTGATCATGGCTGAGCAGAAAAGCTCTGTGACAGCTGACAACTGAATTGGCTTCCAACCAAATGCTACTTCTGTACTTGTACTATCTACTTGTAAAGCAAATTCAAACCTTTGAAATATAGACTAGGCCTTGCAAAGCAATTTTCATCAGAAGATAGCTTTACAGGCTACATTACGCTGTAATAAACAGAACGCTGGAGGTAGAACTCATGTCATGAACAGTTTTTGTCAGTCGACAATAAGGAAGGAAGACAGCATTTTCTTCCTCGTCTCTCAGAGCAGAAACAACTTGTCACTTGCTGTATGTAAGTTAAATGTTTGCTACATCAGAAGGTATTCCTAAAAGGCTTTTTTCTGGCTCTCATTGGGTCCATTAAGTCAACTCAAGCATAAAACTTTTTTGTAAAATTGCGGAAATGTTCTTATTTTCCATTGACGTTCTCTAATGCAGCATTGACGGAAACATGGCTAATGAAGCACAGGACGCTATCTCAGAGTGAATCCCTATCACTTTTCTTACATTATCCTGACATCTGGAGTTACAGATAAAATTAGATTAAGATTCAAATGTTATGAAACAGTCAATGGACAGTTAAGAACGTGAGTTAAGGTACAAGGTTCATTTATCATTAGACAACACAAGGTTGTATAACAAAATGCATTTTGTAAACCATGTATGCCACACAAAAAACAAAAATACAAAAATGAATGAATAAATATTAAGTCCTAAAAATTAATTAGTTCATTCAAGGAACTTCTCCATAAAGATTTCGCAGTCCCACAGTCTGAGGAATTAAGCTGTTCTGTGGTCTTCTGTAGTGTTCTGCAGTGGTATGGCAGTGGATACTAATGTATATTTAGCCAGATCATAGCAGGGTGAACAGACTGTGGCTAGTGTGCAGACATCTCACTTCATTATTATCACTGATGCTGTGTAGGTGGTACCAGTGATGTTCTGAAGCTTGAATCTCCGCTGTAGAGCTGTCCCGTCCTAGGCTGTGCACAAACCCCCCAGTTTGTCATGTTTTCCAGTCATGATGCTTTCTATTGCTCCTCTGCAAACGTATCATAAACTTGACTCTGGAATTTAGTTAGTAATTTAGTAATTTAGTAATTTAGTGTTCTTAAAGCTGAAGTTTTGAGAAAAAAAGTGGACTTAGTCAGAATATTTGAATGATACAGTTCCCAGGTCCCTCCTTCTTCATCGCTGCTGCGCTGTAGTCCTGCCTTCAAAGCTCCTCCCACAGAGGAGCCTGCTGTGCATGAACAGGCTTGTAACCATGGTAACAGAGGACACCAGATAACCAAGAGGCATATTCAAAATAACAACAACATAAGCCCCGATTGTTCTCTTTCTGACCAATACAACTAAGTTACAATGACGAGTGCCTCATGCAGATCACTGTAGATATGCCGAGTGACAAACAATATTCATCACATCGTGGTAGTTACCACGTAATCATTGCCAGGTGCAACAACATTTTGGCCATGCTGCCTCTCTGAAGCATGAGTAACGTTATTTCTCTTAACCAATTCAACCACTTCAGAGCGTCCTGAACACAAACTAACGTTATTATAACTGCCCGGTCACCTGAAAGACACTTATGCTAACCAGTGGCAGTAAAGACAGAGCTAAACACCGGAGTTAGCATACAAGCTAACAAGCTAGATTTAGCAACAAGCTACGTAGCTCGACTGCCACATCATACGGCCATATGTGTTGCTGTGAGTATTACTGTAACCACCGCCACCATAGCCTTGTGGTTAAAACATAGAATTAAACATATATGACGCAGCGGTCCTTACTTGTCCAGCAGAAAAGCAGCTAACTCTGCGTCGCTCTTGAGTCCTTACAAATCCCGCAGCTCCCTCCTCCTCTAAAATGACACTCCTTATCCTTGTTTTCTCTCTGGCTCAGTCCAATTCTTTCTTTTTACACTGGTTTTCTTCATCAGTCTTCTTATTTCTTCTCTTTGACGTGGGCAATGGTGGGGCATTTTTTCGGCTCTGTTGTTGTTGTCTGTTCTCCGCCATTGTTTACAGTTTGGGCATGAAAGTATCTGACCAGTATCTGACCCTTTTTACACAGCGACGCCGCATTAGCTCCAGAGCAGTGGTTCGCCAATTCTCCGCCGATGGTGATTCACACAGAGCGAAGCATCTCCACCTTTCCGTGTCTAATTCACACAGAAAGCCGACTCTGCGGCTCCTAAAGAGGCATGACAGTACATGTCATGATGATGAATTTTTTTTTTATTTTCTACACAAACACTCGGTGAGTTAAAGTTTTTTTGCCGGTGACAGACGCAGTTTTTCGGGCAGAAATGTGTGGTAAATGTGGTAGGACGGGCGGGAGGACAGACAGGAGGACGGACACTTCTCCGCGTACAACTGTGGTATTTTTTACTCATGTATGTTGCCAAAGACAGTTACAGTTACTACGTTACTTTTGTTTGGTCATGTAAAGTTGCTTTGTGGGACATTTCTCTGTATTAAGTTGAGCGAAGGACCTGTGCAGTTAACCGACCGACACGCCCTCGTTCCACGCCACCGGCTTATCAGTTCACACTGGTTCGGTTCTCCAATAATGCGACCCTGATACTACCTCCAGAGGCGGATCACCGCCAGCGCAAAATTTCACCCCTCTCCGCATCTGAAACTTTCACACAGAGGAGGATGTGGAGAATTGGTGCAGGATCCCCGCATGCAAACGGCAGTGTGAATGGGTCTCAGGTAAGAGCAGGGACTGCGCCTGCGCGGGGGAGGGGGGCTGCCAGCAGCGTATGGAAGAGAGTGATTGACACTTCTCAGACACTCCTCTTGGCTCTGATTGGTTGTATTGAGCCAGGAGTGGGGGATTCTTGCAAATCAAATTACAGCCACTGGGTGGAGCCACAGACAGTGGATTTTTACACAGCTGATCTGTATCTTATTCTACTGTCACATCATAATGACAATTTTAGCAAATACAACAAAAAAATAGTTACAGACTACAGCTTTAAGTTTCTTTTGGAAGTAGTGATTCTATGTTCTATCTACCCTGATAAACTAACAACATCTTAATGAACTTGTGGTTAACACTGACGAAGATAAAAAAAAAAAAAAAAAAACAGCAGGAGCAGTTATGTGCAGCATAATATCCTGTTGGTCAACAGAAGGAATTTTGTTTTCATTTTTCCCTCACATATCTGAGTAGGGCTGATGACAAGTCAGTGACCCTGTCAAAACCAATGAGCTGCCTGTAAGTCAGTGTGACTTTAGGACATTGTTTAAACATTTCTGAGTTATGAGTTTCTTTAAAAACACTTCAGTTAGTAGACTGTAAGCAAATATGAACCCTAAAGCGGCAAAACTAGATTACTTTTCATTTTGTAGTCTGGACCAGCGGAATTAATATACAGGTAAACACAATCAAAGTTGTTTATAATAACAACTTAGATGGGCTTTTAATATAATATTTACATTTAAAATTACATTTAATTGATAGATTATTGAACTGGGTTGGCATCTCGGGAACTGCATTAAAATGTTTCTAGTCAGACTAACTCTTCAAAGATCATAACAACAATCTTGTGTTGTCCTCCGCTCTCCCTTATTATTAAAATATAAAATAATTAACCTGTGTCTCACTTATTGCATATTAGCCAAGTTAATTAATTATGGTCACATTTATCTTTTGACTTACAGGTATCACATAACTCTTTCACAAATACACAAATACATACGCACACGCACACACACACACACACACACACACACACACACATACAGTAGCCACAGAGAACATGCCATATCAGTTGTGACAGCTTGTCATTATGCTTTAGCTATACAGGACTCTGTCAGTGAGAGGTAAAAAAGCCAAATCAGCAACACAGCAGTCATCAAATCCTGTCTCATATAATAAATTCAGTGCAGACTGAAATGTTTTCATGGGAGCACCTAATTTAAGTCTTGATGGTCTTGATCCCCCTTCAATTAAGTACTCCGAGGCTCTAATTTCATGCAGGTGCGATGTCGAGCAGACATCTTTAAAATTGCACAAGCCTCTTTTATGTTGTTGGCATTTCCCACTCTGGCTTCCTTTTTAAATGCATATTAAAACACAATTTTGTGCAATAAGAGCACAGCCTGTACTGAGTTAGACTAATGGATAATGTTTATGTATGTATGCTTTATGTATGCATCCTGAGCTCTCAAGACATTTTTTTCTTTCAGAAAAACAACAAAAAAATCCTTTTCTCTGGAAAATTGAAATAATATATCCAGTCTGCAAACAGGATTATAATGAGCTGTCATACAGTTGTGAGTATGTATACAGGCTATTGCTTTTCCCAGTATTTTCTGTATGGGCCTCATCCTTTGCATATAATCCACCCAAATAGGACTAAGGAGTGCAACCTTTTAAAAACTTAACTGCAAATACTATCTTTCTCACAAAACACTAATTTGGATCTAAGGTGGCATATAGCCCTTTCAAAGGGGCTCTGTGGAACTTCTGTGTTGTGCTGGAAGCTTCAAATTATAAACTAACATTAGTAAGCTACTGTAGCTCTCTGTTAGCAGAGCAGAGAGAGTTATTCACAAAGAAATCCAGAGCAGCAGCATTAAACAACTTGAACAAATCGTCCACAGGCTTGTTTAGGCAACTGAGAGGGACAGGGAGGGTCTCATTTTACTAGTTATGTTACAATCTACTCAAATATGGCAAATAAAAAAGTGATGAATACATGTAAATTGCCCCTTTAGGTTTATTTACAAAGCTATATGTAGGGGTGCACCGATCCGATATGAAGATCGGATATCGGCTCTGATGTTGACAAAACGGCTGGATCGGGGATCGGTAAAATGAAACAGATCCACCGGCCGATCCATTTTTTTTTTTTTTTTCGCCGTCACAGCACATCTACGTCATTCGTCAGCGTGTCGCATGCTGGAAGAGCGCAAGTTGTTGTTTGACCAACTCTTTATTAGTTTATTCTCAGGTTCAGCTGCTATGTTTTATTTTGTATTCCTGTTTGCAGGACGTTACATGTACTCACGTCACATTTCTCCGCTGATTAGCTAGTAGCCCCGCCATCAGCTGTTAGCCTCACCGGTCAGCTGTTAGCCTAGCAACGCTAACTTTCAAACCGACGTACTCAATACTATGTGGGCTGTCCATCGTTGCTCCGTTGGTCCTCCCTCCACCACAACCTCAGGGTTATTCACCGCCGGGCTGCTTTGTCTCCTCCTCTGCTGCTGCAGTCTGCCCGGCTCGCAGCGATGCTGGATGGTCGGCCCCGCTGTGTGCACAGAGCCTCCAGACGCTAGTTTGTTTACAGACGGTGCTACTGACTTCGGTGCTAGTGTTCCTTGCGTGCTGACTGACAGGCGCTGCATACATTCATTCTTTGTTTTGTTTGTTCCACTTTGTTACGTGTGTCCTTGGGTACCCTGACAGGCGCTATATAAATTAAATGTATTATTATTATTGTTATTATTATTATTATTATTATTATTATTAATGTTACACATGTTTACAATGTTCGGTAACTGTTTGATTATTTTGTCTTAGTTAGGAAAGTCTGGTGCCTTTAGTCCCTTTCACATGGTGGAAGGTATACAGTTTATTATTAATTCAACAACGGTATCGGATCGGTATTGGGCATCGGCCGATACGCTCAGTCCAGGTACCGGTATCGGATTGGATCGGAAAAAACTGGATCGGTGCATCTCTAGCTATATGTATATATTTTAGGTTATAAAGACTATAACAACCATGCATGTGACCAAACAGTGGCCTGCAGCCTGAGCCATTAGGAAAATATTTGCTACTTTTAAAGAGGATAAGAGGAATTAATTTGACTTGCCATTATTGAACCCTGACCCAAATCCACCTACCAATAATGAATTCCTCCCTACAACAATGCATTAAGGCTGCGTCCCGCCATCCTCAAGACTGTACCGCAGGGTCTATCAATACTTACTACCTCCGCCTGGTCACCAAAGCTCAGTCAACAATAAAATACCCTCCTACCTTTGTACCGCAAGCTGAGCATTGGCCCTGTTTCATGATGTTGGTGTATTGCGCTATTCATCAAAATAAACAAATGCACAAAGAGCCACACACAAACAGACCAGCACCAGTGTATACAGTTATAAAATGCCTTACTTGAAACTCAAAGGTCTCATCAAACAGTGGGTCGTCCTGGTTTTGAGCAGCAGTACGTGTGCGCTGTTCAGCACAGTCTGCTGGTACGCCATGCAGCTCCAGAACCACATATGGGTCAATGACCTCTCCCTTTGCGCCTGACCCCAGAGGCTTGGGCAGATTGTGGGCACTGATGACCTGCACAGTAGAACATGAAGCAGAATTCATTGCTTGGTCGAAACAATTGCCAAATTGTCAAATGTAATGCTTCGCAGGTAAGCCAACACTAAAAATCAAATGTTTCAGCCAGAATCAAAGACAGAATATTACAAAATATAACAGAAATGACATCAACACCTTAATCCGCAGAGTTTGGGGGGGCACTCCTGGCACACAGCCCTGTGTATGAGCACTGAAGTAGGACACCTCATCCCTCATTACAGCAGGTCGGAGAACATAACCACACCTTCCGTTCTGTGAGAAGCGACCTCTGTGAAGGTCCAGCATGGCGCCAGGGGTCTGCTGGTTCAAGGCCACGAGCTGGACCCCTCCTTTCCAGTATCCTTGTGGGTTGGGGTTACTGGAGTCCAGACGCACTGAACTGGGTCGTACCCTGGTAAGGGTGCGTTTGGTGAACATTACAAGGTCTTCGGGGCTCTCAGTGGTCAGTCGACCAGCCTCTCCCTCACCCAGGGAGCACAGTGTCCAATAAGGCGGCTCAGGAAGCATCGGCGTGCTGGGGGAGGAGGGACTGCTGGGTGGTGATTGCTGCTGAGCCTGTTTGTGACTGGCTCTTTGGCTATAGAAGCTACGGCTGCCTGTCCGAGCAATAGCCACCAGGTCTGACAGATCTTTGTGGAGGCGGAGCTTCCTGGGTTGAGAGGGTGGAGGCACCACCAAGACCACACCCAATTCTTCCTCACCAGGGATGGTCATTCGCCGTCCGGCCAAAGGCCCCCCTCCTCCTATCTCTTCATCCTCCTCAGATACCTCCCCGTCAGACCCGTTCTGCTCTGGAGGGAGCTTCTTCGCCACTATAAGGACGCGTCCCTTCAGCTGTTCTGGGGAGGGTAGGGTCGTGGCTCGCCCACCCAGGCTGACAGGTAGGGCCTCTGGAGTGTAAAGACGGGAGCCAAACACTTTCTTTAAGTGGTGTGCCATGGTGCGCTGCTGACCAGGAGAGCAACGCTGGCACAAGTACAACAAGAGCGGGTACTGAGAGGTCAGGAAGGCATACTTATTGACCACCTCTAGAGCAGAGCGGATAGTGACAGGTGCATGGTGGTGGTGATGGTGGTGGTGATGGTGGTGGCGAGGGATGTCTGGCCCATAGTCAACCCCAAGAAGAGGCTCCCCCTCTGGGCCATCAGTCACTCCCAGCTCCACACATCTACAGCCGGACTGCAGGGCCTTGATCAGCCCTCCCAGGTCTGCTCTGCCGTGGACCTGGTCATCCAGCAGGTAGGAGCGGTACGAGGTGCTGTGGGAAAAAAAAAACAATACTATTCATAAACTAGTCAAAATAATGATAATATTCCTAAATTATGTAAAGTATTAATAACGTTAAAGAGAAAACATTTTAGCCCAATATTTTAGCCTTGAAGCTGGCCACTTAATCCTGTGTTGCTCGACACGTGTTGCCACACAGTAAGGTTATTTACTGTTCCAAAAAAGAAATAAAATGGCCTGATGTAGAATGTAATAGTGGCACATTTTATCTAATTAAATATGAACATTTTTTTTTTCAAATGTTTGTTTTGGTATGCAGAATGCAGTGAGTAAGCAGAGCCATCTGCTAGATGAGTGGACAGCCACTGTTACAAAATGAATGGTTGAGCCAGTTCAGTCAGAGATTGTAAGCTTTATATAGAAATGTTCTGGAGGAAAACACAACTTTTTACTGTGACTTGTGGACCAGAATGTACATTTTTACTGAGTAGTGAGCTGTCTTATTGACCTCCAGCTTAGCCATACTGTTGCTATAGCAGTCAAGCCTTTAACTCTTGCACGCCACACGCAGTTCACAGTGTTCAGTGTTCATGTTCATTATCAAATCATTTTTGAAGCTACGATACACATGAACGTGAACACATGAATTATACAGGCTGAAATTACAACTGCTGCTAGCAAGTTATATTATTATCATTATACTTCTATGAGTTGGTGAAAAGCTCTGTCTCCGACTGACTCTATTTGAACAATCTTTTTTATTGATTTTAGTACATACATTATTAGTCCATGAAAAAGCAAACAGCATACATCAAAGCAAACTATAGCAGTGGGGATGCACATGAGTGGAATAAACTCTTCATTATCTCCATGACAGGCTACACCTAATCCATAAAAGCTCCAGAGTCCCTTCCCATTTTTTCAAAATCAGATTAATTCTCCACCAGTACAATACCTCAGTCTCTCTAGGGTTATACCTTCAGATACCAGAGATTTTCACATCTGGACATTAGGAGAATCATCCCCAACCCACTTTGTCATTATAGTCTTCATTGCCAACATCAGGAGAGACTGGACTATGTCTATGTGCATTCTCAGAGAGTCTGGTAGACTCCCCAGACGGTGCACAAGTGGATCGGAGAGCAGTTGCTGCCCTATAGCTATACTTATTTCTGTGCATACTGCCTTCCAGAATAGTTGGATTTTACCACACTCCCAAAAACAGTGCAGTCTGATTCTAGCACTAATTCTACATTTTGGGACAGGTAGGAGAGGCTCCCACTGTATACTCACTGTAGATGTTCTGGGATAGTTGACTGACTTTTTAACAGTTCAAAGAAGGTTTTACTCATGAGTTGGATTACTTTGAAGTGTAGCCCATCCCTCAACACATGGCACTTTCTCTAATAGGTAACAATCCAATGGATTCCAAAAAAAGATAATCTAATCTGAATACTTTTGGATTAGTTCAAAATCAAACATCTAATATACGGCACTTTTTTTAAGTAAACTAGTGAGCCAGACATGCTTATGTCCATTTACATTAGAGCAGACAGACAAACTGTTTAATCCATTCCTTATACAGCTATCCTGCTGTTACATGTTTTGATTTGGAAAGGCTAATAAAAGACAGACTATACACCACTACAACAGGTAGAACAACAAAAGCTTCACAGACTGGACATGCCTGGTTATGGTTTGATGACTAGAAACCTATCTATGGTTTCTAATCACCAGTTCAAGGTATGGTCCTGATAAACAGCTGTGATTTATTCTTTTAAAAAAAAATAATATATATATATATATATATGTATATATATATATTTTTTTAGAATAAATCACAAGTGTTTATAAGGACCGTACCTTGAACAGGTGATTAGAATATATATGTATTATTTTTTTCTTTTCCTTAAAAGGTGTCTCCAATCAGACTAAAATGCACCACTCACCTGATGTAGTAGTGGGACAGAGGCATGTTCATGTCCTGACAAACACCCAGGTGCTCTGGGTCGAGCAGCTGGCACTCTGGAGACTGCAGGTAGCAGGCGAACCCATCCAGACCCAGCAGTCCTCGCTCTCTGCCCTGGGCTGAGGGCTCAAAGCGCCTCAGGAGCTCCCAGCAGCCCTCAGTTGTAGCCAGAGAGAGACCCTGCTCTGTCTCCAAGAAGAGGCGTAGGTCCTGAGGGTCCAGACACTCACGGTCCTTCGACAGCTGCACCAATAAGAAGTAGACATCCGGGCGGGTACAAAGCTCACAGAAGGCCTCCTGGAACTCCTCACGTGTCACATGGGAGGTCAGCTTCTCCTTGCTGCGCTGGATCTCCTTAAATCGCAGGCGGACCTGTGCAAAGAGAAAGTGGATAAAAGAGAGGAGGGTCAGGCAGGCCGGGCAGTTAACTGAGCAGGAAATGATGTGAGTACATAGTTGGCCAACATTATGCCTCAATCAATCAATCAAGCTGACAATTTTGATCAAACTTGATTTATATTGTTTTAATAGAGATATTAAAGTGATACACATTAAACAACACAATGTGTTTATTGTTCCTTCTCTTTGGTTCCTTCTCTGTAATCTTTCCAATTTCCTTCCACCTTTTTTTAGTTTGTTTCCTCTTCCTCCTCTATAACTTATCTTGTTCTGTGTTCAGCCAACGCCTGAAAAAAAATCTTCCCTCTCTGACATCATCTTTCTAAAATGTGCTTGAGTTCTTGCAGGTAGTCAGCAGTCAAATGTCTGAGCCAATAGACTGTTGTGCTCTCTATGTCTCCACGTTAACTCTGTCCCTTTGAACCTGCCTGCTGTTCAGTCATCAGGTGATACAGGAGCAGGTAGTGAGAAGCTACAAAGCCGTGTCTAACCCTATATCAGAGATCCAAACCAGCGAAAGGAAAAAAGCAACAAATCTCTTGTCATGAGGGATTAAACGTTGTTCTGCTCTAATTACAGGAGCAGACCATCTGATCAGGAAACACGCTGCTCCTGCTGTGGCTGAGGTGATACAGATGTAGTATCACCTGCTGTTATGACATACAGTCATGATTACAAAGATGTTATTTCAGTACATGATGGTGTGTTTCTTTGCTTTCTGCCAGAAAATGGTGACTTTCTATGTTTTCTTTTGTTATGCTAACTGTTAAGCTGTGTTTTAGCTTCATGTGTCTCAAACATTATGTCACATATACTGACTTTCTGTGTGGTATGCTGTGTATGACCAAGTAAAAGTCTGATAGTAACTGCAACATGAACATTGTAGTGTAATAACTTTTTACGGGGATTATAGTTCATGATAAGCATAATAATGTTTTTTTCTTATTGGTACTCCCTGTATCCAGCAGTGTGGAGTGCTGCAGATATGAATCCTAAAAAAATGTATTTGAATTGTTTTTGTTTTTGAATTGGTTTTAGGGTTAAATGTCTGAAATAATATCTGTGGTTAACAAAAGCTAAAGATATTTTCACATTTGTTCTACGACGTAAAATACACCAATTTTGAATTGTAAAGCTTACATGTCTTAAAAAACAGTGTCTAAATGAGTGTACTAGTTACAACCAGAGTCTAATTTGTAAATGTATGCTGCTGAATTGTATGTATGAGTATCATAAACCTGTGTTTGTCACAGAACTTATTTTCTGCAATAATTCAAAATCCGACTGAAAAAATCCCATAGGCTTTCGACAGGGGGAACCAAAACAAAGCTAACTTCCCTACAAAATCCTGACATCCCTGCAGCACTCCATTTTCTAAGTTGTGGTGATTACTAGTTTATTGTAGTGCAGTAATCAAGCAACATGAAGCTGACAACATATGTTTGGACTGCTTAGTCCCTATTGAAATTTTGTGAAAATTGGTAAAAACAAAAATAAATAACTGGCCTTATATATTACACATATTATTGTATGAGGGCATATGCATCATTACAACCTTTAAACCAAATGAGAGAAGAGGTTTTCTGCCATATCGTTTTGTTTTGACTGACGCTCTTCTATATGTTCTTAGCCTGTCAGCAAGGGTAATAAAGATACTTTCTCTTTTTATTTGCGCCCTTTAATTGTTTTTAAAACTGCAGCGAAAAGAAGCTGCGCACACAACATCGATATGTCGTCACTATTTAAGTAGATATTGTGAACTTTTGTTAACTTATTTGTGCGTCTTTACACATCCAGCATTTTCAGGGGAAGATAATCATTCACTTGCAGTCTTGTTTCTGGCCACCTAATAAACGTATTTCCAATATTCATGCTCTCAACTTTCTGACACTCAAATGCAACCAGCAAAACAGTTTGTTTGGTGACAACTATCATTTTGCCCCTGTGCATTATTTTTGTCTGCATGGATCATAATAAGCATGAAGGTGTACAATTTTAAATTTGCAACTTATGTTTATTTTCATTGGAAATCAACCCATGATTCCATTGGCTGAACAACTACACAATCAATCATGAAAATAATGTCAGAAAATTATGAAAAATGTTGATCAGTATTTCCCAAAGTCCATATTCAGAAGGCCCAGCCATGCTCCCCCTCACCTTGGCTTCCTTGATACCCGGGTACAGTTTACAGATAGTGGCAACTGCCACATCCTCTGACACGATGCCATGGCCATCTTCATCCACCTGGGCGAACTCCGCTGCCAACCACTCACTCCTCATCATGCCTCCTAGGCTGCCCTCTACTGCTACACCCCCACCTTCACCCAGCACTCCTCCTCCTCCAAAACCTCCTCCAGCCCCCCCAATAACTGAGGGGTGGGCCAACAGGTAGCGGAGGCCCGTCACCCAGATGTTGGCCACATCTGCCGACAATGCAACCAAGTCCAGCGACTGTAGGGAGGGAAAGACAGTAAAGATCACTGGGTGAATGGGAACACAAACAGGTTGTAGGACTGTAAGATTATCCACTGTAGATCTGAAAGAATGAAACATTAATATGATACCTGGTAGTCATCCCCATGTATGACAGAGAAGGCTGCTTCCTCAGCCAGGTGTTCAGACAGAGGACCGTTATGGAGGAACGTCTCTGTGCTCCTCCCAGTGCGAACCTCTCGGATGGTGGACACATCCAGCCGAGCCTTGTCTAAATCCTTCTTAGACGGCTCCCAGCGTAGGCAGCTGAGGTCCTGGTCCAGGGTGTAGAAACGACAGTAAACCCTGGAATTAGGCCGGATCTTCTTCAGTTCACACCCGCCCTGCATGAACGCCAAGCAGTCTGCTGCACTGCTCACCTGGGACACAAAACCAACCACAACACAACTTTATGATCCATTTTCTGCTACAACATAAATTTTTATCATGTTTATATATGATAATAAACTACCTTCTTCTCAGAGGGCATGCTACTGAAGGACACAGTCTTCTTCCTGCCTCCGCCCATCTTCTGCACTGAGGGATCCTGGGAAAAGACAAAGACGGACAGTTGAGAATAACAGTCAGATAATCAGATTTATGGAACACACCTCTGGCTTCCATCAGTACTGTAACTAAAAGATGTTTACCTCCAGTTATACAATTAATATTGCATCTTGAAAAAAGATTGCTTTTATAAGCAAAACTGCTGGTATATCTTGAATGGATTTGTAGTTTTGAGAACTATTTTAAAGGGGAATTCTGCTATTCTGAAACCTGGAACTTAAATTTACATGTAATTAGTCTAGTAGATCAACTCAGCTGGCAGCCAAGACAACAGAGAAAAAAGGAGAAAAAATAATAAGACTCTGCAGAAAACACATGTCTCCTTCAAGGACAAGTCTCCTTCTGATTACTGCAAGGTGAGCTGTTACAGTTGTTGCGTAGTCTGCATTGTGCAAGCAAATCTTATACTATAAAATACTTGTGTTTTTTTGTAAGAAAAAAATATCCTATTATTTTACAAAAAGGTCTATCTATGTATGAAACGTTTCCCTAATGTTGTCAGACACTTTAAATCATGTCTGTCAGTGGCAAAAACAAGCCCTTTCAGTCAATGTAACTCCAACAGTCGTAGTTGGTCCACAGGATTATGTTGCAGCCATGTTGCATTCATAAACTGAGGTGATCAACTGGATTGATTCCAAAGCTTTTGGTAAATATGAATCATTTACACACCAAAAAATGTGAATATAGCGTCCAGGCTTTAAAATACTGGAATGCCACTTTAACTTAATGTTAGAGCAAATTGATTTCAGCCTCTGCATTTCATCAGGATCAAACAACATTTATAGAGTTTATTTCAGAGGGAGGAGAAACATGGAAAAAAAAAACAATACACAATACAGGGCTGCATTCACAATTAAAGACACCGGCCATAAATGGCTTTGAGAAATGGTCATGTGGTTTTAGGCCAATAGATGGAGGTGGTGCAATATTTGAAAGCCAGTAAAGTGAAGAGCAGTAGAGAGTGCACTACTGTATGTGGTCAGAGGTTTTGCCAACTAATGCCAATAAAAGGGTAAACAAAACTAAAAGCTAAATGTAAGATTAAAGAAAACCATGAAACTGATCAATTCAAAATAAAAGAATGCATCATAAACAATATACATATAAATGGACTAGTGATATGAATTTGTGAAGATACACAGAAATAAAGATTTGAGGTCGAAACAAAAAATCAGTAACATTTCTCTCATTCCAAAGTGAATAAAGATATCAAAAACTAGAATGAGATGTGACTCCTTGGGATGATGAAACAGGATTAGTTATATTCTTAGTATGTAATATATCTAATAGATGATAATCTATGTTGTAAAATTCACGCTTAAAGAAAATGATTATGACTCGTTATATATTTAACACAGAGTCACTGTATGATACAAATATCCCTTTTAGCTTTTGAAAGAAGCATTTGATAGAGCTGTTCAAATTGATATTGTTGGTACACCAGCAGTTTCTACACTTTCCACCTTGAAGTTTTCATAGGCTCATTCTTTAAATGTACAAGAGATGGACTACTCGATTTGGATATTTTGGGGGCTTCTTTCACTTTGTTGTGTGTTCTTTTGCAGAGGAGCCGATCCACCATGTAATCTCAGTCTCTAAATTTGGCCCGAGCTGCTTTTATTTTCTCAGGGTCCTTCAGACGCACACATCCTTATTTAGCCTGCATGGTGAGCTGGCCTGCAGGAAAGGTTTCAGAAGCGAGACGGAAGCTCTGTGCATGCAGATGTGTTTTTGTCTGTAGGTTTTGTAGAATGAGGCCAAGAAGCTTTATATATATATATATATCTCAACACATATATTTCCTCCAAACTGTACAGTGTGAAAACATTTAAACGGAGCATTTAACTGCTCTGAGGAAGAAGGAGGTTTCATACACTAAAAGAGGAAACAGCTGTCGGTCTTCTTGGCAACATACGAATCATTTTGTCCTGCACCCTTCAAACAGCTCATCCGCTCAGCTGAAATGATGCATCAATTACTCAAGCATTCAATCGACAGAAAATTATTGTGCCAACCATGTTCTCATCATGTACTCATTTAATAATTAAAGTAATTTTTAAGTAAAAATGCCAGAAACGTTTAGGGTCCAGCTTCTCATGTGATTATTTGATAGTTTTCATCGACATACTTCCATCAAAATCTGCTAAGAATGTGAAATGTGTGTAGCAGTTTTCTGATTAGGTAGCAGCCACAATCTGTATTCAGCACCTGAATTTAGTTAGACAGCGGCTCATGACTCAGTCAGCTCCTGGACTGAACCTGAATTATCAATACATTAGCGGCATTGAACACATACGTGATGAAAAGAAAGCAGAAATACACACAGCATGGCAGCACCACCAGTAAAGAGAGAGAGAGCAGTGGAGCGCAGCAGGTGGGGTTGACATGAGCTCAGGTAAATGCAGCCAGACAAACACTTAACATTTTTCACAAAACAAAGGAATGCTGAACTGCTGAACTGCTGCCTGCTGTGATCTTAAACTTCATTTATGATCGAGTTTAAATTCGAGTTGGATGAAAAAAAAAACAACAGCATCTGTCTGTAGTGTGCATTACTGTCATGAGATACTATGTTTATTAACAAAGTGCTTCATTTTTAACATGCAAGCCTATATTTAAAGGTGTAATTTGGAAGAAATGGCCAGAATACGCAGGTACCTCCAGAAGTGCTGACTACAGGGGCGAGAGGACACAGCAGATGGACACAGGAGAGGCATTAAATGGCATCAGAGCCAGCTCGAATATAGAAGGTGTACGGTTTTATTGCTCTGTTTTGTTCAAAAAATGATTGTAAAAATATCTTGTTTCTTGTCGTTTTGTGAGGTTTTTTTTGTTCTGTTTACTTATTAGACTGAGCACCAAACTCACCTAGTTTACATCCCCCAGTAGAATTTATGAAGACTATCAGACGGTCACTCTTCACGTACAAAGTGGTATTACAGACAGGACAGGCCGGGGCTAGCTGGCTTAGTACATACGTGCCTTTGACAAAACGTCAACACTGTTGTGTCGTGACATTCTGTTGATAGCGTTATTTCCTCATTGCAATCTTCTCTCTTATAAATCCCATCCACACTGGGTCCACGCCGCACTCTGGGGCGCAGAACTTTCACAAACAGCAGTAAATCCAGCAGAGTACATGATCCACCCCTGCTAACATCCCCTTCTAATATTTTGGCAATTCTCTCTGAAGTGCCATGCAGACACATAAATTGATTACTAATATCAAAACAATTTATCTTTACTGAAAGATAATGAATATCTGTTTGTCTTGTTCCAAAGATGACAGATGCAAATATCTTATTTAATATGTTTCTTCTCTCGTCCAACCACTTCAGCCTATTTTAAGCTTTTTGTACAGAGGACCAGTAATACTGTCTGTATATAGTGTAGAATGGACCCTTCTCACAGCTCGCACACACCGACAGTGTTTTGGGACCCTGTTAACACCCCTTTCCTTTTGTCTCCAGCCACCAACAGACTGATTGGCATCTTCATTTCTGCTCAGTGAGCAAATGTCGATGTTAAGTTAACTTTCATTAGTGCTACAGCATGTGATTTTTAGTGAGGGCCCTGATAATAGCTTTTCACTGATTTGTAATGAGCTGCAATGGTCCTTCTGAAATGACAGCAGTAAATGACAGCAGTAATTACACGCTGGGCTGAATGCAGAGAGTGGACCCCGTCTCCTGTGTGCGGTCCTTTCCCCTGCTGCCTCCATTTGGTATGTACAGATTTAGGTGTATTTGCAGTAAAGTTTTTTGTCTTCAATATCTAAAATTGCTTCAGAGTTAAATGGCCTCGAACATGGAAGCAAAAACAATGAAGATAAAGTGGTGGTGACAAAAACACCTACATAACACAGCATACCAATCAACCACAGAAATCCACTGACAGTTTTATTTTGTCTTTCATACAAGTCAGAATAACAAATACTGATATGTTTTGCTCTTACTGATATGGAGACAAGAGCTTTACTTCTTCACTGTTTGGGGTCCACAGACCCTACTGCTGAATATTTAAAACAATAATGAAAATAACAACAACATTACAAATAATAATAATACTCATAATAATATTACTGCAAGTACTACTACCACTACTTTGACTTCTACTACTACCGCAACATTGATGTACTATATACCGCATATAACAATAAGTTATATAACTAGGTTTTAGAGCTTTATCAGGCTGATAAAACAATGTTAAGAATGTTTTTGAGCTGATAAAGCGAGCCCAGGATCTCCAGCTCCAAACACAAAAATGATCATTAGTCACACTTTCTGTTTCCATCTTTTAATTCTTTTCTTCTCTCACTATGCTGTGGAAACAAGTTCCATCCACATCCTCTGAAGTACAAAGAGGATCTGGTTGTGCCAGATCTCCACTACCAATCACAGACAGACAGATTGAGCTGATATGTGATGAAAATGTGTCCAGATTTCTGAACATCTGTGATTTTTCAGCTTTGTGTCCTAATACCCAGAACACTTTATTGAACCGCATAGTAAAACATGGCATTGTGACAGCATTTTTGAATGAGAGAAAAAAAAGGTGCTGCTATCTTTAATCTTATGTGGTACACTTAAAGCCAGACTGACAGATTTTTTATATACGTTGATTGTCTGTCATACTGTATGCTTTGTATAACATTTCAGCTTGTGTGAAACGTAATATTGTTTGTGAAGTATTGAATGTGTGAGGAGCCGTGTGAAAGACGTACAGACAGAGCAGTAACCTGACATCATCATCTATAATGAACATGAAGGCACTGAGGGCAACCTGAGCTTGGGCTGGAAAACCAGGTTTCCAGACTCCCGGTGGATCCTTTTACAGGCTCACTCAGCCTCAAGACCAACAATCTGTGGTTATATACCAGACACTAATCAATTATTAATGTCATTTCTATGTGATCGGCAAAGGTAAGCAATGAATCACCTTTTAATAACAAGCTGTGGCAGCCTGCTGAAGCTTCTGTTGTTCACAGCTTACCTATTGTCAGACTACAAGCAAACAGGGTCCGTTCTGTCTTTACTTTACTTCTACACTGAAAACCCCATACACACTCACATACACACACACACACACACACACACACACACACACACACACACACACACACACACACACACACACACACACATATTTTTCAGTTATTAAATCTGCATTCAAACTGGTACATCCTGTGTGTGACTTCATTACATGACTATTAGGCCTCCTTTCAATACTCCCAGGAAGCAAAGGTGACAGTATCACAACCGAACGCACAGCGTGGTGACACAAGATCCAATGAGGGAGCTACATTTCAGGCTTTAAATGTCCTCACAAAGTCCTCTAAACATGATTTCAGGCCTCAGCTCTGCTTCCTCATTCCGAGGATCTTAAAGATCAGGTAGGGACAGGTTGTAGATGAGAATTTGCACAACAGGCAGAGACACATGAGGAAGACCATGAGACTCTGGTAGGTGTGGAGCCTCAGGAGAAACACACTGTGGACATAGATATAAGGTGAAAAACAATGCTCTTAAGGAGAAGGGAATCACACATGTTCAGCGTTTTCGGATCTGATGACACTTTCAGCAGGATGATATTATTTGCCTGTCCCTTCCGAAAACCGTTGAGAAATAAATCAGTTTAGTGATGTGGCAGAGCTGTGGTTCATTAAGGCTTGGTTAGGTTTCAGGAAAAGTCATGGGTTTGGTGAAAATACACTATTTGTTACGGTAAAGTACCGTGGTTTCAAATCATTACTTTGTTAATGCTAGAGGACCTTTGTCGTCTCAGTTACAATAATAAACACTTCATGATTGATTCACAAATGATCATAGCGACGCTTTTAAAAAAAAACAAAAAAAACATGTTGACTAATGCTTGGAAACAAGAAACAAACAGCAGTCTCATATGTTAAAGTCTTAATCCATCCGCCTACCACCAACCTCCTCCCTAAGTGGACTTCATCATGCTATAACAATGTCATCTGGCTTCCATTTTTAATCTTGTCATCCAAACCGCTAAAGGGCATTACCATTTAATGTAAACATGTAGCAGTGGGGACTTGCTGAAATAGCTGATACTGTCTGTATGATATAAATCCATGGCTTTAATAAACCTAAACAAAGCAGAAAAAAGGTTTGATTTTAAAACCAGGCTTTAGGCTACATGATAGTTTGCATGCTACCATGCTGATGATTAGCAAGTGCAATTTATCATGGTCACCATCTTTGTTTAGCATGCTAACAGCAGCTAATTAGCACTATACAGAGTAGAGCCTGATGAGAATGTTTGCATGTGTGTTCATTATTTTGGACTTGTATAGCAACTCTTAATAATGATAATAAATACAAAATATTGATCCAAATATTTATATAAACTGTATACATTATATATAGATATAGAAATATCAAAGGAAGAAGTTGTATCTTAAAACATTTTTAGAAAATGACTTTTGTGCCAACATTTTATTATTTCTTTCATTAAACAATTTCTGAAGGATTTCATCATTAACCTCTCCACCTTTTCTTCACTTCATTATGATTAATAATAATACTGCATTATCTACGCACTAATTATTTAAAAAGTGTGGAGACATAAAATATAGGTAAAACTGATTGATCGTGAGAAAATTAACACAACATCCACTTTTTTAAGTTGTTAAATATTACAACAGTAGTTTCATTAACTGATCCAGGCTTATCCTGCAGTGTTCAGGACAACAGGTGTTATTTTCCCTATTTTCAAATAAAGTCCTCTACACCCCACAAGAATCATTGAAAAATGCCGCGTTGGTGTGTGTGAGGGTTCAAAGCCCTTTTTTAAAATTCTGAACAGGATGTATTGAAGCTGAAATGGGCTGTTAAGTTTAAACATGGCGATCATCTGCTGAGGATGACTACAAGATGTGCCTGACAGCTTTGGAAAGCAACAAGTTGGACCTTGTGTTGAGAATACCTTTTGACCAACAGGTGAACATTAAGTGTGGTGTATTTCATGGCAAAAGAAAAAGAAAAGATAAAAACAATGAGCCCAGTATACATCATACAGGATAGAAGGATAGGCCAAACACAACAGTGACACCTCAGAGACGGAGAGGGGTTGAGCTGAAAATCGTTGCCTTGTCCCATTCACAACACAAACATATATTGATTTCTAATTCCAATAATCCCACAACTCCCAGCACACTGACAGACACAGGGAGACGGTAAGGTCAGACTCTCCGGTAAAGGCTGTTTGCTTATTTATCTTTGTTCACATAACTGTCCCACAAAATGTCTTTTTTATTAAGTTGGTCAGCGAGGAGGCTGGACAGACGAGCTTAGAGAAAGCAGGTCAGCGGGTATTTAGGTGGACAGAGCAGGGCGGGGGCGGCCATGGATGTTAGTGATGCTTTGGGGCAGCATGGACATTTGGGAACACTGACGTTGCTGTGGCTGTCATTACTAATCCAGTGTGTGCATGTACGTGCACTGCATTATGTGAATGTTTCCACTGTCACTTTGACATCTCATTGCATGACACACGATGCCATCCAGGAAACTATGGCCACGTCCTCATAAAGCCTTTAATGCAGTGCTCTGCTTGGCCTAAAAGGGCATCTATCAGTTATAATCCACAGCTTGCTTTAAGCCTCATCTCCCTCTCTCCGGCCTGTTTTACTTCTACACTCTTGTTAGCTCCGATGTGATCATTCTCTCCATCACTGAGTTGCTGCAAGCGAAAAATCTCAGCACAGATGGAGAGATGCTGAAGAGAAAACGCTCAAAGGAAAAAAGAGGAGAGGCCAGAAAGGTCAGACAAGACAATTTAAGAGAAGAAGTTAAAAATGAAAGGATTTCTGAAGTGAAGGTAGAAAAAAAACAGACAAAACAGAGCAAATGGCTTTAAAATTGACACAAATAAAAAAATACAGTGGAAAGGAGTGAACTGAATGACAGAATATATGACAGATGGGAGATGAAAAGAGGACTGAGATGCAACAAGTGGCAACACAGAGAAGAGCAAAAGCAGAATAAATGGTAAGACAACAATGGGTCATTGTATTGAACGGGCTGAGACAGCACATGAAGTGTTTACAGCAGCTGTCTCTTCACTCAGTAGCAACTATACAGCATGCACACAGCCAGAGCCAAACAATACAGCAGAAACTGGCTCTCACGTGGAATTCAATATGTCATTACACTGTATAAATATGGTTAAAGTAGAGTCATATTAGTGAGGCATCACGACAGGGTCTTTTCACAAGAAAACACAAAATAAGGGACAGACCACGTTTAAAAACTTCCGGTGGAAGTTTTGTGGCCAGACGCTGGTCAGTGTTGGACATAAACAGCCCAGCAGTGACAGAGGCTGTGAAGCTGAAGTGGCTGGGCAGTCTGCCTGGCAGACTCAGCTGTCTGACCATCAGTCTCAACACTACAGTTAGAAAAACAAAGGGACAGGTGTGGGATGCTTTGAAAAGGCTGAGGAGGTTGACTCTTGGATAAACTCGAGAGATGAGGTCACATAAAACTAACAGCTGAGGACGAGAAGTGACCAGGTTAGTGTTAAGGTAGGCTTGTCATCTTCAGCGTGTAGGTTGCTAGCTGCGAGGTAGCTGTTGTGTCCCGTAGTGATAGAGAATTTGAAAGCAGTAACATGCAGATACCAAAAGGGATGCAGGTACCTAGGCCAGGCTTATACCAACAGTCTATATCCAGTGAGCCACACCAGCCTGTCCTGCACAGTGACCTTCAGCAGCTGTAACACAGACACTGGATACTCTAAATGAAGTGAACCAGGCAATGGCCCATAAATGTGAAAATCCATTTACAACTGTGACTAAACTCACACTCATACACTCATTCATCAATCCCTACATTGTGCCTGCACCCTGCCTCAGTGTTTCCATCCATTGACAAGCTTGTTTATGCAACTTGTTAACCTTGTGCTCAATGCTCTCACACACAGTCTGCTGAACACACCAGACCAGCACCTGGCAGTTGCATAAATCCAGCCCCAAATCTGATCCTATGATCTAGCTAATGATCCCTCAGCACATTGGCAGAAGATTACCACAATAGATTACTGCGCTGCCGCCCGCATCCATAGTCTTACAGCCACTAATCCACAGCAAAGGATAGGCCGCTGTGTATCACAGTCAGCACAGCGGTCCAGAGCTGTGCCAACACACACACACACACACACACACACACACACACACACACACACACACACACACACACACACACACACACACACACTCTTACACACAGGCATTTAGGGCATGGTACATACTAATGGCAGGAATTTAAACTTCATTTTAATTGTGAACCCATTCATATTAACTAAGAACATCTTGATTGATGTATTCAGCACATTACACACTTATAATCTCTTACTACTTTTAGCAGTTTTAGGGCTCCATAGACATAACACTCAAATGTAAAGGACCGTTGTCACAACACATTTATATTACTAATGTCTTTAACAATGGCTCTGTTCTATCTAAGGTCAGCAATGTCAAGACCGCTTGTTCTGGTTGACAGTGCATTGACAGTGAATGCAGCTCGGCATGATAGGTTACCAGTACGGGACACGAGTTAAAGCCTTGGAATGTTCTGTATATCATGCAACCTCTAGCATCAGAACTGCAAACACTAGACTGTGAATCAGCAAATGATCTACCTTCAGCGCCTCCATATAACCCCACACCATGGATTGCTAGAATAACTACAAGGACATCAAAATTCATAGCTCACACGAAAAGAAATAAAAGAAAAAGACTTAATATTCAGAAAAGCGATCAAAATGTATCATTCTGTGTATCATTCTTTCATTTGATATTCAATTAAGCATCCAAAATCCCAAATCAAAAAATGATTTGTTTTTTTTTAGTATGATACAAAAAAAATAATCACACGTTTGTTTGTCATACTATTGTTTTTATGCTCAATTAAAATTAGGGAATTAAAAAAAGTGCACTGGCTGAAAAATGGCCGAACTGACGGGGTCACCCAACCTCCGGAGCCGGTTCTCTCTGCAACTGCAGTGCCTCTGGTCTCCCTCTCAGCCCTGGTCCCACTCATCTCTCTCTTGTTGTCCAACTAAAGTTACCAGGGCTATGAAAAAATCTCTGTCATTATTATTATTATTATTTCCTAACTGTATGTTCAATGGCTATGTGGTGTAAATGGGCTGTGCTTATGCTTTTCTCGTAGTTGGTTTGTAAAAACAGCGAGCCAGCGACAGAGCCAGTGAGGCAGATTATGAGCCAGTTGTTCCGCCACCACAGCGAACAGGCTGGTGAGCTATCTTACTGCTGCTCCGCTAATGAACGAAAGATACGCCTCTAACTCTCACTCATTCTGAAGTAAATAAAGCTGTGAACAGTATGTTGAAAGAGATGAAAGATGCCAAGGAACCTCTAGTCCAGTGTGTGTGTGTGTGTGTGTGTGTGTGTGTGTGTGTGTGTGTGTTTGTGTGCGTGCGTGCGTGCGTGCGTGCGTGAGTGAGTGAGTGTGTGTGTGTGTGAGTCTTACAGCCTGATTTACTGTCTCTTGCGCTAAATTGCGCACAGACACTGTGCACTGATGACGTTCATTGAAAGCTAAAACGGACAGAGTGTACCGAGGAAGAAACAGAGTCAGTGTGAAGGAGCAAAAAGAGTCGTGGTGGATAAAAAAATCTGATCAACACTTTGAGCAAGTCGTGCAAAACCAGAATGATTAATTGATATCCGTGACTGGAAGTGTCTGTGAGTCTGTGGGTGGCATGTGTGTGCAGATATTTCAGTGCATGCCCACTGATTGTATTTGGTTGAATCATCCAATAAAAGGTATTATAACTCTGATTACCACAGTACCTCTGCGTGGTATTGCTTGTCACGTCCTGCACAGTATGGATTCTGTACTGTACAATGAACCGCTGCAATTGATTGCGTCAGCTGTGATCATTACAAATGCACTACAATTAACTCAGACTGATAGGAATCACAAAAGGTCAATAAGCTGGAACATTCAGGCCGGTAACCTTTCATAAAGCTTCACATCTCTGCAGTGACCAAGCGGACTCAAGTGGTCTGTGAATAATAATGTGTTCATGATGATGGGTGTGTATCCACAATATGTGAACATCAACATGATGGTTGGGTGTGAATATGCATATGAAAATGCTCTGCCATGAGACACAGATGTCATTCCGATACAAGCTCCATCAGACCAGAATAACTGTTCCCGTTCTCTGACATCACTTCATTATCTCTTTCTGCTGCTTCAGGACATCTCCATTTTCTCATCTAAAAACAACCTGCTTATGCCTTTAATGCGTGTGTACTTACAATCAGACACCCTGCTCCAATTGCTCCTTCTGCAGATGTAATGGATCTATTATGCAGGTCATTGTACCATGTTTTTCTTGTACAACAGCGGAGGGCAGGGTGTAGGTGGGAGAGGGTGAGCGAGCTGTCTGTATTTTTATTAGCAGTGTTTGTATGTTATGTAATGTGTGTAATGTGTTTTTGTTTGTATGCGTTTTTATTTCACATTAGTGACTATATAGTGCAATCTCAAAGGACCCACATTATGCTCATTTTCAGGTTCATAATCTTATTTTGGGTGTCTACTAGGATATATTTACATGGTTTAATGTTCAAAATACACATTTTTCTCAAACCGTCCATTGCTGCAGCTCCTCTATTTACTCTCTGACTGAATGCTTCTTTTTAGTGCCTGTCTTTTTGAGGCCTTCCTCCCAAAACACGCAGTCTGCTCTGATTGGTCAGCCCTCAAAGGCCTAAGCAGGCACTGCCCACTGTGTTTTCACATCAACTCTCCAGGTGTTTTTGCAACTCAAGCTGTTCTGAGGGTGTGGCTGAAGGCGGGGACTGCATAGTGTGACATCACATCCTCACAGAACTCCTGATTGAGCTTTTGATACTTTCACAAAATTCATGTGGCACCTAGACCTTATCAGAAGACATACACACACTTCTTCAATATGGGCTCACCTTTAAATGCTGTTTACAGTGCATCCACACAAACATTTATAGATCATTTCAGTGGAGACACCTAACTGACATCATTATTTCATGGTGTGGATTTTGTCAAACAAAAATGACAGAAAACCAGGTAAATGACAGCTCTGCTAGGTATTTGGCCTAATTGGCATTTAAAGTAACAATCACAGAGAATTTCAGAGATGACTAAAGATTCACATTTTATAACTTGCAACAAAGAACCAACTCTATGGCTTATATCACCTTTTTTGTAAAAGCTTGCTTTACCCCAAACACACTCAGGGCCCTATTTAGCTGTGTAAGCACATTGCCTTCAGCGCAGCACACCAGTGTGTTTAGGGCGTGTCCAAGTCCATTTTGCTAGTTAAAGGGTGGATAATCTGGGCACAAATTGCAGTGAACAGCACAAAGAGGTAGTATTCAGAGTCTGAATTAGTCATGGTTGTGTTTTGGCCGGATCATAAATCAAACCAATCAGAGTGTCGTCTCCCATTCCCTTTAAGAACCACATGCGCCAGAGCCTAGCACATATTAACCAGTGGCATAATCAGTGCTAATCCTCAGCTGCTGGACCCTCTACCCGCTAATTCACAATCACCTGTCCCACCAGCAACTCTGTTTAACCGCATATGAAAAAATAACCGAGAAGGAGGAGGAGTGCTGTCCCTTTGTGTGTGCACGATTGTCAGTCTATGGATCAGGTGGGACGGGTCATAAAAAGTATCATCCTGACAATAACTGGTGGGATGAGAGGGGAGAAGTACGTCCTTAGTGAGGAAAATATAAATGACATTACCTGTAGATCCTCCAGCAGCAGAAACGATATGTAGATCTCTACATTAACATGCCCATTTGCACACAAGATCAGCTGATAAACTTCAGCTTCAAGCTTCAGCTTCAAACTAATCAGCTCCTGACTCGTTCCCTTTGAAGAGTTTATAACTACAGCTTTCAGTTTTGCTGGTTAAATGTGCCATGATATTTGTCACAGTGACATGAATGTGTTCAAGGAAAAGTTTAAAATAACTGAAAGCAGCCTCTCAAATCATAAAATCAGATTGTATGAATGGTGTGAACCTGCAGTAGATGCATGTAGGTGCATCTAATGTGCTCTTCAAATAGCAGTAAACAAACCGTACTTTTGGTTTTAGACCAGTTTTTTGTTGGTCTATGGCACTGTCGCTTTCCGCTGCCTCAAGATAGAAATCCACCATCAGTACGTCTGACCACACCTCACTTTAAGACCAACACATCCAGGGGCGCACAGGTGAGCACAAGCACATTTGCTATTTACACCACGTGGGTGCTTGGTGTGAAAATGACAACTGCGTCAGTCTGAAAATAGTGATGACACCTGCGCTGTGCGCTGCTTTGAGCCAGACTTATGATAGAGCCCTCAAACACCAAGCTGGTTTTATATGGATGAACTCAGTTGAAAGCTCAAAAAGAAGTGTTAATAGACCTTAGAGACCTATCTCAAATCAAGAATAAACTTCTATTCTTAAGGCCCATTTTGTAACAGACAAAAATGTCTTATGGGGAGAATTACATAAAAATGTTATCCAATAAAATTCGATTCCAAAATTCATACAAAAATGAATGATGAAAGAACATTCCGTAATGAAGTGGTCAGTTATAATAATATATTCCCTTATTTCACAGCATTTTGGTTTATTTATAGTTTACACAAAGTCATTCAAAATATTTTTTCATAATCTATGATTTATTTATTTAAAATTTAATGTTATGGGGTTCCTAATTATACCAACCAGGACACTTCATATCATGCATGTATTCATATTCTCTGCTTTCTTACATAATCTGGTTCTTCTCAGTAACCTGGATTCTTGTGTGTCTTGGGTGTTGCAGAAGGGTTGGCCTCATGCTGTGTAGATGATTGTAAAGGACAGCAGAGTTGATGGGGACATTTCAATCAAAGCCCTGTTCACCACAGGCTTGAACACACACACACACACACACACACACACACACACACACACACACACACTCACAGACATACACACACACACCGTTAACAGGTCTCTGGCTCTCTGCCCGTCTGCCCTCATATAATGAAGAGAATCTCTGATGGATTTCAACAAGGCTTTCTTTTCACCTTGCCTGATCCCCTACACACATACAAACAAGCTCTAACACACTCACACACTCACAACTAAAAAACAATGCCACTGGTTAAGAAAAGATGGTGCATGTTTCAGTGCTTTAAAATTAGTGCATGGGCATGACAGCATAAGGCGCTTGCAGACATGGAACACAGCATTGCCAGCCTCATGTATCTAAATATATCTATATAAAAAAGTAATGTTTTGTTCATGAAGAAACAAAAGGCTGTACAAAAAAGGCAGAAAGACATGAAACAAATAACTCTTAGCGACAGGTAAGTAAGACTTGAACAAAATCAGCAGTCACTGGTAAAATAAACTGGAAGCTTGGCAGCAAAATCTGAACACATTTAAAGCATCTACGAGGAAATTTCATTTTGTGTTCCCAAAATGAAGAAAATGAAATGCATTTTCCATGAGCAGAACCACCTGGCATTACAAAAATCTCAATCTGGAAGGCGCATGCTCTGTTTTGCAGGTCAGCTTTTCTTTTTTTCTTCACTCAATTGTTTTTCTCGTTGCTGATTCTGCACCAGTATCAGCAAAAAACAAAAAATATAATATCAAAAAAATTATCCAAAGAAAGATCTTCATCTGCTTCCTTAGATATATATAGTATATTTCATATATGGCTAACTGCGAATCTTTGTCTAGAAAAATGTAAACACAGGCTCGTCCGGTCTGCTTACTGTAAATCATTTGGTCTGATTTTGGGGGGAATCAGACCCAGAGACAGCTGGGCTAACCTATTCAATACTGCAGATGGTTCAGAGAAAAACTGCCTCCCATAAAATTTAGACTGTTAACAGTTTGGCCAAGTTCATGATCTCCCTGATGGCTAAAGCCAAAGTTCTGATACAAACTGTAGTAATCATGTTTTAACATTACTGAAGTAGTACTGAAGGTGCAATTTATGAGGAGTAGCCAAATTTTGAAGTCAGCAGAGTAATGTACAACTGCCACTCAATACACTCTTTGTTGTGGGTTATATCTTTGGCTACAGCAAATAGCTGCTGTTAGCTAATTAACTGTTAGCCATGGACTTAGTGGCCCCATTAGCCTGGACTGCGACCTCAGATTATTGGGGACTCTGCTCAACCAGGCTCAGCAGCCTCGCAATGAACATGACTGGACACCCAACTGGGACTGAACACATTCTCCGAGACTGAAGACAAAGGATGCAATAAGGAGGTGATTTACAGCAGCTCTGATCTGGAGTATAACTACTGTTGGCTAATTGGCCGCTTAGGTAGTCATGGAGCCAGCGGGTGTAGAATTTACCCATACGGGGCATACTGGGGTCTCCAAGGGCAGCGGTGCTTAGCTTAACCAAGTTGAGCAGCCTTAGAGTGAACACGGCTAGATACCAGACTAGGACTGAACACAGCCTCCAAGAATGGCTAAGATCAATTTGAGGACAGGGGATACAGTACAGAGGTGATTTACACCTGCCCTGACCAAGACTATGACCCTGGGGGTGAGGAGACACAGGCGGGAACAGGAGAAAAAACAATACTATTTTGGTTTCATTTATGCCGAGTTGTAATGAAGTGTGTTTTACAATGAGCAATTAAGCTGGTCTGACTTCATTAAAAGAAAGAAAAACAAATGCATACATTTTTGTATTTTTTCTGTTTAGTCAGGAAAATAGACATGAAAAAAAATGTCCTTTCTTGACATTTCAAGTCTCTTTTGTTAACTTGTAAGACTAAGTAGTGATCTTTGTTGTTGCACTGTCTGCACCGAATGGGAATGAATAGTTTTTATAGACGGATCTTTGAGAAGAATCTTTACACCCATAATTGGCTCTTTCACAGTGATTCGTGTTTATTGTGTTTATTGAACAGTGTTTATTGAATTGATTTTACCTTCTATGTGCATAAGAGTTGAACACAGAAGAACAATGCACGGGTTTAATCTCTAGGCATGTTTTATATTGCACTTATGTAGTCTTTACTGACTGCATTCAGTTCAGGCATGATGAAAGTGACATGGAAACTTTACAAGGTGCAATCTTGTAAGATTGCCATCGTGACTTTTACATTGATGTGATGAGCTCAACATGCTGGATTGCCATTAGATTTACATAAAGAGGTGCAAGTCTGAAAGGGGGTAAATATGCATGTCTATTGTTTCTGCCACAATCCAGGAGCCTGTGACATTTGGTTCTCTCTCTAGCAGCAAATAGTACCCACTGCCTTCTGCAACACGCTGCATATAAATTAAACTATTGTGACACTAGAGGACAAACGAAACCCACCAAGACAGACAGCACAGCAACCTCTCCTTTATGTCTAGACAATTACCCAGTTACTCCATCTGCCCGCTCTCTCCCTGCCTTTTATCTCCATCCGTCGGAGATGCTCCGTTTCCCTTTCTTCCACTCCCTGTTCCTCCTCCTGAATCCCACCAGTGCCTGTCCCCTCTGACCCTCTAAGTGCTGCACCTTCTTACCTCTGCTTTATGTCAGACTTGTACCTACACCTCCATGTCGCTCACCTCTCCTTTCTCTCTGTCCTCATTCCTTGCCCTTTTCCATCTCTCTCTAATTCCTCACCATTGTTTGCCCTTTATCCCCACGCTTCTTTTTTCCTACTTTATCCCTCCATCTGAGCATTAGTGCTATCAAGGGAGGCCTGGAGAGGTCTTAAGGCAGTGGCCACAAGGGGCCCTTATCCAAAGCAATGACACACTTCCAAGTCAAGAGGACATTTGTTATGTAACAGCTTAAAGCTTCGCAGCTTCTCTGGTGGGCCTCTGACTCGGCTGATATCTACAGATGTGCGCGCACACACACACACACACACACACACACACACACACACACACACACACACAAAGCAATAAAGACAAACAGACAAATACCACACACACACACAGGGAGAGAGAGAGAGAGTGAGAGAGAGAGAGAGAGGAGGGGGGAAAGATTAAGCTGGTACTGAGATCAAGAGGAGGGAGAGAAAGTGGGAGAACTGATGGAAGAAAAAAGAAGGGAGGAGGGAGCGGAAGAGGACAGAGTGACAGAGAAAGGAGAAGGCATGGAGATATAAGGAAAAGACAAGCAGGGACAGATAAGAGGCGAGATGAGAGGAAAGCAAAGACAGCTAGTGGAGGAAATCGGTGGAGAATCTGAGCCTTATAGGGAAAAAATAAATGAATGGAGGAAGAAAAGTGGGAGAAAGAGAAGAAGTGAGAGAAGCAGGAGTAGAGAGAGGGTCAGGTAGGTATCTCAGAAACACTGAGACCAAATCAGCTTCCACAAACAAAATGAAAAAACATATTCAAGGCTGACATCTGACTGCTCTATTCCTGCTCTCAATGTGGGAAGGAGGCAAGAAAACAAAGATGAGGGGGGAGGGAGGGGAGAGGAGACCGTTGGATAGGCGCCCTGTACGCTTCTGAAAAGGAGATGTTTAGCAAATGGCTTGATGAATCTTTCAGACATGGGTGGGGGGGTAGGTTCAGCAGGAGCAGGAGGAGAAGAATAAAGAGGAAGAATAAAGAGGAGGCAGAATATGAGAGGAAATTAAACTGATATTATACATTTAAACAATACATGTGTGCATGTGGGCCATGTATGATGAATGGAGAACTCTGCAGTTACTGTGTGTGTGTGTGTGTGTGTGTGTGTGTGTGTGTGTGTGTGTGTGTGTGTGTGTGTGTGTGTGTGTGTGTGTGTGTGTGTGTGTGTGTGTGTGTGTGTGTGCATGCTGGAGCATCGTTCTGAAGCAGCAGCAGAAATGTCTCCAGAAGGCTCTGGAGCAGGCAGTCAAACAGTGGCTCTGTCAGACGAGTCCTGCGCTGGCCGAGACAGCAGTTATGCAACCCCCTCCACAAACCAACGTACCCAATGAGACATGTCAGAGCAGTGACTGGCTGCACAGCCACACACACACACACACACACACACACACAGACACACTCACTCACACTCTGTGCACATCGTTACAATTACAGTTCTATTTTCAATATGGTTTCAGCCGCTACCTAGCAACCAAAGGTGAAGGACACCAGGTGTGATAATGAAAATGTAATAGTCTCAATCTTTGTTCTTTTATCCTGAACAAACAGAGAGAGAGAGAGTAGAGGAAACCAGACAGAAGGAGATTGAGTGTGTGCATGCGTTTGTGTGTGTTTCAGTTGAACAACCCAGCGTCACACCCATTTCCTGTGTGAGCGCCAGGCCCTTAGAGCATTTCTGCAAACAAACATGTGTATTTGAACTTTGTGCAAAAGAAATCACTACTTTGATCCTGCATTGAAAGCTCTATCGAGACACTCCACATGTGCTGTACAGCCAGTGTTGTTCTTACATCATTTTAATGTGGGTTCCCAGAGTTAGGACTGTCATAGCCACAGGCAGCTGTGAGTGCATTTCATTTATAAATACTGTATACAAGATCTGATCACATATTCCCCTGAGCTTTCAAACTCAGCCCATGCTCAGTTCACATCAGCATACTTTTCTGTGTATGAAATGTGTATAGGCCTATATGTGTGTTTTCTTCCTTTAAGCACAACTAATAAACATGCATGTGCTTTAGGTCCTGATTTAACTTGTCTTAACTCTGAATCACTGACATTCTTTTCATTTTCTGTCTTGTGCTGTTCACACATTTTATTCTCATGATTGTGTGTCATTTAATTCTTAGGAGGAAGAAAAGCTCTCTGAGCTGGTGAGTGTTCCTGGCAGTCAGCACGTTTGTTGGCTTGGTTGCTGACGTTTATTTAAAAGACATAGTTGCACGATTGACTGCTCTCCAATAACTGTCTACCAATGATTTTTCACTTTTCATTGAACAGTTCCTTTAAAACAAAACATTTTAATCACAGTGAGTGTACTCCAAAACATAATTTTCAAACATCAGTATGGGTGATTTTTATCTCTTAACATGAAAGCAGCCTGGGAAACAAAAGCATTATCCTGATGCCTAATGCAAATGTGAGGCATTGAAAGAGAAAGAGAAAGAGAAAAACATCAGAAAATAAAAAGTGTTGTCTGAAAATCTGAGACAGAAACAACGTCTCATTTAAATTGCAGAGTTGTAATAATCACAGTGCCAGGTGTGCAGCGCGCACTTCATCAGGGCACTGACACAAACAGCTCAGGGATTTGCGGTCACGTGAATCAAGAGAAAAAAAAACACAAGGTCAAACACAAGCCAGCTGCCCTCTGTGCAGTGTGTGATGCAGTTGCTCCTGTGAACTAACTGTAACTGAACCTGAACCAGTGAAATTCTGCTATTTACAGCCAAAGACCATTTTTGCTGATTTCAAGATTCAGAAAAGGTTTCATGCATACTACAAGCCAGAGTGTCATGTTTTGTTTTGTTTTTAAATATGACTGCCATTAAAAACTGTAGTTCCGGTGAATTTTTCATTATTTCTATCAAAACCCAAACGGAAACAGAGACCTGTGACGGATTAAAATGAAGAGTGATAGAATGAAAGTCAAGTCAGAGATAAATTATACAAGACGTCAGTATAACTAACAATGACAGGATATCATAACATACCATGAGACATGAGGGGGCTCCAGAAGAAAAGGGAAGCTGCACTTTATACACAGTGTCTGATGTACAGGAGAAGAGAGAAAGTGATTTTTAAATTATTATTCATTTTGAAAGAACGTAGAAAGCATTTTTTCAAAATGTGTTCATCAAAAATGTTATTTTCTTCACACCAACTAAACCATGCACATGAAAACAAGTGTGAGAAAAAGGCATGGGAGTGAGAAGAGTGGATTAGATAAAAGAGCAGGGTGGATTGAGGGAAGATGACTGTTAGTATATCAGAGATAGTAGGAGAAAAAGGAAATGGCCATGAGATGGATTCTGAGAGATAGGGAGCAGCTGGGCTGATAAACAAAAGTAACAAGACGACTTGGATTAAAGCCTCAGGAGGAGACAAAGTAACATGGAGCAAATATTTCATTCTGAAAATGTCTCAGTTTGAAAAGTTGTTACAGAAATGGGCAACAGACAATCTGAGGAGGATGTGGTAAAGATGAAAAGGATCACGTGTGTTGGGTCAGGTTCGGGCCATGTGGCGTAAAGCTTCAGGCTCCGGTTGGAAAATTCTCTCTCATTCTGTCCGACTCTGCCAGGCGTCTGTGTTGATGTGTGTCGTGTGTTACGAGTAGATGCTCACAGGGAGGCAGGAAGAGAGAACGTTTAGCCAAGGTGTTCCATTAGCCTAGTGAGCTAGCAGTCAGTAAAGCATTTAATGTAACCCTATGTATGCTGTTGTTTTGTACAGATCCTGTTTAGTACAACCTGGCTGTTGCGATGTCTTTTGTTGCACGCTGGCTTTGATCTGGTAATAATTAACAACTGTGGCTCACCTGCTGTTCTGAAAACGGATCAGGTGAAAAAATCCTAAATGCAAGGTGTGTTTTGGGGCGACATTATAAAACTCACTGGTGTCAAAGAAAGCATATAATGTTTCTGGTAGAGAGAAAATGAAAGAAGTGTGCAAACCAGTGTGGATGCATCAAGGTCGAAAATTAAAGCAACACTATGTAATGTAAGCAAATTCTTGAGAAAGATAGTCATATTCTATGTTGCTCAGTTGCAATCGGCAGATCATTTGTTTTTAGGTTAGAAAGTGTCACACATCGTAAAACATATTGTTTGTCATAGAAGAATAAATAACCAATACTTTGTTTTTAAGGGGTGTGCATAAAGGCAGGAACACACCAGCCCAACCGTTGGACGTCTGAAGCGTTTTGAGAGACTCGGACGAGGTCGGGAACATTTCTGTACGGTGTGTTCAGCTGCGTCGGAAGCTTTCGGAGCCGTTCGGACGTTGTCTGCTCCGACTCAGCATGTGAAGTCTGAGCCGATGGGCTGTCGGAAGTCTGAGCCATTGGATTCTCTGATTGGTTGTGTGCCAGATGAATGGCCGTTCTGATTGGTGGTGTGCTAGCGAATCAACGCAGTGTGTGGGAGGGCGGAATACTATGTGCGCTTTGTTTTTCTATGGACTCCGTTCCGTCATTCCCCGTTTTCATACTTTGCAGTACTGGCACGCGACTGGCTGTTATTATGTCTGTTCAGGACGACTTAATTTGTGTTCATTTGGTAATGCCTCGCTGCATGTTTAGTATGCAGCTGTTTTTATCTGAAATAGTTAAGTTTCGCTTTGATCGAAAGTAAAGAGAGTTGCGTGCATAAGCCTCTCGTTTACAACTCACAACACAAGTGCCAGCCGCTTATTGCAGCTCGCACAAGCGCAGAACTTACACGCTGCTGTGGAGTAGGCAGCACGTCGAAGCGGTGCGTTTCAATGCAACTCTTGTCCCGAACGGGTCAGACGGGAGGCAACAGAGTGGTCGGAGAGTGGTCGGATAAGGCAGTTGGACGTCTGGGCGGTGTGTGGGGGCCTTAACACTGACATTACACCAACAGAATCATGACATGACACCTGTCATGAACATGAAGGGGTCAGTATGAAGGTGGATTTATTGCTCCGTTTGCCTCGTGGCAACCCGGGCATGAGTCAGGATGGAGTGCTTGCTCCAAAGCTAACGAGCTAACTACCCAACAGCAGCTAGCTACAGTTAACAGCAGTAAGGGATTAGCATACTAAACGTTACCAGTGGCAAGTCCAAATTGTGACGCTGTTATTGAAGTCATGATACATATTAATTACTACACACTGTCACATGACAGCTGTTGTCAAAACCGACAACACATTTGAGTTTAAAGTAGTGTGAAAACATGAAGCTAGACAGCTTTTTTATTAAGTTTTGTAGAGCTTAAACATTGCAGTGGATTTGAGAACTGTGGGATTTTTCTGTTTATTTGCACTCAGAAACCAGTGTTTTATATCTGCTTTCCTTTTATTCAGTTCCCATTTTGAAGGTGAGATCAATGCCAAGTAGCAACTATTAATCACACAAAACCGCCTGAAACTGCAGCGTTTGGTGTTGTTTCAAGAAAACAGTTAAAGACAAGACAGAACGCTATCTGAACCAACCAACAAAAGGACATGACCCGACAGTAAAACACAAGGTTTTATGTTTATAAGTCCAATGCTGATGCCTAATGCGCAGCATTTCCTCATGCTTGGAAAGCCTAAGAGAACATAATGAACCACAGGCACTGTTTGGCCTTGTGCTCATATTCACTTTTTTATTTCAAGAAGTTTTCACCAGCATGGGAAACCCTTAACTAACATAAATTAAGACTGAAGGCAAGACAATAATGCCCAGGTTATCAGGAAATAAGATTTGAATAGGGTATTCAAAAGCAAAAGCCCTTCTTTGAAAATTTTACTTAGGTTAAAATTTTCAAAGGATTACAGTAAAATCTACTTTGGTATTTAAGTGCCCATTTCAAAGTTACAGTTATTGACATTGAGTTGCATAATGTTAAACAGGAAACAAAACATAAGCAAACAGGTACACACGTTTACTTCAGAGGTGAGCCTCCTCACCTGACACTAACACAATATCCACACTGCCTGCATGCTGATGGCAGCACGACCTCAGAACAGCAGCAGCAGCTTCAGTGCTCTGTCTATGTCTACACTGGATGCGTTCAGTTGCTGTACTGAGTGTTGATCACCCACGGTTTAGCAAAGCTCAGAGATCAATACAAAATCAGTGAAGTTACGTGTGCTGGTAATCCACACTCAATACTGCTCCTGAATGCATTCTGTGTAGACAGTCGGAGGACTGAAGGTGCTGCTGCAGCTCTGATCATGTGCCGCACACACTATGCACACTGTGTAGACTTGGTGTAGTGACCACCTCCAGAGATATCATAAAAATGAAGACACTTGTATTAGACACTTGAGTTATCATCTTTTAAGTGACTTGATAAGGAGACTAAATGTGTTATCTGTATGTTACCACCTTGGCTAAATAATTTCCTGGAGGGAAACTCTGAAAATGTCAATTGCAAGTACATTTCCCTAACAAAGCATTGAGGAAGAGTTCTATTTCACCTCATTTAACAGAGACAAGAGCTGACCGCTGGTGTTTTGAACAGGAGCATTACTGTCTATCTTCAGTCAATGAGCAGCCACATTAACACACATTAACAAAGTGACATTGTGTGAACAAAAACTATTTCTTCTGGGTCAACAACTGTCAGTTGATTTGTTGCCATAACTGTAAGATTTAAATATATATTGTTAAACATGTTGGTCCGACCTGTCTGACGTTTCCGCTGTGTTTCATGTACTGTGTTGCTTTGCCAGCATTTTTTATATCTACACTAGAGTTACATCTGGGACTAACTACTAGTTTTAGCTAACTCAAACTGTCATTTTCTTTCATCTGAGGCCCAACAGGTTAATTGGGTCTCCAAAGTAATGTGAGTGAGATGTGAAATCATCAAACAAGCATTTTAGATTAACAAAGTAAAAGTATACACTTTCAAATAAAATCATGAAAACAAAAAGTTAGATTGTATGTAAGCAAGAGGGGGAAGCAGGACCTTAAGTCCTGACAACATGTGAACTATTGCTTTGGAAGATAATCTCTGTACTTAAAATAAAGCTTTGTAAATGCCTCTGGGTGAAAGAGGCTATTGATCCAGAATGGACTTGATCCCTGTTGAGAAATCAAAGCTTATAATGTAACACAAACACTTATAGTGAGAAGCTGGAGCATTCAGGGACAAAAAGTATTTTCAATCATTTAAATGCTCCTGGCCCTGGAGGTTTTCGTTTGTTACATGTTAAGACACAGTGTGGGGTTTACTTTCAGGTCTTGAAGCATGACAGTGCCATTTGTGCACAACTGGATTATAATAAAGGGAGGCAATGCTAATAAAGGAGATTTGAGTTAGTCATCATTTAAATTAATCCTCACCCCAAATAGAAGCTGTGGGGATCAGCACCTCAAACAACCATAGTGCCTAACAAGTGAAGAGTCACAATGATGGATGGATACATGGACGGATGGATGTATGGATGGATGGATGGGTGGATGGGTGGATAGATGGATGGATGAGAAAAGGGGGCAGAGAGTAGAGGGGAGACAGGGGAGGAGGTAGCGAAGGCTAACTGACAGCCGAGAAAAGATGGGTGGCAAACCAAGACAAGAGAGCGGGAGGGAGCAATACAGCGAGCGAGAAAGAGATTATGATAAATGTCATTCTATTATTGCCAGAATAGAATTTAGGACAGCAGGAGGGGGCCAAGACAGAGGAAGGCTGAGGAAAATAAAGTGGCTGAGGCGAGAGGAGATGGGTTGGAGGTTAGTAGAGCAGTAAGTTTAGGAGTGTGTCGGGCTCAGGCTAGACTGTGGGCAAAAGATGCTGTCATCCCTGAGTGATGCTGACAGGCTGGTCAGCGGTGGACACAGCATGTTGTGTTGTCTCAGCAAGGAGTCTGTGCTGTCAGACAAAATGGTTTCATCACTGCTCTACTGGAGGTGTTACACCAAGGATTTGAATGTCAACAAATCATAACTACTGCAAACAAAGACAACACTGGTAATCTTTGTACTTTGTTGGGTGTTTTCCTTCGTGAATGTAACTTCACGTAATATCGACAAAAGTTGAGCTGTACAGGAAACGTATCTAAAAAAGGCTGTAAGAGGTTAATGACCAGGTCATCTGATAAAATCCAACAGTCGAGGGAATTCTGAGAAATGTCATGATAGAATTGCAAGCACATTATTGAATGTCTGGTGGCATTTGTGTAATACACATAAAGATACATTATGATGGATTTATAACATTTAAGGACAAAATGTCCTAGAATACATGCTGGAGCATTTTGTTCAGTGGAATTTGACACAATGCAGTTGCACTCCTCGTACAGATGCAGGCATCTAGACTTGCCGGCTGGTCCGTGACAGGGCCCATGCAGATCCATGGCAGATCCCTGCTGGGTCTTTGGCTGTAATTAGATCCCTCCTTCCCTGTCCAAACGCCCATAAGCACCATGTGCGGAAACAAGTGGCAATTCTTTATCCACCAGGAGGAGCAGTAATTACGGAAAATAGCCTGGAGCCTGGAAAATTGGCCTATCATAGATATATTGGTATCGATGTACATGTTGTTCTTTAGGGTTATATATTAGATATCATTATATGCTCATATGACATAAACAAATTTACGTCTGTATTTTCTGGTTTCAAAAGCTGCATCTCAGTAAAGTGACATAGTTTTCTGAACTTACCAGACTGTTCCTCTTGTTCTAACACTTGTCTTTACCCACTCAGTCTTTATATACACATCACTAACGATTATTGTTACAATATGGATTTTGAAGTATTTTTAAGGTGTTTTTAAAGACATTTCAAAATATCAAGATATATATTGTGTGATGCATTATAGCCACAAAATATTTCTGTATTAATTAAAGGCCATATCTCATAGCCCTAGCTGTCTGATACACACCAATATGAAAGCCTTTCTTGAGAGATTAAAATGCAGAAAAAGATGCTTGGGGTTATCTCTAATTATTAAATTCCCATCAGTACACCGCATATGCAGTATTCAGAACAATGCTGTTCTGGACAAAAAAGTTTGTTAATGGTAAAATATCCTGCCTCCATTACATTTCTTCATCACAAGTGAAAGATCACTGCAAAAAAAATGTATTTCCACGTATAAGCCCCAAAAGTCAAGGATCGGTCCGGGTCAAATTGTGGAAGCTGAAGTGGTCAACTGCCATCAGACTGCTGTAATGCGCCCATTTCACTTCAAGTTTGCCCATCGATGAACTGGTGCGCATTAAATCAGCTGTTCTCACGTGGAGCTTTATTTTAATGAAGCGTTTGTTATCGTCCGCAATTCATAAAAGCTGTGTTCTCTGTGACGAGCTCAGATATATGCAAGAGAGGTGAAAATGTTTATATCGTTTGGCTGTTAAGAGGCCTAAAGAGGCAAGTAAAAATGCCTGCTGTAAAAAAAAAAAAAAAGAAAAAAATAATTGAAACATTCACCAGCAGAAACATTTTAAAAAATCACAGACAGGTTTAATAACTAGTTGAACAGCTTGAATCAATTACAGTCAAACATGATCTTTTGGAGGTGGTTGGAACTTCAAAAAGCCTGAAGAACGAAGAAACGGATAAACTGCAGCCCTAATATAAATCTTTTAAATCAACATGTGGAGGATTGTCAGGAGCAGTCATAGGAGCAGAGAATGACAGAAATGTCCAGCTGTGAGTGCCTCACCCTGCTCCCAGCATGTGCTAACTGTGCTGTGTGTGTGTGTGTGTGTGTGTGTGTGTGTGTGTGTGTGTGTGTGTGTGTGTGTGTGTGTGTGTGTGTGTGTGTGTGTGTGTGTGTGTGTGTGTGCGCGCGCGTATGGGGATCACTGTGTGCGCTTGGGTGCAAACTGGGATACGGAAGCAATGGAAAAAAACACCCAGGGGTTGTAGGTGGATGCCAGCTACAGAGTCAATGGTACACTCACACGTACACACATGCACATTTTCGCATACACGCGCACAATAAAACCCTACTGTTTGGTCTGGTTTTTAAAAAGGAAAACACAAGGTTACATAACATAATCTCCTTATGTAACAAATTGAAGTCATGACACATAGAAACACATATGCACACACAGATGGACACACAACAACAGAGACAAATACACATGAGAGAAAATACAGGATACAAGGTCAGAGTCATGTAAAGCAGATATAAACACACACACACACACACATACACACACACACACACACACAAACAGAGAGAGAGAGAGAGAGACATCCGGTTGGCTGATGCTGTACTGATGGGGTCACAACACTGTATGTTTATGTTTGAATGGGTGTGTGTGTGTGTGTGTGTGTGTGTGTGTGTGTGTGTGTGTGTGTGTGTGTGTGTGTGTGTGTGTGTGTGTGTGTGTGTGTGTGTGTGTGTGTTATTACAGCTTTGGATAACAACGTGGGGACATTTTAAACATATTAAAAGTGAGGTGGATCTATTAACTAATCATCTACTGACAGACCATTTTTTATTTTTTTTGTAATTATTTTTAGTTTGTGCACGTGCACTACAAAATGCACTTCAACCTTTTCTGACGATTTTTTGCAATCAAGGATGAGACATCATTAGCAAGGAATTTCTATATTAAATGATTTAAGAGGACAGATGCAAAGGGTCATATTTACAGTGCTGTATAAAGAGCCAAAATACTGCCTCCTCTTTCAAGCTAGCCTCTGTTCCATGGGCCTCCCTAGGGACTGTCTTATCCACTGTGTGGAAAACGGTACCGGATATATCCAATTGAAGAGCTCAAAGAAGCAAGTGAGCGCTGAGAGGCTAACCTAGTTTCCCAAATCAGTCTGTAAGTTCTAACCCTTGAAGCCTTTTATTGTTTTAAAGTTAAAAATGTTTGAAAAAACTAATGGAGCCTAAATCTCATCATCTATGTGTGGCAAAGGCAGTGTCAGAAAACATTTGCTGTACACCGATCAGCCACAACACGAAAACCACCAACAGGTGAAGTTAATAACATCATGTGGGCAAACAAACATGTGGGCCAAGTGTACCCACTGATGGCAACTCCAATCCCCAATGACAGTTGCCCCCTCAAAATGACAATATGCCCTAACAAACTGCAAGAACTGCTCAAGAAGGGCCCAAGGAACGTGACAATGGGCTTGTGTGACTACCAAATTGGGGTTAGTAAAAAAGATTTGACTTTAGGTGTTTATTCATCCAGAAGGTCTGGCTCTGCACCTGAGCAGCTGAACAGTGGCTATGCCCTCCCAGCCTGCCCTCCCCATACAACACTACACACATTTTTTTGTTTTCTTTGATAGAGAGACCCCTAGCAGTATAAGTACAGATTCAACCACAAAGATCACAGGAAATGCAGATGCAAAGTTCATCAATCCAGTTCAACATTTTGTAAAGGACCGCTTATCTCTGTTTCCCAACAAGTAAGCTTACTTGTACTAAACTACATTGTCAGAGATCTGCATGCTGAATGCGAACTACCTAATGTTTCGAGACTGTGACCTCAAATTTAAGCTAGCACTTGTTACACAATAACCGAAGCTTCACAATTTAAAGTGCAATTACAGCTTATACAAGTTCACGGACACATGATAAACATGTGCAACCAAACACACACACACACACACACACACACACACACACACACACACACACAGACTTGAAAACAGCATTATTCTAAGAAGCAGCCTACTTTTCATGGCATCCTACATACAAACCATTCCCTCATCTGTGCCATTTGTCACTGTAATGACCTATCAGCTTCAAACTCATTAGCAGCATGTAACACATATTTGGACTCACACACCATTAATATGCAACACCTGCCTTCTTTATTTATGAACTGACATTTCGTGTCTGGTCTTTTTCACATACACACACACACACACACACACACACACACACACACACACACGCACATGCACACACACAATGCACACATCAGAAGCATGCACACAATCACAGATAATTCTATATATAGAATATAATGTTCCATCTCTGTTAAAGTGGCCCAGTCTCACAGGGAAAATGTATATGGTCCCCTCCAGCTCTCTTCCTTCTCAATACACTCAGGTCAGGTTAAATTCATATTTGTCATATAACAAAAATGCGTTAGCACCTCAAACACACACAAGTGCGTGTGTGCAGCAGTTAGAAGTGTTCACATAACTATCTCCCAAGAGACCACCAGCAATTTTATACATTAGCATCAGTCCAACCTCAATATCTTTAGTTTGCATATTTTAATGTAACTATTTTTATAATTTTGAAAACAAACACAAAGCACAGACATCAAATTTAGTTTCCTTTGTGAGGATGAACAGATGAAAAACAGAGCAATAATGAAACAAAATTGAGGACAATGGTACATCCACTAATATCTGGTTATTAAGTTCCTGCTGTATGTTGGATTTCTTTTTGAATGAAGAAACAAAGGTTGATCAACCTGTGTGGGTTGGAGTCCGGACTTCTCCTGGGATGAACACCTGTACCATTCCACTTTTGAGTATGTCTGTATCTTTTTCCCTATCAAATATAGTGTACTTGAAGATGAATTGTTCTACTGTAAAAATGAAGATAAGGGGAAAGACTAGATAAGAACTACTAAGTGTGGGTCTCATCCAGTATGTGTTTCCCAGCAAGGTCAGAAGATCCGACATGTGCCCCGAGATGTCCGTTTAAAAACATACATTTTATCTTCACTTGCAGATGATCTCTGCCTCCCTCTGACATGCCTCCTACATAAGTAATGTCAGCCTAATGTCTGCCCACAATTCAAAGCGTGAGATCAATGTCACAGTGTAACTTAATTGTCCAGCTGAGGCCAGACAATCAACAAAAGCTACAGACTCTCGATTATGCTCTGTCTCTACATTGATGCAGAACCTTCCTTCCTTTTCCAAATTAGAAATGCTGCATTTCTCAACCAAGGGGTTGCAGAAGAGGTACTTTATCTAGTCCCTTGATATGAAGACCAACTCCTGATTAAATATGAACAGCTACCTTCTCTATATGTCTCTTCTTCATTCTTAAAAAGGGGACAATTCTAAACCTTCAAAAACAGGGCAGGCGGGTTGGTGGGCATGGGGAGGAGAGCATTGTTTTGCTGTATTACCTTTATCATTGTCACTGCCAAGGCATAATGTCTAGCTGATGTTTACTCAATGTATGTTGCAACACCAATGACTCCTACTCAGTTCTCAGAATACGTTTGTTTATATGTAAAATCCTCATAAAAAGATTGTGAAATCAAAATCAATATATGTTTCTGGAAAGACTGGCTGCAAAAAACACATTGAGAAATCACTATCAAAAGGATTGCAATGAGGGTTCTGAGCCTATTTTGTTCTTCACTCTCAGTATCTCAGTTAAAGCTGTCATTTGTTGCATTTTGCTCTTCTTCATCTCTCAGACTCAGCATCAATCTGTGCCTCTGCTGCCACTTCATCAGTGTCTCCATTGTCGTGCTGCATGTCTCTCATGGGAGGCCCTACAGTGATCTTATAACCACTCTCACTCTCTTCTGCTTCATTCCATTGTGCTTCATTTTTGCTGTATTTTGTTTCCGATACGTGCATCTCGTCTCCCATAAGCTCTGCATTGTCGTCCCACTCTCTCTGTCCCTCTTTCCCTCTCTCACAGCTGGATAGGACACACACAGGGCAGTAATGAGAGCACACAACGATGTCTGCAGGAGGCCCGCTTTGATAGACCATCCTGGATCACCGTAACCATGGAAATAAGTACCAGTGTGGTGACACACACATACACAGAGTTGTGGTGCTCCTGGCTCCTCAGAAACCACATGCATTCATTGTGAAGAATCTTTACACTGATGGTTTGTCACCACACTGCTCCACAGGGGCAGCTTGGACCCCCAAAGAACAAATGCCTCAAGGGACAAAATTGCAAACAATGCCTTTCTTACCAATGCAGGGATATGAACATCATCTTACAGGGTGACACACAAAATACAAAATATACATCACAAGAAAGAATGACGAAATGACAAATACTGAGTTCTATATGTCACAATAACATGTTATAAATAAAAATAAGAGCTGACACATACGTTTTAAAAGACCAACTCTGTTCTCTCCTCGACTCCAGGTGTTGATTCTTCCAGATTATGTGCTCTGCCCTTGGCCGATATTAATTTACCAATATTTGCATGAATAATTCTCCGAAAGCCATCAACAGCACAGAGACGGCAAAATGGCTCACAGCTGGGGGCTACTCAAACCAGCGGCAGCCTTAATTATGCATAACTCTCAACCTTAATATAATTCAAATGAGTAACTTACACAAAAATTCCCCAGTGGCCCAGTAGTAATGAGCAGGTACATAAGCTATAAAGACCAAAACTGTTTTTTTGTACCATTCATAAACTTGTTTATTTCTGCTGTAAATTTGATGGGATGATGATGGGATTGGGGACTGACACACTTTTCATGCCAGCTAGACAATATCTCCCACTCTATGCCATCACACTACTGTCAGTTATCTAAATTAATATTATCAAATAATAATATACATTTTTTTTTAAGTCTGAACACCAGCTGACACCAGAAAAAAGACACATTACTAAGACAAATCCGCATTGATCAACTGTATATGACAGATGACAGACAAGTAGTCAATAGACTTGTCAGCTGAGAATGTGACCCTGAAATTGCCTGTGAGACTGTCTAAAAGGCAGCAAGGATGAAGGGTAAAGTTACACTTCTTGTGAGAAGAGAAGAAATGGGTCAAAAATTAACAGTAAGATCCATTCTTGGAGTTTATTGAAAGCTGGGGTTTTGATTTGGCAGAGGTAAACTACCATCAGTGAGGAGAAGATGAGGCTGCCACACACCACTGCACAGCTAATGGTTTAGTACCACAATGTTGTGGGTCATGCCGCTCCAAATTTCAATTACATCAAGTGTGAACGAACCCTAAGATGCAAACACATACACACACACACACACACACTCACTCACTCACTCACTCACGCACACAAACACTGTATCTGCTTCATGCCACTCTCAGATGTGCAGTAAGAAATATTTGCATTCACCCCAGTTTCATGCTTCAGTGACATGCTCAAGACTTAAGTAGCTTTCCAATACAGATAAGACCTGACTTCTCTCTCAGTAGAAAGGCAATCGTTCAAAACTAATTACGAAAAAATCACAAGCACAACATATTCTTTAACAGGCACATGCAGACATGACAGCTCATAAATTCACACATTTCCATGCACACACAAACACAAAGCAACGAGGTGAACAGCTTAAAAGGAGAAATCATGCCTCAGGTGATCTCTGTTACACAGTCTCTCCAGGTCACTCTATGTTATTGACTTTAATAAGATGTCTAGAAAGAAATCCTCAAGCAAGGAAGAGGAAGTATGGTGACAGAGAGACAAATAGCTGTATAGCTACTAAATAAAAAAGTAATTTATAAATACAGTATAGCTGCTGTGCAGCAGTTAGTCGGGGGCCACGGAAGAGGAAGAGGAGGAAGACATATGAGAAATACAGGAGGGTCCATCATCGGAAAGGCAAACTTGCAGGTGACCTTGTTCTGTTTTTACCTCACTTTATCTGCCATGGCATTAAAATCGTGTTATTTATTTTCATGAACGCTGGAGATTTATTTAGCGAGAATCTGCAGCAGCAAATGTGGATTCAGTTTTTTCATCATTTTTAAAAAATGTGGCTGGAGGACTGTCTAAATATGCAATGTAGCAGGTTTGGTGTCAGGAAGGAGGAGGAGAAGGAGGAGAAGCAGGTGAAGGAGAAGAGGAGGAACAAGAAGAACAAGAACAAGGAGACACTTTAATGTAGCCCTCATCAATAAATGGTTGATTGATAGCTAATTAGACTTTAGATAATAGTTATTTCATTTTTAACAGACAATGAAATGCTTTAATAACCTTTTTCATGGTAAAGTTGCAGCTGATATGTATAATACTTTGTAAATGGTTAATACTGTCTAGTTATATACACAATATTTGGATGGTCAATATAAAGTTGCAGCTGACGCCTATAAACCTTTGCAATGGCTTATTACATGTAAAATAATTGTTAAAAGCTGCAGTGTGCAAGAATTTTTGTTCAAAGCTCCTGTGCAAGCAGTGTAAACACCAACCTCCCCCCAGTAGTCGGGCAAGCTGCACTGCTAACTGAGCTAACTAAGTGGCATTTAGCAGCTACTCTGGTGATATATTTGTTGGTAGTATGAATTCAACAGGTAGCCATCTTACATGTTGTACCTTTAACTATAATCAAATTCACTATCAATTTATCATTTATTAATGATGGTTATAATAGAGAGTGATGAATAACAACAGCAAGATCAAGAACAAGAAGAACAAGGAGAAGAATGTCAAGTAAAAATAAGAACATGTGAGCTTTAGAAAGGCTGCAATGGCCCTTTATGAATAGTATTTTGATGTACAGTCTAAAGTTCCTGTCCTTGGTGTCCTGAGTGTCCTTGGACAAGACACTGAACAGGTTGCTCATGATGGACACGCCAGCAACTTGCATGGCAGCTAGCCGCCAGTGATGTGTGTGTGTGGGTGATTGAGATCCAACTGTCAAACATAAGCACTGCCTAAACACATCTACTTCTGTACTGTGCAGACGCTGACGCAGGACTGAAGCTGCTGCTTTCTTTACATGGCCAGAGGGGCATTTAGAAGCAGAAACAAACTGAACAATGAACCACGTCACTGACCCAGAAACCAAAGGTAAATGGCGACTGTGATTAAGGGGTCTGTAATCTCTCATTTTCAGCTCAATGTTACCGGCTCAAGTGGCAGCCTTGTTGAAAGTAGGCCATACTTTTAATGTTTGAAGGAACCAGACATTTGAACACAGTTAGTCACATTCTGTACTGATGTTCTACTGTATACAGCCGATTCGAGAGTTGCAGTATTAAAGGTCCCATATTATACTGTTTTTCATCAATTTCACACAGCTGTCAGAGGTCCAAAAACTCTGTACTCGATATGCATTACCCCAAACCCATGCATGGTCCTGAATTTCAGCTGTCTAAAAGTCGCTCTACAGAGCTCTATTCAGAGCACTCTGTTTCTGTGCCTGCACCTTTAAATGCTAATGAGCTCCGTCTATCAATGCCTACTTGGAGAGCCCTTCCTGCTACGTCTCTCTCAGGGAGAGGATTCCCCTTGCGTTAGCGGTAGCACGCGCTGATGTTTACGGTGGGTGTAACGCTATGGCTCGCGGAGATTTTTTCGTTCAACCATACCAGTTTGACCCAGAATCGGACCCAGAAGGAGAGGCTCCTGAAGAAGTACAGACTCTGTGGCTGCAGCAGGACGTTTCAGAATGGTTAGTGTGCCTGAATAATGTTAGTTTGTTCGTATATGTTGTTACAGTTACTGCCAGGTAGCTAATGGCTAACAGCTAGCGAAAGCTGTGTTTGTCTCCAACACAGTCTCCAAACTCTTGGACACTGTTTGCATCGTCTCTGTCTCCAGTCTGCACATGTTTCCAGACGTTTTACTGTGACAACCAAGCTCCATCGTAATATTATTAACATTAAACTCTCTTCAAACGCCATTGCATAGCGGACCGAAGCAGAGTTAACTAGTTAGCCAATTTCCTTCAACTTCACCGTACTCGTAGGCAGCTGTAAATACTATCAAACTGTGGCGACACTTACCTGTGGCTCGGGTGCAGTTGCTGGGTCCCGTAGGGTTGGGACTGATCCTCGTACGAGGGTCAATGTCGAGGCAAAGCCAGCTTTGTACTGACCCTCGTTACTGAAGCAGTCTGATGTGAAGTGGTTAGCACACACATACAAGCTAACACGAACCGCAGCGGGCACGTTGTCATTAAAAAATGAAACGCAACCACTGTTGTTCTGTAGCTGGGACAGAATGTAGGCACTTATATTGATTTTTACAACCAACAACAGAGCAATTTCCTTGTCCAACTTTGAGCGACGACATTGCGAAACACTGCTATCTCACCGCTGGAGACACCAAACTTCACCTCGGGGATGAACGCCCCCCTCTCAGATATCTCCTATCACTGCGCAGAGGAGGCCAGCCTATGAAAATGACTCCTTTCATTACGTAACGAAAGGAGCTGAATCTGAACAGCCTGTAGGAGCGCCGTTTTACCAGTGGGTGGGCTGCAGAGACCATGCAGGAATCACTTGTTTTCATCATTCTGGGAGTTGGCAGGCTCAGAGAGGACCAGTTTATATATGCAGAGACCAGAGAAAACGTGTTTTTCAAAATATGGGACCTTTAAGTTCTCAACTGCTCATTTCACCTGGAACACAAAACACTATTGGTTTATGCATAGTTTGCATTAGATAATGACACACAGCCGACCTTAAAGGGAGAAACAGACTGAGTGATAAAAAAAAAAAATGTTGATATAAAATATGGTGTAAAGAGCGAACCATCCTCAATATGAGTTCTAATAGCTGAGAGGGAAGTATGATGGACAGAGAGGACGGGAGAGAAGAGAGAGGCTTCTGATAAGATAAAGGACTAAGGCTAAAAGAGGGAGGTGGGACACAATGGTAACGGGAGACGAAGACAGATGAAGAAGAGATGGAAGAGAAGAGACCGTCAAATATGTGTGTGTGTGTGTGTGTGTGTGTGTGTGTGTGTGTGTGTGTGTGTGTGTGTGTGTGTGTGTGTGTGTGTACATGCGCGTGTACATGTGTGTGTACAGGCGTGCTGGAAGGCACTTTGAGCGAGCGGCAGTGACAGGCAGCGACAGAGATGGAGAGGACAGCTTTGTGCGCAGGCAGACATGGAGCAGCGCTAAATAAATCAGCCAGCGCTGCAACTAAGTGTGACTGAAATGTTTACGATATGGCAGCATAATGGAGAGACAGACGGGTCGAGAGAGAGATGCAGGGAGAGAGAGAGAGACAGAGAGAGAGAGAGAGAGAGACAGAGAGAGAGAGAGAGAGAGAAAAGCCCGCCTGCCTGTCATCAGAGAGAGAAAAAGAATCTAAAAAAGAAAGAATGGGGTGTAGGTGGAACTTTAATAGGTGAGGGAGTCAAATGAAAAATGTGACAGAGTTAAGTGCGTGTGGCTAAAAGGTGCTTGTTAGAACACCCACTCCTATTTTCTGTATAAGCCCACACAATGACACAGAGAGAGCCAACAATGTGTTAGGTATGCTCCAGATCACAACCCCTGTAAACTTTAAAACGTACACAGTTAGGCAACTTATGCATGTTTCTGTAAATATAACACTGAGTGTCTGCATACAATGTGTTACACACAGTCGGCGCTTGTGGGTACATACTGAAACACCAAACAGTCACGAATTTTGGACAGCATCGACATGAGCAGCTGTCAATGTTGAGTGCACACAGACCTTCATGGAACCTCGCGGCTATGCAAATCAGTGTTGCCAGAATTAACTGACAAAAAGTAGCTCAACTTTTTTAGCCATCTTTTCTTCTCTTTCTCTAAATACAGAGTTCAATATGAGCTTACATAGTAGTATAATCAATTAATCTTTTGGTTAATGTTACACAGACGTTTCATCTCATGTTTGCTGTTGTCATTTGTATGCTGCTACTGGGTCTCTAAATGTCTCTCAGGATCAATAAAGTATTTATCCATCCATCCATCCATCCATTCATCCATCCATCCATCCATCCATCCATCTATATATCTAACAATTTAAATCTTTGTTTACATGAAGGTAAACTACAAGTCTTTTTCACATAGCTATGACCAAATAATTATTTGAACACGAAAAACATGTTCAACCTATTGAAATCAGTTTTGTTATCATCAGTAATGAGCAGACCAATACCCATTTTTGGGTATTGGTCAGCACAGAGTACAGAAATCCCAAATTGTTCAATCAGGGAATATACACACTTTGACATGACAAAGACAATTCTAAAAAAATCCCATTCAGTGTTATGCAGGATAACATCACAATCGCAAGCATGCTAGTCCTCATCCTAAAACTGTACATCAAACATACAGTTTCACTTTTAAACATAATTGATTTATCATTATAATACTTACAATACCAGGACTAACTGGATCTGAACTGCACTTCAAGAACAACATTGTGTCTTTAATTCCATTAATTCTACAAGGATATTCAGCTTGTAAGGATGCTGTTGACATGCAGAGGGACATGCAGCTTTAGCCTCAGTCTTTTAGCATTTCATCATGTACACATAATACAAGGTATGTATAAAAATTGGTGCACTATCAAGTTACAACCAGTTTTATAGGGTTCACATCAAGTTGAAACATATAAATGTCAGCTGAGGTTGAGAGATGCAGCTGTTTACCAGTTTTAAGGTATATGTTGTATATAATTGAAGGTTATTATACCAGGTACATTTTCTTCCCTAAAGCATTAAATTGAAAGTACAGAAAGTTGTTTTGTTGGTTTCTGGTTGTTTTCATGAGGTAGTGATTTGATGGAAATCTGTGTGAATCTGAGTGAAGTTTAGGGAAGAGTTACCTGGGGTCTCCAGTGCTGCTCAGAAGCTTATATGTGAGCTCTAATTCTGGTCTCCCAAGGAGGTAAGTCCATCACCCACTCAGTAGGACCAGGATGTAGTTGCATGTCCCTGAGTATTTGCACATGTGCATATGGCTGTATGGTACACAAGGTCTGCAATTTAACCCAATAGTCATTCTGTTGTTTCAAATCCAGTGTATATAACATTCTTAGATTCTCAAAACACACAATGTAGAACTCTGGACTGAAAATGAACATATGTATTACATTATCGGTCAAGTATTTCATTATCAGTTTTAAAAAAAAAAAGACCCACCTGAAAATGTAATAAATTCCCAATAATGTAATAAGGTATTACATTATTGGTAGAAATGTTACTACAATATCAGTCAGGATAATTTATTACGTCATCGGTGAAGTTATTACATTATTGAGTTTTATTACATTTTTCAATAGAGTTAAGTGCACATTTAATTACATTTTCAGGCGTTATTACATTTTCAGGAAATTATTACATTATAGGGTGCTACAAACCCTTATATCTCAGGTGTTATGTAGTTTTTAGTCTGTCCTGAGCTAGGGTGTATTTAGTTTAGGTTAAGTTCTGTTTAGTTGATCTAATTTAGAGGCCCAGAACTTTATTGAATATTTTGTTAATTGATTATTTTCATTTTTTGAAAATTATACTGTGCCTTCTTGTGTCTGCTAGCTCGGTCCCTGACACTCATATTAAACGATCAAAATAGCAGCTGTGTAATACCGTATATCATGCTTTCATGACGCTTGATATTTTCTGAGGGTTGTCATACTGTGGAAATCTCATACTGTTGCAACCCTCAAGCAAACAGCTTTTTTAAATAAACTCTTGGAGCTAAGATGAGCTTGATAAGCAAGCCAGCTACAGCTAATAACATCTGTTAGCAGCAGTGGTCATTTGTCATATGATATCAATGGTCACCAGCTAGAAAAGACATTTTATCTTGTTTTCCTCTTTATGAAATCAAGTACCCATTGTTTCAAAAAATGTTAAGAATTTCAGGTGCAAATCTGCCCTTCTGTTATTTCTGTAAACTGCAAATGTGCCATGTGGGAACAGTTTGACAAAGCAGTCACTGGGAAGGTAGGACAGATTTCTCAATGTTGACACACATTCCTCACAGCCACATTAATGTTCCCTTTCGGCACTGGCACAACACAGCAGATCTTAACCGTGTCTTCTCTGTGTGTGTGGAGCGTCAGGTGTGTGCCACCAGGTTACAAATGACACAATGTGATGCAGCATGAGTGTGTTGTCCTTAAGCCTGAAGGTGGAACAGCTGCACACAAGCCAGATAATTACTACTAATTATTGAGAGTATGTCACTACAGTTTGTGTTTAATTTGTGTATCATGACCTTCACTGTGTTTCATCAAGGTTTACATGTAAACCAATTAATGTCCATCGTCTCTAGTCAGTCAAAGAGGCAAGTTATGAAAGGATTCCTCAACAGTGATCAAAACATGGCAAGAGCAGGAAGGCAACAGCTTCCGCTATCATTATAAAGTTTCAGACAATGCTACTTAAAGCGATAGCTCAGGTCTTTTGATGTGGGGTTGTATGAGCTATGTATCCCTAATCAGCTGCCGTCTGGCGGCGATGTGAAGCACTAGCAATGTTGAAAATATTGCGTACACTTAATAAGATATATGTATTTTTAGGTGTGCCTTCTTTTAGTAGGCAATGGCTATACAGACAACGATCACTAGAAAACTTAAACAGGCAATAGTGTACTTTTTTGCTTTAACATATTCTGAAGTACACACTGATTGCATTGTGTAATTCTCCCATTTGGCCTGCCACTGGGCTGGATTTTTCCCGGAAAAATTAAGGTTGATTCACGTCACAAAATGAGGCAAGTCTACCATTACGCAACAATAACTGGATTGTTTTCACCAGTCACTGTCTCCAGGTAACCAGCATTTTGTTCTACTCGTTCAGTAGGGAAACAATCTACTATCTACTTATTTATACAACATGGTGTTTTACTCTTCTCTCTTTAGAGCACAGAGACGGTTTCTAGGTCAAATTGGGATTCTTTCATTTTAGTTATTTTTTAATTTGGACGGTAGCCAGGCAGCTTAGCCTATGTTGCTAATACTGTCTTTGAGACAGTGACACAAACAGTAATACCCATAGATTCAGTACATATACTTAGATTCATGGTAATACCACAAGGAAACACTAGTGAGGTTTCCACATTGAATTCTAATGAAAACTAAAAAAACATGGCAAGTCAACTTTTTTCAATTATTACTAAACAGACTTGTCGATGTTTTATTCGCTCATCATATGTTCAGATTTGAGCGACTTACGTCTCAGAAAAGCATTATAATTATAGACAGGCACTGAGGATTTTAACAGATTAACTGTTAACGATGCTGATAAGTGGCCACATCAGCAGCTGAGCTACAATATCTACTCTAAACTGTTGTTTCTGATCACTGGCATGCCCCTCCCCCTTTATCCTCCCTTCGTGTATGCAATCTCTGACCTAAATTTGGTGTAGTTTATGTGCTTGTCTTATCAAATCCAGTTTGAATACATAGGAGTTCATCCTAAACATAAATAAAAGATGATTGAAAATATATATTGAAAAATAATTTCTTTGAGATACCAAACAGGTACCTGGTGCTGAATAGCTGCTTGTTTTGCACCCTCTCTGCATCTGTCTCTTCATTTTCTCTTTACTAGAGGCATTGTCTGAGCTGTGCTTGCGTCAATAGGACCTTGTTGATTCTTACCTGCAGTAAACTCAGTCACACGTCAACTTTTTTCACATGTCAGAATAAGTTGACATTAGATCTAGCTGAAAACCTTTTGGGACCTACTTCTTTAAAAAACTTATTTTCTAAGGAGCCATTTTTAGCGGCTGTCTGTCAAAACTGAAAATGATAAACATGCAAACCTGTGTGTTTGCTGCCAGATACACTGCCTTCCTCTCGCCCCATGTATTCATTTCCCAAATAGGAATTATTCCCTGAATAAGAATTAGCAGATATAGAAATTGGATGTATGGACAGCTTTACTTGGTCTCTTAGTAATCCTGTCAGAGTTAGCTACAGCAGATTATAATCAATAAAGTGCTTACTATTCCTGAGGTCAAAGTGGTAAGAAGGGAGAGGAGACTAATAGGATTGCAAAGTCACAGATTGCTGCCTTGTTTAGCTCAGTGTTGCACACAAAGATAGCAGGACTGCTCACCAATATAGAAGCTCTAATGACAGAGCCTATTACTATGAAGCTGTGTCGAGCAAGACCTGTTTGTAACTGAAATCATTTCATGTGCCAGGACACTCAGCGCAATATGTTTCAGTTCTTTCTGCCTTAGTGTGAAATGGATTTTATTGATAAATGGATATTAACACACACACACACACACACACACACACACACACACACACACACACACACACACACACACACACACAAACATAATTTTCTTTTAAAAACATTTGATTTCTGCAGTATAAAAAATTGAGTAATTTATGGAGCTGTCTGATGACTTCAGATTATTCAGGTTGTCAGTGAGGTGGCATAAATCATTTAAATGTCATTTATGACAGTGACTGACGCTAAATGTCACACTATAACACCGGCATCTAAGAAACAAAATAAATGGTTGTGTCAGCCACACCTGCCCTCCAAGCAGAAAGAGCAGTTATGTTGCTCTCCAGATATAATTACAAAAAACAGTAATTCTACCTCACTGATCATCATTAAACATACTTCAATGAAAACCAAATAAACCAGAATAAACACATGTGCAAGTAACACGAATGAACACAAATGACCCTTCTGTCAAACTTGTGCGTAAAGTGGAGCTGGGTAGAGAGCCAGACACCTGGAATCACACTGGAGCAGTTTACCAGTGGAAGGAGAGCTTGGAGTTTTGTTTGTTTTCAACTTTTTGGAATAAAAAGTGGATTTATCTTTATTCTCACTTTTAGCCACTGATTTGCTACTGACTGAAGTGAGAGAGGAAAAAGGAAGATAGACTGGAGGGAAGTAACAAAAAGAACCTGAATCTCTGGTAAGTGCTGAGTTGAGTCAGAGGTTGAACTGAACACACACACACACACACACGCACGCACGCACACACACACACACACACACACACACACACACACACAACCTAAGACACAGCCCATGCCCGTCATAGCTTGCTAGCTTACGGCCATTTTACAGGCATTCTGTCTGTTTGGGATGAATAAACACAAATGATCCCACAGTCAGAGTCACCTGTGTATCGCAACTTTCTGTCTGAACAGGGACTCACACGCAACAACATGAATGTGCAACCTGATGGACTACAAAGACAAAGCACAGAAAGGCTAGATTACAACACACAGAAGGGAGTGTGACGTCATTCTCTTCACAGGATGCTATTACCCAAATATTTCTTTAAAAGGAAATAGCTAATATGCTATATATGCTATATAATGTTCAAAACCTTATATATCCGGTTCTGACATATTGAAGAAATAATGACAGAAGCTTTATATGAAAAAAGACAGAAATGACCACGAAGGCAGCAATTACGACTTAATGGGAGAAAGGAAAGGCTGGCAGATGAATGAAAGAGAGGGAAATGAAGAGTTGTTCATACAGAGAGGAGAAGACTATTTTGGGACTGAATAGACTACTAATGATGCCTCCATTCCTGTAGCAGTCACACAAAACAGCAGAGGGAGGAAAAGGGGAAAGTACATCTCTTCATGCGAGAAAAGCAGTAATTATTTTAATTAGCCCTTGTTTAAATCTGAATAGTGGCCCAGAGCTGGAGTTGCAACACAGACGTGGGATCCTCATATTTGTGTGTGTGTGTGTGTGTGTGTGTGTGTGTGTGTGTGTGTGTGTGTGTGTGTGTGTGTGTGTGTGTGTGTGTGTGTGTGTGTGTGTGTGTGCAGCTATGGATCTGTCCCGTTCGTCTTACTATCCTCAGGTGGAATCCTCGCTTTGCAAAACTGTTTGTTATGCTTGGCTGTCTGTTGACCAGCCTCCATCTCCCTGCCTGCTCATTAACAAACACGGCCGTTTATCAGCTTCTCGGCCCATTACTGTAAAAATGTCCCAATTTAATCCGAGTGATTAAGGTTAAGATAACAATATCTAGAGAACAGGAGCCGTGAGCAGCTCATTGTGGTTGGGAGTCCTCAGTTTACCTTATGTTGCCATAGTAATCAATTTCAGTCCAATTGTGGAATATCAATGAACCAATTTCCCCAGCTCAGCATAATTTTTGGGGGGATATTAAATTTTCTTTCCACTATCTTCACTCAGAGCTTTCAATGCCCAATCAGACAATGTGCTGAAGAACAGGTGAATGGAATCCCACATCTCGTGGTCTCCATTGAAGTCCTCAGCCTTGTACATTCAACAATTTCAGCTCAGACGACTGTATGCACAGCTGAGACCCTCAACAACCCTGCTGAGAGAGAAAAATGGGTGTGTGTGTGTGTGTGTGTGTGTGTGTGTGTGTGTGTGTGTGTGTGTGTGTGTGTGTGTGTGTGTGTGTGTGTGTGTGTGTGTGTGCATGAATGAAAAAGAGAGCCAGATGGAGAAGTCTGAGAAGCCATTAATTTTTTCCCCTCTCAGTAGCCAAGGAAACCAACCAAAGATGTCCTCATTCAAGGTTACAGGTCACGGCTGACGTACAGGAAATGGCTGCCAAAGGACAAAGAAGCTGATGGAGGGAGAGATCTGACTTCACCATTTAAGCTCAAGTGTTACAACAGAGTGTGACAGAGAAGAGGTGTAGTGCCTCGGTGGTCTTAATGAGGAGGTTTTTATGGCTTATGTGAGATGTGTCCACTCCACCCAGCATGTCTGGGAGCACAATGACCTCACCATCTAAATCTACAGAATGATATGTGCAGCAGTGAGCATGTACGCTGCAACTGGACTGAACGAGTCATAGTGTTCAGACAAAGTGTCCTAGTGTGCCATTCTGGATGCAGATCTGACTGGAAAAGGTCAATTTACCCAAATCACCAAGAGATGTGCCACTTTCCATTTTATTTGTTGAGGTTTTCTGTTATCCATGCAACAAAGGTCTGGACTACAAACCATGTTAACAGAAAAAAAATTTTCAATGTTGTGGAGTCATTTATCAAGACAATATCCCAAACACCAGCCAGGAAAGGAGGATATGATTATAAACTGAATAGTGGCATGTTGATTTAAATGACTGCAAGTATTGGGTGGTATACCACTTTCATCATCACCATCTGCTACTACATAAATCTTTCCAAACCGTCATTACCATGATACATTTGTTTGCTTTTAAAAAAAATAGTGGCTTTACTGTGGCTGCGAGGGTTAAACAAGGGTTCATAGACCTGGAGTTACTGTACATACAGTGACCACTGTTTTAGTCGCTTACGACTTAAGTGAGCTCAAACGTGTAGAGTGAAAAAAAAGTACCCCAACTTCTCTGCTGCCGTCAGCAACAACCAAGACAAACGTCCTCATCTACTTCCATCCAAGGAGAAGAAGATCCAGTACATTAGCAGCATTTTGGATGGAAAATGTCCCAACAACAACTATTTTAGTTTAGACTTGTTTCTCAAGTCAGCAATACAAAAAGCAGCATGTATTTTGTAACGATCCATCCTTGAGCTTGAGTTTCGGAGTTCAAACTCTGAACCTGTGCGTTATGTCATTCTCGTGAGAAACTGTGTGAACACAATTTGAAGCCAATTAAATAACCACAGTAGTAGGATAGATGTGGGAAACGAAAGTTCCTTCTGTTCCACGATCCCGTCTGTCTGTTGCTGTTATATGTAAATGTACTTGATAGACAGGCCCTGTGGGACGCTGACTGTTTTACTTGTATAAATACCCTTTGGGTTGTCTATAAATGCTGTTGAGATAAGTAATCCTCACCCTTGTCTAACTCTGAGAATGGACCACATTATATTCACCAATTGACATCAGGCAGTCTTCTCCTCCCAAACACATGGAGGCCTGTATCTCATCCGTTTTCCCATTTCAAGCCAATAAATACATTTTCTTATCTTTATTATTTCTTAAGATATAGAGTTATCGTGCATGAATGGAGTATCCCTTTTCATTTTGTAATACAGTGATATAATTCTGTCAACACAAAAATAAATTATATATATATATATATATATATATATATATACACAAAAATTATGAGGTCATATCCCCAGCCCTAGTGTGGCATCAAAGCATCACAAATGACGAGAAAAATGATAAACTCAACAGCAGCATGTCCCATGGTTACCTCACTGCGGACAGTTCTCATTAAACCACTTTCAGCTGAGGGAATAGCCCTGATTAACAGTCTTCACAGTGAGATGTGTGTCTGTCCTGAGCCACGAGGCATGTTTCTAGAAAGAGATGCTGCTGTTGAGTTTTCAGATTTTCAGAGATGGTGGCTGAGGTCACAGATATCTGCAGGGCCTGGTGTGCCCAAAGTCTGACCGGCTTTTAAAGGCAGACTCAAAGCCCCTTTATCTGTACCGCTCTCTAATCACTTTGATTCTTGTTTGATGTCCTTATCTTTAAATCAGTGTTGTGTCAGAATTTTTGACACAGAATGTTCACATCCTCTCCTCTACTTGTACAATTTGTTTTTTTATTCCTTTAAGACTTAAATGTGACTAATTTGGAAACTTCTTTATACAAATGATGCCGTATAAATACATCCGCCCTGCCCTGGATAGATCCACAGTGATTAGAAAAATATTTTTGTGCTCTTACTACTGGCCACCATCCAACACAGTGCTCCTCCACAGCTGACTTGGTGCCTTGCTCTAAATTTTTGGCGCAAGGTTTGTTATTGTTGTAGAAAAGAAGCAGGTGGGAACTCTTAGGTTTTTCTCTACTATTCTTAAACACATTCATTCATCTCTTCCAGCAGCAGGCCATGAGAAAAAGGGGACTGTCCATTACCTTGCTCCTTTTATAATGCCAATCTCTCTCACTCCTAAAGCACGGCTGTTGTGAATCACTGAATGAAAAGAAAAACCTCCACAGACCTGCTGCTATTACAGATTTTGCTCAAACCTTCACAAAGGAAAACGCTCAGGAATTTCATTAGGTCAAGAGGAGAAACTTCGAGAGATTAACTTCGCCACAATGTCAAGCACTGCTTCTGTTCACATGACCCCAACACAGAGGCATTATGGGTAAAACTATATGTGTAAAATGAGCATTTGCGTTGTTTCCAATTCAGAAGCTGTCACTCAAGTGATCAGACTCTCTCCATACTTCACTCTGTTAGTCTTAAATAAGCAGAATGTGGCTGTGTGAGAACTTTCCACATACTGTACATGATGTCATCCAGCTGCATACCATGTGAAAAGGTTCTATAAAGAATTCAGCAGAGGATTTGTTTGGAGGTTTTATATAGAAATTATAAATCATGCAACATAAGCTTAGGCAGAAATGGCAAATTCTTGTACAGGACATCATAAGTGGTGGATTAAGAGTGACAGGGAACAGCAGGCTGAGGACTCAAACCCTGCTACTCTTACTTTTATGACATGTTATCTGTTAAATCTACAAAATGCTGGATCAGATAAATCCAAAATGTTTTGGATTTTTCTTGAAAACAAATGCCCCTGTTGATCCGTTCACCTTCCATATGGGGACAAAAAGCTGCTTCCCTCAAGGTTAAGCTCTGCTTTAGTCTTAAAGGATAAGACTGGTGGGGTTCTGCATTTTCAGATTGTAAGTAAATCCTGGGAAAGATAAAAACCAACATGCATTAGTCCATCTCTTAATAACTTCCCCATTCAACCCCAAATCTATTTGTTTTTGCTGAAGACATGGTCATAAACATAGCACTTCAGTTTGTAAAACAGTTACATTATTTCCTGAAACAGCTGGGCCCTGTAACAGAAGCAAAGGCACATTTGCCTAGGACTATTTTCAGACATGCATTAATAAATATTTGGGGCACAAGTGAGTGTTTACAGCGGCAGGATGATGTATGTGCTGTATGGACTGAGTCTAAAACTACAGCCTATGTTCATGTGCCATAATGAAGGTCACCTCACCCAGGAGAACAATGAGTTCTATGACACTGAAAAATAAAGACATATCAGGCTGAGACTACAAAGAAAATATTTGTTAGAAGAAAAATTAGATGTTGGTTTTGGTCATTTTATGGTACCTTAAAGATAATCCCTGCATGTGCAGGCTGTAACTAACTGAATATTTTTGCCATTTATGAACATTTTGAAATCATTTCAGTCAAAACTTCAAAAACCCATTTAGACCGAGGGCGGCCCATCAAAAATGCATCTAAAACAAGGCACTGTTTGAAAAACCTGAGGGTTTTATGAAAACTTTGACAGAATTGTCAGCGTTCACGAAAACCTTTTATTTCTCAGCCTTTGGTGCAGATAGAAACTTGAAATGAAAACAATTTAAGAGCTTAAGACTTTGGCTTTGCTTAAATGTTAATTAAGGAATACAATGAATTTGTTCTGTCATGTCTTGACTTGAACGCATCATCCAAAACAGCCTCATGTTGCATCAGGTGCCAAAGGGAGAAACACAGATCTGACATCTTTTCAACACCCTCCCCGTGCTTGGCAGACGTTCTTTCTCTGCATCATAATTCTGCCTTCATTGTTGGGGGAATCCAGCCCTGTGGTATTGGGATGGTGTCATTTTTTAAAGCCATTACACTGTGCAATCAGTATTTACTTAAGGGTAAAAAATGTTAAGGCAAGTTGTCTTTTGCCAATTTAACATAACTCAGTGTAACCTGTAATATTTCATGTCTCCACTGCACTATTTTACACACAGATAACTGAAACTTCTCACAGACTGGCACCTAGCAAACACAAAGTGCTGACTGAGCTCAGTCATCACATATCTCAGTCAGCATGTGGTCACTGCAACTTTTGGCACTCGTGGCACATCTTTCCTTTGGCTTTGCCACGGCTACAACAGCTGACGGCAGAGATGTGTATTGCAGTATGTTTGAGACATTTGAGGTACAGTGACTACATGAGGTTTCTTCACCATTCCTAACTGCTCTTGGAACCATTAAGAGTTCACATTATCTGAGCTGGCTTTGTCACTCTCCAGCTCCAGTTCTGCTTTCAAATTATCTAAATCATAAATGGCAAAAAAACAAATGCCATCTTTGACATGTTGACACCAGAACATTGTTAAAAACAACTACCAGGGACTTGAGTGCTTAATTGAATAAAAAGAATGACTTTGGTGTCATTTCGTCTCAGGTCGCTAAAGAGCCAGGGAAGACATTTAAGGTTTAATGTGCTTTTAATAATGAAGTAATGTACTGCGGATCACGGCTGAGAGGACAACAGCACTCTCAGTCACCAGAGAGGAGCTCCACTGCTGAAAGCTTCTGATTCAGTCACTGACGACTGATTGTTAAAGATTCATTCAGACATGTACCACACACTTTTACTTTAACTATGTGCGAGTGTGAGCGGCGAGCGTGTGTGTGTATGTGTGTGGTTCAGACAGGATTCTTCATCAAGAGACTGCATTCACTATTTGGAAGTATTAGGGATATTTTAAGGAGACCTTGGCACAATTTCCAGCCACGTTTGTGGACGACTAAACCAGTGTTTTAAGCCAAAACATGTTTTCCTAACCCTAACCGAGTAGTTTCTGTGCCTAAACCTAACCAGAGATCAGCACAATTGTCACAAGATAAAATGGAAAAAATTAACCTAAACAACAAGTCAAGTTCCGTCATACCCGTCGTTTACAGAAATGTATATTGCCAAAAATTATTCTGGCAATGGGGTTGCATTTTCACATCATAGGCAAGTGTATTACTGGATTTTTAGCATACAACGGGTTGCTACTGTTTCCCAGTGTGCAGTCTGGTGCATTAATCTCACACTGAGACTTTGAACACAAATGAAACAGTGAAAGGTAATCTAGTGCACAAGGTAGAAAAGGGGATTTTAATTTTGGACACAGGCTGAAACTAAAATAACACAAAGGGATGAGGTGTTTATGAGCTGTTGAAAAGATTATAGAGAGAAAAATCAGCTGGGAAATAGCAACACCAAAAAAACAAAACAAAAAGCAATACCAAGGACAAGATTGTTTGGTGTAAAAACAGCCCTTCAATAGCAGGAGAATGTTACTTTGTATCGGAACACAGCAATATAATGTCAATATAATGCTGTGGGAAGATGAACAGGCTGATTACAGCTGATTATTTCCAGCTCCATTTCTCTTGCTCTTCCCTCTTCATACTCACCACCTCCCCACGATGAATCACAATGATTGTTGCCTTCAAAAACACCTGACTGTCTTTTTCTCACACACACTGATCCACCAGCCTCCATGTCATTATCATTTTCCTCCTCTGTCTCGCTCTCCAAACGATTCGTTCTGCGAGGCTGAATATGTGAGCTGGTGATGGAGCGACTGACCATAGGGATGAAACGAGAGATAGAGCGCTGGTCTTATAAATGTGATAATTTCTGAAAAGATTCCTCCAAAAATCTCACATCTAAGAAAAAGTGTGGAACCAGCTGAGTGAAATGACAAAATGTTGGACGTAAGTGGAAAACTAGTTATTGAGCCTGGGGTGTTAATTCAGGTTAACTATGAGCTGTGAAGAATGTATAATTTTACATCAAGCACATATACTTTGTATTTGTCTTGTATTATGTTTCTCATGCACTTGCAATGCAAATTTGTAATTAATTTTGAAAGTGACAACATAGATTGCACGGATGAAGATATCAGGAGTTGTTTTCCTTCAGACATTTGCTGTCACTCTTCCTTCTACAGCTTCCCCATAATAATAAAAAAAACACAGCAACATGAAGTCCTCATTCATCTCATAAAAAGTTCTTGTTATACTGACATATTCCTATTCAGAAATGACCTGACATCCATAAGAAGAGATCCACATGGACTTCATCTGCCAAAATACATTTACTTTTATGACTCAAAAGCACTCGGACTTTGCAACATTATAGATTAATAATGCAAAATGAATGAATAAATGAATAAATGCAATTGTGATATAACCTCAAACAGCACAGTTAGATTTAATTCTGGAGAAATGCTTAAAAGCAATAATATTGTCCGGCATGGCAAATGGCCTATAATATATAATATAATATAAATCTCAATTTAAAAGGTGTCACATGGGGTAAAAAGTGAGAACAGATACAGATACAGATACAGATACAGAATGAGCCCAGAGTATCCCCATGAGAACAGGACCTCTTGTATACAACAGAACATATCTTGCACTGAAAGTGGCTTCGGTCTTATTATGTTTTAAACACACAGCAAAGTATATCTCGCTACTGTACCATATCTATTTTCAAAGCAAAGAGTTTATGCTGTATTTTACTGCTTTGGTTTGACCGTTTATCTCTCACACTAGCAAGTGAACTTGATACTGCGTAAACAGGAAGATGTTCCTTCATATTTTGGTTCTAACTGCAAAGCGATGGTGCTGTTTACCAGTCAAAAGTGTTCCATTACACTCCACTTTGTGAGAAAGTAGATTTTTCAGTCACAAACAGTGGCGCTTTGGGATGGCAACCGTCCCAACCTACAATCTCATAGTCAGTATTTGACGAGTTGGGAATAAGACTCAAAAATCAACAAGTGGACCTTTAAATCTACCCTGTTGAGTTTTCGAACACTAGAAGCACAATGGAGCAGTGTTTTTTCAAGTGCGTACCTGCTTTGTTTGTATTGTGCATGTGCGTGCATATGTGGGGTGATGCAATACACATCCCTCCTGCCACCACTCTCATTCTGTTCCACTGACCGACAGCCGGTGGTGATAATGCTATAAGAAATGTAGCACGGCACTAATAAAGGCACTGAAGAAGAAGACTGCTAGCAAGTGAACGTGGAGGTAAACATTGCAGGTTTCAAAATGTTTTTTTAAAAATTGACTGTTTAATGAAAATGGAAATGCTTTCGACGTGCATCTTTAAGATGGAGTCTATCATACCTCTTGATATCGATGCAGACTGTTTGAACTTACAGGCACTTGATGATTTCAGCAACTGAGACAAAAGCAGAAAGAGGAGGGGCAGATTCTGAGTAAAAGCGTAACAGTGGTTTAACCTGAAAGGACTCAAACAGAAAGATGATTAGTCCCGTAATCCCGTTAGTGACAACTGATGTCTGCTTGTCTGTCTATGTGCCTGCGTGTGTGTGTGTGTGTGTGTGCATGTGTGTGTGTGTGTGTGTGGCTATGCGTGGAGTTGCTTTAAGCTAGTGGGAGTGACACACAGAAGAACAGCTGAGGTGTGTTGGTGGGTAATGTTCAAGAATATAGCTGAAAGGAAGTAGAGATGTTATTAACCCAATAATGGTGTCTAATGATAGCATCCAATTAACCTGGGTTTAACAGAATATGTTTTAGTTGATACATGATTTCAGCATGGATTTAGTAACCATTACACACACTCACTCAAACAGGGTACAGGGAATAGTTCAACACTGACTTTCTCGCGGAGTGTTAGAAATTCAGACTAATATAATAATTGTCATGTCTACAGATCAACCAAAACATTAAAATCACTGACAGGTAAAATTACAAACATTGACCCCAATGCATGTTCTGATAGGAAACGGTGGGTCCTGGCAATCATAAGGATGCTACTTGACACGCACCACCCACCCAAACACTTATACAGACTAAGTACACCCCTCATGGCATCTGTATCGTTGATGGCAGTGGCCCCTCAGCAGGACAATGTGCACCACCGCACCACAAAAACTGCTAAGGAATAGCCCAGGAAATGTGACACAGAGCTTAAGGCCTTGAGCTGGCCCCCAAATTCTCCAGATCTCATTCGAGCGTCTGTGGGACGTCCTGGAACAAGTTCATGTTCCATCCACAAGTTCAGGGCCCTCCGGTCACAAAAGATCCGCTGCTAACATCCATGTGCCAGGCACCACAAGACAGAGGTCCTGAGTCCTTGCCTCGACAGGTTAGAGCCAAGTCTGATCCACAGTGGAGCCTCCATGGATCGGACATGTCCTGGCACATTTCACGGATGCATGATCAGATCCAGATCTGGGATATTTGAAGGCCAGGTCGACACCTTGATCTCTTTCTCAGGTTCCTCAGGCCATCTCTGAGTAGTTTTTGCAGTGATGGAGTGCACTGTCCTGCTGGGGGGGCACTGCCGTTGCCACTAGGGGGTGGACTTGATCTGTAACGGTGTTTGGGTTGGTGGTATGCGTCAAAGTGGCATCAACATGAGTATCAGGAGCCTGGGTTTTCTAGGTAAAACATTGCACTGAATCAAGATGATCACTTTCATTGACTTCACCTACCAGTAACTTATCGATGTATCTGAAGCTTCAGTGTTAGGACCCGATAGGTTGTATAAACATTTATATTACAGAATGTGTTTACATTCTTCTCTGTGATCCCTCTTGTTACCCAACTGTGTGAGTGTGTGATAGGCTGCAGCTGCGTTTGGCTGATTGACTGAATGATGGCAGGGTGTATAGCTTGTCCCAGGGAGCTGATTGGTTCCAGCCTCCAAGCTGCATTCTAAAGGCCAGCTCCTCCCAGTTCAAGAGGGCTCTCCTCTTTCTGCATCCGGACAGACTGCCATCTTTTCTGTTTGTGATTAGCTTTAATTTTAAATAACTTTTAAAACACTTCACTGCTGGTGGTGCTTGGGAGACTAGAAGAGGGGAGTCTCATTTTCATGTTGCGCCAGGGTTCCCCCTTAGGCCCTGGTCATACCAATGAAAATGAACTGCTCCTCTCGGCAGCCAATTCGATCAGCATCAAGAATGGAAACAGGGAAACTCACTCTGCTTCTGTCAACAGAATTTCCCAGTGTATTTCATCATTAAGATATCAAGATTGAGCTGCCACCACAGCAACTATGCTGTCTGTGTGAACACCACATACGTGGAAACTGCAGCAGTTCAGCGAGGTAGCATTCACGCACAGGTGGTGGGCGGTGTGGTCCAGGCGTAATAATGAACAATCATTTGGTAACTATGGAAACGTGTGAGCATCAGTACGAGTATGAGCGAGGGGACTTTTCTCTGAGCCATTAAACAACAGTATTTGAACAGGGGAACAAACCCAGTGTCTATTAAAGATAAAGCTGCTTGCTAATTAAGCTGTTCATTCAAATAATTGCTTTGCAAACAGCTGTGTAATAGAGACGACATTAACACGGCAGTCACTTTAAAGCCTTTGTGTTAGCGTGCAAGCTGTTGATGACTATTGTTTCTGGAGCCCCTTTCACTACCCTGACGTTGTCTAGACACCTGGAGGAGCCTTGTGTGTGAACTCAAATTTCTGAATCAGTTGGCCTTGACATTAAACAGACTTTATCCTCCCTCTACATCTACACTAGTCTGTGTAATGTCCCCTTGAATCTATAAGTGAATACAGCACGGTCACTGCCCAGCGAATGCATTCATTCAGCAAGTGAACAGGCTTGTTGATGACGTTCAATGGTGTGTAGCAGCTTTGTACTCTTTTCTGCTTGCCTGCATATTGTTTTTTTACTCTTTCACTGACATTGTGGATATGCCCAAATAGTATAGTATTGATATCAGTGCAGAAAACAGTCATCATTTAGGATGAGTCCTCCTGCTTGATCTAAGCAGAACCCACCCCTCACCTCAGCCAAACATTAGCCCTTGTCACACAGACAGACACAGACATTATCGGCTCAGTGAGGGTTCACCTTTATGCCACCTTTTTTTGTTCACACTGAACCAGGCAGCAGAACCAAAAGAGGCATGACGGTACACATCATAACTTTAACATTCTGACCCACCTTGCATCGTTGGAAGTGTCAAAGCTACGTTTTTTGCTGAGTAAATGTTGGACCCTGTCTGGCTCTCACTTGTGGGGAGGGAGGCTGTTTTCTGGGGGAAAGTTCACTGAAGTCTCAGTCAGGAGGGCTGACCGTCAGTGATTTTTTTCAAAATAGGTTGCCAGAGACAGTAACTACAACAACACAAAAGTGCAAGGAGCAGAAGTATGGTGAGTTAACGTTTTTGGCTCTAAATCATGCCCCGCTCTGCTGCCGGGGGCAGATGCTGTTTTTTTTCCAGGCAGAAATGTGACGAAGGGTCGGACGAAAGACATTTTTCCATGTATGGATGTGGTAAGTTTTACCAAAGACACTATCAGTTACTACATTGTTTGGTCATGTAACATTGCTTTGTAGGTTAAAGTGTAGGTCATTTCTCTTTTATTTGATGAGTGAAGGATCTGTTTCGTTATCAGACTGAACACCATCAGACTGACACACCCCTGATCTGTGCCTCTGGCTTTTCCATTCACACAAACTCCAGCTCCCCTGTGCTGCGGCGCTGATACTACTTCCAGTGGCGGATCAGAGCAGCAGCAAAACTGTCCTTCCTGTCTACATCTGTAATTTTCACACGGACGGCAATGCGGAGAATCAGAGCATGTTTCCCATTATGAATGGGCAGAGTGAATGAGGCTAGTATTTTAAGTAGGTGCAACACATTTGTTATGGACGATCTTCTGTTTCGAGCGATATGTGTGAACAGGCAACTCACACAATGTCATAAAATGTCTGCACCAAATTCTCTGGACATAGGGAATCATGATATGAATCAGGATTCTCCATTCAAAAACAATTATGTATGAATATATAGAAAAGGGGCCACCAGTTGGCAGAGCGTGCAGTTCTACATCAGGGATTGAATCTACCCTGTGGCCCTCATCCCCACTCTCCCTTTATCTCCCCATTTCATGTCACCCCTCGTCTGTCCAGAACAAATAAAGCATTGAAAGGCTCCCATTTCACTGAAAGATACTGGTGGGCTGTTTTAACAATATCACCTGACTTCCTCCTTTGCTCCCATCATAATCCCTATCACCACCAGGGTTCACTGCCTAACAATAAACATAAACAAGCTGCTTGCACAGCTGACCTATACGGCCATGTTTTTGAATGAAGACGATCTTGATCTGCATTTCCTCCATAAATTCAGCGTAATTGGAGCTACAATTAATATTCATATTTTAATAATCAGTCACATGACTAGTTGTGACAGAGGTCACCCATAGTGACAAACCAACAGAGAATTATTATGCGACTTTCACCCCATTACTTAATGGCCCACTACTTTATTGTTTTGGTTCACTCTCATAGCTGCCATCAACCTCAACATTTAATTTGCAGCAGACACACACACACACACACACACATACACACACACACACACACACGCACACATGCACACACACGCACACATGCACACACACACACACAATTGAAATAATGTCCATAGGACCTTTGCAGTCACCCATATTCAAATCTGACAAGCAAGTAAAAGAATCAGGAATGTTCAAACACACACACACATACAAGCACAGCATGGATAGGAGGGAGTTGGGTTGGGATGGGAAGGGAAGGGATGAGGGCGGGGACGCGAGACAGGAAGGGAGGTTGTCATGGGTCCTGTATTTGGTTGCCATAGCAGCAGGTGTGTGTGGTGCCAGGGATCTCCGCTGGTCCCAGTGAAGTCACAGCAGCCGAGTCTGGCAGCCGCACAGCATTCCTCTGCTCTGAAAGAGCTGAAACATGCCCTTTACTCTCACACACACACACAAATATATATACATGCACACACTAACAGACACACAAAAGCCTGTAACTACCTTAAGTCTGTTTAGTCTAATAAAATACAATAATAAATATGCTGAAGTACATAAATACAGATACACACACACACACACGCACGCACGCACACACACACACACGCACACACACGCACACACACACACACACACACACACACACACAAACTCACATCGCTTGGTTCAACTTTCTGGCAAATCAGGACACGCTCATTGGCTTTATAAACCAACGAGTCAGCTGGAGTGGACACACTCATAGTCACAGTGTAATTATGTAGCACTGCTGCAGAAAACATAGAGATAAGAGCATGGAATTGCTTGAGGGAAAAAAATTCTCACTGGTAGTTTCTGAATCTGGGTCTGAATCTAGGAGCAGAACTCTCAAGAGTCTGCATGAATGAGCTGGTCTGTGATCAATTCCAGTTAAACTGTGGTCCATATGACAAAAATCCAAGACTGCTAATGATGATAACATCATTCGCGACATTCCTGCACTGCTGGCCAAATACAACAGGAGAGATAAAATGCCTCACTGCCCGATATGATGCTAAACAAAATGTTTCTTTCTCGTCAGCTTGTGGAAGACACTCATTAGTTGTTGTTTTTGTTTTGGGGATTTTTGGTTTATTTTACTTCTTTCCAGTCCATTTGAAGGCCTTATCCACAAAACAGCCCAGACACACAAAGGGTCAACATTTTTCAGAAAAGCTATTACTTTAAGAAGGAATGATTTGGTATTGTGACTGACCGGCGCTATAATATTCCACACTCTGTGACTCCCAAAACAACATGACTGCTGCAGCGCACCAGTGACTGGTGTACTGCATCTTCATCGCACGGCCCCTGTTTGGTTAGGTTAAGGAAAGTAAACTACAGGGTTGGGTTAAGGAAAACATCCTGTTTTGGGTTTAAATAACTCTGTAACTTCAGTTATAAATGTACCCACATTGACTGAGCAGTCTACCTCATGTGTTTGGTCTTGTTTACCCTCCTGAGAAGTGGTTTGGAAACTAATACTCTGAAGCCACAACAAGACAGCCTTCTTTTGACAGTACTTTTGCTGGCTCTGACACAAATTTACCCACTTGCGAGACTTATAAAGGAATTCTGATTCCGATTCTGATCTTCTGATGGTATGGTCACGTTGGGTCTGCCTGATCGTGCATTGGATACACTTGATTCAGTGTTTTTGAGCTCCATGCAGCAGGTTAATGAACCCAAACACACCTCTGAGCTTTGTAAGAGCTACTTGAAGACCAAAGAAGACCAAGGAGTCCTGACTGTCATTGACTGTCACCTGACATCAACTCCACTGAACATTTATGGGAGCAGGTGAAGTCTGAGAAAGCGAGGCCTTCTGTGACATCACAAGACGCTTTGTTTAACACTGTCTGATCATGCTTGGATAACAGAAGTCATCAGGCACAAACTTGTGGGTTCCATGCCAGCTCGGGTGCATGCTGTGATTCAATCTGGGGGACATACCAAATACAAAGATATTCTGAAAATCACTTACATTTTTCAAATATTCAACTTTTCATTTGTTGTAAAGTAGTACAACACTCAAAACAAATGCAAAACAGAAGTGCTCTCAGACTTTTTGACCTTTTCTGTCTCTGGTTGTTATAGTAGTTCACCGACTATCCCTGTGAATAGTCACTATGTTGCCAAGCCTCAAGGTCTGCCTGTTCCACAAAGACATTAGGGTAAACTCCATTGTGCCACTTTCGAGTGTGAGCAGGCCTGAACAGCACCAACATGTTCCCTGCCACAGAGGGAAACACCTGCAGTGTGTAGAGGAAAGTCACACACAAAGTACCACAGTGTGTGAAAACAGACCACTGGGCTATCAGGAGTGGGATTCAAACTAGCAAACCCGGTGTGAAAGCGGCCTCTGTTACATCACTGAGGACCTGTGCGTGTGTGTGTGTGTTGCCCTCTAGGCTGAAGCCCAAAACAGCAAAACAACCCGTCATGCAGTCTCTAGAGTTTTCCCCGATCTATCCACCCTGAGGTTAACACCACGTACTGCTGAGCTGACACACACACACACACACACATATATTGCAAACTGCATCGGCCTGAATGACTCTTTTTTCTTCCTCTTTCCTCTTTTTTCACTGTTTGCCCTCACGTCAAGTCTGCGTTTCAACTCCTCAACAACCTGTCGAAGCACTCTCGCTTTGTATCTGTCTGTGTCCCCTGCACTCTGGAGAAGCGCTCTCCCTGCCTCCAGAATTGGCATCTCCTCCTTTTTGAGAACTCCAAGTGACTGACTGGTGATGGAAAGCCAAGACAGCTGTGCAGCTGAGAAATGTGTTTGTCCGTGTGTATGCAGGGTGAGAGGGAGGCAGAGAGGCTTGAACAGGGAGTGATTTGTAGATACAAACAGCTTGCACTCCTCTCTCGCTCTCTCTCCAGTCCATGCCACAGTCATCCAAGCAGCCGCTCGGCTTTAGACTAGTTTGTGTTTGCAGTTATTCAAATCTAAAATCCTCTTTATACTCTGGTGTTTTAATTCCAGCACTGGAGACCTTGCCATCTCCGGAGTGAAGGTCACCCTTTAAATCCTGCATCATTCGCATTAACTCTAATAACCGACATGAACCCTCTAACATGTATCAGGTGTCTCTGTCCCTCTCTTATTCTACCTTTCACACTTATTCTGGCGTACACCCTCCAAGAAAAACTTAGAAGTCTTGCTCACATGGCCTGCTTGTCATCTGGTAAAACTGTTAAAAGTCCAACTACGATTACAGGCCATGTTTTTTTTTCTGCAACACCTTAGAGGGCTGTCTTCGCCAAATACTCTTCTTCTGAGAAAAACAATAAGAGCCCAGAAGTGTGAAAGTGATGCTTTAGTAGTAGTTTTCATGATGCCGCATTATAAAGTGTAAGTGAAGTGTTTACACTGTTCTACCGTCGCCTTGTACAGTCTCAAACCCCCTGACAGCAGACTGCCACACAAAAAAACAGAGACAAATGTCTTCACAAAAATTGTTCATGTGTCTCTTTGACCATTTTGAGGGGGGACGAGGAGAGATGCCATCCCCCTTGTTAGCAAAATGACCACAATGTATCCCCCTGGTTAACCTGCCATCCTTCTCAACCCCCCGGTCCCTGCCCAGGTCCAGACCCGGACCTATAACCAATCAGTTATTTAGAATTATTATATTTAAATAGATGGTTTCTCTTTTAACCAGAGCAGCATTTCTATCCTTTACAGCACGAGTGGCCCAGGAAACTATCATTCCAATTGGATGACTCAGCCAATCAAATCTGTGTCTTGCATTAGCCATTGTGATTGGAATCACACAGATACACACAGACCAGAGAGAGCAGTCGGAGAAAATAGACAGCGAGAACACAACTTTGAATCAAGAATGGACTCTTATATGTTCGTTCTTCCCACGGGAAGTTCAAAATCAGTATGCTTACATCAGAGATCATACGGATTATTAAAAGAAGCAATGTGATGCGTCACTTCTAGACAAAGCACAGAGCATGTTTTGTGCAAACATACCCAGTCAACCTGAAGTGACGGCACAGGAAATCAAATGTTTTCTGACACTGAATCAAAGCACAAATTAGACCTTTCCTTAGTTTCTCTTCTTGAGAATATTTTCTCTACAGTTGGACCCGTTTCAATTTCAATTGTTATCTTTGATTTCTGCCAAGTTTCATCTTGGATCCGTGCTCTTCTTTAGCATGTTAAGTTCACAATGTATACCACACTGTGGTGGTACACATTATTACCACAGAAGGTAAATAAAGAGAACTGGATGCTGTAAATATCACTTATCCAATCTGCTGTCAAAGATTTAATTGGAAATAAGTAACATTTACATAAAGTGACAGATTCTGTGTGTAGGTCAGAGAAATCTACACAGAAGTTAAAAACTGTTATTTTTCCAAACTGATAAAATAAATAAGTGAAGAAATAAATAAAAAAAACTTAACACTGATAAGATTTCCTACAGCACTTGGATTGGCTTTTAAGATTAAAGCCAGGTGATGTGTAATCAGTAATCACACTGTTCAAGAGTTTCACACTCTATTTCTGTGTAGGTGCAAAGCCAGCGGAGGCATAAATGCTTACATAATGTCACCTTCCACTGACCTAACACCACCTGTTCTGCACGTCTTCTTTTGCAATGTCTTGGTTTTAAATTAAACTTAAAGTGAATCTCTCGCCAAAAAGCAACCTAGGCTTTATTTGTGATTGAATATGAGTCAAACCTTCGTGTAAACGCATACTTACGACGAAAGAGGCACTTTTAAGATTTACCGTAGTTTCGTTTTCGGGCAAGCTAATTTTCAATGGAGTGCAGGGGGCACTCTTATGCTAGCATCAAAATCGCTATTTTTAAAACACTAAGAAGGCTCAACACAACATGAAACTTTGCTCGTAGTATCACCAGGGTCTCTACACGTGAACACGAGCATTGAGAACATTGTGTACACAGAGTTTACTAAAAAGAAGGTTTTTAATTATCATTATTATGATTATAATGAAGCAAATTCATTTTGAGTATTTTTCTGCCTGTCAGGGTCTTAGGAAGAGCAACACGTTCACAGAGAAACTTTACAGCTGTTTCATCTTTGAAATGAAAGACAGACAAACAAAGGCCCGTTTTCTTACACTGAATAATGTTGCAACCTTGTAAACATTTTTTGCCACAGAGAGCATGATCTGCCAAGGACACCACAGGGAGGTTGTGTTTGAGGCTTGATGATTAAAAGATGCATCCATAACCTTCAGCTTCTTCAAAACACACCACTGCACGGACACATTTATGAAATGTTTCACCAAATTTTTCTGCAATGAAAATGCAATCAGTCAATCCATGTGAACAAAAAACGTATCATCTGCTGAAGTGATGAATTGAGGTGGCAGTTTAATGGTCAACAAGACCGGTGAACACAACAAACCCCAGTAGACAATGACAAGCAACAGTAGATACAACATTTTTAATGTTCCACCACCCTCCATCATGCAGACTGATATAATTACTGAGCACCATATAGAAGTTTAAACGAAATCTTGTGTTTCCATGACTACGTCTACAGACCTTTCCAGTCATGGAACCTGTAGCATTGCTTGTCTCATGGACTGTATCCGTATTCCTTTAGGTTGTTATGTCATACCTATACATTCACCCTAGGCCACTCCCCCACACCAGCAGTGCTGCTGTGGGATCATGGTGGGCAGTGCCTGCTCAGGCCCGTGAGAGCTGGCACACTCTTTTCCAAAATGGAGGGATTAAAACAGAGTGTTCAACTGAGGGTGAACAGATGTGCTGCAGCAGAGGAAAGTGTGATAAAAGAATTACAAAATTCAACATTAAAGCACGTAAGCCTATTATAGAGCACATGCAAAATAAAAGTATTAACCTTTTTAGCATAATATAGGACTTTTAATCATAATAAAATATGACCAATATTCTTGTGTTTTACACTAACAAATCCCCCCCCTTAGATTTGTTTTTTTGAACACATTTTACTGTGTGAGAATCCCCTTGGTGGTGCTCTCGGTGAACAAACTGTAATGGTGACAGTTTTTCTTAAATTACCTCAACACAACATTGTTTCCCATACACAGGCTCTACTTTAATGGCCTGCCAGGTAAACTGAAACCATGCCCAGGAAGATAAAATCCAAATTCCACCTTTTTTCCCAATCAACGATATAATTTTACTGCACAGGCGGATCATCACTCAGCCCCACCCACCTCGTCACACGTGGCATCAGCAATTTACTTAATAAATCATTTGTGACGGTCCGCCACAATATCCACATCAGCCGATACATAGTGGTTTTCTGTTTTTGGAGCTGGGCATCCCATTGTCACTCAAGACAGCGCACCCATGAGTTAATAGCATGATGCAATATACTCTGATACAGTGGATAGGAGGGTGGTTTTTAGTCCGCCAGTGAAACCAATGAAGAAGAGGAGGATGAGTACATAGGTATTAAGAGGAGTATTAAGAGGAGTATTTGGCTTGACCACGACCTTCTTTGCAAAGAAGGTGGCCAGCCTTATCGTTGAGATCAAGCCCCCAGGGAAAAGTGCCAAACTTTGTAATTACATGGTCAAGTGATGCACTCAGCCCAAAGACACTGTCCCATAATCTAACATTATGAAAGACGAATCTGTAAAACGGTGGATAATTGTTTTTGAGCCTCACAACCCTACGAAATGAATTCTTTTACTGTCAGAATTTGAGCCATTTGGTCCGATTAAATTTCAAAGTCTACAAGAGCCACGCGATTAAATCATTTTATCCCCTTTCAAGGTAGCCGGGTTTACATATGTGCCATGACCAACATGTAAAAATTTCAAACACTTTTATTGAGTGAGGTGAACGTCTTAAAGGGGCTCACTTTATGTGGTGCTGACACTAAAGGCGAGGGAGCAGGAATAAATTACAACTGACAGTAAACAGCCAATACATGGCTATCACTGTATACCTGAATAATGTATTGTGAGTGGCCATGCTCATGGACATTCTTCTGGCCACAGTTGTGGTGTTGTTGTCATGACTGGTATTTTATTGTGAGGTGTTTCAGAGCTCTGTGTGCTCGTCTCTCTTGCAGTTACACAAATCATCTCCTGACCAGCAGCTGTGATGAGGTGGTGTGTGTTCCCGGAGAGATGTGGCACCAGTAACAGAATGATACTGGGAGACAGAAGGCCCTCAGTGGCCCTAATTGCTTTGCATGTGCGCACACACAGACACACACACAGTGGGAATACATTGTCGTTACTCTTGACCAGTTTCCAGGAGTACGTTGTATACAAATCATTGTTCACTTCTCAGCACAGCAGGAGGGGAACAGAGAGTTAAAGCGAAGGGAACAAAGTGAGGACAACAATGCCAGGGAAAACAACAGAACACATCAAAGTGGCACTGAATGAAAGAGGGAGGAAAAACAGTGGCTGGAAATGAGAGAGACAAAAGAAAACACAATGTTTCAGGCACAGAGCAAGAAGTGCAGATAGGAGAGGAGACGGAGGCAGAGTGGGATAGAAACCTACATGGCACTCTGTCTGAGTGAGGACAAAAATAAACTCAGCTACCCATATCAAACATACACAGGGATCCCACTGTGGCCCTGTTATGAAATTCCATGACTTTTCCATGACTGGCCATAATTGCAGGCACATCTGTGCACTTGAAATGTTTTAACTTTTGTAATTTGTTGAGAGGTTTCTCAACTCTTAATGATTTATAATGGGATAATTGACCTTTACAATACAGCTGAAAACCAGCAGCTGTTCCATCTACATAACTAACTACTATATTCTTCACTATAACTTTTATTCACAGAGTACAGAATCTGTGAAAGTCAATCACTATGTAGTGCCCTGTAAGGGTGTAATGGTACATGTATTTGCCAGAACTGTTACAGCATGGAAGTCATGGTTCGTTACATGCAGTCATGCACAAACAATACATCTGACTGTCACCTTATGGCGACAGAGTCTGTCAATAGACCATATTCACCCAGCAGCTGTTTTCCAATGACATCACAGCCAGGGCGGGAAGCTGAAATGTTGTACTGCTGTGTTTTGGGTTGCAAGTCCAATAAATGTAGTGAAACACTGGAGAGTGAAAATCTGGAGGGACTTATTTCACGGTAAAAAAAACACACAGAAACTGTGGGGGCACCAAATCACACAAAATGCCAATTTCCAGATAATGTTCCTTTAAAAGATAGCCTGATGTCCCTCCAAATCTTCATGATCCATTGTGTTTTCAGTTGCTGATGAAGTACATTAACAACATTACCCCAGCATTTGACCTTCCCACCTGAGCAACATCATAGGAAAATGGCCGCTGTGTGTCTGTAAGCTGTTTTTAAACTGCCATTAAACAACAAAAGAAGAAGAAGAAGAAGAAGAAGAAGCCGCTGATGTGCTGTGCACTATGGTGAGTTTAAATGAGAGAGTGGAGCTAGAGGACCTGCCTGCTTCTTTCAAATCAGCTGCGTGGAAAACTGACAGAAGGCGTATGGTGGATCAGTGGATCGGAAGAGGATAGTATGTCAATATCAACCCATCCACATACCTAAACCACTGAGTAGATCGCTGGCCAGCGCCTCTAACGAATACACAAATCACCGCTCGCCAAACAACATGGCCTCTCCAGCAAAGTAGCAACAGGGGTTGCTAGTTGCTAGCAGACCTTCATTGCACAGTCTCAGCATGGTTAGCTCAGATATTAAAATGACCTGCTAACCAACGTACCCACATTACATACGTGGCTGGCGCTGTGCTGTGTACGTGAAGTATCTTTACGATCTTACTAAGTTAAAATGACACACACACACATGAGATTCGACTTCACTTCTCCTGGGTGAAATTTCTATCCTTGTTTGAGCTGTTTATCCGTTCCCAACCTTCAGTGTAGATGTGTCAGTCTTGTTACTGCTTAGTTTGACTTCCTTGCTTTGCTGCTGTAATATTAACTACCTCCACTAGAGGTCAGCACTTAACAAGAAAACGTAAATATGTTAATCGGCATCACCCATGTCTAAATTACCGGAGCCAATCAAAAATCAAAGCAGTCAAAAAACTTCTCTCCACTGTTTTTAACAGCCTCCAGACATTTATAGGTGGGGCAAGTTGGACATTAGGGCAGAACAAACTTTAACTTGAACTAAGGTTGTTAAACACAAGTCTAGCCTCATGCAGCTGGGTTTTTTTGTTGCTTTTTCTTGTTGTACCAAACTCCTACCAAGGAGTGACCCCTAAAACCAAACTGTGACTTCTTGTGCCGTTACAACCCTCATGCCCTCAAAAATTCAAACAATGAAACAGAAGAGTCCTGTACATGTCAGGGACGCTCCTTTTTTGGAAAAGGATTTAGATATTCCAAGAAATTCCGTCTTAAGAAATTCGGTGACGACTGGAGGCCCTGCAGTAATACTAAACACAGTCTGGCGGTCAAACTCCGAGACATCAAGGCTCTGCTCTCCAAACACACCAGCCAGGGAGATGGAGAGAGACAGTGTCCTTCAGCGCTCTAACAGTGAGCAGTCAGGCGACACACAGGCCTGTCAGAGAGACGTCCAACCATGCCTTCCCCTGAGCCTCATCCTGGAAAACCTGTGTGTGTGTGTGTGTGTGTGTGGGTGTGTGTGTATGTGTCTGTGTGTTTTCATTCACTTGTATACAGCCTCGACTGTTAATCCCGCACCACTCTCCCAGGCCTGACCGTCACGTCTACCACAGAGTGCTGGGTTTGCCTTCTGGCCTGTTCCAAAGTAATGCTGTAAGCTAATTGCTGATGGTTTGCTGGGGAAAATTAATATAACAGCCTGATCCTAATGTGTTTAACTTGATTGAGATTAACGTCCCTTTAACTCACTCTTAATACGTGATGAAGCATCGCTCTGGCAGCTGCGCCGGCTCATCTGGGTGACTATGGTCTGAATAACAATGCATGAATGAAGGCGAGCCTGGACGATGGGGGAGGAGATGTCAAATAGTTAGATTTCAATTAAGTTTTTGCATATTTCTGAAGGAAGTGTTATTGCATTAAAGTCTTTTCTGCACGTACAATAGAATTAAACTACTCCATTAGAGAGATACTCTAGGTTTCACCCAATCTTACAACTTCATTTCTTCTAGCTCCAGAGACAATAATAGTTTGAAGTCATGATAAGCTGGTCTTTTTATTGCGCACCATTCTGTTTTGCTTTTCCCACTCTGGCTTAACTGTTCTCTGTGGTCCTGAATCCTTAAGGAGTACCAGAAGGCTTTTCTCTACAGTCATGTACACATAATTATTGTCCTATTAAACTAGAGAAGAAGGAAGAGTTATTTCTGGCATCAAGGGTCAAGAGGTGACTGGCTGTTGGAGCATTTTCAAGGGATGAATAGACACGAAGCCCTCCCCGATGAATCATCAGAACTAACGATGAGTAATTGCACTGAAAAATGTGGTTCTTTGATCACAAGTCAAAGATACAAGATTGTGAAATAAAGTTCACCTCAATCCCAAAGGACCACTGTGGTAAGCAAAGTCCAACCACAGACTGGACAGTTTAAATCAGTTCTGAATAAATCTGACAGCTATGGCTTTTCTTCCCGTCTACACTGGGATTTCAGCACAGTACTAATAGTACTGGACCGAATTGCTCAAATTTTAACAGTAAAACGAGTCATTTTACAGCATATTTCACAATGTTAGCTTTTGGGAAAAAGTCCTCAGTGCCTCACGTGACGATGTAATTACATGGTTTGGCCACAACAAATACTGGCTTCAAGGCCTGGCGCTCTGTGTTGGGGCTTGAACTCAACAATGAGGCAAGCTGTCTTCTTTGCAGAGGAAGTTACGGTCAAGCCAACTGCATTAAATAGTCCTTCTCTTCTTCGTTGGTTTTACCTGCGGACTAAAAACCACCACGCCATCCACTGTATCGGAGTACATAACATCATGCTATTCACTACTGGGGGCACTGTCTTGAGTGAGTGACATTGGGACGCACAGCTCCAAAAAAATTAAAATCAATATGTGGTGGCCAATGTTGATATGTGACAAGTTTCTAATCTATCTAACGTTACGTACCCTGTCGTACTGCTAAACCATTCAGGAGACGTGTATGTGTTGAGAACAATGTAAGCTAGCAGTGCTGGTAAAGCCATTTATCTCAAAACGTAAACTTTTCATGAGTTAAGAAAAACAGCACTTTCATACCATATCTCTGCCTCCTCATTTCCTGTCTGCCTCTGTGCTATCAACAGCACAATGAAGGCAAAAATGCAACAAAAATCTATTTTTTTCTTACTCTGTGAATAGAGCTCCAACAATCAGTCGCCTAATCAACCAACAGAAAAATGGCTGTGAACTATTTCGATAATCGACTAACCGTTTCAGTCATTTTTCAAGACAAAATGTTAATTTGCTGATTGCAGCTTCTGAAATGTGAGGATTATTATTATTTATTTTTTCACCGTCACTGGGTTTTGGACTGTTGGCTGGACAATTTGAAGACATCACTTTTAGCTCTGGGGAACTGCATTTTTCAAAAAATGTTGACAGTTCACGATTAATTGATTAATTGTGTGTCTATTTAACAGACAAAACCATCAAATATAACATTTTCTGTCATATAAAACAAAGAAAAGCTCCTTTGAGAAGCTGGAACTATGAGAATGTTTGGCTTTTTTTTCTTGAAAATTGACTGATACAATTAATCAGTTATGAAAATAGATACCAATTAATTTTCTGTCTATCAAACTAATGATGCTGATGAAGACACTGACGACTTCGACGACGACAACGATGTGAATTATCTCAGTCATTACCCATAGAGGCCCTTGCGCTGAGGTTGTAATTACTACATCCCTGCAACAGTTCAGAGCTTGCAGACCTAACAAGGACTGCCTTAATTGCTTGTGTGTGTGTGTGTTTTGATGGGGTGAGCTGAACAAACAGGGGTGTGTACGTGCGTGTGTGTAGAAGGTGACATGGTATGCGTGGGCGTACCGGACACATGTGAGCGCGTGTTGTAGTAGTAATGTGAGCCGTGCAGGAGCTGACCTCACCCCTTCCTTTCATTACCCCCTCAAATGAAGAGGTCTGCTTATCTTAAGGGATGAACGTCTGCGAAGTGAAATCTAAATTATTTTTGATGAGAAATCAGTACAGGATGTATATGGTCGACTTATGTGGTCAAACTTACTCAAATAAATTAAAAGTTCATTTATTTTTCTGCGTTGGCAGCACCCTTTTTGAGTGATCTCTGGGAGGCGCTGTTCTGTTTTGGCTTCTGACTGAATTTTAGAGCCAAAAACAAACTTAAAGATGCAGCGAAATGTAGTACTGATCCAGGATCCATGTTAACTATTCATTTAAAAAAATCATTTTGACTATTTTTATATCAAAATGCCTCTCCTTTCTTTTAAAACATGCAGATAGTCATAGACAGTTTAAAACAAATTATCAAATTTGATATAGCAAACCCAGAGATATGTCATTTTTTTAAATTCCACACATTCTTGTTCCTCTTCTAACACCTACATTACCCACAGTGCAACCTGGCCACAGAGTGACATTCAGCTGTCTTTGGAACCACAAAAGGCTTTACGCTACATTTTCACAAAGGCAGTAGTACTCCCCAAGACCTGTAAATACACTTTGATGTTCAAAATTGTTGGAGTTGCCCTTTAACTAGTTATTGTGGCTCTCACTTTAACTAGAAATCTTAGCAAATTGGTGCCAGGTTTCAGTCAGTCATCAATATTCAGACAGTTTTCAGTCCGTTCTGAAGGTTTGATACCCAGCCCTCGCTGTCACAGTTGACCGTGCCTGTCACTGAAATCACTCGTCTCATCTGTCCATCCTCTCATCTACTTCCTCCCCAGCAGCAGTCAAAGGACTCTCTGTTCAGCTGGATCTTCCAGATGGGGCTCACTGGGGTGACTCGTGACCTGTATACAGTACGGACGAGAGCCTGGTAAAAACTATGACCTTCCCCGTCACTTGACCGCTGACATGAAATATGGAGCCTGATATCAGCATCACATATGAGGCAGGCTGAGAAGGTCACACACCTCAGTGGCAACCAAAGCGTCAATCTATTCCTCCTTCAGCTGTCTTTAACCGTAAGAAATCCTGCTTCTGTCTGATTTCTGCTCAGCTGAATGACCTCGCCTTGCTGCACAGGTGACACATAACCGGAGGGGAAGCGCCTCTGACCATTAAAAGGTAACGATCCCCAAACATGATCCTCACTTCCCACCCTGCTCCTTCATGACTCGCTGACCTGCAACCTGAGCACAGGTGAGGGTGGAAAGGCACGATGTCACCATGACGTCAGTCGGTTAGTAGGTGAGGGGTCTTTCCAGCAGTGGTGGAAAGTAACTGAATATATTTACTCAAGTACTGTACTTTTACATAAAACAAGGAACTTTAAGTTGCTATGAAACAGTCTCAATTTAATACTGATGCTTCTTTATGACCTAAATGGGAAAGGGAGCCCAACAGAGAGCAGACTGACTATTTCTGTAAGGTTATTATAGTTATTCTTAACACCTGTCACCAGGTCAGATCAATCATAAAATGTTAACTATTTGTGAAGTGAGGAGTCTCGCAGCATGAGGAAAGAAGCTGCTCTGTAGCCTGGTGGTGTGGCACAAAAACAAAGTACAGTGATGTGCTACTTTCAGTGGGAAATATTGTACTTTTCATTCCTCTACATGACAGCTGGAGTTACTAGTTGCCTCCAGCTGAAGATGCTACCCAAAACATGTGGGAAGCTTATTACACAGTTAAAACTTAAACCAGAGGTTCCCAAGTGTTTTAGCTTGTGGCCACTGACTAAAAAGCTGTGTGTAGTTGGGGCCCTTTGAAAACTTTCAGACGTCTATGAGAGACAACTCCCCTCTGAACCTTCAGATGATGTCATTGTGAATAACATTTGCCCAGTGAGCTAAGATGATCCAATATTCCACAGATAAATAAATACACTTGTAGCAGAACTTTGCCTCTCTTCTCTCTAACCCCATTAATCCTGTCGTGACCCCTCACATGTATCTTGTGACTCTAAAGTTGGGAGCTCCTTGGCTTAACCGCCTGACAGTATATCCAGTAATTAAAACCAGCTCCACAATGTAATTGTGTCATATACAGAATAATAATATGTCAGTGACAGGGGACATTTTGATGCCATGTTGTGCATTTTGCTGATCAACATCCTGATCTACTTTTACTGAAATAAGGCTTTAAATGCAAAACTTTTTATATTGTTGTACAGGCACTTTTACTTCACTAAAGCATCTGTGAACTTACACCACTGTATTAAAGTTTAGATCTAAGCTGGTTACTGTATGCTTTAAAGATAAGAAAGATGCCCTCGTGAAATCCATTTACAGTGTGAGGGTGTCTGCGGGAGAGCACTAGAACATTCCCATAGAATCGTTGTTCCTAGAGACTTCCTTGCCATGGTGCTTAATCCATAAAAAATGTATCAAAGCCCAGTCCTGTAGGGTAAAACTAATCCTGAAGGAGGTTTTAATTCTATGTTACTATAAAGCTCTACACAGCAGTGTTTACTGCCACTCAGAAGCAGTGTCTCTCAAGTCAAAAGGTCCTTTTTCTCACCTTGCACAGTTATCCTGCCATCTGAGAATGTGGTATGGCTACTTCGAAAGCATGTCAAAGGAATGTGAAATTACACATGTGTGACGCACCTTAAAGAAGGCGAAATGAGATATTATCGGCAGACACGTGCTACAAGATGCTCTGCTGTCACATCCGCATCAAAACCCACACAGCCTCGGAGAAACTGTGTGGACAAGCACCACCAGCATCTCAGCTGATCTGTCCCTTGTCAGTGCAACATTTCTGATTACTTCTCCATCTTTCACTCCAGCTTCACTTATTAATTCCCTCCCCAAGATACTTTACACTCGTTGAATCATCGAAAAAGAGGCACTATGTAATTTGTAGAAGAAATCTAAACTCAGATTTGCATAATTTAAAATAGTAATGGAGGTAATAATACAAACTCATAATTATTTATTATCACATAACTGAATAAACAAGAAGAAGCAGAAGAAGACCCACAAAAGTCCCCAGAACACTGTTTGAAGCTAGAAAGGTGGCAGGGTCCGCCACATATAAACAAAGTATAAACTGTGTTGTCCTTTAAGGTCAGTTTGTTTATTCAGTCATGAAAGCAAAGAGTTTGTTAAGTTGGTTTAGGAAATTTAAAAAAAGATCAGTCATTGCAGACCTGATTCATGAGCTCTATATGTTAACAGTGTCTCTTAAGGTATTGTTTTGTCTTGAACATAACTGATCCAATAAGCTGTTGGCGTTTCCACACACGTTCATATTCACAGGTAGAGTTGAGCCAGAACACAGTGCTGACAGAGCCCATGTCAGGGCTGGACCTCTGTACCTTAATGATGCTGCTCCGCCGGGGTGCTGCCTTCACTGACTCCAGGAGGACGGTGTCGGAGTCCTGGCCGCCCCCGGGAAGGATGACACCGCTCCGCCGGCCGCGGGACGCTCTCGGCGGGATGCAGTCCGGCGCTCCGTCGCCATCTCCATATCCATCACGCTCAGACATGTCGACGAGAAGAAGGACTCGGTTTGGAAACACCAGCAGAGGGAGATTAACGAACTCGTCGGATCTGACCCGAATAAAGTTTCACTTGGCAGTGCGCTGATGCCATTTAAAGGAGAACGGGTTCTTGCTTTCCTCGGGCATCAGCCGCTCAGCAGTTCTGTCACACTGGAGAAAACTAATCAGCCCAATTTCGTTAATTATGAACAGACTGTCATCGTCACCGAGCTGACTTCAGGCAGTGAGTGTGAGCTGGTCTCTTCGGTCCATCCCCGCTCCACTGAAGGGCTCACGGTGGAAATCAGAGCATCACACGCAGGCAGGTTGCCTTCAGCGTGGACTTGGATGAGGACTGGACTGGTGCGCTCCCCGGATGCGCGCAACAAGTCTTCACCGCTCCCAGTGTCGCTCGTCCTCGAGGCGGGGAAGGCTCAGTTAGGGCGTGAAAACCCCTTCAAGCCTCGGTGGGTAACGAGAACTGATGACAGCGAGGTGGTGTCAATGAGAAAACTGTTTGAAAACAATCCAGCGGTGTCTACGGGGCTGCCCGAAACCCTGCTCCTTCTCCCCAAAACACATCGATGTCAAAGTGCAGAGAGGAGCGAACTTGCGCTGCTGTCGGCGGCAGGAGAAGCGCAGATCCGTCCAGGTGTCCCCGCGGAGCTCATCGCTCTGACTGCACACAGCCGCCACGGTCCCGTCGGGTTCACTCACAGCAACAACAGCCCACTTTTGACGAGAATAGGGAACACAATTGACAGTCGTTCCGCCTCTAGCCCGCCACCCCTCCCTTCATCACTCCGCCGGGCTCCTCCCACATGCCGCCGGAAATCATGATTGACAGGCGGAGCGGCCAACGAGCTCTCCCGCTGGGAGATTTGGACGCAGTCAGAGGCCCTGATAGGTGGGCTGTCGAGTCCAGGGACTGAGAGAGTCTCCTTATAGCCTCTCAAGACCATGGACCACTGAGAGCACAGGAGGCGAGTACAGAATAAACCTCAGGGAACAGCAGCACTAATGGGTTCTGTTGGATTTGGTTCTTTCCCAAGTGAGTCCAAAGTAGTGCTTACTGTTGTCGTTGTGTCTTAAAAATATATGACTGATATAAAGACATGGGCAGTGACAGAACACTTGTAACCCACAAAATCTTATTAGAGTACGGATACATTCAGTAAAAATTAGATTACTGCAATTTTAAAATGCGCACATATGACGACACTTGTCCAATCTGTCACATCCCTCTGGTCTTGAGTGAAACCACTGAGCGAAGACATCTTAACAATAATTCTTTTCTCTAGGCTTTATTTTCATATGGTTCATATGGTATTGAGGTAATCCGAAACCAACTGAAAGTTATTCGAGTTACATGACTTTGATATTACCATGCTTGGATTGGTTACTGATTACATGTTTTAACAGGTCATTAGTAACTGTACTGGAAGACATTTTCAATATAACCCTCCCAATCCTGCTGATGTATCTCTGAGAGGCCAGTATCAGCCAGTTACATGAGCAACCAATACATCTGTCATGTTCTAATAATACCAAATGTTTGGATACACAGGTTTGGACTGTGGTTGGACAAAAACAGTGAGTTGAAGACGTCACCATGAGCTAGTAAATGGCACCTGGTCTTTTGTTTTATGGACTTAATAATTATGATCATCATTTAAAGATGTTTAATTGATAAAGGATATCATTAATAATAAGTGAGGAGCACCAGAGGGACACCACTTTCTACACCCAAGCAGCACTCCCTGCACGCTGTTTTTTTCCTATAGAAAATGATTGTAAGATGCTGCCCCATTGTACAACAAAAACAGCTAAACAAAGTCATTTAAATAAAGTGGAAAGGGTTCCCTGGTGGCTCAGTTGGTAGAGCATGCATCCCATGTGCAGAGGCTGTGTCCTCACTGCAGCCGTGTTCGATTTCACCCTGTGGTCCCCCGCTGCATGGCATTTCCTGTCCAGTCCTTTGGCTGTCCTATCAAATAAAGGCACAAAAGCCCCCAAAAATATATACAAGTGAAGAAGAAAAAAACATTGCTGATACATTTTTATGTAACACAGTCACGCAACCATCAATAGATATATGGACACAAATCTCGATAGCTCCACACACAGTATTGTACTCAATCACTTTGAACTCTATGATATATTTAATTTATCCTACAAAAGTGCATATTTCCTGTATCAAGTCATTCTCAGTAGTATTGTAGATGGATCAGCCAGATTTTGTATATTTTTTTATCTCATTATTTTATGGAAATTGAAATGTTCTTGATAGTTTTGTGCAGTGGAATTATGGCTTGTTCAGGGCCACTGATAGTTTGTCTCTGCCCAGGACAAAATTATCTCTAAATCACATCCACCTCTAATCACATCCAGCATCACTGATAGGTGTGGTTAGAAATGCACTTTGTTGCTGTAACCACACCCAACCGTGATGTTGCCTGGTCCTGGAGTCCACCTGTACTTCACCACAACAAGGTGTGGAACAAACTACTGGAGGTGAACAACAAGATAAAGTAACTCTTTTAATAACGAATTAAAGGACACAAAGCGTTACACAAAGCATCAAACCTTTCAAAAAATATACAAGGAAGTCTTTGTAGTTGTGAGACTCTCTTTATATCTTTGGGATCCATGTGAATGTAGATGTCTGAGGCACACACCTAAACCTCTGACCTCTTCTTATTGTCCAGTTGGAGTTGGTTCAGAGTGACAGGTAGACTAGTAAATATTGGTGGTCAGTGTAGAGGTATAATAAAAGTGTGATAAATTATTAATCACCGTAGAAAAATTGCCTTTTCTATCTGTCGCTCCTTCCAAAGAGGTCAGGGATCAGGGTCCAGGAGGCAGCAGCACCCATGGAGCTGCAGGGATTAAGTGTCTTGCTCAAGGACACGTCAGTAGGCTGGATTGTTGCACACAGAGACACTTAAACCCTGCCTTGAAGACATGTAGCTTCTTTAATGCAATTCTCAATCAGGTGGTGGACCTTCCTCAACAGTTTCTATGGAGTACATGGAAAGATTGTGAAGAAGCTAAACTATATAAAGAATATAAATTATGACTGGTAAGATTGAATACAATATTCACATGTATGTGTCAAAAGGATAACAAATGCGTAACTGACCCTTAGTGCATAGTTTTCAGAAAAGACGATGATCTAGTAGCAAACTAAAACTACCAACTGCAATTAAGTTTATTGAGACATAAAAGCTTGAATGAAGAATCAATTAAAACATTTTTTTTTTAAAAATGCACTACCCACCAGTGTCCAGTTTATCAGCCATTCGGAGTGTCCAAATGGCTGTGTGGAGCATGATGAGGTAGTACATGGGCTCACTTGATAGTCTGTGGGGATATGTCATGCACAGAGGTTCCCACCCACTGTCTAATACACTATCATGCAAAACATATTAGTGTAAAAAGATCATACAGAAAAAAAAAACCCTCTTTATTATCCCCATTTGAAATAATAGAGTTTTATCCTGGTCTTGGATGAAGGCAAATATGAGTCCAGAAAGCATATGTCCTTAATCCCCAATGAAACTTGAGCACCCTTTTCATATAGTGGAAACACTTTGAAGGTAGTTGAGACTTGGCTAAGACTCCCTGAATCCCATGAATTACTTTTTGAAGGTGTTCCCGACTGTGTGTGTGTGTGTGTGTGTGTGTGTGTGTGTGTGTGTGTGTGTGTGTGTGTGTGTGTGTGTGTGTGTGTTTGGACCTTGAGCCACACTGCTGTGGAATGTGGTCAGCTGGTGAGGCCTATTAGTGCATGAAGCTCACCAATCACACCTCGCTGTTAGTATTTGTGAAACCAGTGTTCATATGCTGAAAGAAAGAATCTGCCATGTATTTTCTCATAACGGCCAAGAATAGAATGTGAAGATGACATTTTTTTGCCATGCCTCGTTGCATCACACACAGGCTTTACAGTAAATGCGGAGGCAGATTGACAACGTAAGCAGCCCAGGAATATGCTGTCAAGCATCGCCAGTATACACAAAATTTTAACCAACGCAAAATATTTGTTGATCACATTCACAGTTGAAGTTGCTGACCATTTTTCCAACAATTTAAAGCAATTAAATGTAAACTTCTCTGAGTGAAGTTTACACTAAGGTTTAACTTTGACTAGTTTAACCTTAGAAATAGTCCAACCTGAAGCAGGACTCCCGCAGTCAAACCTCAAGGTTAACAGAAACATTTTGTTCTTTAGTTTATTCATTCAGCTTGTTCACAGTACATAATATGTAAGCATGACAAAGCACCCGCTAACTGCTCCCTACACATACTCCTTGATATTTCTGCCACCACTGTCATCATTAGGTTTAAAGTGAAACTCTCGCCAAAATGCAACCTAGGCTTTTTTTGTGAATGTACCCAAGTCAAACCTTCGTGTAAAAGCGTAATTACGACGAAAGAGGCACTTTTAAGATTTACAGTATTTTCATTTTAGGTCAAACTCATTTCAATGGGAATGCTATGGGCACACAACATAAAACTTTGCTCGTAGTATCACCAGGGTCTCTACACATGAGAACATTGTTTGTGTACACAGAGTTTACTAAAAAGAAGGTTCTTGAACTCACATTAGCAGTTGCTTGTTCCGCTAGCCGCCGTCATGGCAGCCGAGAAGTATCGACCTCAGAATGCAATGTGACATGGACGAGAGTTAACAGACGGACAAACACCTGGTTTGCCATATTCAGGAGTACTTCAAAAAGAGTTAGAAGGTAGTCACAGAAGTAGGTGTTGTAAGACTTAAATGTTGCTTAGTGATATTCTTTTTCCACCACTAAGGCAACTCGTTGGAATCTTTGGTCGATGCTGTAGCTGTCCCTCTATCATCACTGCTTTAAAGTCCCTATTATCACCTGCACTAAATTGAATAAATCTGTTATCTTAGCACACTTTGTGGTGAGAGCTGGCAAAGACTTCTTCTCTTTTAGGTGCACTTTCGCTGCATTGCAAGCTTTGGTTTTTTTCTTTCTATCTATGTTTCAGCAACAAGTGTAAGATAACTGCCTAAGTGCTAGAAACTTTCAGTTTCAGTTATGTTAGCAACTGCTATCTACTGTCATGTATATGAGTTATAATGCTAAGTTTGGGAAAAGACATCACAAGACCAGCCTACAGGGAACATTTCCAAACTCCCTGATGGCCAGTCTTCCACTGAGCAAATGTTCATTATGTAGGTATATTTATTATTTTTTTCTCTACTCCTACTACTAAAATGTACTGGCAAGACTTCCAGTTATTTCTTTCACTATCTGTTAGAGGAGGCCCCCTGTTTGTCAAGGTTTCAACTCCCACCTCCATCAGAATCTCTCGTTCATCCCAGGGGAGGCTGGGGACATCGAATCAGAGTTTGGCATGTTTAAAGTCTCCATTACAGAGGTGGCTGCTATGAGCTGTGGTCAGAAGGTCTGCAACGGCTGTCATGATGGCAACTTGCTGGCACCAGGCTGAAGAAGGAGCCCTCCCACACCCAGGGAAAATCTGGGTGTGGAAAACCTGGGTGTGGGAGAAGTTTGGGGAGAATATGGAGAAGGATTTTTGGTTGGCCAAGAAGTTCTGGCAAGTCAGCCAGTGACTCAGCAAGGGTAAGCAGGGCTTGGCTCAGGTTGTGTTCAGGGGAGGAATTACTGACCCAGACTGGGAATATTGCCGGGAGGTGGATAGAACACACTGAGGAATTCCTGAACCAGACTCACATGTTCTTTATGGAGGAGGCAGAGGCTGAAGACTTGAGGAAAGAAGAGATCGCAGACATAGTCCTTTACAAACTTGTAATTAGAATTGCCTGTTTTCTTATGTCCTACTCTTTGGTTGGTTTGGTGTTTGTTTTTTTATACATGTTTGAAATAAAGTTTTCAATCAATCGAACCTCCTCTGCAAGGGGCCAGGTGTTAAAGGTTATTCCTGAGAGCTGGGAGGAGGCCCCAACCAATTGTCGAACCTCAGATTGTATTTGTGTTTTTTTCATTTACAAGAAAAACATACAGTACAGTAACACACATCATCAAACCTCAGATGTAGGAGGAATTACTTCCTGGTTATGCAGCCCATGGAATATGCCCAGTAGTCTAAAGTTTTGGGACCGCCCCTAAACTTTACCTTACAATGACTTCTCAATTAAAATTGCTACCAAAAATGAATAATAGTAAGGGTCATAACTGACCTTGAACCTTCAGGTCAATGTGTCCTGTCTTTTATAATTGTGATCTCTGGGTAAAATGTTTTTGGGCTGCAGGGGATTTTTTTGCTGAAATACCGCGAGTGGCCACTGGGTAACACTGGAAACAATTCTGAATGGCTGAAATTGCTAGGTGATCTGGTGATGTAGGACTTCAAGGACCCTATTTAGGTCCAACCATTGTATCATTTTCCTGACCTTTAAAAGTGGCTTTTCCATCTGTTTAGTATTTTGATTTCTACTATGGAGTGCACTGTGTACAGTCAGGAGGTTCATTTAAATGAGGTAGCACAAAGTGAGTTGTTGGTTTAGTAGGGTGGACATGAGTCTTGTCCCAGAGGTAAACCTGTTTGTGGTTCATCGTCACTCTGCAGTCTGGGGATTTTATCAACATGAGCAAGTAAAACACTTGGAGAACATGTGCAGTAATTATGTAATAATGCTTAAAATGTAAATTATTTCAATTCTCTCCAATCAATAGGTGAGTTTAAATTGGATTTTTAATAGCAGGAACACTAGTAGAGTCGTCTGCATTTATGTATTACTGCTCCTGAGCTGCTTCGTACTGTAAGAAAAGTTTCTCCCTCAGTTTATTAAATCCCTACAGCCATGTGAAGGCAGCAGGCCAAATAATGTTGATAAATGTGCACCGTCTTCGACAGGCACACAGTCTGTGACCAAGACTACCTGTGCTTGACACAGGGCTCTGAGACTCTTCTTTGAGTCTTTGTCTGTTTTGATCAGACAACGTTCTGTCCCACCAACTTACATAAAACATGATTTATGACAGAGATGTTGTTCAGAGGCAACGAAATTAACAAATTAGCTTAGCACGCTTATGCTTACGTTATTTGAGACCACTTCTTCAGGTCGTCCTCCCGCCCCTCATGAGTACAAGGCAGAGGTATGATCACATTACCCTGTTTAAGATGTAACAGATGTACATCAGTTCTTTCCCAATACCACACCGCACTCATAAATCATGCAACCAGGAACAAGATGGAAACATCATTTATATTTATTTTAAGTCCTCAACTACTGATTCATGTCAATCAGTGTATATCTGTGACTGGTGAGTTCCTGCCTGTCGGCAAACCAAGTCTACCCTAAGCCAGGTTGAAAATAAAGTTGAATGTGAGTTTTATTCTGGGGTTGTCATCAGATTTGAATGCCAGCTCACTTGGCCTTGCTGCAAACGGACAACAGCTTTTGAGATGAGGTGACAGTTGAATTCAAGAGCTACTTCTTAGACAAAATAAGACTTGTTTGCTCCCAGGCAGAGATTCAGCAAAGGGTGAAAAAGGAATGTGAGTCCATCTCCAAGTGTCTCTCTGCTGAAACTCGTGCCTTCATGCTACGCTGCCACCACAGTGTGAGAAGGTCAGAGCAAAGGCCTTTTGGAGGTTTTCTGTAGTGTGTGGGCATACGTGCACGTGTGTGTGTGCAAATGTGTAAAATGTTTAGTGTGGTCAGTAGACAGGCGCATGTTGTTCTCACTTTGTCTGCCAGTCTCCTCGGGACCTTGACAAAGCTCCTCAGAGGAAGAGCTCATCCTATTCTACAAACTCCATCTGTGTTATGTGAACATTGTTGTTTTTGACTCCCTGTGCCTCAGTTTACATTCAGGATTTTATTGGACCATTTTAAACATATTAGGGGTATTAGGGTTTCCCTTTGCTTACTCTACCATTGCTCATGAAGACAGCTATAATAACATTTATCTGTAAAACAAGCCCCAGCAATCTGCTACCTGGGTGGCTACTCAACCTTAATCCCTTTGTTTCCCATACATTTGCACCAGCTGAGCGAATGTTAAGCCTTGCAATCACGACATTTCAGCATGCCAGTGTTTATCAACTAAGTTCACACGGTGGTTTCTTCAGAGTCGTTCCTTGTGTTGCAGCGAATGCATCTCCACATGGAGATTTTTTTTCTCACTGTTTGCACATGTCTCTATGCAGACCCACCACAGATCATCAGCACACACTCACACACTCATACATATACACTTATATTTGCATGCATTCTGTGTTGATGCATGCAAATGTGTGTACTGCCAGGTAGGTGTGTAGTGGAGTGTCAGTGAATATTTGCATATAAAGAAGAGCAGGTGTGGTTCATTCAACTGACATATCTTCTAACATATCTAAGGTGTTTCTCTCTCTCTCCCTCTATCTCTCTCTCTCCCTCTCTCTCTCTCTCGCCCTCTCTCTCTCCTGTTTCGAGGTGACGTCAGCATCTCATACCTGCACTCTAAGCACTCCTTGTTCACTAAACTGGCCTTTCAGTAGCACACAGGATGAAGCCAAACACTTCATTGTTGTGTCCAGAGCTTATTATAATACCAACAGCTTTCAGACATTTTCATACAGCTACCGTGCGGTTCAAATTGAGTTCATTTAAAATGTATTTAAATGTATTGAAATGTGCCTCAGTGGTGGCAGTATTCAGATTCTTTACTTAAAAAGTAGCATAACCACACTATAGACATACTCCATTACGATGTCCTGAATTAAAAATTGTATACTTCCAATATACTTCAGTACTACTTCGTACTAATTGCAATTAAAATGCATACAAGAAAAACATTTGTTATGGTGGAGTGTTGAAGATGAGGGCCTGCTCTGTAGTCTGGTGATACGGCAGTGGATACTTCTGTATCTGTTGTCAGATGGCAGCAGGCTGAACAGCCTATGACTGGGTGGGTGCTGACTTGTAGTATCCTTTGGGCTCTGTGTAGACATCTCACTTCACTGATGCTCTGTAGATGGTGACGTTCTGGTGGTTTTAAATAGATTGTCCTCTGTGAACCACTCTGCAAGATTGTTGATTTCCTCCTGAAATGAACTCTCACAATTGTTTGTAATGGACTGTTGAAGTAGATCGAATTTTAACTACTTAATAGTTAGTGTACTTTGTTTTCATACATTTTTTATGATAAGTGTTGGTATTATTAGCGGGATACAAGTAGGTATCAAGAATTGGTTCAAGTTTGTATAAAGTTTGCACTCAATTCTGTCAGTGACGACAGTACTTGCTTGACTATGCTTGGTTACAATCCAGCAATGACGTGTCAAGAATCTGTGCGAGGCCGCAGCACAAAGCATGCTCAACCTCAGTGCAGCCTCCTCAGCTATGATGCTGGTCAACACTAGATGGCGCCATCACCACACAAATCAACACACAAACCTATTTGAGCCCATGCGGTGAATCATCTCTTGTTCATTTATGAGGCTGTATATGTCGATCAGTTAACTCATATTACACTCTGTCGGTGTGTAGAGACTATATGAGGCCGTTTGTTGGGAAACACTTGACCTTGTAAGTATTTCCAGCTTATTGCAAGATGCACAAATTTATTGCAGGGCTATTAGCTCAAAGCACACATTTTGTGCATGTTGCATATGGTATAATGTATAACGCTGCCATGGTGTTTCCCCCCTCTTTATGCTGTTTCTTGTACTCTTAAATAAAGAATCTGAATCTATAAATATGCATGTTTGGTTATTCATACAATTTAAAAACACAAGTCCATTCTCACTGTAAGTGGCCTAGTGCTGTCAGGTCACCCTGTCACAGCTGTGTGAGATGTATACAGGACCAGGATTTTTTTCCAAACTTGGTGATGTCACAAAATCCTGCTCATATGTGCAAGTCTTAAACTGAGATTCAAGGCAAGCACAAAGAAAATGTCTGTCCTCTGCAGATACATTTGAAAACAGCCTTTGAGTGTCAAGCTCTGCACACACTCTTCTGAAGAGTGAAGCCCAAGCATGCAGGTGATAGAACACTGAGCAAACACATTTTTGACCAGAATTTGTTTACATGTGATTGCGGGTTTGGAACTTGGGTCATATGACTGAATGAGACTGTGTATCAATCCAAATAGAAAAATCAAGGACGCCATTCCCACTGGACCCTGAAGACACGTCCGAACAGAATCAGGACCTTCCACTCTTTTCTTCATCAATCTAAAGATGGCTCTGAGAGCAGTGGATGTCATCATGGGCCCTTTTCACAGCAGACATCTTGATTTGCCAGAGAATCAAAAGGACGCGTCACTAATAACATTAAAGGTGCACTCTGTAGTTTTGGTGAAGACATTTTAATCAGCAGATAAAAAGACCTTCACTGACTGATTTCATTTCTGCCAAAACAAACAAAATACATAAACTCTCTCTCTTCATGACTGAATAAACTGAATAAACAAACTGACCTTAAAGGACAACACCATTCTATACAGTTTTTACTTTGTTTATATGTGGCGGACACTGCCACCTTCCTAGCTTCAAACAGAGTTTTATTTTTTTCCTCTGAGAACAGCTTGTTTATTCACTTACGAACATATAAATATTTCTGAGTTTGTAGTATTAACTCAAATTACAATTCTGTAATGGAATTTACTCTCCAAAACTACATAGTGTCCATTTATTGATGGCTTGGTTCTATAAGTATCCAATTGAATCATGACTGTTTGATAGTGAACCAGCATGAACAACTCCAGGAACCAGAAACTGAGCCAGCCAAATGGAATTCAGCCATCTTTCACTTTTCCTTCTGTGACAGGTCAAAATATCTCAGTGAAAAAGGCCTATCAAGGCCTGGTTTGAACTTTATCTGATCTCATGGTTGACTTGTCATTACATAAATAGAAATATATGTATATATACTTCTGTAAACAATGTCAGCAAAAAAGACATTGTCATATAATGTTTATGCAGCATACTGACATTGATAAATAGGTAAATTAAAACAACAATCAGTTCATATGATGTTAATAGCTTCCTGAGAATCATCTCTAAACTAATAATGATGTTATGAGAGGAAGACAGAGGACGTCAGACGTCATCATGAGTGTTTAATATACTGCTGTATAAACTGGCCAGTTCCTTCCCATACTGAGGTCTGTGTTTAGTGAAGGAGGGCCCCAGGTTTCCTTCCCAACGCCTCTTGGCCGGGTCGAGCTCCTGAATGGTATTGGTTTCCTGCCTGAGGCTTAGTCGAGTTTAAACCATTTGGAGTTATTTTTGAAGCATTCTTTCATCCCAGAGCACTGTGTGGATGGCCGGCATGTGTCTGTCACTGTGTTTGCTGTACTGAGAATAATGCTCCTTGGGGACTGTGTGTCCAGTGCAAAATCCTCAAGTGTGTATTACTATTCAGTTTCTAAACTACTTCGGTGGAGGTGTTCGTCATTTGTTTGTTATTTGTTTTTGTTGTTTTATTATAGTCCCCTTTTTGTTGTTTTATAGTCCCATTTTTTAAGCAGTATAAAACATTTAATAAATAGTTTTTAAAATATTATAATGAAGCATAAAATCATGTTTAAGTGTCTATTGATGTGTAGTGTTTGTTAGCAATTATAACTTAAATTTATCAAACCACTATATCTGCTTACAACTAAACTGCACACTAGCATTTATTAATGGTTATGAAATGGTTTATTTACAGTTTAAGCTCTGTTAATAAAGTGCTTATACCGAAAATGCAACAGGGAGGAAGTGAACTGCTGTCCAGAGCTGGATAAAACACAACTGCAGGTTATATGGGGAGATGGATATATATATATATATATACACTTATATATATATATGTTTAGACACAATTCACTTCTTTTTGGCTCTATACACCACTACAATGGAGGATTTGAAATGAAACGAACAAGATGTGCTTTAACTGCAGACTTACGTCTTTAATTTGAGGGTATTTACATATTATTCCCATTTTTTAAGGGAGCAAAAGTAATGGGACAAACTAAACAATCATAAATCACAATTTCAGTGTTTAATACTTGGTTGCAAATCCTTTGCAGTCGATTACAGCCTGAAGTCTGGAAGGCATAGACATCACCAGACGCTGGGTTTCATCCCTGATGATGCTCTGCCAGGCCTCTACTGCAACGGTCTTCAATTCCTGCTTGTTCTTGGGGCATTTTCCCCTCAGTTTGGTCTTCAGCAAGTGAAATGTATGCTCAATCAGATTCAGGTCAGCTGATAACATTCTACTTATTTGCCTTAAAAAACTCTTTGGTTGCTTTTGCAGTATGCTTTGGGTCATTGACCATCTGCACTGTGAAACGCTGTGCAATGAGTTCTGAAGCATTTGGCTGAATATGAGCAGATAATATTGCTCGAAACACTTCAGAATTCATCCTGCTGCTTTTGTCAGCAGTTACATCATCAATAAATACAAGGGAACCAGTTCCATTGGCAGCCATACATGCCCACGCCATGACGCTACCACCACCATTCTTCACTGATGAGGTGGTATGTGTTGGATGATGAGCAGTTCCTTTGCTTCTCCACACTCTTCTCTTCCCATCACTGTGGTACAAGTTGATCCTGGTCTCATCTGTCCATAGGATGTTCTTCTTATATGTATATATATATATATATATATATATATATATATATATATATATATATATATATATATATATATGATTTCCATCGCTTTCCACCTTTCCTCTAATAACTCCTCTCATCCACCCAGCTGCGTCTTTCCCTCCTCTCCTTCCTTTCATTCATTCATTCAGACAACACAGCAGTTGGCTAAAAATATCAGACAGGAAAACACACTGGGCACTGTTCCAATTATCCAGTGTGACCTGTAGCAGTCACTGCAGAGCAATGAGGTTTATGATAAACCAAAGCTTTCTAATATAATGGTTTTATCATCTACATGAATGAATGTCTTGTACATACAATAACATCACGGACATGTGGTCTGTGTCATGTTCTCTGAAACAGAAATGGTTCAAGAACAATTACCTCTCCAAAGTCCTCTACAATGGGACCACATGAGCAATTAGTAGAGAGCTGAAATGGATCCAAGTGCTGTATAGTGTGTGTGTGTGTGTGTGTGTGTGTGCGTACGTGTGTGTGTGTGTGTGTGTGTGTGTGTGTGTGTGTGTGTGTGTGTGTGTGTGTGTGTGTGTGTGTGTGTTTGACAGACAGCACCTGGCAGTGGTTTTTTCGATGAGGTTATGCAGCTGGCGTTACTGGCTCAGAGCCTCAGCTGCCACTCTCACTTCAGGTCTTATAACACTGTGTGTGTGTGTGTGTGTGTGTGTGTGCGGTTGCTTGCATGCGTGTGTGTGAAATACATACAGATGATTCAGATTCATGTGAAGTTTATATTGCAGTTTTAGATTTTTGTCAGGGACATACAGTAAGGTCCATAAATATTTGGACAGAGACAAAGTTTTTCTAATTTTGGTTCTGTACATTACCACAATGACATTTAAATGAAACAATTCAGATGCAGTTAAAGTACAGACTTTCAGCTTTAATTCAGGGGGTTGAACAAAAAGATTGCATAAAAATGTGAGGAACTAAAGCATTTTTTGAACACAATCCCTTAATTTCAGGGGCGCAAAAGTAATTGGACAAGTTAAATAACTGGAAATAAAATGTTAATTTAATAATTGGTTGAAAACCCTTTGCTGGCAGTGACTTTCTGAAGTCTTGAACTCATGGACATCACCAGACACTGGGCTTCTTCATTTTTAATGCTTCGCCAGGCCTTCACTGCAGCAGTTTTCAGTTGCTGTTTGTTTGTGGGCCTTTCTGTCTGAAGTTTAGTCTTTAACAAGTGAAATGCATGCTCAATTGGGTTGAGATCAGGTGACTGACTTGGCCATTCAAGAATATTCCACTTCTTTGCTTTAATAAACTCCTGGGTTGCTTTGGCTGTATGTTTTGGGTCACTGTCCATCTGTATTATGAAAAGCTGCCCAATCAATATGGCTGCATTTGGCTGGATTTAAGCAGACAGTATGTCTCTGAACACCTCAGCATTCATCCGGCTGCTTCTGTCCTGTGTCACATCATCAATAAACACTAGTGACCCAGTGCCACTGGCAGCCATGCATGCCCGCGCCATCACACTGCCTCTGCCGCATTTTACAGATGATGTGCTATGCTTTGGATCATGAGCTGTACCACGCCTTCTCCATACTTTTTTCTTGCCATCATTCTGGTAGAATATGATCTTGGTTTCATCTGTCCAAAGAAAGTTCTTGCAGAACTGTGATGGCTTTTTTAGATGTTTTTTAGCAAAGTCCAATCTAGCCTTTCTATTCTTGAGGCTTATGAGTGGCTTGCGCCGTGCTGTGAGCCCTCTGTATTTACTTTCATGCAGTCTTCACTTTGTGGTAGACTTGCACATTGATACGTGTACCTCCTGGAGAGTGTTGTTCACTTGGCTGTTGTGAAGATGTTCCTCTTCACCGTGGAAATGATTCTGCGATCATCCAGCACCGTTGTCTTCCATGGACGTCCAGGTCTTTTTGCGTTGCTGAGTTCATCTGTGCTTTCTTTCTTTCTCAGGATGTACTAAACTGTAGATTTTGCCACTCCTAATATTGTAGCAATTTCTCAGATGGGTTTTTTTCTGTTTTCACAGCTTAAGGATGGCTTGTTTCACCTGCATGGAGAGCTCCTTTGACCTCATGTTGTCTTCACAGCAAAAGCTTCCAAATACAAGCACCACACCTCAAATCAACTCCAGGCCTTTTATATGCTTGATTGATAGTGACAAAATTAAGGAATTGCCCACACCTGCCCATGAAATAGCCTTTGAGTCAATTGTCCAATTACTTTTGGTCACCTTTAAAAGAGGGTGGCACAAGTCAAACTCTTTATCCAGTTTGAATGTGGATACCCTCAAATGAAAGCTGAGAGTCTGCACTTCATGTCCATGTCCATATTATAATTGGAATATGTTTCATTAAACAGGTAAAAAAAAAAAAAAACTTGTGTCAGTGTCCAAATATATATCTGTTATATATATCTGTATCTGTTTATTTGACCTGTTGGAAGAAAGTTGGACAAACAGAGAAATAGAAACCATTCATGATTCATGATCAGTTGTAGTCAGACTGATGCAGAATTATTCAAGTAAGAGCAGAAGAGCAAACTGGAGGACATTTTCATTGACTCAGAAACAAACAAAAGTTTGATTGGCAACTTTAAACAGAAATCTGCCTGAAGAAACTTTGGAAAAAACATGAGTACATTATTGAAATCCAGTTCATATTTGACAATGCCAAAGGGTTCGCTCGTAGTTAACATTCATCAGGTGAGCTGAAACACAACACGTGAATGATCATTCTGTTGTATCAACTAGCAACTGTTTTAAAGCGGATATGTCAATCTTATATTCGCCACTTGTTTCTGCTCCTCCCAACTGGCCAAAAGATCTGCTATTGGAAGTTCAACAAAAAGATATAATGGTTCATGAAAATATGTACATCTGAGAGATGATCGACCAGGCCTCAATTAAAGGTACTTGGTTTTATGATGTGAACCTGCAGGAAACAGAGATAAAGTCTGGTAATAAACTTTCGGGATCTGGCTTTAGCTGTTAAACACGTCGATGGTGGAACACTTTTATGTGCATCTTTCCATCACTAATGAGGGACGTAAGATGGAGTGTCTGCTTGGCCGCCTGCTGTGCATCAGTTTTCAACTGCACACTTAATGGTCTTAAATGGAAGTCAGTGAGTGACAGAGGTCAGAGGTCAGCAGTATTAGGTGTGTGCGGTTTGGTGCCACACTTTCTGTGGCCCCTCAGCACAGGTCTGGATGTTGTTACATATTCATTAGATAACATCAGAACGGTCAATAGAACAAGGCAGTGGTCAGGGTTTGAGTAGCAAAAAACACAAATCAAGACAGTAAATCCTTACAGTCCAGCATGAGCTGTACAGGGCAGGGGAGGAGACAGGCACTAAATGGAAGACTCTTCTGAGATTTGAGGTCATCATTTTGTTCTCAATGAGTGTTCAGATGCAGAGCTGCCCTCAGTTGTATATAGTCTTGGAGACCTAAATGAAAGGTTTTTTATGTTGATTAGGGATTCCATGACTGACTCTGATCAATTAGGCTATTAAGGAGCTTGAAAATTTCTCACTGAACCCCCGAACTGCACATAAAAGAGTAAATGACGAAATAAAGTCATGCGCAGGGCCGTATAGCTACCAGTCTTCAGTCAACAAAACAACATGCACAAATCATATATAGCATATTTTCAATGATGAGTGTTGTATTTTTAGAAGCAAAGTCTATAAAATGGAGTATTTTTTTTGTATTTTTCTACTAAAATTATATGTGAAAGAAATCTTTAAAAGGGCACTTAGACAAACATGGAGCAAGGTAAACTTTACATCAACATAATTAATGACTTACGTGATTAAATGACATTTGAAAATAATTCAAAATCTGATTGTACAGATTTTTCCTCATCTAGTTTCTTATATTTCTAAAACAGGCCCACTTTACTTACTAATTATTAACTCTAACTTTATAACTTGTACATTGATCAGTTTATTAAAAACCTACATTTTAATTTTGTAGTAAGATGCTTACTGGTGGTGACATCTAAGTCATGTGACCGTGATGTAGTTTTTTTTTAGCCTAACATTAGCTTTTTACTGCTAGAGATTGCGTCTGCTTGCTGCTGAGAAATTCTCATACAGAGATTGCGGAAGAAGGGGGAGGGGGAGGGGGTGCTGGATAGGTTCACCTCTGGCCCTCAGCTCTCCCTACTGGTGGGGGAGCGCTGAAGCATGGGATTCATCTAATAGTGCACAACTAATGCAATTAGTAGGCTAAAGTCAATCACATCATGAATTGCTTAATAGATAGATTTTGGAGGGGGCACTGAAGATGAGGCTGACCCAGGACGTCATGCAAGCTAGGACCGCCACTGGCAGCAGCACCTCTCAGTGACCCATGTGGGTGTTCTTCCCGCCGCTGCCGTCCCGCCATGCAGCTCCACTGTCTGTGTGTTCAGGCCTGTAGCACAACTTTAGAGGTTTCATTTTCCTCACTGATCTCCTCTGGGACAAAATGGGATTTTATCACTGTAAGATAATACAGTCTCCTAACTTTCCTCCGTAAAAACTTCATAGCAACAGAGAAACCCTTGACTGACGTCACAGCCTGCTTACGCCGCTTCAAAATAAAAGCGTGGGCTAAATGAAGTGGGAACCGTAAGAAGCATAGGTCAGGCTCAGCTGATGGGATCAGAACGTTGATCAGTTCCTAATTGGAAGACAATTCACTTAAGTGGTTAATAGAAATGTTCGTTAAGTGAAATTACCCAACATTTGCTGTCCAGTCTCACAGTCTGAGGCTGCTTTAGTCTCTATCATATAAAATCTGTTTAGGTTGTTGAAATTGTAGTTCAGAAAATATTTTGAACTCTGGTAACTTGAGGCAGTAAGCAGTATGAGAAAACCTGACGTGAACATACTTATTGGAATACATTTTTCTCTACACTTCTATCACTATAATGGAAACAATCAGTGCACCTTGCAGTGTACACATATCAGTCTTGACAGTTGTGTGACGAGCAGAAATAATGTGCAACACATTTCTTGTTTGATCTAGAACCTGTCAGGAAATAGTGAACATGTTATTACAATTTGTAATTTCAGAAGCTAGAACCAATAAAATTGGCAAGAAAAATGGCAAAAAGAACCTAAACCAAAGTTTGCCACTTAATTAATTGATTAATTGACTAATCATTCTAGCTGTAGGCCTACTTGAACTGTTGGGTAGTTACATTTATATCCTTACCATGTGTTTTGTGCAAGTAAAATGTAAAATGTCCCCTGAAATGTAGATGAATGGAAGTAGAAAGTTGGGTGAAAAGTAAAATACAAGTAAGTCAGATAGTGTACTTAAGTAAATGCAGTCTACGTGATATATTTCATTTTTAATAAGAATGAAAACTATTTCAAAAAATTCATCAGTCATCTAAATGGCTGTTGAATAATTCCTAAATTGATTACTTTACAAATCATTTCAGTTCCAGAGAGAAACCCCTCTGTAAGAACCCAGGCTTTGAGTCACAAATCTATACAGCGCTAAATAAAACAGATAATGATTCTGATAAGAATAACAAAAATCGAGATCACAAACTCAAAAAGTGAACAAAGTTCACTATGGAGTGAATACTCCGCAATAAAATTGCTGATACGTCAGTGTCTTATTTTGAAATATCGGGAGGAAGTCGTGATGTCCGCGCTGGATTGATGGTGAGGAAAGTTTGCTCCAGGGGCGGCAGCTCCTCCTCTCCACGCCTCTGACCAGCGGACACATCAGCGGGACACTTTCTCAAGAAACAGCCGCCTCAGGAAATAATCCTCCACACTGCTCTCCTCTTCACAGACGGCTGGCTTTCACTTCTTCCAGCTCCGCTGCTGCTTATCTGTGAGCTCTCAGAGGGATTAGCAGGGAGGACGGAGGAGGGATGGAGCGGTCCCGTTAAAGTTGAAGGCTCAACAAAAGCTCGGTCTGTCTGTGTCTGTCGGCGGCAGGCAGAGCGGCTCCCCCGGTGCTCCTTCGCTGCTCCCCCGGTGCTCCTCCGCTGCTCCCCCGGTGCTCCCACCGCGCTCAGCGAGCGGCTGTCCCCGCCTCGGAGGCCATGGGCTGCGGCTTACGGAAACTGGAAGACCCGGAGGACTGCAGCCCCGGGAAGATCTACTCCACCTTGAAGAGACCACAAGTGGAGACCAAGACGGACACTGTGTACGAGTATGTGCTGCTCGACTTCAGTCTGGAAGGTAAGGCTGCCTGTTGAGCACCAACATGTTATTATCTAGCTGCCTCTCTGCGTTTGGATTTGAGTGAGTGGGATCTGAGTTGATGCGGGACTGTTGGAAGTCGTCTGCAGCTGAAATGATGAATTGATCAATCATTCAACCAAAAAGTAATCGGACACAGTCGATGAGTTACTTTTCTAACAGACAGCAGACAAGTGTTTCTCTGCCTCCAGGTGTTCGGATGTGAGGATCTACTATTCCTCGTTCGTGTTTGATAGAAAATCCGCCAGTTTGAGTTTTCATCAGTCTGTTGGCGGTGTTGGTCATGTTACCATGGGCTCTGAAAACTTTTCTGAAACTTTGTATGATCAAAATGGATTAGTTGGTTATTCGACAAGAAATCATCAAACTTTTGAACATCAGTTAATGTTTCGTGGCTGTTCCAGCCTCTCCTGTGTCAGACCTCATGCTCTGGTTTATGTCATTGTTAGGACAGAAACTTTGGGTCGTGATTTTTTTCATTTAAAGGCGTCACTTTGGGTTGTGGGACATTATGGTTGTATTACTCAATATGTTCTGATACATTAAATGATGCATCAATTAGATAATGGACAGATTAATAAACAGTGAAAATGATCTTTACTTGCTCTCCTGCAGTGTACAGTATCAATCAGTCATTCAGAACATAAAACATAATCTTAATGAAGCTGAACACATTACAGGGATGCACAACATGTAACAGACAGGAAATGTATATTATCGGCTGTATATCAGTATTGTTGAAATTACAGCTGATGGGTGAAGCCGACTTACTTTCAAGCACAGTGTTTACACACTGAAACATTAAGGGGGGGTATGTACCTTTTTAAATTGGTTTGCCATCCACAAAGAAACACAAACCAGGAGTAGTGCAGCACACTGTGGTCACTCATGAAGTCAAACTGCTGCACCTGTGTAGAGCCACACAATGCAGACTACAGAGCCAAACATCTGGTCCAATGCTGGTGTAGAGGTTTTTTTTTTTTTTGTTTTTTTTTTTACAGTTTCACAGACGACATGATTGCAATGTGCAAAAAAGTCTTTCCATTTTTAACACAACGAATGGTATTAGAGCTGTGGAATATGAAACCATCTTTGCTCACTACAGGTTCGCCTGTCTTACCCTCCTGTGTGAATAAAGCTACAGGTTGTGAACTTTTGTTTTAATTGCAAAAATGTGAAACTATCAAATATTGTATCTGTATTGGCCATGAGAAACAGGTCGTTATTGCTTATCGCAATCACCTGAAAAAATCTGTTATAGAATGCTAGAGATGGGATGTAAGCCATTCCATTGGCCCCTTTTTAAAAACCAAATAATATAATTGGTTTTAGCCATTTTCAAAAAGGACCCCTACGTGCTCCTTCTTTGACTGAAACATTCCTCCCTGTTTATTTGGTCGTAAAATGGTCATAAATATCAGACAGCCAGTTTATGGTAGTTTTGTTTGAACGTAGTGTCACACATTAGTGTCTTTTCCTGTGATGCTTCTAAAGTGAAATAACAGATTGCAGTTAGTATCCATCACACTGTTTTCAACATGTGCATGATGTGTTCATGTTTTTAGATTCCACTTTAATTGATTTTAAGGTGCTTTCACGTTGTTGCCAACTACACATGTGCAACGTTGTAGCATCTAACTCTGGACCTTTCCTAGCAACAGGGCTGCTCATTCAGCCTATCTAGAAATAGGTCACACAAGGTTTTTTTCCTGCCTTCGCCAATAGCCCCTCTCCCCTTGGCACACACATCGACGCACACTCATTGACACACACACCCCTTCCCATGTGGTAGGCATGGAAAAATCCACCTGCTGTGATATGGAGTCTAATTTGAACATGTGTGGTAATCTCAGATGGCCGCCGGTTGCCATTTTTCGAGGATAATCCCTTCATCTGGTCCTCAGACTGTGACCTATTTGGAAGGAAATGCTGATTAAGTTCTGAATGGGAGCCTAACATGCAAACAGGAGGCCGGCACGATAATGAATCAGGAAGGAAAGTGCTGCTTTCCAAATTAAGGGGATCAACAAGTAAAGTCTGTATCCCACCTGTTAATGACTTCATGATTGTCCAACATTCAGCATGTGATCCTCTCATACAAGTAGGGCTGCAATGAATGATTATTTTCACTATCACTAATCCACAGAAACATTTTCATCACAATTCTTTAGAGCAAAAAGTGAAGTCCTGTATTGTCACACCAACAGTCTTAGACCCAAAGATATTTCATTAATTGTCATAGAAGACTAAAGCTCAGGACAGATGAAACGGCTTCGACAAACTGAAACCCGTCCAGTTGCCTACAATCTAGCACAGAGAAGTACCATGACCTGGATGACTGAGAACCTTCTTCAACATATTGACACTTGACACTTGACGTCTCTTCATGTTCAATATTCAATTTTATGTTATGACAGCACTGTGCTTACAGTCTGGTTAGGTTTAGACACAAAAACCACTTGGTTAGTGTCAGGAAAAGATCATATTTTAGTCTACCTGGTTCTGTTGTCACAAATAAGGCTGTAAATTGTTCCAGGATCTCCTCAAAAATGTCTTTTTTGATTGCCACAAACATGTCTAGAAACACTCTCGATGTCTGTGGTTTTTCACATACAAATGTTGAAACACATTGGCCTCTGACATAGCAACCTGCCTAACAGTAGTTCAAAGTCATTTTCTGAAACAAATAGTCTTTGTTCAATATGAGGACCAGGCAAGACAGTTGCAAAATGCACAAACTGGCAAAACTCAGACACATTAGCAAAGATGATTGTGAAAAGCACCCAGAGGGCAGCTTCTCATCTGTAGCTGGCATTGAATGTTGCTTTTGTCAGCTAAACAGAAGTCCACAGTGGCATGTCATGTTGGCTGTCACTGATCATTTCTAGAGTATATGAATATGTCTTCTGAACCCTTTTTTATTCTTTGTGCCTGTCATCAGCAGGGAGTCATGAGTTCTGGGTTCTCAGTTGGTCTTTATAAATACAGAACTTCAGACTGTGTGTGTGTGTGTGTGTGTGTGTGTGTGTGTGTGTGTGTGTGTGTGTCATAGATTGTGTCTAGATTCACCGTAGACAACCTGTGGTGTACATCAGCAGTCAGAAAGCATCTCATTAGTTCCCTTTGTGATTTGTATCTGTGGGGAAGTTTGACTGTTGCTAAACACAAAAATATTACATTTATGCCAGAGAGCTAGATTGACTAGACTTTTGGGTTACTCAGTTGAGACATAAACCTAAAAATCTTGTCTGAGTTTTTTTTTTTGTTTTTTTTTTTGCAGTATCCAGCTGTGTTTAGAAGAGATGTCCAGTGCCAGGACAACCTCTAAAACATTGAGACTTTTTCAAAAGTCTCAAATGATGACAACATGGCTGGATTCACTTAGTATATAGCTGTATGTCTGTATTTTATGTGATTACATCACTTACGTTGCTTATTATGAAGGGCAGAAAAGAAAAACCACACTGTAAATGCATTCTTACCGTGTGGGTAAATGGTAAAAATGCCACCTTAATATGGAGGCTTTCTGTTTTCCTGGATTTGTGTGATCATCACTGAGCGATGTGTGAGTATGCATCACTCTCAAAGTGTGAAGGCTCCATAATTGGCACAGCTAAAGATAAACCGGAGTGGTTCCAACCTCTGGTAGTCATGTGCAGTCTGGTGATGGCTGGCACCACCACAGGCATGTCTGTCTTTTTTTTTTTTAATGATTATAAACGTTTCTTCAGTAAACTCATTTTATGATTTGGTAAAAGAAAATAGGTGTGATATTTGTCTTGGTTTAGTCGGTCAGTTCTCTTCTTGCCACAAGAAAGATAAAAAAAAAAAAAAACACAAAAAGTAAATCTGTGCAACTCAGTGTGCATTTTCCCAGCTTTAACCCTGATTTAGACCAGACTGCGTTCATACTTCAAATAATTCTCCACAGCTTTTGTTTTCCAGTTTGAAGTCACCTTGATGACAGAGAGGACATTTGATGAGCTCCCAAGTTAACTTTAGGTGTTCTCACCTCCCAGTCAGAGCCAAGCCAAGAAAAATAAAAATATCCAGTGTTTGAACAGCACTGGCAAAAAAAGGATGATGAACTGTGAAATTATTTAACCAACACCATCAGGCTATAATGGTTTGTTTGGTCGTGTTGAACCGGTGACTGGATTGGCTCGCCATCAACTTCAAATCAACACTAAATTAATTTTCGAGTGAAGTGAAAGTACATTTCTTTTTAAAGTCAACATGGTATTTACCTTTTAAATCAAAGCAAAATATTTTACGAGAATTGCCAACAGTACAGTCTTAACTTTGACATGATTGTTTTTTTTTTTTTCAAATAAGATTTACTATATCAATGAAATAAATACCTGACATACAGTATTTAGCAGTTTAGTAGCTTTGCCAGCCAGATTAAACTGTACTAGTGCAGTGCCTGTTCAAAACATGCTGTTAGGCACAGACGGTCTGGTAATATGAGGGGTTTATGGATCCAGTTTTAAGCCTCCTGAACTGCACACAGACTCATCTGGGCCGCCCCGATAATATCAAACATGATATTATATATATATTTACAATTTAAAATCTGAATGATTACTTCGGCACTTTCTGAACCGGACCACAACAAGCGATGGGAGAGCCATCCTGGAGCTGCTGACAGTGCTGACGAGCCCCAGTAAACATTCTAGCCTCAGAGGCTAATGTTAGGTAGCATACTACTTTTGACAGGAACTTCAAATCTCACCTCCAGTTCTCACTGAAGAATAGAAAACCTGTGTTGAATGGGTCTCCTCACTCATCCAGACTTGTTTAACCTGCTTTTGTTTTTATCTTACCACAACTACTGTTACGACAGCAAGTTCTTATAATCTCCATTTTGTTTACGTCTGCTTCCCCATGAGATCACGTGAGAGTGATGGCATGGGAGCCCAGCTTCAGTCTGCTGAGCCATGAAGCTAGAGCATTGAAGCCACGCCCCCACTGCTATACAGAGCACATGTTTATTCAATATGTATTAAAATGGACATGTCACGTGTTCAAGTGGCACCAAATTTGACCCTGTACTTGATTTGGTCCCCAGCAACAAACCTGCCATGTGTGAAGTAGATCAGACAGATGGTTCTCAACGTATGTGAAGAACAGACTGACAGAGAGACAGAGATTCCTTGCTTTTTATATAATCTTGCCAGTTGAGTTGTCGCACAGCTTTTGGTTGAGCTCTACAACAGCTTGCTGATTGCGCATTTCATCATATAATGCAAATGGTGTTAGCTCTAACCTCCACTTTAACTTGCTAGCTTAGCCTAGCACCTCTTGGTGCAGCATTTTTTAATTTATTTTAACTGCGACTCACCAATTCAGTAGTTCATCTGTTGTTCATCAGGTTTTAGTCATCTCTGTACAGAGCCACTGTCTGAAGAGTCTGTGCTGTCTAGGCCTAGGATGCTGCAGACATGCGTTGTTAATAGCTAATTTGTCTTTCGACGCAGATCTGAAAGATGGAGTGTCCGCATTATTTTCAAGTATTCAGATCTGATTTTTGGATCCAAGCATAACTAACATATCTGCATGGTTTGCAATGGTGTTGATGTAGGAGTGAGTAACTCTGTTTCAACACATGCTTCAACAAGGAAGCATGATTGGTAATCTAGCTCTCCAAACAATCACACTTTCAAATCATGGAGCAGACAGTTTATTCCAGTGTGACTCCACAAACTGTTGTTCTCTGCGTTGTTGTCATTCCGTGCTGCTAGTAGCAGCCAGGCTTCTTCTCAGCCGCTCGGATGCACTTGATGTCACAGTGTGTTTCGTGCTGTGAGTAACCCAAAAGAAACTTTAAGATCTGATATGAGTGGCCAGAGTGTCCGGACCGATACTCACATGTAGAAGTCCAGTTCTAATTGCATTTCAAACCATCTTCAAATGTCGTTTGGATCCAATGCAGAATTTCATTTCATGTGTTTCTTTTGCTGTCCAGACCTCCTAAAATCAACGTGGCTAAAACCTGGCCTTAAGGACCAGGGTGGCACAAACGAATAACCACTACAAATGATCCAAATTATCTGAGTTAGGATTGAATCTACCTTGATGGGTCTTAATCTTAATCTGGGCAGATTATGTTTGGGATAATATAAGAACAGTCTTTGTATGGGAAAAACTGCAAAGGATCTGTAATAAACTGCAATGTGTTAATATTACTGAAGAAGTATTTTACATGTAGTGGCTAAATCCATACAGTATGAGCGTGGAAGTCGCAGGTTCAGGGCAAAGGCTAAAAAGGTGTACTGTGAACACAACGCACAAGATTGATGAAAACAGTAGTTGAAAACAACTGGCTGAGGAGGTGTGACTGTAGTCTCCAGCTCGGAGGGTTATATATTTGAAGCATTAATAACTCATCTGTCAGTACATTCCATTCCTGATGAGGACCTGGGCAACAGATGCTCACAGTTCGGAGAGGCATTTATATCTTCTTGATGAACTGCTTTTCTGTCATGGTTTTTGTTCAGGCAAGTTCCAGCACCTCTAGCTCTGTGTGCCTTACAAACCCAGCCAGCACTCCTGTAGGAACTCATTAGGAATATTAGCCTCATCATTCTGTGGAGTTTTTGACCACTAGCAGGACTATGCAGTGATCCAATCTCATTTTAAGGATTTAATTTGAATCCATTTAGTAACTGAACCTACAGTCAATACAACATAGAACCTGGCAGCGTTGTCTAAAATATAGATAAAAACAGAATTCAATCATTTGCAAACAAACTGTGTTTACCGCCGATGACCATGTAGCACTATAGACTTTACAGTCATGAACCTCTGCCCATGTTCACTGTGAACAACTGAGCCTCTCCCTGTTCATACACAATCATGATACTATCAGATGTCAATCAACCTGTGTACCTGCAGAATGTTCCAGACAGGTCTTTATGGAGCACCCCACAACTTTGCAATGATATGAAGTGAAAGAGGTTTTTACAAATGTTCCTGCATTTATAGTCTCAAGATGATGATGATGATGGAGATTTTTAAAGATTATAAAAAGATAATTGTATAAGGTATGTTTGCATTTTCATCATAGTTGTCAACAGAAAGTACCCAAGTGTATTTACAAAAACACACTGGCAGAAATATGATTTTTGCACAGATTTTATATCCCTGCAAAGTGGCTCTCTGCAGTCCACAGTTACCAGGAGAAAAGACCTCTAATGCCATTATAAGAATCATCATTATACCACTCCACCCTTTGCTGACCTTGCTTTGTGTTTCTGGGACACACGCAGACTTACTGTCACATACTCAAACCCATCATCCCCCCGTGTAGGCTATCTCGCATTACCCAGTAGCTGCAGAGCTCAACGTCATCTTGGCCTTGTTTTATTCTGACTGAGAGGAGACTGGACGTGGGGCCAGGAGCCAGAGGCAGCACATCAAAGTACCTAATGGATAATACCTTCCCAGGCTGAGTGCTGATATCCGTCTACATGTAAGAATGAGAAATCATACGGATTCTGAAGGGGGCTCTAAAGTGGTTGATCCTCTCATCGCAAACTGCTCATAGTGTTGCTTACATTTAAAGCTCTGTCCCGTAAACAGCGTGTGTGCTGTGAGTTGAAGAAGTCACTCCACCAGAAGTCAGTTTTACCTTTATCAAAAACATGCAGCTTCTGTGGTTTGGATATCGCACTGGGCCATATTGTGCTTGATTTATTGTTCAGCAGTAGTATAGGTTAAGATGTAGAACAGATGGGATAGGATAAAGGTCTAACCTGCTGACAATCAGAAGATTATCGTGACCGTGTCTTTAAAGGTTTTGTGGTTTGCTGACCGGAAAAGAATGACACAGAAGAGTCCAGCTGTTTCTCTTTAATTGAGGTGTCTGAGTTTGGACGGAGATTTTTGGTGCAGGCTAAATATCTTGACACGGATAGATTGCCATGTTATTCTGGACAGACATGCATGTTCCCCAGAGGATGAATCCCACAGCCTTTGCTTCCCTGTTTGGGCTACGTGCTGCTTCTCAACAAAGGGTGAGAGCTGGCGGCCATCTACTGCAGGCAATACACTGACGTACCTCATACAACTCCACAAAAGACCCTGACTCTCACTTTAAGGCTTCTTAAAATAAGCTGGCTCAGTGGGTGAGTGTCCATTTGGATATCATGTAGCCCTACAAGTTAAACATCTCTAAAGAAAAATAGCATGCTCCTGTAAAGTCCTGATTCCTCTTGCAACATAGGACTTACCACTAGCCAGCCTGAGGCTAGAAGCCATCCTGTCAGAACAATAGCTTTGGCTTCCCTACACATGCAACAGTATCATGCAAAGACTTGAACTGGACTATCAAGGGAATCGAGGGTATGAGGATGATGTGAAGGGTGCACAGTGATTGCAGGTCAGGACTAGATTAATAAATGGAGGGATAGGAAGGGATTTGCTGGTGGTGGAGAGATGTCTTAACCTGAATTGTCTTGGTTGGATGAGAGAGGGAAGAATGAAAAGATGGGTGAGGTAAATGTTGTAGGAACTGCAACCTTCTAGACAAACTGACTGTCCTGATTGTGAAAGGGTATCTATCCGCCTGACAGTATTATTTCCAGAGATAAGTGCATTTTCTGTAATCTCTGTCTAATCTCAGAATGGCCCATGATGGATTATTTCAGATTAAAGTCAGTATTTTGATTATTGAATTTAGAGGAGATGTGAAGGGCAGTGCAAGGCCGTACTAACCTGGCAACTCATACTCAGTAATCAGTTACAACTGTATCCTGGATTACAGTCTGCGCCTTACTTTGGTCCAAACTGACGTATCTTAACAACTATTGGCTGGATTGCCATGGAATTTGGTTCAGTTTAGATGTTGGAGGTGTTCATTCAGGGTAAACCCCACCGCCAGCCGGCCATTATTTGAATGGCCTAAATCAGTTGTTTGTGCAAAATGTCTATATATTCTTTAAAATTCACTGAATTAAATGTATTTTGTCGATGTATTTTATCTGCCTGTCATGGAGCCTTTACTGCCTTTTTGCCAACACTTCAGTCCATTTCACTGATAACATTTTAAACCAAAACTATTCGGTATATGCAGGTTATTTAAATGCGTTGTCTGTCTTCTTTTTTTCCTTGGTGTGTCATGTTCGTCATTGCGAATGCACAGATGATTTACTGTACCACATCATCAGGCTACATCCAGATGACACCTGTTTTATAAAGTGTTAATAACATGAATGAGACGCTCACATTCTCGTGTTTTGACCACAGCCGATCAGAGCCAGCCTGGAGCCAGTGTTTTCTGCAGAGTCGTTTGACGCTGGAGTGAATGCTGATTGTACACATTACCACTGAAGACAAAAGCCAGATGTTAGTGGCTGTTGGTACGTTTTGTTTCCAGTATAAAGGGGTGTTAACGGGAGTCAGAAATTCCCAACATGTCTGACTGGGAGCTGCAACTCAGGGGCCAACTTGACTGCCAATTCTGGTCCTAGCAATGAGACATCTTGGATGGTACCTGCTCCACGTCAGCACATTAGCATACTGATGTTAGCATTTAGCTGTAAGCAGTGCAGTGTGTGAGTGCAGCCTCACAGAGCAGCTTGTTTTTCCCACTCGTGTTACTCTTGTTGTCTCTGCTCTTGGTTTCCAGGCAGCTTTCTCCTTTTCACACCTTCTCCAGCTCTCTCATTCACATATGGGCTCATAAAATCCATCTTGTAACCCCTGTTTGCCTTTAAACCCTCCTCCCTCTCTCCCTCCCTCCCTCCTTCGCCTCCCATTTTCTCAGCTCTGTCACCCCTCTCTGTGCCCTCAGTTGTTGCTAAACTGCTCTTGAGCCCCCCCCCCCCCATATCTTGCCAATTCCCACCTCTCCATTACTCCTCTGTGTGTTTCCCCCCTTATTTACCCTCTTTGCTGGTCCTCCCTTCTTCCTCTCCTCCTCCTCCTCCTCTTTTATTCCCCCTCACAGCACTGAACAGAGGCCTCAGTGTGCGGGTTGTCGGGGCGAGTGGCAGCAGGATGGGAGGGGGTGTGATGACTGAAAGCAGGGTAGGAGAAGAGCAAAAGGCTGCAACAAAAGCCTTGGGTAGAGGTGTCTGTATGACATCATGGTCCTCCTGGGAGTCATTGACTGCAGCATGGTTGCCTGTTTTTGGTGTGACTCTCCAGACACTACCAGGGATCCATATTTGACTCGACGTGCTCAAAGTTGTCCTTAAAGTTGCTTGTCTAAAAAAAAAAAAAATATATATTAACTGCGTCCACCATGTGTGACATGTATGCCCGTGTTAAATTTAAATTCACCTCAAGTGTTTGGAGTGGAGTTCAAACCCACAGGAATGCCAGTAAACTGTAGCTGTGTTTGCCCGGCCCCTGCTTTAGTGGTCTCATTGAGGTTCTGGTGGTCTTTAGTCTCATAATGGAGCCAGACAGCCCATTGAGAGGCTGCAGTGATCTCAGCTGTGAACTGGTCTCCCCGATCTCTGGGGCTGTTTGTTCGTGAGAATGGGGGGTTGTAGTGAGGAATGCTCTCTCTCTCTCTCTCTCTCTCTCTCTCTCTCTCTCTCTCTCTCTCTCTCTCTCTCTCTCTCTCTCTCTCTCTCTCTCTCTCTCTCTCTCTCTCTCTCTCTCTCTCTCTCTCTCACTCTCTTTTTGTTTCTTAATCTACATCCAAAATGTACAATTTAGTGTGTTTAAAACTAGTGTAGTAAGTAGACTTTGTGTGTGTGTGTGTGTGTGTGTGCGTGTGCGTGGGGCACACAGCCAAGCCCCTCAGTGAACAGCCACTCTTTGTGGACACAGGAAGTATGGTGATGGTCACAGGGATTTCCAGCCAGGATTTCAAGAAAAACAACACTCGACAAGAGTTAACCAGCAACAAACACCTCGTCAACACTCCCTGGACTCTGTATGCCTGTGACTAATGATGAAATTGATTACCTCTCTACCTTTATTACATTTACAAGAACATTTAGGGCATTTAGCAGACACTTCTGTCCAAAGCAGTACATTTGTCACAAGAAAGAAACAGTGCCATGATTTAAGTGCTGAGGGTAAGAACAGTGCATGTGCATTGTTCTGAAAAAAAAGCATTATATTTGCATCTCGATCTGCATCAGAATAGATACAGTGACAGAGTCATGTAGAGGTGCAGCGGATAGTCGATCGAAAGAAAACAAGTTGCCAATTATTTTCATAATTGGTTAATCTTTAAGTAATTTCAAGTTAAAATCTGAAACATTTGCTGAATTAATGGGTTAATCATGAAAGTCACTGGCAGAATAACCCATAACTAACAGAATTGTTTGGTGAAGCCCTGTCAAGATCACAGATTTTATTACTGTACAAGGATGATTGTGGACATTTTCAAATGATGCAAACTGACTCCAGGCCACAAAATGTACCTTTGTGTATGCTCTCCCTCTACAAACTGCCGGTGCCTACCAATCGGTGCTGTTCAGGCCTGCTCACACTAGAAAGTGGCACAGTGACATGTATCCTCTTGTCTTTGTGAAATAGGCTGTGCTTAGTGCTTGGTGACATATTGACTATTCAGAGTTAGTTGGGAGGCTGATGGGTTCAGTGATGACAGCTGTGTTTAACCATTCAGCCTGCTCAGGGTGAGAAACATCTCAACACAACTATGAAGTCACAGAGTGACATCTGAGAGAGTAAACCTACATGAGCAGTACATCAAAATATCAGTGATCCATCAGAAAAGGACAGTAAGGCACTAGAAGAAGGTAAACATTAAAATGTTCTCCAAGCATATTAAAATGGATATATGGAAACAAACATAAAAGACATACAAATAAGTACAAATAAAATACATCCCTTTTCAAATTTTAAGTGAACAGGACTCACAACATCTGAGGTATGGCCATCTGAACTCATCATGTTGTAGCGTAGAACACATTTCCTCCAAATGTTGCATTCACATTTTGTGTTCAAGAGTTATTACAGTCCATGTGAAACAAGCTAGATTCAAAAGATTTTGGCAGCTGATGGAAAGAAAGTCAGGGGACAATATCCGACTGGATATCGTTATATGGTGGTGACATGTCATATTGTCTTTTCCTTGTTTTAAAAACTGCATTCAAGTAAAGTGATGCCATTTTCTGAATTCACCCTATACATATCATGGTATATATATCTCGCTATATGTGCATTTTTTAAATACTTTTCTTCCATATCATTGCCTGAATATCTCACTACGCTCCTTTTTTTTCACTTCACTGAATCTTTCAACAAATGTGAGATGAGGTCTTGGAACCAGGCTAGACATGTCATAGACTAATCAGTTAATCTAAACAATAATTATGAGAGGAACCACTAATGAAAAATCACTTTGTTACAACACTATGATAATTATATCCCAGCAGCATGAAGATTATACTCAGTGCAACTTAACATAGACATATTTCATATAGCCACACCTTTGAAACAGACAGAAAACCAGGCTCACCACATCAGACATCACAGCTGGAGGTGCAGCTGTGTGTGTGTGTGTGTGTGTGTGTGTGTGTGTGTGTGTGTGTGTGTGTGTGTGTGTGTGTGTGTGTGTGTGTGTGTGTGTGTGTGTGTGTGTGTGTGTGTGTGTGTGTGTGTGTGTGTGTGTGTGTGTGTGTGTGTGTGTGTGTGTGTGTGTGTGTGTGTGTACAGATACTGTATATATAACCTTTACGTAAGAGCGTGGGGCTGTGGTGTTTCCCTCAGCATGCCTGGGTCGGTGGTTGTTCTTTTCCAGGCTGCCTCGGCACACGCAGACCTTACATCAGTCTTTGAGGCCATCACACACAGCTGGACTCAGGATGTTTCAGCACAGACTCAGAATGTGTATGAAAAACAAACATCAGACATGGTGTGGTTATTTGTGTTCTTAGCGTAGCACAATGTTAAAATAAATGTCCCTGCAGTCACTTGTGTTGTATGTCGCTATAGCTGGTCACATGACCCAGGTGTTACAATTGACATATCTTAATAATTACGGAGCAAGACCATTTTACAAGTATAAAACAGTGACTAGGGTAAGCTGTGCCTAAGGATCATTTTCACTGTCAATCAGTTGTTTATTTTCTCAATGGGTGCTTTTGTCAAATAAATGTGCAAAGTTTCCATCATCATGTCTTCAGATTGATTGTTTTGTACAACCAACAGTCCCAACATATCCATTTTCAGTTTATTAACACTTATGACAAAGACCAGGAGCAAATCTTCCCATTTTAGAAGCTGGAACCAATGAATCTGAAAAGAGAAAATACATTTGTGACTGACTTGTTTCTTTCCAACTTCTCATCCATTCAGGAAGCCGCCCGACAGTGCAGTATGTGGCTTCCCTCTCCGAGCTGCCCCAGGCCCTGCAGCCCTACTACACACAAGGCTACGTCCTGTCCGCCCTGCACCCCATCATCCTGTCTGTGGGCCGAACACGGTCGCTGCCCTTCAGCCTGCTCTACCGCGCCATCCTTGCCCGTCCCAGACCCAGGTACGCAAATCCTGACCTAGGGTTTAAACTTATCCCTAAAATAAAGCTCTGAGCAAAATAAAGGATGCATAAGATAGATAGGTAGATAGTTAGATAGCTAGATAGATGGATAGATAGATAGATACTTTATTCATCCCCTCAGGGGAAATTCTGTGTATCCCATAGCTCACATTACACATAATACGTACACAATAAAAAGACATATAATACACACAACCATAAAAAAGACAGCCATTCAATCAATAAAATAAATAAATAATTGAGTGATAACAGAACATTTTCCCATTATTTCCTGATTATCAGCCTAATAATGTGAAATTCTTATTATGGGCTATCCCATAAAATAATTTCATATGATAATATGAAGCCAAAGTTATGAACTTCTAGGGAGTTTATGGTTTTCCGTATGTGTTTGTGGGAAAATGCATCCACAAGTGCATCATCAGCATAAAAGTGGACATTGAAGTAGTGATTAGGAGGAATAAAGATATTCATGTATAATATAATAATATCAATAGACTGGTAAATACACCCCTGTGACACCAGTGGAATGCCACATCATCTGTACCTAAAGGCTGCAGTTTGAGTAGGATGTTCTGATCAGCGTGATCAAGTACTTTTGATAAGTCAATAAAGATTACTGTAGACAAGCTGTGTGTGACTGTCACACATGCCCTCCCACTGTGCCCACATGTTCCCAGCCATACTGTCAAGTAAATAGATGAATGATAGATGAAGTCAGTTGCATATTTAACGAAGAGCCATAGTAGGAGGTCAGAATGGCGTGCCTGGAGGAGGGGGAGTCTGTGTTTTGGTTTGACTTGATCTCTGCGACTGCCATGATTTCTATTGGCTAGAAATCCACCCGACAACAGAGGCCCAACGGCAGCCAATGGAGACGAAGTGTCTCTGATCTCTGAGGTTTGATACGTGGGATACTGTAACTATGATGCTGATTCTTATCTCATAAAATGACTGTGGCTGTAGAACAGAATTAGTAATGTTAATGATGGTGTTTTCATGCAAAGTTGCACTAAAGGGTAATACTAATGTGTCTGTTCTGTTATTTTACAAAAACTCACTAATGTTGAAAGGGCTTTACAGTGAGTACGACCTGTCATCACTTCAATTACCTAACTGGTTGTTTACCCTTTGTGTAATTGCCCAGACAGTAGCTGGTAGCCATCTCCTGCTGAGCCTATAAATGATTTATGTGTTGGTGTCTGCAGCTCTGTGACAATTACAAGTGAACTATGAACCCTCCAGCTGGACAGCTTCAATAAGTCTGGTGACCTGAAGAAGTAAAAAAAGCCTATGTCAAACGCTGTTACTGCAAATCTGTCTCACTGGCTGTCTAATAGATGTTTTTGTCTGTGTGTGTCTGTGTTTGCTCTCAGTAAGCAGACGGCGTCCATGTGTCACAGCGTGCCAATGTTGAGGGTGGAGGAGTGGCCATTACCTGGAGAGTCACTGACGGGTGACACAGTCAGAGCCCTCATCGACAGGGTCAGTGATATTTACTGCCACTCAGTAACCCCACAATTACATGAACACACGAGACAGCTGCATTCTAGCTCCTCATCCTGTGCAGACGTTACTGTGCCAGTCAGTCTCTGTTGGAGGTTCAGCCTGTAACCATTTACATGTTACAGCTTTCTTTCTGACGGCTAGTAATATCTTTAGTAGGTATTTGTCTTGCGCTAATAAATGAGCTCCCCAAATAAATTTTATAAAGCAGTCAATTCTGTCACCAAAGATTATTTCCACTTTTTCAGGAACATAAAGCTAATGTGTACTTTCACGGCACCAGGGGCATGATTTAAATGTTTGAAACACTGAATATTTAAAAAAAACATTTAGGACAATTACCAGAAACTTTCAACCTTTTAGGCCTAAAAATCCACTCTTTTATCAAGTCATCCTGAAGTCCTGAATCATTCTGATCTGATCTGTGGAGGATAACTCTCACTGATGGTCATGTTTGCTTACATAGGTCATATGAAGGCATCAGTATGTCATTAAAGCAATAGAGTATTGTAAAACAAAGTGGCACATTAACAGTGCTATGAGATGCTGTTTTCTCTCTGGGGAACTGAGACATCGCACATGTTCTCACTGAAAATGCCAATAAATTCAGTTCAAAACAGACCCAGAACACTGGAAGCGATCCATTTCACACTTCTGACGTGTTACACATTCAGTTTTTTCTGGTTTTGATTACTATCCAACCACCACTACTAGTGTGGTGTTGAGAGACAGTAAAATCTTCAACATTGCTGTATTGTAATGGTGAGCTCCATGCTGACCGTGCGGCTGGTTGTCTGTCTGGCAGGTGAACAGCAGTGCTCGGGGGGGCGTTCGCTTCATAGGCTCGGTGCTCCAGCAGGTTAGCGGGATCACCAACGGCAGGGTGCACAGTCCAAAGAGGGGCTGTCGCTCCCCTCCACGCACCCCTCCTGGTACACCGCCGGGAGACGGGGAGCTGGAGGAGAACACCTACAGTCCTGGTGAGATACTCACTGCTCTTCACATCGCACTCCTTTCTTTTATCTCTCTGTTGTAACACCGGTGATGAATGTAGGTTAACGTGGGGCCTTTCTGTCAAACAGAATCCTGTTGACAAGTGCATTTATTTCTCATAATCCACCCTCTCTTTCCTCCCCCCTGCCTCTCTCCCTCCTTCCCTCACTCCCTCCCTCCAGACTTGAGGTTGCTGGTCTTCTTCCACTCCTGGGCCCCTGGCTGTGCCCCTCTGGACTCACTGGCTTGTCAGTACCACCAGGGGGCGCTCTCCATGCGTGTTTCCAGGAAGGGCCAGGTGGTCAGCGCCCTGGAGGCTGATTGGCTTGAGCTGACTGCAGCCTACTATCGCAAAGGCTGGTCATTGGTGGACTCGTTTGTCTACTGGGACACACCTAAAGGTTGGTTTGATGCTAGCTGAGGCTGGACTCTTAAATCATTGTCAATCAGTAAGTTAACGATATGAGGCACGCATGATCTGTCTGGATCTGCTCTGTGCAGCTTGACCTGGTTGCGGCCTGCTCTGCGTGTCTTAATCGGGGGGGGGGTTTACATGGTGGTTGGGCATACACTACTTGTCCACTGCCCCCTCCATCAGTTTGCTTTTTTAAATCAATGCTTAGTCGGACGACGGATGCTACAGTAACCAACTCTGTGCAGTGCCTGCAGAGTCACAGCACAGAGTAGCAGGAGTCACATTTCACTTAGTGAGGAGAGTTGATCGACATGAGGGTGGCAGAGGTTTTGTTGTCAAAGCAAAAGTGACTATTTGGCAATATTTCAAATGTAAAGCCAATGCTAACAGGGAACCTGATAACGTTAATTAGGGAAGAATAAGTTGGTTACCTCACTGCGAAGTTGAGTGTGCAGCCTGTCACCTGCAGCTCTTCATCCAACAGCTCCTTCTTGTTCCATTACTCCCACAGACTGAATACACTACTACCCCTGACATTCAAATTGATCCACTGTCAACAAATGCCGAGGATGGCTGATGATATAGATGTGAACAAAGTTATGTTTTGTTCAGTAGGCTCATTTTTGATAAAGAATCACTGAACAACCCATTTCTTGTAACTAGTTCAAAATACCATGCTTTTATTGTGAAGCGGCAGCAGTAGAAAATGTTGAATTTGCATTAACAGTAAACTCGCCCAATGTTCTACAGCATTGTTGTTATGAGCTTATAAGTCGATGGGAAAACCTCAGCACCACAGCAGCTAAAAGAAAAATGTATAGATAAAGGACAGTTCGGTTCAAGGTTCAATAGATATATTATATTAATAGATTCTGCAGGCCGATGGTTGAACAGTGAAATGTAAGTTGTTGGAAGGAAGCTGCTTCATAGTCTGTTGGTACGTCAGTGGATACTTTTGTATCCCTCACCAGATGGCAGCGCGGTGAACAGACCTTTAATAACGGAATTGTGTTTCATTCAGGTAACCACATCATGATGAATGTGGCATGAAACATTCCTTGCAATAATAGAATATTCATTCAGTTATAAAAGACAAAAAGGTTGAATCGATCTTTAAACATGCATTAAAATGAAATACTATTTACACATTTTAAATCTTCCATAGCATCAGCCTGTCAATGAATGGTGTGAAGAACAAAAGCAGCCTGAGGGTCGTGGGTTGAAGGGCAGCTGGTGTCAGCTGTTACTCTTCTTCCTCTACGCTTTGCATTATTATCTTTTCTCATAAAACAGTGATTCACACACACATACAAAATCAGACACTTCCTGTTTTGGCTGCAGTCTGTCCCTCCTCTCTCCCTCTTCGTCTATATTTGGAGCTGTCTTCCTGACCTTCGCAACCTCACTTCCTGTTCCTCTGCAGCATAGCAGACGTGCACATCACTTGTAGACCTCTGAGGCCTGGAATAAATGGAAATATACACACTGTGACATTCACACGCAGGCAGAAAGTAGAGCCCTCCACACTACACTCCTCTCCGCTCATGAACACATGGGAACTTAAACAGAGCTCAATCTATTTCTGATAACTGGGTCATTATCAGCCCAATGACATGCTCTCACTGACTACTCTCCTCAGCAGTCTATCAGCACTAAAAAGATTGAATGTGTAATGATCATTTGCTACCTGACAGTATAAGATCCATGCATGTGGATTATTGTGTATTCTTTTTCCTGTGAACCATATCGTGTAACAAACATAACGATGTAAACCTTTTCACACACACTTATTGTGTATATGTGTTTCAGGCGAGCCGGTCCCCAGATCACTGGAGGGCCTGTTTGTGTATGAGGAGAGAAGCACCTCTCCTCCTGCCAATGACACCATCGTTGTGGAGCAGTGGACTGTCATCGAGGTCAGTAGAGTGTGTGTGTGTGTGTGTGTGTGTGTGTGTGTGTGTGTGTGTGTGTGTGTGTGTGTGTGTGTGTGTGTGTGTGTGTGCGTGTGTGTGTGTGTGTGTGTGTGTGTGTGTGTACGTATGTGTATGTGCACCGTTTAATGATCATTTCAAATCAGACAGGCAGCATGATGTGTGCAAGGGTGAGAGGGCAGTAGGTCTTAAAGTTCACCTAACTGCATACAAATATTGTTACAAATATACTCTGTAAATTGTTACACAGCATTAGTGTTTAAACTCAAATGAATAAATGAACCTAAAGTATTAATGGGGTATTATGAAAGATATTCATTGCTGGATAAATAAATTAATATTTCAACTTAATACTATAGAGCATAATCAGACTTTCTATATTTCAGTCATACTGGTGCAACACTTGACAAGTTTTTGGACGCATGTGCAACCAAAGTAGTGACACTCTGAAAACCTGTTTAAGGTTCACCAAAATACTGTCTCCACAACCCAGCCTAGTTCAATAACTGTACGTTTCGGTTCATCAGGATTTTTGCTGTATTTCCTCAAAGTAATAATAAAAAGTGAAGAGAAGTCAGGTCTCAAATAGTTGACACAAAAATCAAAGCCAGCCTCAAACACAGGCCAGGTGTGCACTCCTGGTGCCCACTAATCTCATTTTAAATTTCCATTGCTCATTTAATTTAATACATTGAACAACTGAATCAGCCCTTGTTGTTCAAGTTTACTCATCTTAGTGTTATAGTCCTGTTTCAGTCACAGTGGATGTATGTGTGGCAGTGTCTCCCACAAACTGTTTATGTTTAATTGTGATGTGTGAGTGCCACAAGATGGCAGTAGCTACAGATGAAGCGCTGTCATGTTGCTGATTATTCACATCACATTCCTGCAAATATTTCACAATAAACCCTTGTTAACAGTGTAATCTACCAGTTGATCTCAGTTCCCAGGATGAGTATCTTCTTTAGACATTACTGACAGCCAGCAAGAAATCCATAACAAGGAAATGGCTTAACAGGGAGCTGCCGACGGTGGGAGAGTGGTCAGCCACTGTAAAAGAAATACATGAAATGGAGATGTTGACTTTCTCTCTAAGACTGAACCGTAATAAAGCCCAGAAGTATTGGTTGGGATGGCTCTTGTATGTAAACGAGAAAACAAAATAGGGCAGTTCCTTTCTTTTATCCTCGGCGCTGTGACTGATGTTTTGATGGACTTGGCCTGGAGAGACTCCCTTCCTTGGCCGGCTGGCTTTTGCCTGCCTTCCTCTAACCCCCTCCCTCTTCATCTCTCACTTACAGATCTCTGTAACCCTATATTACATGGAGCAATACTATTGTATGTTGTTTTTCTCTCTGGAACAATATATTTTGTTTCCCCCGGTGACCTGAATGATAAGGATTGTTTGTTTGACCTATATGTTTTGATTGTCTTTGTAAAACTTTGAAACTTTGCATTTTAAAATAAAAAAATAAAAAATAAAAAAAACCTTGTTAACAGAGGAAGGGGTTCCATCCACTGAAGTGCTACAGAGCTTTTAATTGAAGTGAACAGATACAGGAAGTGATGGGTTGTGATAAGAGCCTAATGTAGTCACACAAGACAGGACATCAGGACAAATTGGAACAGATCATAAAACAAAGGAAGCTTCATACTAAAATATCACCAAATAGTCTCATCGTACAGAGGGAACGCAGAGCCGGTCCCTGACATCAGCTGACCTATCTGTGAGTAACTCTTACATGTGCATATATTGTGTTTGTCCAGGGCTCCAATGTGAAAACAGACTATGGGCCCCTCCTCCACACTCTGGCTGAGTTTGGTTGGCTGCTGACATGTGTGCTGCCCACTCCCATCATCCGACACGACAGGTAGATAAGACACACGCTGTATCTCGAAGAATGTGGTTGAAAACATTTCTGTCACTAACTCAGTCTGCCCTGTGTCCAACCACCCCCTCTGTTTGTGTGGTAGTGATGGGAACCTGGCCACCAAGCAGGTTGTGTTTCTCCAGAGGCCAGTGAGAGGTCAGGCAGCAGGACAACACAGGAACCAGGTGAGAGGCCCACCAACTCTGGGATTACTTTACACTTATTATAAACCAACACACTTTCCCACCATCCTTCAAATCTAGTTTTTAAAGAGTGGTGAAACAGACATGTACTGAGGCCAGGTGTTACACACTAAATCAAACTGTTTTTCTAAAGATGACACTTAAAGTGGCTCTGATCTATATTTTTATAATGACACTGTCGGATGACAATTTGAAAACAGTGCGAATGATGTCACTGGTAGAGAATTCTCATTCAAATTTACAGTCTCTCTCTCCTCAACTTTACAAGGCTTTATAGTGACTTTCAGCTGTCCAGCCATTACTTTACTGTTTTGTCTAACTCTCACAGTGTTGTTTCTAAACTGCAGTGTGCAGCTGTTTACAGTAAGTGGACAGACAGACAGTTAGAGACCAGCCTTTTAGTTGTAAAAGATCCAGATGTTTCCCTCAGGAGTTCAATAATGTGTGTTTCTGTATTAGAGATATGGTGCAAACATTCCCCTGCTGATGTATCATTTGAGCTTGAACATGGATGATAAGAGACCAGACAGTGTGAGAATAAAGGCCTGTACTTTTCTTGTCCTCATAGTTATTACTCAAAAATCTTTCATGTGTGTAATATTTTGGATAGACCTTTCTTGGAAATGGCAACAGTTATCCTCAGAGTGTCTCTTGAATAGTTCAAACATATTTAGTGAAAAACAAGACAATTACTCAGTATCACCCCTCACTGGAGGAAGGCTGACTGAGCTCAGTCTGTAGTTGCAGGGAAAGCCTATCTGTGTCTACACTGCACCCTGGTGAACAAAGTGGAAGTTGCACTTGACTTGCTGTGGTGGCGCTCAGGCTAAAGCTGTGGCTCAGTGAAGGTTAACGAAGAAGTCCAACAGTTATAGCCTTGCGAGTGCATTGAGTTGTGTTGATTGCTAACAACATCATCGGGGTCATGAGTACGACAGTAACTAACGTCAAAAAAAAATTTGTGGAGTAAAAAGTACAATATTTGTCTCCAAAATATAGAAGAGTGGAAGTATAATGTAGCAGAAAATGGAAATACCTATAAGTAAAGTACAAGCACATCACAAGTACAGTGCTTTCTTGTTTCCACCCAATATTTCAGTACCCATCCATGGAAGTCAAGTACTCAAACATAAAATGAACACAGGGATTTCATCACATCTCAAGTCAAGTCAGGTTATAATACTTTAACTTGCAAGTTGAGAGTCTAAGTGACAATGACTTGAAACCACATCTCTGGTTTAAAAATTAGCCAGATTCATGATATCATGATGTAAGTGTGGTTGAAATGTGACTAAAAATCATAGGTTAGTATGCACGAGCACAGAAAATAACCTTAGAGCCAGAGAAGCATAATTCAGAGTCAGATGTTTGGGAATAATGAATCTAACGCCTCTCTCTGTACCCCGTCCTGTCTCCAGGCTCTGTCTGTGCACAGCGACGTGTCCAGTCGCTCTGTAAGTCGTGCGGTCAGCAACCCCGTCCCTTCAGAGGAGCTGTCTCCAACTGCTGGAGGCATTGGGGGCTTCCCGGTGTTCGGAGGGGGGTATCCCAGCGCCCTGTCCCACCTGGAGGAAGGTGGCTTTGAGCAGGAGGAGGGAAAGGCTGAAGTCACCTGTATGTGAGCGAGGAAACAGACAGCCGCAGCTTCACCCGCAGACTCAAGTCGAGGATTTAACCTGCTGGAATTCTGAAGAGAACATCCAAACTATTGACTGGCCATCATGTTAATGACCCCTTCCTTTTAACAGAGACTTTAACGTAGAAGAACTGGGCACTTTTTAAAAATGTTTTTAATGAAGCCATAATGACAATGAGGTATTATGTAGAAATGGATTTATGTCCAAACTTTTCTACAGATTTGTTGGGGAGAGAAACAAGTCAATGAGAGACTTTTACACATACAGTATATTAATCCACTTCAGAGGATTTCCACGGGATTAAGCACAAAAACTTTGCACAGATTTCTGCACATTATGTAAAAAGCACTGTTTGCGATGAAATGAGGGGAAAGTGTTTTTTCTTTCTTTTTGGCCCGGTTCACAAATTACAATTTTGGTTTGCATTTCATCACAGATGAACACATTTTTGTTACCACTCTCAACCTTTTCCCTTTCCTTCCAAGATGCTTCAACACCTCTACATCAGCTTCTCCCTCACCTCTCATGTTAAAGTGGCACAGGTCAGACAGTTTTTGTCTTCACTTATAGGCTGAGGCAGGACGTGTGTGTATATACACGTGGGAGACTGTCACGGTTTCCTTTATACATTGGTACGAACGATATGCAGACTGACATTCTGATAAACTACGAGGGCCTTTCCACCAAGATGGAACCAGTTCCACTCCTGTTCTGAGTGTTTCCATCAAAAATAAATTTGGTTTCGACTCTTAAAGTAAAACTCTCGCTAAAAAGCAACCGAGGCTTTATTTGTGATTGAATTTGAGTCAAACCTTTGTGTTAATGCATAATTACGATGAAAGAGGCACTTTTAAGATTTACCGTAGTTTCGTTTTCAGGAAAATTAGCTTACCCAAAAACGAAACTACGGTAAATCTTAAAAGTGCCTCTTTCGTCGTAATTATGCATTAACACAAAGGTTTGACTCATATTCAATCACAAATAAAGCCTAGGTTGCTTTTTGGCGAGAGTTTCACTTTACTTTTGACCTGAGGTGACAACTAAAAGGGGGCGTGTCGTGTTGAACAGGTTGTTTTGCGTTGTGGAACACCCTTCATCGATGACGCATCCTTGATTACCATCCTTGGTTCTGCTTGAAACTGGGGGAAACATGGGCTGGTTTGCTCGATAGCACCAAGATTCCAAACGGAGCCGGTTCAAGAACCAGAGCTAATGTAGTGGAAAAACACCTTGTTAATCCGGCAGGGCTCAGTGAAGCTGCTGGCTGCCGAAGATCGTACATTTTTTTTTTTACAGATAACAGTATTTCTCTGTCTGGAGGATTTTAGAGTTCTGTGGGGTCACAGGTGCTATGAGTGACTTTTCAGTATTGTAAACTGGAGATTTTAAAACTTTCATATTGTGCATTGACCCAGAAGAACCGTCGAGTCCACACATCCTCGCAAAGTTTAGTCTGCCTGGTGCCATTTAATAATCATTCTGGAAATGCTCATGGCTTGTTTTGTATACATTTGAAAGTTTTATTTAATATTTGATTAGCCACAGTGTTGGTGTACGTGTTTCTTACTTCAGTCAAAATTTCTAAATGGCTGCTTGCTGCTTTATGGTACTGGCAATACACCTTCAGTAGTTCTCTCTGAGACGGATGAAGTTCTTCAAACACATAATATGCATTATCATATTGAAGCAATGACTGTATTATTATTTTTACTTTTATTTTTTAAAGGGGAGTTCTGCAGATTTTACACATCAGTGTTTGTTTATAGTTCTTATAGAGTACTACTGTACATGTGAGAAATGTTGTGCTAAGCCTTTTGTGGCTCCAGAGAGAGCTGTGCTGGCTGGAGCTCAATACTACAGGTTTGGAAAAAACAACTCTGGGGGGTGTTGTTAGGAAGAAGTGAGCTTACAGATGTCTGTAGCTGCTCACCGCTTGAGGCTAACAGCTTGTGGCTACATTAGCACCTGCTAAGACATGACAAGGAAGAAGCATTTGTTAAATATATATCTGTGGTTCTGCTGCATCAATTTTGATACTTTATAAAAAAAAAAAATGACTGTTATAGAAGTGCAAATGCTAAATCAGTGGAGTTTTCTTTGAATGCAACTACTTTTCCAAGAAGATAAATTACATTGTACATATCTTAGATGTTAGTGTTCATAACTGCAAGAATGGGTCTCACCTAATTGTAACGCATGTTGTTTTGTTTTGAAGGAGGAAAGGGATCAAATGCACAGAAAGTATAGTTTAGGTATTCAGTGTTGTATGCACCGCCCAGGTTTGAGCATTTCATTTTTTAAATGATGAACCCTTAGCTCAACAAAGTCCCCACACCAGGGTTGACTAAACGTCAGTATTATTCCAGCCATTCCATCATGGAGAGTTGTACATTTTGCTTTTATCATTTGTGTTTTTTAAAAAATATGTATTAAACACTTATTTCCCATGGTTTGAGAGTTCTGTGTTAGGGCCAGACACACCTGGCCCAGACTTGGCTGTGCAGTGCAGTTTCTCTTTATGTTTCGCCTGCGCACGTGCCATTAGCAACTTTTTATCATACATATTCTTCATTAGAAGTGTATATACTAGTGAGAGTTACATCAAAACACAGTTCCCTGTTGTGGAACTGTGCGATGTTACGATGTGTTCAAGGGCAGCTATGAGGCGATGCAACAGTCAGCCTTTGTGGCCACTAGTTCAGTAATGTGGATTTGATGTGTCTGGGCCCTTTAATTTTAAACTCTGGTTTGCAGATTCACTGTTGCATCAATTAAATGTATTAATGTCCACACAATGATCTGAATAATAGGTCTTTTTTATTAACAGACATCATGAAAATGTCGACAGTAACAAAATTTTTTAGTCCATTAAAAAAAAAGTGGGTTGGATTGACAAGACTCCTCCCACAAAATAACTTAATGAGGGAGAGGGTAAAAGAAAGGAGGTTGTGCTCCAATACTTAAAATGTAGCTGATATTCCCTCCTCGTGGTTTTTACTCATCAAATGCTAAGAGGGGTAAAAACTGGCTTACAGCAGCTTAGTTTCCCCCTACAGTCATGGTTTCAGTTACTATTATGTGAAGGAAAGGGGAATATCAGTCACATTTGACACAGTATTAAAATGGGGGCATGTCACAAAGCAGGATCAGAGTTAGCCAACAAGCCTTCCTAAATACTCTGAAACAACATTTCAGAGGCCAAAGAGAAAGAATATCTGACTGCTAGTACACTTACAAAGCTAGAGATTAAGTTTGTCTTTGTTCACTACCACACAAGCCACACACCTACATTGTGTTTTAATAGCGTTATAAGTCAGCAGGCTAATTTAGTGATCCATTTCATGGGACACCCCCAAACAGGCTGGTAGGCAACACAAGCAAATAGAGAACAGAAGCAGACACAAAAGAGTGAAGCACCATCAGAAAACATGATAGTGAATTAAGAGAGAGGGGAGTGGGGGTTATATACAGAGGGGAGGCGGACTGTCAGTGTGTGCCTTCGTCAACAATACAGGTCACCATGGTTACATAGGTTTTTGCAAATCCAGCTGCTTAAAGAAGATTAAAGGAGAGGGTTTCCATAAAGGAGTAGTGTGGGAGCAGGGCTGTATCCAGAGACAAGTGTGTCACTGGGAGCAGAGACACAGTGAATCTGAAAGACAGACAGAGTGGAACTAGGACAGAAAACATCATCTTGTCCTGCAGGCATGGCTGAACTCTGCTCCTGGTATTCTGTACCCTTACTTCCTTTGAGACAGACACAGGTGATGAGGGTGGAGGGACATGGACAGTGTTACTAGACAGGAGCCTTAATACACTGTAGTGTGTATATATATTTTTATATATATATGTATGTGTGTGTGTGTGTGTGTGTGTGTGTCCTGTATATGCAAGTGTGTGAATGTGTCTCCTCTGTAATGTGTAAAACTGTGTTTTTACATTTGTCTCCCTTATGGCAGCAGCTGTATCTTAGGCCTCGCTCTCCCCAGCTGATGAGGTGTTCTGCGCCTCCTCCTCCAGAATGGGCACGATCAGGTTGTCCTTGGACATCAGATTGTACTTCATTACGAAGCGTGTGAACCGATGACACAGGAAAGTTTCATTCTATGCAGAAAAGCAAATGCAGACACACACACAAGCAACAATGAAATTCTGCATTTTGATTAATCAACATACAATTCAATTGAGCAGCTTTACATATAAAATTAACATAAAATTACGTAAGGATGTAGTTTAGACAGTCATCCCTTACATTTGCTTTTTACTATGACCAGGCCTATTATTTACTTCATTACAGCTATAGTCTTTATTATATTTAGGTCCTTGTTAAATTGAATCTGAATTCAAGAGTACTGTACCTTTAAAACATTTTAGTCAACAATGGAAAAGATACACACACCAAAATAAAAGTTTCTCAAGTGTTAATATTTCATAAAGTATGTCCAAAGAAACCTACCTCATACTTGTCAAATATCTGGCGGTGATGGAAGTAGGCATGAGAGAATATCCTATAGATGCGACGACAGACGGAGCCCAGTTTGGCCACTGATGACTCCTTGATGCTTACCCTAGAAAGACAAATCATTTGGTAGCTGTTAAAAATTATGTACTAAATGTAAGCCAGAGCAATGCTATTGTGGTGATTTTCACAGAAATCCAAAGCTCAAGACATGATGGCAGTAAAGGGGTCAAACAATTATTTGTATAAAATGTGTGGTTTGGGGGCTTATTCTCTGAATATGAACTAAACAGGCTAACAGGTATGAGTGTTGAATGGGGATAAAGTAAACAGGGTAGATAATGTCAAACATATTTAACACAGGGCTAGTTAAAATGCAGTGAAAAAATGTAATATCACTGGGCTCAACAATGTCTGTGTATATTCTCAGCTCAGGGCTGAGTTTATGGAGTTTCTAAAGCCCTAACAATTTCTCACAACAGTGGGCCAGGTGTAGGGAGTTGACAGTATGCAGAATAGGGCTGCACGATATTGGAAAAAACTGACATTGCGATTTTTTTTAACCCCACGATATATATTGCCATATGAAAAATACAGGAATTTTCAACAGATGACCTGAATAACCCTTTATGTTATGCTGCACTGCTGCTATCTTGTGGACAATTAAAACTGCACTGAACTTACCTCTTTTTGTCTACTGAGCTGTGTGGTACTGACATAAATGGTCAAACAAATTAGTTGTGTTACTTCTGGTTGTGGCAACAGATGCAAGACACTGTCGATACAAAACACGTGTTTGGTCAATATCATCCTTCTTGTAGCCGAAATAATTCCAGATAACTGACGTTGCTTTTCTTTTTGGCACCAAGTCTTCCTTTTTGTGATTTTCTCTTGTTCGTTGCTCATTTTTCAATGTTGTTACCAGCGACTCACTCCATGTGCAGGGGCTGGTCTGCTTCGGCACACTGATTAAGAACTAATGTGACTGGTGGATCGTTGCTGTGTCAGGTACCCTTGAAATTAGATGAGTTCATCTGCCTCCTACATCGCAGTCTCTGCGATGTGACTATTGCGCACATGTACATCGCGATGACGATGCTCAAACAATATATCGTGCAGCTCTGATGCAGAATATGAGCTTCTTTCAAATTCTTTCATTTTTAAACACAGGAACTTGTAACTTTACTTAAGCAGACCGGAGTGCATACTCATGAATGCCTACAAAGGAGTGCAAAATCATTTCCATCTGTAAAATTCTCAGTCTCGCCCATCTCTATGACAGCGAGATATACACCTCATCTTCAGGTAAAAGCATTTAGACATATGGTCAAACAACATCACGTACAAACTCATTTATTTCAAAGTATACCGCAGCCTCCAAGCACCTATAAATCTTTTCACAATGAGAATGCATTAAATAACAATATGAAAGAGGTCACTCATAGTGATGAACCTACTAAGAAGAATCACCTAAATCTGCAGCTCCTTTTGACTCTGAGATTTGGTACTGAGTTGAAGCTCACCATTTATTCACTCTCACAGCAGCAGGCAGCTGCTTTCAGCAAAGAAACTCTAAAACTAAAATCTACCTGCTTAGCAGCAAACAGACACAGTTAGTGACTAACCTCGCAGGATCACATCTGCAAATAAATAATTGTGTTTCTTTGTAACTGCTAGCAACCATTTGCTTACAAGTCAGCCACATTAACCTAAAGGTGATACGTCAGTTTCTCATTCATAGCTCGTTTCCATCTCCTCCAAGTGGCCAAAAACCAGGGCTGTACGTTAACTTTTTCAGCACATAGCACTAGTGCAACAGAGGCTGACAGTTTTTTAGCACAGGACCAGAGAGTTGTAGCACACCCTAAAAATGCCCGTCACCTCTACAGAGGACAATTAATGCAGCTCATCACTTACACAGTAACATCAAGTGTAATTCATATATCAGTCCTTCCAGAAAAATTCAGAGTTTTTTTGTGACTGTTGCGGGCAAAAATTCTTGATTATGCGGCACGTTTTGGAATATGCGGGATTTTTATGCAATGAAATTGCGGGAACTAGCAAAAATTGCGGGAACTTGCAAAAACTGCGATTTGATGAAAAAGAGAAAAAAAAGGGATTCTCCCAACACCCTGTTCTCACTAGGCTACTACCTTAATGTAGAGAGTAATTTCTTATTACTTCCTATGATAAGTAAGCATACTACATCACAGAAAGTGCTGGGAATATTTAAGTTCTCATCTTGTTTTATTTCAGACCTTAATAAACACATGGCTCAAACTTACAAAACATTGATGAGTCAAACAAGTTCTGTAGCTTTACAAAAGGAATATGCTACAACTTCCGTAAAATTGAATAAATAAAATATAAAAAAAATAAAATGTGTGCTTCCTGTTTTACAGAGGTACAAAACAGACATCTCAGTTAAAATAACTGCTTCCAATGCACAAAGTGCAAACTCTTACTGTAAGGTCAATTTACATACTACTAATATACTTACAACTGTAAGGTTTTTTAAACAAGTATGATTTTTTTGTTGGCAAATGAGAGTGATTTGCGGGCTTCGTGATGGCTTCATCACGGGGTTTGCAGCTTTTGATGATGTTCAAGTCGTGTAATTACGTCACTTCATAATGTTCCCATGGCAACGGGGGAAAATGGCTGCTCTTGGGTGAAGTAAACGCAACATTTTTCAACTTTCTGCTAAGATATATGTGACTTTTTTGCAACGAAAATGCGGCGTATTTGAAAAAATGCAGCCCCCGCATAAATATGCGGACTTTGGCTGATTATGCATTGAATTATACGATCGCATAATCGCGTTTTTCTGGAGGGACTGATATATACATAATGTAAAACAATTATAGAATAATAACTCGACATGTTTTCGGTCGGTGTTGGTCAGTCCTCGTTAACTTCATTTACGTTATTGTCTGTGTCGTCCGGGGTGCCTGGGGTCTCTTTAGTTCGTTTCGTGTTCTCAATGCGGACAGGTTGGAAATATCTCTCCATGTTGTTGACTCGTGGGAGTAACGTTAGCGTTAGCCACTGTGTGCCAACCCAGCCGCATGGGACAGAGCGTGAGTAAAAGCTGCGACCGTGAGGAATTGTGGGAATTGGCGTTCAATATACAAGACAAAACATTAATCATTGACCACAGTTGACTACAACTACCAGGAAGGATAGTCGTAGTACCATCGTTCTACTTTGGTTCTACGCAGAAGAATTTTTTTTTTCAAACAAGACTTTTTTTTTGTGGCTAAATCTGCTCATAGCACCCATGCTACAGGACAGATAAATTCTTAGCACAAGTATGTTTTGATGCAGCACGTTATGTCGCACTGTACAGCCCTGGAAACATCCATTTTTTAGAGATTCAAGGAAGAAGACTGACCTGCTGGGGAAGTATTTGTTGCTATTGAGAAGACAGGCAGCTCCGTCCAGCGTGTGCCTGGTGTAATCAATGGCAGGGCACTGTAGATGCAGCAGGACAAAATACACATAACTGTCATTAAGAGCACAAGCACAAAGACAAATGAATCATGTTTAGGGATTCAAACATGCAAAAGTAATATTCAGCGAGGTGATAAAAAGTACTCGCATAATGCCGTTAATGACAAAATATGCACGCGTTGACTCACCTCTTTGGGTGTCTTGTGGGCAGCACATAAAAAGATCCACTGCTCTGTGGCTGTCATCTGGGTGCAGGTGTCTGGATGGCACTCACTCTGAAGAAGAAAATGAGCATCACTGAACATGCTTATAAAGCACAACTCCTTAGAATTACATTATGGCATCTCTTTCAGTGCAATTCAATCTACAGTTCTCAAACTGAATGGTGAGACATCAACACTAACAGTAGTTTGTACAACTAGCAGCTATATTTTAAACGTAATCTTAAATTCTTGCACTTATTCAACAGCAGATTATGTAGCACAAATAAACGTTGATACAGGTACACCAACAGCTCATTTACAAAGAAGTGTTATTTTAAAACCCTCAATTACATGTCATGTATATATTTGCTTTAGGTACACACAAAAACTTTAAATATATGCATCATCAAATATGAAAAGAAAAAAAAAAAAGTAAAAAATCTGTTGAGTTAGATCATTTTACCTGCAGTTTTACAGCTAATCCATTGAGCTCCAGGCAGAACTGCCTACAAACACAACAGGTGCACAGTTACTAGAAAGACCAATGAGCATGAGTGCATAATCTATATATGATTTCTGCTTTAGCAACCAAGTAATGGTCAAACTTATGGAACAGATTTTAAAACAACTATTGTGAGGAGGTCTGACAGCACCCCAGAAGAGCCCACTCTCCCTGACATAATCATCTATCCATCTTTTCCATTAACCCCAACATTTGCTCATATTTTCACAACATGTTTCAAAGCATCCCTTAAAGGGATATGTTGTTGGAGGCGTATACTGCAATGTATTGTTGTCGTACGGTCATTTCTGAGGTTGCTAACCTCATAAGGAGACTGCTGTTGTTAAATTCTATTCTAAAGATTTTTCTTTTCCTGTCATTGCTGTTATTCTAAATTGTTAACACCATTTTGCTCACTGGGGAAAAATAAATAAATAAAATGTGTAAATTAAAAAAAGCACACTCCAAGACATACCTGAGATGCTCATACTTCCACACCCCCTCATCCTGACCCTCCGGAGGTTCCAGGATTTTGTCGATATTGGAGCAATCTGATCTAATGTTCTGCTGAATGTACTGAAACAGAGTTATCAAATAGCACCATTGTGATCATCACCTTGATATAGACAAAACAGATAATCCACAGTGCCTATGTGAACTAATGATTCTACAATCAGGAGTTTTCTAGGAAACTAAAGGATCAGGTCTCAAAACATTTTAGAATAAAGGCTACACAACTGGAGGAAGATACATTTGTATACTGTATGATCAAACTACATAGTGTGAGATTTCCATCATATCACCTACATGTGATTTCCTGATCTTTTAAAACCCATTACAATTAAAAGATACATTCATGTTTTTCCCAAGTATATTGTGGTTCAATTCTCACAAAAACATTTGTACACTTAAAGAGTTTATGGCCACGTAATTATTCAGCCCTTCTTACAGTCTGTAAAGAGATCCTACTGTGATTCCAATTTGAAAGACAAGGGACAGAATTCAGTCCTTCTGCGTTATAATAGCACCTAAAGTTCAGCTGACGCTATTTTGAGGCTTCAGAAGTCTGAGTTAGCCAGATCAGTCACAAGGGCCCAACTGTGGACTTAAATATCTAGAATATCCTTCAGAACTGTAAGTCAATGCGAAGAGAGCAGGGTGCCCACACCAGGTAGGCAACCTCCTTTTCTGCCACTTACATCTAAATCAAACAAGCTACTGCTGTTACAGTGCACTAAATTCATCTTCAGTACCTTCAGTGTAAAACATCTGAAATCTAAGCAATGGCACAAAGAGCGAGATAATAAAATATTATTTATCTTTTGTCTCTGATAAAGAGATTTATAACCAATGCTAGTAAGGTAGTAAGTAAGGAGTATGCCATCATCAGAGGACAGTCAGCTGAAGAATTATTAGAACGTTTGTATATTGTAATTTATGTCTGTCAATTAAGCAACAGTATGTTCTGTCTATCTCAATATTTCATAACTTATACATTTTGAAAGGTAGAAAGAGTTGTGATAGAGGTGACTTTGGGAATGCAATTTCTCACTGAATAAGTACTGGGGAGTACTTAGTTCCCCATTACTCCCACTGAAATAGTGTTAATGGGATGTCTTCATGACAAGTATGGATGGGGGGAATCATTGCAGCCAACATTCATCATTTTCAGTGAGTGCACATATGGTCATGTGAATGGTCACATTACAAAATGCAAACTTGTCCTTCAAGATAGATGTCTACTTTCTGAACTTATTTGGCCCTTGTGGCCAACTAAAATCATAATAATAAATATTTTTGTAGTCAGATACCATTCACATATAGCTTGCTTGGAATAAGGATCCTGTAAATTACGTTTATCCATACGTATTGCATATCAAATTCATCATGATCGACGTTACTTCGACGTCTAAATCTTGGCTCTTACGTACACACAATGATATCACTATGCCCTTTTGACATACTACACAAACCCAATCGGAAGGCAACACTCACACCCACGCACAACATGACGTGACAACACACCTGTTGGACAGCTAGAGTGCTGTCCATCTCCTCGAATGATTCATCCGGCCAGTTGTAGAAATCCTATACATGGAGAGAGGACAGTTTTAGTCCACATTCCAAGTGGACAAAGCTGGCATTAACACTGCTGCATAGCTATAATCTGACGTTTTATAACTGGATTCATGAAGCCATATCGTTACAACACATACGACAAATGACATATGGTGGAAAAGAACCTAACTCCGTTAGAAGAATGGTTACAAGCAAAGCTCTGTTGTGGGGGTTTTGGAAAGGAAATGTCACATCGTCAAAGTTAGCGGCCTTTCGGTTTTGTAAATTACTCACAGCTACGAAGCTAACCTGACCCTAGCTAATTAACCTAGCTAGATAACGTCAGCTGGGGGTGCGACTGTTTCCTGCAAAGCGAACAGCTACAGAGCATTTACTCCAGGGTGTAAGTTAGCCATGGTTGTGCGTTTTACTATGAACCTTATTCGCCAAAATCTCGATTTCATTATTAAAGCAACACTGATAATCACACAGAGCTCCGAAATGTGCAGTAAAACCCACAGCCGTATTAGTTGACGTTACTCCGGGAACTAGACGGAGCAAAAGCTAACGTTAGCTAGCTGGCCATTTCCAGGTCAGGCCCTTCCTATATGTTGTCTGCGAGCAAGTTGTCGACAAAAGACGTGTAGTCAAACCACCCCACTGAAATGAGACACCATTCTGTAGTCGTGGAGGCTTGTTTACAGTAATATTCGCGTATTCCTGCTGAGTGAAACGCACCTTTGCCTTGGTTCCAGGCCGATTCCTCCTGAGAACTGCAGTACCCTCCGCCATGACCATCTCGACAGAATACCCGGATGTTCGTCAGCGGCTGTGTTGTAGCAGCAAACTCGGATATGATCTGATCACGGAGCGGCACACTCAAATGTTACATTACATTAGAAGTCGGGGAGTTTAAATACACAGGCCACATGTTTACGAGTACTACGTACAGTACTTAACTGCAAATTTGCGGCACTTCTACTTTACTGTATGAAAGTAAATGTACTGTATTTCCATTCAAACTAATGAGTAATGACTACAGTTTTCTACTCAAAGCAATGAACGCCCTGGCACACTGAAAGTACTGTTCATAATTATACAGACATGAGAGAAAACTGGAAAGAAATGACAAACGTGCCAAGAAAAATCAAAAATAGTAAGACTAAGGAGATTAAAATTAAAATAGGCTGGTGAAAGATAAATAGAAGAATGAAATCTGTAAATTGACTGGTGATAACAAGAGAAACAATGAAAAGATTATCTTTCTAATTTAAAAAAGTGTACACTTTATAGTTCTTTTTCAATCCACTGTAAAAGAAATATTATATTTGACTCACACTTGTACTACATTAAATTTGATAGACATACTGAACTTTATACTTATCAGCTAGACTGTGGATAAAGCCTTTACATATCAAACCTATAACCAGTTTATATAACATGATGCTTTGTTATAATTTAAACTACACACAGTCAAGGCAGGACAGGGCTGCCAACAGACAAGCAAGCACCAGACCCTCAGGGGCCCAGAAGTCCAACGTCTACTACCTATCATTAGATTTTTGGTGATTTATTTCAGACTTGTCAGAAAATTTGCATTACATATGTAAGTACAGTATTAACTCATGAGGGTCCTGCATTATGACCTTATCTTGTGTGTTGATGGTGCATATTCCTAAAAAACTGACTGAGCAAAAGTTTACCTGAGGCATTTGACATGATTACAGCAAATGCACTTATTAATCTCTGAGAATAAGGTGCCTAGGTTTACTCTATTTCATGCACTGAACCTAAAGTCAACATGGAGACAACTGGTACATACACAGGCCATAGATAGCAGTTGTTGGGTCTGTCCCAAAATGTGATATCAATATACTAAGAAAATAGTTTAATTTTAAATGACATCAAGGGGTTCTTGGTAAGTAATGTTAATTTCTGTTTGCATAATCTATTGTATGTGGCCAGTGTCTTTGAATATTTCTCTTAAGTGTACTGAATATCAATTGCTGACCATTTTCAGGAAATATATAAAATCCATAGACAAAAAGACAACAATCAACAGTTCACCTTTATTATTTTAACAAAATGCAATTAGAATTATTTACATTTGCAATAACATAGAAAAAAGAAAAACAGACATGAAAGAGGCAACTTAATTTTTTTCGCTCCAGGGATAACAGGGACATGACATGTTCTACAGCAACAAAAAAGAAGACTCATTCGACGTATTTTCCAAGGATATCTCCATCACGGAACAGGAAATAGTCCTGAAGGTTAGATTAATAAAACAAGTTAGCCAAGGGAGGCACAAATGAAATAACAGTTTATTCAACTGAAAAGAGTTGAATTGAAAAATGTGCTGCACCTTGTCTTCCAGGGTGACTTTAGTTCCACCGTACTCTGGTAGGAGTACCTTCTCTCCAACATTCACACTGACTTTCTGCAAGTCCCCTTTCTAGAGAAAGCAGCAGAACAAACATTACCCATGATTTTTCTCAGCCAAGTAACTATACAAGTCAACATAGTTCCTATAAAAAATGCTTTACAAAGAGGAAGAGAAAAGGTTATCACCTGATTGACAGAGCCAGGTCCCACTGCCACTACTGTGGCATGCAGTACTTTGCCTTGAGCCTTCTCTGGTAGCATGATGCCCCCCTTTGTTACAGTCTCTGCTGTGAAGCGCTCCACCAGCACACGGTCAAACAAGGGGAGGAATTTTCTGAAGGCCTGTAAGTGATCACAAAGACAGAAAATTAGCAAATAATATAAAATTACTACCAAACAATATTCTAATTTTGTCACACCGTCAATAAAGCTTTGAGATTTTCCTTTAGAGTCCCATAGTTCCACAAGGGGGCTGTCTTGGGTCATCGCCATAGTTTGTGTTACATAAACCCCAAAGACAGTGGACCCCAGACCCACTGAGTGGGTTTTGCAACATCTGCAAGCACATACTGTGATAAGGTAGAATCTCTATATGTGACTGGATGGAGCATAACAGCAAGGCATATTATAGTGGCCAGTCTTAATCCTCTACAGTATCAAAAACAGCAAGTTTTTAGTGGTTGGTTATCAATGTTTTTAAAAACACAAAAGAAATTCAGGTTGATATATAGGAATGATTAATCTGCAATGGCGGCTGCTCTGTAGGGAAAGGGGGAGGGGAGGCACTGGTCAAGGCTACAAAAACTCTTAAGTGAGGACTGCGTCCAAACTATAAAAAGAGCCACTCCCTCATAGAGGAGCCCTTTGTGAAGTCAATTATTGCGAAACCCAGTGTAATTAAAGTCATCAATTCTTCATTATATCTTATATTTCAGGCAGTGTGAACTTCAAGTTACACGCAGCTGATGAATGCAGGAGGACAGCAGCTTTAGAAGATTTAAAACACCAGCTGCCAACAGTCTGGTATCAGCAGATGTATGAGTGACCTTGGGTGAAGGTTGTTTGGGAGAGAGGAGGAAGGAGTTAATGGGGAGGGGGGGGGGACGACACAGGTCCCAGTGTGTTGACTGATCAGATTCAGGAGATGGCTGAAAGGGGGGTTGGTTAGTTACTCATTGTTTAACTGAAGGACTGCTGATAAAATACTTTGATGATAAAAGAGAGTCATCTTGGAATTTCAGTTGCAAAATGCAGTCAGAAACTAACACAGAGATGATAACAGCCTTGACTGGTAATGAAATATCCTGCAGGTTGTTATGTCAAGATAACACTCAAGGCCTGTTTGTCCAGTTTTCCAGAAGGTTCTCTCTGTAGTGCTTCACAGAGTGGAAGGGGGAAAAGTTGCATAATATGGTTATGATTAACTTCACTTTTTCCAACTATCAGCTGCAAAGACTGTTCATAAACTAGGGTGTTTTTAATACTTTGTCCAGCCCATTTAAATCAACTAGGATCAACACCTCTCAATATTACAGCATTAAAGATTAAACAGCACTACAAACTTCAGCCTGCAAAATGACCAGAGTTGTTCTAATATTCATGAAGGGTAGGATTTATTGCAGGGCTGTTTTTGGTTGTTTTACACAAAAAAGCTGCAACTTTTGGGTCCTGTATCTTATTAAATTACTATTTTGGTATTCTATTAATATCACTTCTATTTCTAATACTACTTAGTGTTGCTAGAGTGAAAATTCTCCACAGCATGTCAGCGGATAAACAGTCATAACACAAATAGGTTACTATCAGATACTACTTCAGCTACTATTGCACATGTGCTGTACGCGGATAGGTCATGAGGTCACGGACTACGTAGCGGAAGCCGGAAATGATTTAAACGCATATTGAAATTCATACTTTTTCATTGACCAAGGGCATGCATTGTGTAATATGACAGATTAATCTGATTAACCGAAGCCAATTTCAAAGATAATCGCACCACACTTGTCTGCATACTGGTCTACTCACAGACACGTTAATCATCCACATGAGACTGCTGCAGCAATGAATGCCAGGGTGAGATTCTTATAAGGTATGCGATTCATTTCTTGACACATCTATCTGATCCCAGGTTCTCAAACGATGATAGAAAAATCAACTCATCCCACCGAGTGTGCGGACATAATCTGTTAGCTAACACTGAAGTATGTAGCTGCATCTGCAAGTTTAACGATAGAGAATTGATACCAATAAAACCCGTCTGTCTTTACCTCGTGTGTTTTCTACAGTGTGTCACGACATAAACATGAATATATTTAGCAAATGTTCCCTTCTCAGCTTCTAAGCGGCTTGACCTTGTGAATCGATGTTAAAGGTAGCTAACATAACATTTACTGCTAACGATAATTCAGCAGCCATATGAAGCCTGGGCAATTATGTGGTCGGTCCGCTGGCTGTCTAACTGACTCTATAGTTTAGTAGACAATAGTGACAGTTATGGACGAGGTGTCTTACCATTTCTTGATGTGTAAGAGGTCTGACAGTCGGCGTGGAGCTGCACCCCGGTTTTTTCGTGAGCGTGGATCTGACACACTGAAGGGGAATCGCTCCACGTGAGGAAATATCCAGAACGATTCTGCGCATGCGCACTACCTGACCTGAACTTGAAGGCCGACTCATTGCCTAACAGAAAATTCTAGTACATCTAATGCAAAGAGCAAAACAATTAATGTACATTTAAACAGATTGTTTAATGAAACAAACCTATGTTTGGGTGATTTCTTAACTGTATTCTGGTTATTTCTCGGTCATTCACACATTTAAAGTCGGAGCAATATTGCACAATGTCAACTTTGACCTTTATTTTTTTCCTCCAATGGCACACGCGAAAATTCTAGAATAGGCCGCCCGGGAACGAGCACTGGCATGTATTGTGAATACAACATATGAGACGGTGAAGTGTATAAACAATTTACGGCTTAATGTTTTTAAGTACCTTTAATCTGGTTCAGTCCGTCATATCGTTTATTTAAAAATAATGTCATACAAGATAAATATATAGGCATTATGATGTTATTCAGAGTCCGGGGCTTGCCGGTGAAATACCCGGATGTGATGGGCCATGTGCAGTCCTCTCTCAGCAGCTTATTTGCTCCATACCGCTGTCCTTACTTCCAGTCGTTATATCATTCCGTCTTGCAGACGAGCACCTTGTAGCCGCCACACGCTTTTTACCTCACAAGTAAGTGCTGACATTTTATAAAGTCTTCAAAGCTACATAGCATATATTACAGACGGCATACTTTTGACGAACGCTAGCTCTCGATGTCAAATTTTGTCCTGGCTTAGGTGTAACGTTAACACTCAGCGCAACACTTTTCAGCGATGCTAGCTTTAATTACGCCTTGCTAACAGATTTAACTCTTAACTGCAAGGACACGCATGCTTTAATGTCACCACAGACTATCGCTAGCTGTCGAACCCTCTCTGTAAACTACCATCTTGCCTTACACGGACATTGAGTTCATTTATTTAATGAGGAATGTGGCGTCTCGTCTCTGGCTGATTAAACCATGGTTATGGAAGTCATACCCTCGTAGAGTGCTGTGGACAACCGGAATGACACACAGGAAGAGACCACTATCACTAAGAATTCTCGCCAGTCATACAATTATTGAGCAATTCTTGATGAGAGAGTTACTGACAGTGTGATGGTCATTCATTAGGCTGAGCAGGGATGGTGAGGCAGTTCCGCACATGCTTTTTCAATTTGACCTTGTGACGCACGACCTGAGGAGCACACGTGGGGTAACCAGGAACTGGTTTGGGGATGCACTAAATAATCCAGTCACGACCAAGGCCAGTATAAACATTAACCGGATTAGAAATGAGGATCGGCGTTTTCCAACTAGATAAAAATGGTGTCGGATGATTTGGCACGATTCGTGAGCATATAGAAGCTAACTTCCTGTTGTCCAGTGGGACACGGCAGCAGGCAGCTTCTTTTTAATAGTAATAAATGGGGTTCGACAGTACATTTATTTTTTTTAATGTAAAAAACTTTTAAAGACATTTGTCAGGCAAAAATGCGTCTTGCTTCCAGCTTCTTAAATGTAGGAATTTGCTCTTATTTCTGTTTCATAATGGCTAAAAAAATCATTGAATAATACAAAAATAACTGACAGACTAAACGTTAATTAATATAGTTGAATGTAAAAAAATATCAAAAAATATTTGACCATCCAATGAGTGGAGGTTAATTCATTCTCTGGTGGCACATCGTACCACTTGTGACCACTAGGGGCACAGTTAACCTTTGTAACACAATCTGTCCTTTTGTGATAGTTGGGGGAGGGATGGATGGCTTTGGAGAATAATTATTTAGGTGTACTTTGGCTCCACTTATAACATGGTCCAAACACGTATTGTCAATGTGTAAAATATTCTTCGGACATTCTCGCCCTTTCAAAAAGGAACACAATTATTTTCAAATGGTAACTTTTGGTTCATAGCAGTGATCATTATGACATCTCAGACATGTTGCATGATATTCCGTCTGTGTTTTTTCTTCCCACAGAGATGTTTCGTTTACCCACAGTCATGAAGCAGGTGAGGCCTGTGTGCAGGGCACTGGCTCCTCACCTCACACGAGCATACGCAAAGGATGTTAAGTTTGGAGCTGATGCTCGTGCCCTCATGCTGCAGGGAGTGGATCTCCTGGCTGATGCTGTGGCTGTCACCATGGGCCCAAAGGTACTGTGAGGCTATATGATATAAAAACCACTGGCTGGGCTTTTGATTAATTCAGCTCTTTTGGTATTGGAAGTCACCAACCCCAGTGTTACAAACCTTCACCTCACCACTTTCTGTCTCTGTTCCAGGGTCGCACTGTCATCATTGAGCAGAGCTGGGGCAGCCCAAAGGTCACCAAGGATGGTGTGACCGTGGCCAAGAGTATCGACCTGAAGGACAGGTACAAGAACATTGGTGCCAAGCTGGTGCAGGATGTGGCCAACAACACCAACGAAGAGGCTGGTGACGGCACCACCACCGCCACTGTGTTGGCTCGTGCCATCGCCAAAGAGGGCTTCGACACCATCAGCAAAGGAGCCAACCCTGTGGAAATCCGTCGTGGAGTCATGATGGCTGTTGAAACTGTCATTAATGAGCTGAAAAATCTCTCAAAACCAGTCACAACCCCGGAAGAGATCGCACAGGTACACTTAATTAGTAATGAATTTATTGAGCTGATAAGTAGCTGCACATGTTGAATTTGTAATGAAATGCTTTAATATTGTCTTCGGTCTTTAAGGTTGCTACAATCTCAGCAAATGGCGATGTGGAGATTGGTAACATAATTTCCAATGCCATGAAGAAGGTCGGCCGCAAGGGAGTCATCACTGTCAAGGTTAGTGTCACAATCTCACATAAAGGTATAAAAAGATTTATTTATTGAACTAATGATTGCTTAATTTATAATTAGTAATAACAACTTTGTATGGCACTTTTCTAAAACGATGTTTACAGTGTGCTTTACATGCAAAGCAGCCACAAATTCAAAATGGACCCACAAACAGAATCATTAATCAGAACAGATGAATGCTTTAAATAAAAGTGTGTCTCCAATTTTTTTAAATGTTAATAAAATGAAATGGGAGAGAAAATCAGAAAACTGTAGTGCATAGGTAGGGATTCACATAAAAGCCTATTTTGTAAAATAGTTTTAAAGAGAGAATTTTAAAGATGAAACTGGTTTGCTAGCCCTTACTGTGCTTAAGAAGTATGTGTCATATTTTTTAAATCAATTGTAAATCTTACTGGGAGCACGTTTAGATGTATCAAGAGTGGGGTAGTATGGTCTTTGCTTTAACTGCTAGTTTTTTACTAGGATGGGTTTAGAGAGAATTGAGGTAATCTAGATGATACTCTGTAACCAGAGTCTACTGTTGTTTTGGTATGAGAATTAATAACGAGTGCACTCTTTACATGTCAGGATGGGAAGACTCTGCACGATGAGCTGGAGATCATCGAGGGTATGAAGTTTGACCGAGGTTACATCTCCCCTTACTTCATCAATTCTGCTAAAGGTAAGGCTGCTTGTTGTATAACTACACCCAAATATTACAGCTTGCTAGACTACACACTACGCTGAACTTGTCTATAGTCTGAATAACTGATGTTGCGCTAACGTTAACAGCCAGTTCTGGGTAGACAACTGGTGGTTGATTTGCTTTGCAGAGAAATGTTAAAATAGGCAAACCTGTTTTAATTTAAGCTGTCATTTTCAGCGTTCATTTAATGAGGGCTCCAATCCAGTATTGCTTAAAGTGTTATTAATAAAATATTACAGCACTGAAGATGTATTACAGATTAAATTTATTTACACACTTTGAAATAACATTGTGAAAAAATAAATTGTATGTAAGCTAATGTGTGATGCAGGGGGATTTCTAACCAATATCAACACTTCCTGTCCTCACATTTGCCTATGAAGGAACACCATCAATCTGTTATCTCTGTTTTTAGGTCAGAAGTGTGAGTTCCAGGATGCCTACCTGCTGCTCAGTGAGAAGAAGATCTCCAGTGTCCAGAACATTGTGCCAGCCCTGGAGATTGCCAACCAGCACCGTAAACCACTGGTTATTGTGGCTGAGGATGTGGATGGAGAGGCCCTCAGCACCTTGGTTCTCAACAGGTACGTTTGTTGCCTGATCAAACTTAACCAGTAAAAATATAGCTTATGTGTGGGTTAGCCTTAATATAGTAGTCAGAGGAGGGATCATATTGCGCTGAAAAGAGCTCTTGAAAAAGGATTGATTGTAACAGATATTCAACAAACTTGAAACTTTCAGGCTGAAGGTTGGGCTTCAGGTGGTGGCTGTTAAAGCCCCAGGCTTTGGAGACAACAGGAAGAATCAGCTGAAGGATATGGCCATCGCCACAGGTGGCACTGTAAGTCCACTTTTCAATGTCAAGTGACTTTAGAATTTCTGTTCTAAATTCTGTGCATTTGAAGTTTAATTTGGAGTGTGTGACATGATTTTTGAGTGAAACTGAGGACATTCAGACATATTTTATATGTATCGATCCTTTGTCCAGGTGTTTGGAGACGAGTCTCTGGGCCTTGCTCTTGAAGACATCCAGGCTCATGACTTTGGTAAGATTGGTGAGGTGCAGATAACCAAAGATGACACCTTGCTGCTGAAGGGAGGAGGCAGCCCAGCAGAAGTTGACAAACGTGCAGCAGAGATTGCTGAGCAGCTGGATAGTACCACCAGTGACTACGAGAAGGAGAAACTCAACGAGAGGCTGGCAAAGCTTTCTGATGGAGTGGCTGTGCTCAAGGTATTTGAGCATAAATGCAGACAGTACTAACTGCAGATCACCAGTTTTGTTGTGTGACAATAAACTTGTGATGCATGCTCTCCATTTCAGATCGGAGGAACAAGTGATGTGGAGGTAAATGAGAAGAAGGACCGTGTGACCGATGCTCTGAATGCCACCAGGGCTGCTGTGGAGGAGGGTATTGTACCAGGTGGAGGCTGTGCTCTGCTGCGCTGCATCCCGTCCCTTGATACCATCAAGACTGCCAATAATGACCAGAAAATCGGTTAGTAAATCGATTAATGAAATAAATTCATAACATATTATTTTGAAAACTGTCAAGAGTTTCAGATGAAAATACTTGAACTGAAATGTTAGAGAAAATACATTTTGGTCTTTCCCATAATGTTTTAGTTTTAGTCTCAGTCACGTTCATGCAGGTAACGCATGCAAACCTGACACATGACATAATTAGTTGCTTGCTAAAATACGTCAAGGTGGTAAGTGAAGGCAAATGAAGGTTTAAAAACATTACAAACATGGCAAATGGGAACTATCAGGAGGATTTTGAGCAGCCCTGTTGAAACTGAAATTGACATGAGTGACATGAGCACACTGTGGCTAAAATATTCTCATCGGGAAAATAGCTGCCTCCTCCATAAAGTATTTGAAAGTTTGAGAAAGCTAACAGTGGTTACTTTTTTAGTATATTTTGCTTCAGGCTCTCTTTCAAACTCGGCACCGACTGAATGATCTGAGTGCTGATTGAACAGAAGACAGATGGAAAAGTTAAAGTAAAAATTATTAATGTTGTACCTGAAAATGGGTGTGCAACGTATAGATTTTCCTGCTTTTTTTGTCCTTTGCCAATCACACCTATGATGAACTATAGCTGCTTTCAATACTAAACTATTGAAAAATGTTAATCAGTTAGAAATGGCACCAGACAAATTTGAACAAGTCTTTATTGGCATTACTTAGGGATGTAACGGTATGAAAATTTCACACCGCGGTAATAGTGACCAAAATTATCACGGTTATCAAAATGTTGAAAAAACTGAAATAATTTCACCAAGATTTATATAGATTTATTATATATTAAAATGGTCCAAAACCTTAACAAAACATTGCAAAATCAACATTAAACAAGTATAAAAGAATGTATCACAACTGTGCAAAATAGGTCATTGGCTTTTTGTGATGAGGCAGCCTGTTTTTGAAACGTGTCCTTTTAATGTCTGCGTTATAGAGGTAGAATAAGATGTAGTGGCAGCAGCAGTCGATTGGCCAGCAGATCCTCTCTGTGAAAAAAATGAATAGAAAATGTCATTAATTATTACTGTAATTGTTACTGAATACTAAGGGTGCAACCAACAGATCACAAAACTCACAATTTAGATCATTTCACTTTTGTGAGAAACAGGTTGGATCACTTTTTTGATCACTCTGATTGGTCAGATGTCTGCTGAGCCACAGGTAGACGCTGCTCCGGTGAACGGAGCTGAGATGAAAGTCAGTCATCTCAGTCAGTTTGCGTTCACTAACTCAGTCCACCCAGCATGTGTTTGTCTCAGATCCTCCTCACTGCAGCTCTGCATCAATATTTGGGGAATTATTAGGTCGACTTTAAAAAGTGAAATCTACAATTAATAAGCAGTTCAGATAACCGTTACATCCCTAATTGATAGTCAAAGGAGCAGCCATTTTTCAAGCATTCAGTTTCAATTTCAGGTTTGTGTCAAAAGTGGTCTTTGTAAATCTGATTTCCTCTCTCGTTCTAAACAGGTGTGGATATCATCAGACGGGCACTTCGTATTCCTGCCATGACCATCGCTAAGAATGCAGGTGTGGAGGGCTCACTAGTTGTGGAGAAGATCCTGCAGGGATCATCTGAGCTCGGCTACGATGCCATGCTGGGAGAGTACGTCAACATGGTGGAGAAGGGCATCATTGACCCCACCAAGGTGCAGTGCTCATTGATTGATTGTGGGGGTGTAGTGTGGTTAAAGGTGTTATTGATGACATTCAGCCTATAAATGTGGCATTCCATGTCCCCCTTTCATTGCATTCAAGTCACAACACCACTGTTGTAATCATCTGCCCGTTGAGTGGTTACTAGTTTGTGGCAGCTAACGTTGCTAACACAGTACAGTATGCTGGGTTAGGTTTATACTTGACTTTTCTAATATGGCATAATCGCACATTGTCTGCCTGCACAGTTAACCACATGTGTAGAGAAGGCAGATTTACAAAGTGTCCAGTGTATGCCACTAATGACTAAGGTCATTACTGACACAGTGGTTCAGAGGGTATCATAGGTTTCATGAGGTTTATAGGTGGTATTATTTTGAACTCTTGACTCCTTTTTTTTTTTTTGTGAATATTATTTGGACTTGCCTATCCCTTACCTACCAAGACCTACCAGGTCAAGCTGTTTTAAAACATCCCAATACTTTAAAGAGATTGAAATGTAAGTGACAATTGTCCAGGGTGAAAAACAAGAATCGTGTCCCATGTAGAAATGCTGTAACCTCTTATTCCCTCCCTCCACAGGTGGTGAGGACAGCCCTGCTGGATGCTGCAGGAGTAGCGTCTCTGCTGTCCACAGCTGAGGCTGTCGTTACAGAGATCCCCAAGGAGGAGAAGGATATGCCAGGAGGCGGCATGGGAGGCATGGGCGGTATGGGCGGTATGGGTGGTATGGGAGGTGGCATGGGCTTCTAAGCCAATCCCCCTGACTCGCTGTACAGACTAAGAGGCAGAGTGGTGCTGAAGGTGGCTGAGGAACAAAAGATAATCCTCCAAGAACCGGCACCCACCTCAACCACACTTTGCCCATACAGACTGTCTAACCGGCCATGAGTATGTTGGAGCTGCAAACAGTTGATGACCCCCACTACTTTACATGATTCTGCCCTCTGCCCCTTTGTCTGGGTGTCTGGAGGAGCCAGCCTCGCCTGACTCTGTCGTCCTCTGTCCCATTCACCCAGTCTGCTCAAAAAAACTGAGGATGAGTGACCATTACTATCAGTTACTACATCAGAATCCTCCTCAGCCATCAACATCTGCACGACACTCAGTTCATCATGTAAAATACCAGACCGAAAACTGCTTATACAGGAGAGACCTTTTCAATCTCTGTAAGAGGTAGTAAGTGATTAAAGTGGTCAAAGAAGAAACTAATAGTATACACATTTATAATGCTGTGTTACCACAGAGAGAGAGAATGAGAAAAGATGCCTTGCCAGGATTGGAACTGTCCTTTTATTTGTGTCATGTTAATTGTCGTTTTGTTTTTTATATCTGCCATGTTTGTTTTTCAGCTAATATTATGTAGGTTAAAGTCTGTCATTTAATTAAACACATTATTTCTCACAGAGCTTGAGCATTTTCTGTGACTTTGTCCTTGAAATAATGACATGGCATTGTATGTCTGCTGATGTCACATGTTCACTTGTACATGACCACAGTTGGATGAGAGTGCCTAAGTTACCAGAGTCTGAGTATCACCAGGGGCCTGTTTAAAACGATGTACAATTGAACTGTTTACTGAGGTGTGTGGCGCATTTAAGTCTTGGGAGTCATTTTCATGCATGCAGCTTTTGTGAGTTTTTCTCTGACCAGCAGCCTTTAGGTCATTGACCTTCATAGCTGAATATTGATTGCACAGTATACAGTAAGGCTGATGGTATGTAAGAGCAGAGCAGTGGGGCAGGGTCATGAGGTAGGGTTCAAGTTACAAACTAGTTTGGACCGTTTAAGGTCTCAGCTACAAAGTCCAAATGTGATAACCTGTGGTGTCATGTGATGTTAAACATTGACCTTCATACACTCTGCTTTTAGTGCGAGTCACAAATGGCTGCAAAAGAAAAGTAACTACATGAAGTTTATTACTTACAGAGAGCACACAGTCGGGGTTTCTTTTCCAGAACATTATTCCTTTGTAAACTGGCAAATAGCAGTGATCATTCGACTTTTGTTTTGTACAATGTAGACATGATTAATGGTGATTGTTTTGTGTTTTTTTTTTTTATTTAATAAATTCAATTGTTCAGATGTGTCAGTTAATCTAGTTCTTTAATACTTGTGTCCATTAGCTGAGGTCTAAAGTTCAATCTTGAAAACCACTGCTTAGAGGACAATCACAGCAAGTTCTGCTCAGTAACTGTCCTGGAGCTTTCAATCATATGATCATCGTCGATAGTTTGACCAGTGTCCATTGAGTTAAGACATTTAGATTTCTGTTTTTCTCAGCAGTCTAGTTTACCAGTTCATCTATAAACACATGGCAGCTAATTAAACAATCTCACATTACATGACTTTCATCAGCAGACTCCAACAGCTGATGATCATTTTAGTCTTGAAATGTTCTGAAAAAAGTACACATGTAGAGCTTCTACAATTAACTCTGTCAGAACATGAGATATAAGCTCTGAACAGCTGCTGTGTGGGGTGTTTGGCTTGAGTCTCAGTGGTATATTGCAGGCTGGGGGAGGGGTTATGTTCACCAGCCCAGGTTTATCATGGTTTCTTTTAAATCTGAGAAAAATCTGGAAATCTCTTAAAGGAACAGTGCGCCCCAAAAAAACGAGTCATTATCTACTCAGCCCCATGCCAATGGAAATTTGGATGAAGATTCGTAGTCCACGACACATTTCTGGAGCTTCACAGCAAAACAGCATTGCAGCATTCTCCTAAAGAATTGAATGAGATAAATAATGAAATAAAGAAAATAATGAAAACAAAACATAAAATGACACCATACAGCTTGCCAGGTGTAATCCAATTCTACAGAAGCAGACATTCCAAAATGATCTGGAAAAAAGTAATGACTGGCTGTGAATGCTAAAAGATGTTTCTTACATAATTGTGCTAAAAGTTATTACCAAAACTCTTCAGATAGCAGTGTGCTATTCCCTAAATTAGCTGATATAGAATCAGAGTTACAGTTTCATATCAACATGATTACATGTTCTGAAACCCTATGTATTTATTGACATGTTTTATAATTGAATGCAGTTCTGACAATGTCAGACAAACAAAGGGAGACAGAGAGAGGACCAACTTAGTGATGAAGGTGGTATTTCTATGACTACAGACAGGCTGATGGCAGAATGGCTGGTGTTCTTAGGTTATCTTTTCCCAACAAACAGGTGAGTTTGAGTGGAGGTCCTCTCCTCAGCAGGATGTTCAGTTCTGTTATCTATCTGAATAACCCTCCATTACACACAGTCAATTGAATGTTCTTCTAAAAGACAGACAGTATGCAGACAATCTTTGGGAAGAGCTTGAGATGGAAATCCAGTTTAAGAATCTCCTTAACAAATAATACCAGGAGCTGCAGGAGCTACAGGAGCTGCAGGAGCCACATTTACACAGCCAGGAGAAGTTCACTGTTGACCTCCAGGAGGAGACGCACAAGATCAAGAACTTGAGAAGATCTGTGTGTTACAGTTTGTGGTATACGAGACTTCAGCCTCAGCATGGGTAGAGTAGATAATGAATTAACTTTCATTTTTGGAGTAGCTTGCATTGAAATTATAATGAACTTGTTTCCCATTATTAACCTGCGATTAAAACAAGCATTCCAGTGACCTGTGTTACTCTGGATATTATCCTAACTATAACATTAAATGCAGGTCAGAGGACAAAGAATACTGCAAAGCCTTAAGAGTTCAGGTGAAGCTTTGCTCTTTGCCAGTAGTGACATTTTCAAACCTTATGACCAACTGTTCAGTTGCAGCAATGCTTCACACTGCTGGTAGGTCTATTCTTACCACTCACATGACGACCCTATTTCTGTCTAGTTAACTGAGGCCATGAACCACTCTGTATTAGTGTGGAGAAATACACCCATAAACAAAAAAAAACACACCAGTCAGTTCTTTTTTTGAAAAAATAGTTTTATAAATCATGCAGTTGTTATCTTTCTGAAGTCATTCAACACAAACACCATTTACACAACAAGGTCTTTCCCCTTCCCATCAAACAGACACATTTCTCTTTAAAAGCATTGTTTAAGTCTCTTATGTTATCTTCAAACCAATATTTACACTTAAAAACTAAGTAATAAATATGATAAAATGAGTATAATGTTTAAAAATGAAGATACTACGCTGCCAGTAGGCCTGGAGGCACTCTGAGTGGTGTGGGTAGGACAGGTGGAATTGTGAAGGTTTCAGGGCGCCAGATAGCTCAATGAAACAGCGTCTGACTGACAGGACCGGTCAAGGTGTGTGACCTGGCCTCTGACTGACAGACAGTTTGGGCCCTTAAATTGACTGTGGGTATAAATGCTTTCTTAGCTGCGTTTAAAAACAACAATTACACTGCTGATATTGCACACTTTGTTGCATCATTTAGCTACTCATATGTCCAGTGTTGCTCCCTTAATAATGACGAGAGCATAGCATGTGTCAATGAAGAAAAAAAAAGACAGCGTCCCCTACTGATAACAAAGCAAAATAAAAGTCAACACACTGTGTTGGTGTGTATTCCTGATAGCTTACAGTACATTTAGTACATCTGTCTGCAGTCATTTCTATACATCGGCTGTGACTGACAATCAGCGACAGTGTCTAACCTGCCTCTGCCCTTTTTTAATAATTTATATTTCTAATATACAGTATATGGTTGTGTGTGGAATTGAAACGTACTAAAGGGCGGAGTGACTGTACATTAGCCACACAACACTGAGTTGATTTTGCTTTGACTTGTTGAGTTTCTTTGCATGAATTCAGACATTCGTTTCTTCAGTTACTGTGTGCCTTCAAGTCATCATCGAGGCCTCAATACTATCTGGATCCAGGGCTTTGGAAGTATTGCTGTCAATATTTTCAAATTGTCTTTACCTAACAAAAGAATTGTTGACCTCTAACCTCTGCCTTCCTGGAATGAGCAGCAGCAGTAACATGATCCTTAAGTAGTGACCCCATCTCACTGTAACTGCCTACTTTCTACATACTGAAATTTTATGCTTTAGTTTTCATTTCCATTGTGCGTCAAGAACCTCAAGGGTTGCAAAATGTTTCATAATAAACAAACTACTGTCATTAGTATTCTGCACTGCTATAACCAGTCTTTGTGCTCCCTTGAAACAACTGTGAGCAATGTGGTTTCAAAGTGCTGTTGAGTCATGGATCTAATACCCAACTCTTTCAGAGCTGCAGTTATTGGTCCAAAATCGATAATTCGTCGATCAACAGAACTCTAATTTTCAAGCAAAAGTGCCAAACTAGTTCCAGCTTGTTAAATGTGGCCATGAGTTGTTTCCCTTTTATCACATACAACAGTGAATTAAATATCTTCAAGATTAATCGATAACTTAATCTGCAAATGAATCAGTGATGACAATAATTGATACACGCTTTCCAACACTGACGTTGCTGAGAAAGGAGTGTGTAGCAAACAGAACTCGAAGGGATTTGGAAAACACACTATCTACGAAAAGTTGTCTACAGTCGTCACTTTTTGTTGATCACTTTCCAACTAATCACACCTGAGTCACTGAAGACTCATATAATCCTTATCCACTAAGCTCCTGACTCACATCAGCTGTCAGACAAGCGTGTTGCTTCCTTGAGATTACAGATGGAACTGTACATGTAATGAGGCTGACCTGGGTCAAGCAGTTAACAGGCTGAGACTTCTGCACAGCTCATTGTCCCCGCTGACCGTATAGCTTAACTTGAAATCAGGTTGCTTTTCAACCCTAAATTTGCACAGAAACACACTCATGAGCAGTGCATTAAAAAAGAAAGGAAGTTAAGATCAGCATCATTCAAGCTGACTGCAATGCAAGTTCAAGTCTTCGATCTTAATCTCCACACTGCAACATCTATTAGATACACCTAAGCCTCTGCACATAGCTGCTAAAGGCAGTAGGTGTCTCCAAACACACTCCCTAGTCTACAACTTCAAAAGTGTCACCTGCCTTGCTTTGTTTGTATTCCAACTAGTGTTGTCAAAAGTATCGATACATTGATACATATCGATTGTGAATATTTGAAAAGGTTTCAAGACTCAGTTTCCACAGTATCGATATCTGTACTGGCCTCGTTTTTTCGCTCTCCTCTCAGACAGCGATGGACATGCACCACAGCAGTGCCTGATTTCATATAAAATCTTCCCCATTGGGACATGGCATCAAATGATATTTTGACACATTGATATTTTTCAAGGTATTGTATTGAACTTAGAAATTCCAGTTTTATGACAAGACTGGTCCCAACACAGGTGATCTGTAACATTTGCTGAGAAAATCATCTACACTGCATTCTGAGATCTGTGTCACTGAAGAGAAACAGGGAGTGCCCCCCTACAACGCAGGAATCCCTCACATACTGTATTCAAAGTGATTTCAGCCTCACAGAACGGAGACGACAGCGTCCAGCGTGAGCCTTTTTAAACAAACGCAAAAGTCACCGTGAAATGAGAAATGGCCAAACTACCTGAGAGCAGAATAGGAGTGATATGGCTCTGCATCTGTGATGAAGACATGTACTGGAACAGTGTCTTCTATCAGCAGCTTGCTAATCAAAGTTTGTTTCAGTGGTATTACCGGTGGTAGCAAAATGGTGGTTAGAGCAGTGTAGCTAACTACTGAGTGTAGCTAATGTTTACAGACGTGATGATTTGCTTGACCTATCATGACCAACAGCACTGCAAGGCCATAGTTTAACTACTATGGAAACACACATGACCTGTGGATTCAGTTTCACAACCAGGCACAGATTGATGTTCTGTTAATGGAAATGAATTGAAATACAAATGTTTAGCACCAAGGTGATAATGAGCTGGTGGATCCACATCAGTTCTAAAGATGAGATTGTTTAGAATAAACTTGGTCATAGCTGTGAGAAAGGCACTGCAGTTTTCAGTAAGAATACAGGTAGTCTTCTCTTTCTCTTTTTTCTCTTTGGCTTTGGGCTTTGCGTCTGAAAGTATATCTGTGTTTGTGCAGCAGAGGAGACACTATGTGTGGTGAACCTCGTGGAACATGAGCTCGCGAGGGATGACCGTCTCCGCACCGTACACCTTGGAGGCGCGACGCTCAAACGCAGACACCATCTGCTTCACCACCTCGTCGAAGAAGACGTGAGCTAGCTGGGAGTGGAGGAGGGACCGGAACTCGAAGGAGATCTGAGGAGGGGAGGGAGGGAGTGTAGCGGGTGAAGTTAGCAGCTGCTGTATTGTTAGCGCTGTATGTGTATACGTCAGTGGTCTGTCTGTGTGTCTCTGAAAGTTTCAAACTGATCCAGTGACAAATATGACATGCCAACTTCTGAATCATGAAATAACCAACACATTTTCTCAGACAGAGTAAAAGTTCAACCACAGTTCCTTTGAGAACTGCCACAGTTACTTACAGAAAAGTCCACGGTGCAGGTACGAGGATAGCCGGGAATGCCAGGGCTGAAGCGCCAGACCGTCTCCAAGTGGTTGAACAGTTTTGCCTCTGAACAGGACGCCTGCCCAACAACATATACACATTATTTACAATTGGTTTGCTGCAAAGCAGAACTCGCTGATTTTCTGATCTAAGTGTAGTTGCTTGTCTAGATTAACTGCTAACACCTTATCAGTACATATAACTTTTTAAAACCCTGGTGGAGATCTAAGAGTCTCCAGAGTCTCTCAATGCACAATCCAACCGACCCCAATGCTACTTTGTACCTCATATAATTACTGTAAATATCTTACTTAGTTCATTTAGTCTATTTATTCTATCTGACTTGATTTGTGTCTGTGTAACTAATATGCTGACTTGTGTACTTAACATGCTGACTTGTTTGTGTCTCTGTACAACTATTCCACATGCCTTTAAATCCAAATAAATAAATAAAGTCTTCTAAATTGAATTAAATTGAAAAAGATACTGACGCTGACTGTTAACATCATATTGCTTCAATGGAGTGCTGGTACATGCTATTGCATGGACACAAAACAAAGTTGAGCTGCAAAAGTGTTCCTCTGTGCTTATAATGACCCAGTATATTAATTACATACTGCATATAATTATATATATTTACTCAGTAAAGTTTAAATGTTGCCTAGTTTTACAGAACTGCCAATATCCCTAAGTTTCTTAATCAGATTTTAAAACTGGCTCTGTGGTCTGTGAAATGAACGCAAATGTGAAAATCTCAATGCTGACCTGTCTCTTATCAGACTCATGCATGAGCCACTCGTAGGAACACGTTCATTCACCAAGTGGCACATGCGACGAATACATGGCAATAATTGATTTTCTCAAACTCTTATTTGAAATGACTTTACGAACTAGACTTACGAGTGGACCATGGTCTGTGTTATGAGTCAGTGATACAAAGAAAACACACTTGGCTTCCTTAAGAATTATAATGTCTTATGGCTGATTTAAAGATGTACGAAGACAATACGCAGAGCCTATGCTGTAGCTTGAGCAATTGGCCAGCAGCATGGTGGGGTTCATTGCCACTGTGTTGCGTTTCTTTGTGTAGTTCAAACAATGGCGACTTAAACAGAGCTAACCATGTTGAAGTTACAGCTAAGAAATGTTAAACAGTTGCTTTAATTTAAATTAGTGTACGCAGAAAAGAGGGCAGATTCCTGATGGAATTGTGTGCACCACCATTTAACCTATTGAGGTAGGAGGGTGTATTCTGTGTTCATCCAGCCAATGGGACACATGGATCTAAAGACATATGTGATGCTAACAAGCAGACCAATCACAGTTGTTGTGGTCTACTTTGCTGCAACATGTAGTTACATTTAAACCTACATCACAGATTTAACATGCAAGTATTAAGGGACCTCTGATCTAAATGAAAGTGAAAAATGAAGCTGAAGTTCATTTATTTACTTCATCTTATTTTCAATGACATATTTCAGCACAGCATCTTGCATATTTTAGTAGTTGTTAATTGACTTCTCTCACTCTGCACTCAGCTGCTCCTGTGTCTGTATGCAGGTCTCTGTCCACTATGATCCTCTGTTGTGACAACTGACGGTGTAACTTACTTCCTTCAGGCTAAAATATTATCCCGTCTAATATGTCCATGACTGTCAATGTTGAAACCTCTTCATTGTGCTAATCAACACATGGCGATCTTAAGACGGGAACAAATGATACAGGACAGATTTGTACAAAAACAAAGTGAGAGAAGCTTTGGATAAAAACACAAAAGGGTTCTTGCATGAGGCCTGTTGTGTTAAGTAAACTGGAAGGGAGTACCTTACCTTGACCAGGTGGGGGCGTACTGTCGTGATCAGGGAGGTGTAGTTCTCCACCACAGGTGGAAAGCCCACAGTTAGTTTGGCCTTGCAGAATCCAGCTCGTTTAAACACCACATCAGACTTCTTGCACCAGGGAACAAAGTGGCGGTAGTTTTCCACCTCAGCCACCACTTCATAGATCTCCTGCATTGAATACCTGAAGAGTCACGGATGGAGAGCAAAGAGCAATAAGCTCCCAGTGTGCAAATGCAGTCCATGCAGAGCTGCACGTCAGGAAGTACATGAAGGTCAGAAATTGTGACATAACACTAAATACTAAATAAGACTGGCACGGAACAAGACTCCTGACCCACTTAAGTCTGAACTAGGTCAATGAGGAATGCTGAGAAGGGAAGAGAGAGAGAGAAAAGGAAGAGACAGGGAGGCAAAAAGAGTGCAAGATAAGAAGGAAAAAGAGTAACGTAGTAGACAAAATAAAGGCACAATGTAGTGAATGAAAGATAGATGGAGATAATACTCCACACCACTGTGACATAACTGCACCACTGTAGCTGCTGCCACCTTCCTGCGTCTATTTATACAAGCAGATTTAGTGATTATGACCTCTCTGTGGAACACAGGAGGACATTTAGTGCGTCATACAGAAAGACACATGTGGAGCCTTAAATAGGACACCAGTGTCCAAAACAATTATCCAGCCGTGAACTTATGATTTTATTTTATTTTTCTAATTATCCAATAAGGTTTTATATTATTACGATTTAATACACTCTGTCTTTATGCGTCATACATGTTTATCATCAACTTTACAAGGACGTTTTAAGCTCTAACTACACCAAAAACATGTAATGAGTATGTCTCAAGACATGCCAAGGGAAGAAACAAAAGACTGTAGTTGAGATAGAACAAGCTTTAAAATACTAGACCACAAGTGAAGGCAGACTTGATTGACCCACCCAATGATACGTCTCTCTGAGTACTCCTTCTTCTTGGAGAAGGAATCAGCGAGGTTGAAGAAGCTGCGGGCAGGCATCACAACGCCGTACCCTGTTGTGGCTGCACCCAGCTGGGGAGGTACACGGGTCATCAGGATCCCACATGATGACAGGTATCTGATCACAAAACAAACAACAACGACATAGATTGGATAACAACCCCCAGGACAGGGTCAATACAATAAATTCTATTCAATAAAATAAAATGTATTTTGTTTCTTCAGATGTTCTTGGAATATTAGTTAGACTATTTACAATTTCACTGAAAAGTGAAATGTTTTCTTTTTTCTAGCCTGAGACAAATCTTTAACATTGTTCATAACAGACCTAAGTGGGACAGGAACTCTCTTGACAACACTGATTAATTTCTCATCATCTACATCAACATAACGCCTGGTTTTAATTAGTCAATAATATCTGTAAATCAAGAACAAGGCAACGAGCTACAACATAAGCCTTTATTCCTGGAGAACTGGATACTCCGCATAGAAGGATTCTTGCAACACCTGCCAAGCATTTGTCATTCAAGCAAAATGGGTCACGGACGTACAGGTAGTAAGTTGAAATGAAACAAAGTCAAGGGCACTAACTTTACCACTAGCTTTAGAGACCTAAAGCACACCACACAGCCTTTAAATGATCATTTCTGCTTCATGTGTGACAGACAGAGGGAGAGAGAGGGGATGACATACAGCAAAAGGCTCGGGCTGGAACTGAAACCCAGGCCGCTGCAGTCAGGACTTGATCTGTGGTACGTGCTCTACGAGCTGAGCTACCAGTGCACCTTTCAACCTTGTATTGTGACTGCCTGTTTGGCTTTTTATACATGATTTTTCCGTATGGCTTTGGAGAAGCTGTAGAATAACATTCATGATGAGGTTTCAACTGCAAACAACCTGGTCGGACAGGAAGAATTCCATTAATGCTGGAGAAATGAGTTCCAACAGCTGCCAGTTTTTCTCACAGACTCAATCGGCTTTTTCCTGATGTCCAACTGGTAACCTCCATATTTCTTACATTCTCATAAACAGTACAGTATAGAAATCAATGCATTGGCAAGAACGATAATATTCATGTCTCAATATTCAATCCCATGACAACCTTTGAGCATAATGTCAATTAGTTCAATTGAAATATGTAAGAATTCTGCATTAAAATGTATAAAAACCACTTCATCTTTGTTATATATTTTGTTGACTTGTGCATTTACGGTAACCCAAATTTTTCCAACAATGTTCAAGCAAATAAAATTCCACAAGCTTACTCAAGCTAATGGTGCACTTCATTTAGTCAACTGTCACAGAGTCAGAGAGTGAGGAAGGAAGAACAAGACTGAAAGGAGCATGAATAAAACTTAAGCAATGGTGGTTGTTTAATGGTGTGTTCACCACCAGCGAGGTGCGTTCGAACACAGGAACATCTAAGATTATTTGTGTTTTACTTTTTGTTCAGTTTGGACAGCCAGATTACTTTAATGTACATTAGCATTAAGCTAGGGTGTGTGTGTCCATGTGTTTGAATTCAGGTCACTCATCAAAATATGTAACCAAGGTCATTTTTAGACATTTTAATGGAGAAATGTTACATGTTATATCTTAAACGTGTGCTTGGCAATCATCTCTTTTTTCCCTACATTTCAGTCTATTCAGCTGAGGACACTATTAATCTGGACAATAAGCTAGCTTGTAGCCCCCATAGATGCTATGCACATATAACTTACAGGTCGTCTTACTGTTGCCATCTGAAGCCTGCAGGGTCACAGTGACTACCACTGCGGAACATGTCCGATGGTTTGATTTGTCCATTGTGCCTGGCTGTCACCCACAGCACCTGTGGCACCCTGTTCCACAATGTCCCTGGCACTGGACGGTTTGGAAGCACAACACAGTTCCCAGGGCATATGTTTAGCTTTAACTACCCATTATGTCACCACTTAATGTGATATGAATAGCTATGCCAACACCAGCTTAAAGCCATGAAACATTTTCCATGCTTCTCATGACATGCTGCTTCAGATTACTGGTCCATTACTAGCCCTGTGGTCACTTTAAAGAGAACCCATTCACTACTACCTGAAATGTGATACTGCAGACACATGCACTGACCTCAAACCGCCAAGTCCATGCGTGTGTGTGGGTGCAGATATAGAGAGTTATGGTTCAGAAATTGGACTTCAGAGCAAAGGAGGAGGACGGTGTGCTCATTCAAGTCTAAAAGGACTAAAAACAGAGTACCATACTTTTGCAGCAGCTTTTCTCCTGACACATTGCTATATCCATACATATTATGATGGTTAAGCTGCAGTAGTGGAATGTAAATGTGTACATTTACTTGAACAGAGTACATTTTTGAGATGCTTTCACTTTACTGTACCCTGGCATTTCCATTCCATTCTGCTCCTTTCACTTTTACCTACATTTTTCCTAGAGGGAATATTGTACATTTAACTCCACTACATTTAGCTGACAGGTATAGTCTGTGATAATTATGCAGGTAAAAAAAACAACAACATATCAATAATATATTCCGTTTATAAAATATTATGCATAATAATGGATTCATCGACCTTGCAGCATTTAAATAGGTTAAAACGATATCTCAGTCTTGATTGACTACAATTGAAATGCTGATTAAATGTTCAGATTGGGAACATTTTGAAGACAATACATCTGTGTTTTCATCTCTACAATTCTGAAAGCCTGCCTTTCACCTGGACTCACTGGGACTATATTTACATCGTTATATAGATTCTGTAAAGTCTGATCTCTCTGTGATCTCTCCGCCTCCTTCCACCGTTGCAGGAGGCTGTTGTCATTGCTGTGATTTGTAGCTGGACTGTATTAGTCAGCTGTTAAGACAAATTGACAATACGCCCAAGGGACAAATACTATGTTTGAGGAATCAAAAGTGATGGCAAAAAATATCAACAACAGACCACAGAATTCCTGGCAGGCTAAATAAATCAAACAAGGCCCACGAGGAGTCATGTTCGTAAATGTTGCTCCTTCAAACTAAATTGTTTACCACTAAACACGCCGATATCTATCTTTTACATTTGTTACCGTCCGGTGCGTCTTCAACTTAACTTTCTGGGTTCGGTCGAGAACAGATTAAAAAAGATTAAAAACTTTACCTTACGTTGTTCCTGGTCTGTATTTCCCGGCTCGCTGTCGTAGGTAACTGTTTCAGGCACTCTGCTACTTTTCTCAGGCTCCGGCTACCTCTCGCCATCGTCCCTTCTTTGACGGATTTCTTCACTCGTCCGTTAATACCAAGTTGACAAGCATCAGTGTCCACAGATATGTCCCGCCCCCAACGTCACGTACTCTCTGTATGTCGGCCAAGCATTGGGGGAGCCATGCCAACCGAGAGTTTTCATTGGCCGGTCTCGTGGTTCGTCAGTCGAAATAACTGACGTCTCTGACTTGCGCGTGCTTGTACGCGTACAGGCAGGAATGTCACGAGATGTAGGCTCAAGTTTCACTGTGGGCCTGCTATCGAGTACACTCAAGTTCAGAGCACCTTAAGGTTGTTCAGAGCACCTTAAGGTTATTCACACACACACACACACACACACACACACACACACACACACACACACACACACACACACACACACATTAACCTTAAAGGTTGCTAACACCTTTATAGCAGGTTTTGTAAACTGCTCACCAGTGGCGTCATTAGGCCTATTTTAGGTGGGCTGAAACCCCCCCCCCCCCCCCCTCAAAAATAGTCTATTCACTTAAATATGATCATAAGTCTGTCAGTTTCCCTTCACTCCATAGTGTAAGGTAGAGAGAGCCCTTTCAGTGCGTCCTTATCCAATCCATTACACTTGTTTATATAGAGAACGCACACATCACTGAGAATCCAATCCACGTTTTCCCTGCGACCTTGCTTGCACTTGGTACCTGCAGAGTGTGTATCTTGAAGCACATGCGACTAGTATGGGTGGGCGATACTGCAAATTTTGGTATAGATCCGATACCAAGTAATTATAGTGCCAATATTGCCGAATACCAATAATGATACTGATACTTTTTACTTGAAAATTCCTAATCATTAAATGATTTTGTAGTTTTGCCTTTAATTAGTTGATCATGATTAAGATGATAATAAAACACAGGACAAAGATTTTAGCCAATTAAGAAAATAATATTTAACATAATTAAATCTATGACATATCTGCATGGATCGATCCGCCCACCCCTAGCAACTAGAACAGCATGAGGAGCAGAACGTGAATGAAGAATAATGGATATAAGAAAGTTTTTCAAGAAAGTAAGTATTCATCACTGCTGGTAGTAACAATTAGTTAGCTCCAGTCCCAGCTAACAGCAGAAAGTCTCATGCGATTAATAAACCAAGTGCTTTGACAGATAAAACCTAGCTTGCACACTATAGACAATCACTGCGCACGTCTCACCTTTGTTGTTTCGCAGTCAAAAGTGACATTCCAGCTCAAAAAGAACGCTGCTACTTAGCTAGCTAGTTAGTCTGAACTGCATTGTGAAGGCAGTGTGCACTCTTTTTACCATATACTATCTTTGGGGTGACTTCCTTCCAGAGCATCAGCTGTGTTTCTCACTTTACGCATGGATGCACACCGTGAAACAGGACCTGAGCTCATTCACGTCAAGGCAAATTAGCCTGACCCAAATATTTTCAAGAGTATCTTAATATTACTTTAATTCAAGTAATTAAGCAACATTTTTCAGGGCTTGAAATTACTACAACCATTTTAATCACATATGTGCCCAAAATGTAATCTGTGCGACTTCAAAATATTTGGGAGCAAACAATTATTGTGTTGTGAGCGAAAGTCATGACATTAGCCTCTATGTTGATCAGTTATTCATTCAACTCATTGTGTTTCAATGTATCTTGAAGGGTCAGGCAGAAGGAGATGCTGAGGGAGAAAAAGATCAAAAACAGTCTGAAATAATAATAATAATAAATAATTTCTCAGTCTTTGTTAGCTGTTTGTGAAATTTTGTGCTCGCGCTCTACGTTCGCTCACATCCTGTGCATCCCTTGGGGGCTAAGCCTCCCCTGTCCTAAAAACCTAGTGACGCCCCTGCTGCTAACTACTATATAGGCACATAGAAAAACATTATAGTCTCAGAGAAATGAATCCTACCTTTATTAATGTTAAAATAAATTGCTCAGTTTTTCTTTAAACTGTTTCATGGAAGTGCTGATACAACTGTATGATGATCATACATGATCATTTTGGATGCTGCAGTTTGTGGTGCTGTTGAATTCTATTGTGTCACACTGATAGGTGTTTCTTTCTTTTTTCTTCTTTCTTTTTTATTTTTCCCTACCCCTTTCTATCATTGAGGGGAGGCTAAATAGCAGAAGGGAACTGTATAAAATTGAATCTAAGTAAACAACAAAAATATAAACAATCGTCTATACAAATCAAACCACGTCCATATATTTTATTTTATTCATGGAAGTTTTACCCTGCTATGTTATTTATTGCTGCAGTACCTGTGCCACAACCATGTACACATGGTAACAATCAGACCTGTAGATAAATATTATATAGTATTTTAGTCCCTGCTTTATACAAAAGTTATATGTTTGTGTTTGTGTTTGGTTATATTTGTTTAGCTTGTTCTCTTTTTTTACTACTCAGAAGCTGACATAAATACCTTAACAAAGTTGATTCTGAAAGTTGATTCTGTATTATTGGGTGTTTTGACGCTTATAATTGGTCTAATTATTGATTTTTTAAAAATAGATATATTTTTCAAGCATTCTTTTCACTGAATTCTTCTATTAATTAATAGCTTTAATAATGGTCTTGCTATTACACAATTAGTAGTAGTAGTAGTAGTGGTAGGCTAGTAGTGTCGTATTACCAGTGTTGGGGAGAATTTAACTACATGTAGTTGAACTACATAGCTTAATTACAATTTGCTGTAACTTGCTGGTAGTTAAACATACATTCGTATTTTGTGCTGCGTCAAGTATTCCAACTACTTTTTGGGTCATTTTTTGTAGTTTAACTACTCAATTTACAAACTCCAATTTTGGCTAATAACATGAAATTTTTTTTTATATATAAAAAAAGACCTATATAATATAAATTTTATTTTATTTTTCTTTGAAAAAACGCATGAAACATGTCATGACTTGCTAAGCCAACTGCTTCTGATTGGCCTGCCCTGACAGCACTCAAATGCTTCACAGAGTGGGTGGGTCTTTGTGCCAAGGAAGGCAGAGCTCATATGGCACAAGTACGTCATGGTTAACCCTCCCGCTACCCCCTATGTGCCCCCGAATGCGCCAGCCCAACCACGGCCATATTTGAGCATGTACATGTTTCACATAAACCATATGTTGATTTATTCAACGTTGAGTTAAAACAGTATAATGAGTATAAGTAGTTGCTAAAGCTACTTTTTTTTAGCAGTAGTTTTACAAACTACATTTCTCCAGGGGTAGAAATGTAGTTTGTTCAAACTACTGCCAGGCTGAACTATATGTAGTTTTACAAGCTACGCTTGCAAAGTAGCTTCCCCAACACTGTGTATTACATTGAATAATTGTATCAACATAAATAAGTACAGTGGCAGAGAGTACTAAGCTACATTCACTGAAGTATTCTTATTACAAGTAGGCCTACAGTAACCTATAGGTAAAATGTTGAGGAACTTAAGGTTTATTTGGGTTATTCTATTTTATCTTTCTACTCTTCTACTTCCTACATCTTTGGTTATTTTTGAGAGTACTATTTTATTCAGTTGAATTCAAAACTTTATTGCAGATAAAATATCAGACATTCAATAGAATTAATTACACACAGACTCACAATGAAACATAATAATTGAAAAAATGATCTACAGTGTTTTACATAAACACATTGTACCAATGTCTCCATAACTGGGACTGGTAGCAGAGTGCCAAACCTTATGTTTGATAAAACCAGGCTAATTTAATGTTCACTCATTAAGGTAATAAATAAACTAACACCTAGGTTTTCTTAAAACAATTTGGAAAGGACTCACTCCTGCAACAACAAAGAGTACACTTGTACTATTCCACCTAGCTCTCTTAATTAATACTCTCAAGGCATTAAATACAAAATAAGTAACCTTGTTATAAAAAGCGATGCTTTGTTAAATGTTATAGATAGGTTTACTGAATATAAAGTAGGCTCAGTTGGACCATCTGTCTCAAAAATATTTCTATCACATTAATCCGCCAATAATTACAATGATACTCTGTGCCTTTAGCCAATAATGTGTTTCAATAAAATGACTTGAGTATTCCTACAACGTGACTTATTTCTACCATTAAACTAACATGCTGTACCGGTTCTTGATTAGCCGATCGTTAAATAGTAACCATATGTAAACTGGTCTGAGACCAGCTACCGACAGATAGACGGAAGTGTGGATTAGCAAGCTTCCGGTTTCAGAGTCGAACAACCACCACCAAAATGGCGAAGATCGCCAAAACCCACGAAGGTAAATTACTTTTAAAAATACTCAGTAACATCTATTTCAGAATACCTCTAAGAATATTATATGTCGTGAAACGTTGTGGTAGATGTTGCGCTGGATAGAGGACATGCTAACAGACGAATTTGTCGTTTAAAACGTGAAAAGCAAGCGGGCCACATACGACGCAACGCGGACAGCTTAGATAATGGCGCTGGTGGCTAGCTGTTTAGCTTGCTAGCTAGCTACCGTAACCGCACACTTATTATTTGTTTGCCTTTTGTGGATCTATGCAACTTCGGGACCATGTTCTTCGACGTGCTCTTAATATTCTTTAATTTCGTGCTTTTATTGTTTAACTATATTTTATTTAATCAATATATGCAGTTATTTAAACTCCCAAATGGTTCTCAGTCGGCTAACCCTGTTAGCTTTAGCCTGATTTAACAACACCGTTCGACCACACGTTGCACATACGCACAGTGTGATGTGTAGCTATTTGTGTCACAAAGCCGCCATGCAATCTGTTACGCAGTGTTACCTCTGTATCATTAACGGTAGTCGTCATGTGCAATTGTTATTATTTTTTATTGTGCAGTTTCTTATCCCCACACTCGTTTGTTGAATTCCCTTTTTAGATATCGAGGCCCAGATCCTGGAGATCCAGGGGATGAAGGCAACCCTGCTGGAAGAAGGAGAGCAGGGAGTGGGCCTTGACTCCACTGGCTTTTATGACCAGGAGATCTATGGAGGCAGCGACAGTCGCTTTGCTGGATATGTCACGTCCATTGCAGCCAATGAGCAGGAGGATGTAAGTATTTACCAACCCAAGACTTACACACACCTGTGTTGTTTTTTCACCAGCCCTCTATCCCATGTTTTTACAGTGTATTGATTAGTAAACTGCAGATCGTCATTGCTTTCATCCTGTCACAATTCCAGTGTGTCTGGAGCTTGACTGCTCCCTTTTGCTTGTTGCAAATCAGCTAGGAGAGTCTTGCCGTTTTGGTAAGATTTGACTAGACTCTTTTTTTCTCTTTCTTTCCACAGGATGATGAAGATGATTCATCAACGAGCTTGTTGGGTCCAAAGAAGCCAGGGTACCACGCACCAGTGGCAATACTCAATGCCATTCCTCAGTCAGACGAGCAAGTATGTGGACATTTATGATGAAACAAATCTTTATACAGAAAAGTTTGAAAAATTGTTTGTCAGAGTAGCTCTCAATGGGCCTTTATCTGATTGATTTAGAAATACACTCACACTCTATTCCGCATCTGTCTTTTGCAGTACGACCCGTTTGCAGAGCATCGTCCACAGAAGATCGCAGAGCGGGAAGATGAATACAAAGCCCGGCGCAGACAGATGATCATCTCTCCTGAGCGTCTCGACCCTTTTGCAGACGGTAAATTTAGCTATTTTTTGTCTTCATTACACCTTTCCCATTCCCTCCCCCTTTTCACGGTTCACTTTTTTGTGACCCCCATGACAACAATGGTTTCACGCCCATGGTTTTGCTGTTCAACCCTTCGATCACAACGCAATAACTTGCTTCCCAGACTTGATGCCTTCCCTGTGGTCAATCCTTTGTGGTCCAAGAACATTTTGTCATTGTACTTTTTCTTCCTATTATATGATCTGCACTTGTATCCAACTTTGCAACACATGTCGGTGTGGGCTAATAGTTTACCTTCAGGTTATTTTTTTGGAAAAATACTACTGTCATGATTTTATTGTGCAAAGTGAAAGTTTCATCCTGGTGTGTGCTATTCAATAAAGCTAAATCCAATGTAGGGTTACCATGCTTTTGAGTGGGGAGGTGGTTAGGTGTTTAATGTTCAATGGGGTAGTTCACCTAACAAACATGGGTCGCAGATGGGTTGTGTGTGAGTCGAAGGGTTAACAATCCTATGTGAGCTTCAGTGTAGATTATGATGGGAGTGCAGTGTCTTCTTGTCATAGCATATGAGGATGAGTGATGCAAGTTTGAGGCTTGGCTGTGGTGTAATTCACCTGCCTATGAACTGTTATGCTAGGCTGAGCTCAGCAACTGATGACAAACGATAATCCAGACGCTCGTACAGAGTTGAAGAAGCCAAAGGGAGGCAGTGGAGAGAAATATGCTGGGTCACTTTGGCATAGTCGACCCAACTTATTAGTTATTAAGTTATTATAGAACAACATTAAAAACCATTAACTGAATTTGTCAACCAGGTATTATTAGTCGTTCAAATTTTTCTTTTCTCTCTTAGCTATGGCTGGAAATGTCCTTTTAGTGTAGAAACATGTAAGAGCCTGAGTATTATATGGAAAACCACAAGCACAATAATTGTGAGCCAGCTATTTAAATATATCTATTGTTATTGTGTCTTCACTCCCCTGACAACGTGATCTTAAACGGCCTGAGTCTTAAAGGTTTGGTGTCAGTAGGGCATATCTGAAGCCTGCATGTAGAGAGAGCTCTTGTACAAAGTTGTTGTGTAAATATATTTTTATTTTACAACTCTCTCTGTAAAATAGAAATATGTTATCAAGAAAATTGTGTACCACAATACCACAGGCCCATACTAACTGTCCTTAATTTCTCTCCTACAGCAGTACTGCTTTGCCAGTCCTGTACTGCACTCTGTTAAGAGTGCAGCAACTCATCCTGTGTAGGTTTTGGGGAACACAGAGAACTATGCACTTGTCAGTTTGGTCAGGGTCCACTGGCTGCTTGTTTGGGGCCTTTGAGGGGAATCAGATGCAGCCCAGCTACAACAAACTTCAACCCCCAAGAGCCTTTTAAGTTTCTTTTTTATTTGGCTTATCGACTTCCAACAAATTTAGATACGATTCTCCCTCTAGACGTAGGCGAAAATCACTGCCCAAATATTTGATTTAACTCAGGCTTATGTTATCAGATACCTTTGTCCTGAAAAGGAAGTTAAGATCTTAATGTATGATGATTGAATATTAACCAGTGCTGTCACGAATCAATTTGGCTCTGGCTTGTCGTATTATCATACTACTTATACATGGGCTAGATTTATCATTTTTTGCCTAATTTCTTATTTAAATGCCAGTGTAGATACTCATATTTTTTATACTTTAATGCCATTCCTAGATGTTGCCTCAAAATCTTTCCTTTATTTTTATATGCTAGAATAAATGATGGGGAATCTGGGCAACAGGGTCTCATATTAATTTTTTCTAGTTTTGTGGTTATGCCCCAAGAAGATGCTTTTGTTTTTTGAGTGCCGTAAATCAATGCAACACAGGTGGTATACTGTTGTGTGTGAGTTCAAACCCTTTTCCAAAGTGTTACTAATGGTAAAGAGAAATTTTCTAGGCTTCTTTTCTGCCGGTTGAAGTCTGACTGCAGAAGACCCTTGGCACTGAAAGTGTACGTATTCTGAAGAGCACAGCCCAGGACCCCTGCATCAGTGATGGCTATGACTTCTTAATCCACTTAAAGAAAACACCACAACCTCAGCTCTTCTCTCTATGTATCTGCTTGTTTTTCATTAGAATGCTATGACTGTATGTAAGAGAGACCAATGTATATTTGTATGTAATTAATAGGACATCAGCTGTTTATAAAAACAGGAATGTAAGTTAATCTGTTGGTAAAGAGAGTCAGACTTAGCTGACTATGTTTGTGCTTGCTGTGTTTGTAATAACTCAGGTCCCTAGAGCGTATACTTATGAGTGTCCTTTGTTCTTGTTGGTGCTCTTTCGCGCAGGGGGCAAAACGCCGGACCCCAAGCTGCAGGTCAGGTCATACGTGGACGTCATGTTGGAGCAGAACCTGTCCAAAGAGGAGGTAAGCAGCTACTCAATGTTTTCAACGACATGGACTGAAAACTGTTTGAGACAAAGTTGTCTATAAGTTCTGTGCTTTTAAAAAAAACAAGACATTTATTCAATACGGTCATACAGTTAATCCTGATGTTTGTCCACATTTGTATGTAGAGAGAGATTCGTCTGCAGCTGGCAGAGAAGGCCAAATCAGGGGACCTGAAAGCTGTCAACGGGTCAGCTGCTGCTCAAGCTGCCACAAAACGCAAGCGTCGCTGGGACCAGACAGCTGACCAAACCCCTTCAAATGCTACACCCAAAAAGATGTCCAGCTGGGACCAGGCTGACTCGTCTGCTGAGGTGAGCCACTCAAGGTTTAGCCTCTGATGACTTAAGTGCAAGATAACTTTAAGGTTTTAAGTTATTTAAGTGACTTACAGTGGGTACAAATATTGTGGTCGATTGTCATTCAGTACTCAATATAATGTAACTTGGCAATATGATGGAATCCAGTAATGTAGGGCAACTATTTTGAAGTTGTGGATTGTCTGTCTGACTGGTGTTTTTAATCTCATTTTCTTTGTTTCTTTTCCTTCATAGACTCCAGGACACACTCCTGCACACACACCTTCAAACAGCCGATGGGATGAAACCCCTGGCCGCCCTAAAGGGAGTGAGACCCCAGGAGCCACCCCCAGCACCCGCATGTGGGACCCAACTCCAAGTCACACACCTGCTGGTGCTGCCACGCCTGGCAGAGACACACCTGGCCATGCAACACCCGGCCATGGTGGAGCCACAGGAAGTGTACGCAAGAACCGTTGGGACGAAACCCCAAAGACGGAAAGGGAAACCCCAGGACACGGGAGTGGCTGGGCTGAAACGCCACGCACAGACAGAGGAGATGAGTCAGTGGGTGAGACTCCAACCCCTGGGGCCAGTAAGAGGAAGTCTCGGTGGGATGAAACCCCTGCCAGTCAGATGGGATCTTCCACGCCACTACTCACCCCAGGAAAGACTCCCATAGGAACACCAGCTATGAACATGGCTACCCCAACACCAGGTACATAAATCTTCACTTTTTGTTGCATTGGATGTTCCCTCTACCATCTCTATTTTGCACTTTTTATTTCTTGTTCATTACCATCTAACTTTAAGTGTCAGGCGTTGTTCCATCTTCTCAGTTTTTTTTTTGAGGAAAAGGAATTGTATTAACAGAAGCTAATGGATTTCCAAACAACCACATATGAGTCAAGTGGATCTTCAAGCCCTGTAATGGTTTGCGCTGTTTTTAAATTGGTTCCCTCTTATTTCTCCAGGTCACCTGATGAGCATGACTCCAGAGCAGCTGCAGGCGTGGAGGTGGGAGAGGGAAATTGACGAGAGGAACCGGCCTCTAACAGACGAGGAGCTTGATGCCATGTTCCCAGAGGGATACAAGGTTCATACCCCTTTATTGCATTTAATGATCTGGTGACAGCCGCAATATTAAACCGTATTTAACACATTAATTCACAGTACTGACAGTTAAATTTTCTTTTTCACAGGTCTTGCCTCCACCAGCAGGCTATGTGCCTATCCGTACTCCGGCCCGTAAGCTGTCAGCCACTCCCACCCCTATTGGAGGCATGACTGGCTTCCACATGCAGGCAGAAGACCGCACCACAAAACAGATGAATGACCAGCCTTCAGGCAACCTCCCCTTTCTCAAACCTGATGACATCCAGTATTTTGACAAACTGCTGGTGGGCATTTCATTTTTAAAATGTTTCATGTGTAAAGCTGTAAAATCAACAGCTGAAATTTTTTCTGTCTGAAGTTCAACGTGTTTTGATGAGTAGCTCTGTATGTTTGTGTTAGGTGGAGGTGGATGAGTCCACACTGAGTCCTGAGGAGCAGAAAGAAAGGAAGATCATGAAGCTGCTCCTGAAGATTAAAAATGGAACACCACCAATGAGGAAGGTTGGTTGATGTTATGTCTGTACTTTCACCCCTCCTATTTTTCCCACTATCCCTCATTAAAACATGCTTTAAGTCGCTGAATTTCATGTACTCCTAGAGCTTCTACTGCCTCTTTTTGTTCTCATGTTACAAATCAACCAAGGAGACTTGTAATCACATGAAGTACAAAAAATACTGATTGCAAGATCAACACCCAGCACTGAGCCTGTATGTGGCTACAGTGTGAATATTTGCTTGCTAAAGAATCTTCTCTCTGAGAAACTGCTGCTTTCAGTAGAGGTCGGAGTGAAACGATCATGGTCTGCCGGGAGCAGCAGATACAAGTCAACAGATCTGTTGAGGCTGTCTCAATCGATGTGATTTCTACCATTGTCAAACTGACTGATCCTCTCCTCTCTCTTGTCTTAGGCCGCTCTGCGCCAGATTACAGATAAGGCTCGTGAATTTGGAGCTGGCCCCTTGTTCAACCAGATCTTGCCATTACTTATGTCACCCACCCTGGAGGACCAGGAGCGCCACCTTCTGGTTAAAGTGATTGACCGTATTCTTTACAAACTGGATGACCTGGTTCGACCATACGTACACAAGGTATGTAAAGTGTGACAGTTGTGCGCTTAGTGGATTCTGATTTTGGAGAACTAACTTACTGTCCTCTCTGTCACCAGATCCTGGTGGTGATTGAGCCCCTACTGATTGATGAAGACTACTATGCCAGAGTGGAAGGCAGAGAAATCATCTCTAACTTGGCAAAGGTAATGTGGCAGAAGAAAGTACACACATGTTGCTCCCTGCGAACCATTCTCGCCTTTTTGACCAGTCCATGGTCAGATCAGGGCTAGCCGTTCGCTAGATTGAAACCAACATGAGAGCTAGCATACCGGCCATTTATTGCTTGTGTGTTCTCAACCTGCACCCGTTGGTTACAATCAGATATTCCATTGATAGAATTTAGTTATCTATTGCTTGGATAGATATGTACCATTGCCACCACTGCGACTGGAAAAAATGTTGGTTTCAAACCTTTATTAAAGCCACAAAAGTAATTTCCTTTGTTTGCAAAGATGTTGGCTTTCAATTAAATTCATATGAACTATGTAAAAACTGCATGCTCATGCTGTAACAAGTAGTTATGAACAGCAGCTATCCTGTTGGTCAGTTCCCTTTGTATACTGGTGCACCTGTACCTGGGTTCGCAGACAGTATGATCTGAATGAAAGCCAGTACACATTATTTACCAGGTGTAAGTGTGCTCTGCTGACTGGTGTTGTAAATGGTTATGTGTTTTTGATGCATTTGTCATCTTTTTTCTGATCAGGAGGTGGTCCACCTGGCAGATTTTAGTTGAACTGAGAAACATGAATTTTTAGTTTTTAATAGCTATTACATATGTGCAACATGCTCCCAAACATCATGCCATCACACCAAATAAGACCAATTTAAGTTTATAAACACATTTCATTCAGAAAGCTGTTTTGTGGTTTGTGATGACAGTTTCTGAATGACTGACTGGTCAGTAAGTTTCTTGTTATGTGGCGATGACTAATTTGACATTCCTCTTCTTCCTGTCTGTCCCAGGCTGCTGGTTTGGCTACGATGATCTCAACAATGCGACCTGATATTGACAACATGGATGAGTATGTCAGAAACACCACAGCCCGTGCTTTTGCCGTGGTGGCCTCTGCTCTTGGCATTCCTTCTCTCCTGCCCTTCCTCAAAGCCGTATGTAAAAGCAAGAAGTCATGGCAGGCCAGACACACAGGCATCAAGATCGTGCAGCAGATTGCCATCCTTATGGGCTGTGCCATTCTGCCTCACCTTCGCAGTTTGGTAGAGATCATTGAACACGGTCAGTCATGTTACGTGTTAAAGTTTTAACAGGTCCTAGTAGCTTTAATTATATGAAAATAAATATACCACAGTTTATTTGAAATCAGTCTTTGATACAGATTCTCTGAAATTTTGCTATATCTGTATATCCAAGCTATTCAGAACTGTATTGGTTTTTTTTCTTGTCAGCTATATTTTAATATTAAAGAAATTCCCTCTTAACAATAATTTGATAATTGCTTAATTTTGGGCCTGAAACTGAAACCTGAACATACAGTTCATAATTTTTTTGGATAATAATGTCATAATTACTGGAATCAAATGTGTTGAAGCGCTGACTGTTTGACTGTGTGATTTCACAGGTCTTGTGGATGAGCAGCAGAAGGTGAGGACCATCAGTGCCCTGGCTATAGCTGCCCTTGCTGAAGCTGCTACACCCTATGGTATTGAATCCTTTGACTCTGTCCTCAAGCCGCTGTGGAAGGGTATCAGACAGCACAGAGGAAAGGTAAGATTCAGTTAAAAAAAAAAAGGGTACTTTGCCAAGATTTTGACGAAAGAACAAACTATTTGTTGCAAGATCAACACCCAGCACTAAGCCTCCATGTGGCTACAGTGTGAATATTTGCTTGCTATAAAGTCTCCCTGGTGGGGCTGCTGCTGTCAGTAGAGGTCAGATTAAAGACCAGTAATACTCTGCTGGGAGTATCAGACAAACACGTTTATTCCTCAGGTCTGTAAACCACAATCATTGGGCTAAGTTTGTATTCACAAAATACTTCTTGCCTTTCATCACCAGGGTCTGGCTGCTTTCCTCAAAGCTATTGGGTACCTGATTCCACTCATGGATGCTGAGTATGCTAACTATTACACCAGAGAGGTGATGCTGATCCTCATCAGAGAGTTCCAGTCCCCTGATGAGGAGATGAAAAAGATTGTACTCAAGGTAAGGGATGGGAAGAATAACTTGATAGCCTTGAACCCTAGACTTCCTGCGACTCATTCTCGCCTGTTCAACCACCACATGGTTTCATCAGGGCTAGTAGTTCGCTACATGAACACCAACATGAGAATTATCAGAGCTGGCATCTCTGTCCTCTCTGTTCTCACCCTGCACCCGTTGGTTACACCTAAAAACAATGCTCTTTGTTTGAACTCTGATATTTGAGGACCCGAGACCATGTTGAAGTCATCTGTTAGAATTTTCCATCTCTGACCTGCACTTGTATTGTATTTCATAGGTGGTGAAACAGTGTTGTGGCACTGATGGTGTGGAGGCCAACTACATTAAGACTGAGATCCTGCCCCCATTCTTCAAGCACTTCTGGCAACACAGGATGGCTCTGGACAGGCGCAACTACAGACAGGTAAGCAAACACACAGAAGTTCACGTTCAACCTAATAAAGAGACTTCAAGCTTATGTACATATCCCACCCACGTTTTTGAATGGTCTTATCCTCCTACAGTTGGTGGACACCACAGTGGAGTTGGCCAACAAAGTAGGAGCAGCAGAGATCATTTCTCGCATTGTGGATGACCTGAAAGATGAGGCCGAGCAGTACAGAAAGATGGTGATGGAGACTATTGAAAAAATTATGGGCAACCTGGGTGCAGCTGACATCGACCACAAGCTGGAGGAGCAGTTGATTGATGGTATCCTGTACGCCTTCCAGGAACAGACAACAGAGGTAAAGTGGGATCACGCTAGTGCTTGATTAACAGCTGTTAAAAAATCTATTATGTACAGATTCTGTCAAAGAGTTTCCAGGATGGGAAGAACCCTCTTTACAAAATGTTTTTGTCTTGTTGACTTAATCCTTTCTCCTCCTTCTTCAGGACTCTGTGATGCTAAATGGTTTTGGCACTGTGGTGAATGCCCTCGGGAAGCGTGTCAAACCCTACCTGCCTCAGATTTGTGGTACGGTGCTGTGGCGTCTGAACAACAAGTCAGCTAAAGTCCGTCAGCAGGCTGCTGACCTGATCTCCCGTACAGCTGTGGTGATGAAGACTTGCCAGGAGGTACATTATGAACGAGTGCAAACACAGATTCAAAGACCCAACTTTATATCCTATTTTAGAAACTAATGCATGTTCTCCTTGTCCATCACTGCAGGAAAAGCTGATGGGTCACTTGGGTGTGGTGCTGTATGAGTACCTGGGAGAGGAGTATCCTGAGGTTCTGGGTAGCATCCTGGGAGCACTCAAAGCCATTGTTAATGTTATTGGTAAGTGTCCTACATCACATTTCTCAACAATGATTGCATTTTTAATGATTAAGGCATTTCCTGGACAATCATTCAGACTTGCAAATTTAGAAAAGTAAACATCTGGAAAGTTATTGGATAATGTCCTTTTCATTGCAGGTATGCACAAGATGACTCCACCAATCAAAGACCTGCTTCCTCGTTTGACTCCTATCCTGAAGAACAGACATGAGAAAGTGCAGGAGAACTGCATTGATCTGGTGGGAAGGATTGCAGACAGGTCAGTAAAATACAATTTGAGAATGAAGTTATATATACATTGCAGTGAGCAGCATCGGGCCTTAACCTAACATCTTGTTTATTTTAGGGGTGCTGAATATGTGTCAGCCAGGGAATGGATGAGGATCTGTTTTGAACTGCTGGAGCTGCTCAAAGCTCACAAGAAAGCCATCCGCAGAGCTACTGTCAATACGTTTGGTTATATCGCCAAAGCCATTGGGTGAGTGCTGCCTTCAGAAACATTGTCGAGGTCCAATACCGAATGGTTTTCTATTTATGTTGATTGAATCATCTCTATTCAGGGTATCAGCAGCTCTTATTTAATTTTTCTTTCCTTAAAACAGAGGCCTTACAATGGACTGAAAGACTTGATTCGCAAAAGTCAAAAATGTTTTCTTGTTACCTTTAGGTGCACTAATGTTAGTCACAAAATGTTTTTGTATCTGATTCTGGGCTGTCAGTAGTCTGAGCATCATTATTGCTATGGGTAGCTACATAAACAAGGACGCTTCATCTCCTAATGGAAAAGTTAATTTTAGCAAAGACTTCAATGAATAAAGATTATAAATTGATTAATCCATCGTCCCCAGGCTGCATTCATTAAATTAATTATATCATTTGGAATCATTGTTTAATACTGATGGAAAGTACTGGAATAGTGTGATGCAAGAATAGAAACAAACCAAGGCCATATTGTCCACGTTGATTTTCCATTACACCCTTATACTTTGTATGACCATGAGAAGGTCATTGATTTAAGACCATATGCTTTTAAAAGTCTTAATTAGAACTTGGTGAACCATGCAGAATCCCTGTGATTATTATTTGAAATATTCACAAAATGATAAATGAAACCATTGCCTGTTTCTCTGCTAATGTTATCTGAACTATGCTTGTCTCCCTCCGTTTCCCTCCTTCCCTTTAGTCCCCATGATGTGCTGGCCACGCTACTGAATAACCTGAAAGTCCAGGAGCGTCAGAACAGAGTCTGCACAACTGTGGCCATTGCCATTGTTGCTGAGACCTGTTCACCATTCACAGTGCTGCCTGCGCTCATGAACGAATATCGTGTGCCTGAGCTCAATGTGCAGAACGGCGTACTCAAGTCCCTCTCTTTCCTCTTCGAGTACATTGGAGAGATGGGTAAAGACTACATCTACGCTGTCACACCATTGCTGGAGGACGCACTCATGGACAGGTGAGTAGGAAGACAGTTTGTTTTCCACTGTGTACTAATCTTGACAAAGGGATTTTGTAAAAACACAACATTCCTGAACTTTGCACCTTTTGGTGATGGCTTGCTTAAGTAAACATGGAGCTACTGATTTATAATTTCCAGTTAACTTACCAATAACTGTGGAGCCTTGACCCTGTCCTTTTGTCATGCTGCAGAGACCTGGTCCACAGACAGACTGCTAGTGCGGTGGTCCAGCACATGTCTCTGGGTGTCTACGGTTTTGGCTGTGAAGACTCCCTCAACCACTTGCTCAACTACGTGTGGCCCAATGTCTTTGAGACGTCGCCTCATGTAATTCAGGCTGTCATGGGCGCCCTGGAGGGGCTGAGGGTTGCCATCGGGCCCTGCCGCATGCTGCAGTACTGTTTACAGGTAAGAATAACCAGGACCATTCACCTTAATCGACTTTCCCAAACTGCTGAATGACTCATTGTTTGTTATAATTGCAAACAAATTCTAAGTCATACAAGGAAAAGAGAAATTATACAGGAAATTGTCAAATAAGTACATAATCTAAAAAAGGAGGTAACAACTCTGAATAGGAAAAATGGCTATGGCTTCATAAGATCGTTTATCAGTGAGCAAGATGTTACTGCAGTGGGCTGTACTTAAGCAATTTAATTAAAAGTGTTGGGTTAGGTATGACTGAATGAAGATCAGAGAGAACAGGTCACTGTACTAAGCCTTTCTCATTGAATTTCTTGTGTCCTCAGGGTTTGTTCCATCCAGCCAGGAAGGTGAGAGATGTCTACTGGAAGATTTACAACTCCATCTACATTGGCTCACAAGATGCCCTCATCGCCCACTACCCACAAGTGTACAATGACGAGAAAAACATGTACGTCCGCTATGAGCTGGACTATGTCTTGTAAATACAAATTAATGTCTCTGCTTTTCTCCTGCTTCAATTCTCACTTTCAGTTGTCGTCTCTATTTTGGTCTAGGACTGAGCTAGTTTTTGATTAGCAACTGTTGGTCTTTTCCAGGGTTAAACAATCCCCTCACAGGCACCTATGCCGCCTATTTACCCTGAAATGAAAATGAGCATGGTTTGGGGAGAAATAAAAGGAACATTGTAGAGTCTGTATGTATTTTTTTATTTTACCTTTTGAGTGTTTCCCGTAAGGAACAGCTGAGGTCAGATGAACCTTGCCTGAAGAATGCAGAGCAGTCATTACAATGTTTTAAATATTTGGATTATGTTTTGTTTTGTGTGTATTGATAGGTCTCTCTACCGGCTGCACCCTTTACACACCCTCGATTCAATTCACACCTTTCTTCTTACTAGATCGTTGCTTTATTTAACCGAATAAAATGTTTGTTTATAAAACTCCATTTCTGTGTCAGTGAGGTTTCTTTTGTCTTACAGTGTGAACCACATGCTTGAAGTAGTCATCTATACAGATGGTTATAGTACCTTTAAGAGAATTCATCATATAAAGGGGAGCGGATATCTAAACCTATTAATTTGCACGTAATCAAAAAAATTAACATTATGAAATGTTTTAATACAGGTAACATTTCCTAAACTATTAAAGCTGAACCCATTAATTATCATAAAAAATGTTTAAAGACCCTACTGCTTTTAATGGCTTCTTTGGTGTTTTATTCTTAAATTGATGTATATGTGGCAAGTCAAACCTTAATTTGGACCAATTCACTTTCATACTTGATTTATATTTATGGAAACTGGAAGGCAGAAAAGAATTTGAAGATGAATAGAATAGAAGAAAGCAGAGTATATTGAGAAACTAGTGATGTAGCAACAAGCAGCTTTGCTTGTGTCAGTGATTAGTCATTGGATATAACAATGGATTAGACAGAATTAAATGAGACCAAAGTTTACTTCTACCAGCTTCTCGAAGTATTTGCTGTTGTCATGCATTGACTGAATTTTTTGGACTGTTTGTTGGATTTCATAAATATCAAACCTGTCAAAATGGGTAGTTGAAGAGGGCACTTTTCACTATTTTCTGACCATCTGCCAAATGAATAATCCAGAAAATGATCATCAGAACAGAAGTAATTGTTAGTTGAAGTTCTGCACATCACAGAACTCATGATGGTTTCTTCACCAGGTTTTGGATTTAAGAAAAAGAAGTCTATTGAACTTGAATCTTGCTACAACAATCACCTGACGAAGTCGACACACTCCAAACCAACAATTTTAATCATTCAAATGTACTGCAGCAGTCAGTGCTCTGATCACGCCTGCTGCCACAGTCAACTACTAATACTTTTTATTCAGTATATATTTTATTAGACCCCACCTCCACCCTTACAACCCCACAGTTAGACTGGTTTTACCTTCCCTTATTGGTAACATTGTCACTCCGTGTTGTGCTGAGCTTTTTGCTACCTGGTTGTTAGTCATAAGTAAGGATTTAGATGCCAAATATCAGCACTTTACAAATTACTCAATCACATAATGATCCACTCTAAATAATCGGCTGAATTAACCTTTATTGTGTCCAAGTACCTTTCAATTTCTTCCCAGTGACATTTAGTAGGGGTAGGCACCAGGATCAGAACACACCTAGGTTCCTTATCATTCTGCAGAGACACAACAACCAGATAAAGCAACAAGAGCATGGGGGGTTGGCTGTCCTGGTGGCCTTGTTTAGGATGAACTCATTCTTCACATTACATGGGTGAACTAAGTCTGACATAATGGAGGCAGTACAGACTATGAGCTACTATTGCTTTTGTTAGCGTGTAGTCTCCTTTTGAAGTTCATGGCCTTGCAAAAAAGTTCACATCAACATCCAAAATTTAAACTCTGATTTCTTGTGCTTTTTAATCTTGAAGTGTAAAAGCATTAGGAGTGCTGTGAAAGAGTGCACTGATGTAATGGGCTGAGAAATGCTCCCTGTCTGTGTACTCCATCTGAATGCCACCCCTCCATTATCGATAATTTATACATTTTGAATTGATTTGAGCTAATAAATAAAGCCAGATATATTAAACCCTCTTACACACATGTGTTCACACATGCATGACCGCTCATGGACACACAATGGAAAAAACCTCCCCCACTCTTCCTCCCTACCAATCACTTCACCACTGCTGCCGAGCCACGCTCATGTGCTTTGACCCAGATTTCCCTGGCAGACTCTGGGTCTGCTGATCTGAGGAGGAAGGCACTGTTGTGTGTGTGTGTGTGTGTGTGTGTGTGTGTGTATGTGTGTGTGTGTGTGCGTGTGTGTGTGTGTGTGGCTGTAGCAGAGGGATATTCCTTGAAAACCAGAGTCAGAGTTGTGTAAACATGTGCCTTGTATAACCTAGATTCCAGAAAAGTTGGCAGTAAAACATAAATGAAACCAGAATGCAATCGCTTATAAATGAATTGTATACCTGAATATCTGAGCTCATGGAGTAATATCCTTCATACAACTGCGTTGCACAGAGTGGTCATTCATTGTTGCTTGTGAACCTCTGAGCCTTTCGATGATGCCCCTTTCATACCCAATCATGATTCTATCACCTGTTACCAGTGAACCTCTTTGACCATAGAATGTTCCAAACAGGTGTTTCAGGAGCATCCCACAACTGTCCCAGACTTTAGTTGCTCCCATCAATTTCAGAATACAAATATATTTACAAAAATCAACTATGTATGAGGTGAAACATTAAATAATTGTCTTTGTTCTGTTTTCAATGTCAAAGGGGATCAGCAAATGATCACATTCTGTTTTAATTCTGTTTCAGTCATGCTTTTTTGGACTTTGGCTTTGTACTAAAGATGCTTGTGGGAGAAGATTGCCTTCAGAGATTGAGGTGTATTTATCATGTAATTATCATGTGATGCCTGAGGCTCTGTGAGGCTGTACTCATTGTGAATGTCAGCTCGCCAACATGCTCACAATGAAAATGCAACAATTTTGCATAGTGTCATGCCACCATGTGTTGCTGCTCAGGACACAAAGGACGGTGGAAGTTGGTGGAAGTGCTATTAATTTAGCAGTTGTTAGTAAATCACACCTTTAACCTGATTTAACCTGGGATCACCAGAGTGACTACAGTTCATCCTGAGGGGAACATGCATGTCTGAGCCACATTTCATGGGAATCTCTCCATTAGTTCTCAGGACATTTTTCTAAAAAGTCAAACAAATCTGAACCCCATCTTGGTGCTGATGGAAAAGTCAAGGAATCCCTGGAGTCATCAGGACACATCATCAGGGTGCCATGAATGTCTTTGTGCCTATCCATGTTGTACATTTTGTTCATAAGATTCAAGTGGAAGCTACTGGTGCAGCGAGAAGTAGTCATCATCACCAAAGTCAGTAAAATACATCTGCTGTGGGACCATGATCTTGACTAAAGTTAATAGCAATCCATCCATATAGTTATTAGGACATTTCATACTAGACTGACGGGATGGACAGGCCCATCAACAGAACTGGAATGTTTTAATGTTATTGCCTTCTAGACATGGAACAATAATGACTCTCTTCAGTTTCCTTCCCTTATAACCTTTGGAATGCGTCTCCATGAACACAGTGAACCATGAAAAATGCATGGTGGTGTCTCTGCCGCTGCTCTGTGTGTGTTTGAGTCAACAGTGGGAGGTAACCGGGCAAGCTACATCTCCCTGCTTTGTTACCTGCCCCCAGGGACAGATGACTGTGATTAGAAATGTTTCCACAGGGAAACACTGCGTACATAAAGGGACATCAGCAATTCAGCAAGTAGGATAGTAGATGATGGCAGTAATTTCCAGTCAATGATCATTATCAAAGCAACAAACTTTCAAAGGCTTTCATTTGACCTCTTTTTCCTTAAAGGACTATTCTTCTGATTTAGTGCATCTTAGACTATCAACTCAAGATCACATTAAAGAATGTTTCAGTCTTTCCATCCATCCATCCATCCATCCATCCATCCATCCATCCATCCATCCATCCTCTTCCACTTATCTAGGGTCGAGTCACAGTGGCAGCAGGCTAAGCATTGTATTCCAGACATCCCTCTCACTCGCAATATTTTCCATCTCCTCCTGGTGGGTTCCCAGGAAAGGTGAGGTATATATCCATCTGTCCAACTCACCCCCCCTTTAACGTTGAAAAAGAAAACACTTGGACTTCTTCACTTCACAATCAGCTGCCTAAGTACGTGTTGGAGGTGGCGGTATGATGAAGACGACAGCATCATGTTGTCTGCAAAACAGAACCTCTCCTCTCCCGCTGTGTGCCTTGAAATCGTGTCCATGAATACCACAAACAGGATAGGATACAAGGGCAAACCTTTGCCGAGTTCAACACCCACTGAACACGAGTTTGACTTTCTGCTGAGAATAAGGACACAGCTCATACTTTAGTTCTACAGGGTCAGATGACATGTAGCAACAGCCCGGGTACCAAATACTTACACAGTATACCTCATAAGGTTCCTTGGTGGACATGGTTCAAAGTCTTTCTCCAAGTACTCCAACTCCAACTAAAAAACACTTGTAGACTTGACGGTCCTGATACCCTGGATGAATAAAGAGCTGATCCACTGTTCTATGACGAGGGTGGAGTCCGCATTGCTCTTCCTGAATTGAGGCTTGACAATCGGTCTAAGCCTCCTTCCCAACACTCTGGAGTAAACTCTTGTCTAGAGACCGAGCGGTCTGATCCCCCGATAGTTGCAGCAAACCTTCCGATTCCCCCTTTTTGATAATGTGGACCACCAACCCAGTCTGCCACTCCGCTGGTACTGCCCTCAAGGCCCATGTGACACTGAAGAGGTTGGTCAACCAAGACAGCCTGGCAATGTCTAGAGCCTTCAGCATTGCAGGGTGCCCTGCCACCAAGGAAGATCTGGACTACTTCACCGACTTCTGCCAGTTATATGCCAAGTATGAATTGTCAAGCGAGAAGAAGACTAAATATTCTCAGAATAATGGAAAGTTTTAAGATTGATAATTCTGTAACAAGTGAACAAACTCCACCTACTGATGAAAACAATGTGATACAGGAAAAAGATCTGGGAGAAGCTGGTAAGTGAACCTTGAGTTTTTTAGTCAGCTGTTGTGGCTGGTGTGATCCCTTAACAAGATGGTCTCTATCTGAACATATTAAGAGTAAGAGGTGTCTATCTTGGTTTTGGACTCTATCTCTGACTATCAATCAACTTGTGGACATTTTAGTCATTAAGGACTGACATGAACATGCTCTTTTATCAACAGTTTGTTTTATTTTGTTATACTATGTTATGTCTTCTTGCTCATTTATTTGTGTGTGTGTGTGTGTGTGTGTGTGTGTGTGTGTGTGTGTGTGTGTGTGTGTGTTATGACAAAAAATCCGAAATAAAATACAGGCAATGAAAACAGACCTAATCCTCACACAACCTACGGGTGCACTAGTGTGTAAGAGTGACTTTTTTAAAGCATGGCCATCAGTTACACTCCACTGCATCTATGTGCCTATTCATTTTTCATGCACACTGTTTCAGTACTGTCGGGCTCTCCGTTGGGTCCCTGTGTTTCCAGAGGATGGCAGCAGCGAGGGGGTGCTGGCTGTTGTTGATGCTGAGGAAGCTTCTCCTCCACTTCTGCATCTGAGAGGAGGAGAGACAGGCATCAACTTCCTGTGCGATCTCTGTTCAGCTGAGTTCAGCCTGGCTGCCTCTCCGGGAGGCTCGTAGCTCTGCAGACCGGGGAGGAGGGAGCCCTCTGTGTGCGGTGTATGGCTCTGAGAGACGCCTGGGACCTCCGTGCAGCGGCAGCCATAAATGTGGATTGTTTACCCCGGTGGGTCGAGCCGTTCCTGCTTCCCCGCCTCCCCGCGACTCCGAGCGGTCGCCTCGGCTCAGCAGCGTCCCCGCAGATAGCATCAGTGGAGCGGGGCTGATGGCCGTGGTGCTAACCCCGGCCTTCATCATCCACCGCCTGTGCGTCTGCTAGAGAGCTACAAGAAGCCGCGCTGCTACATCCAGTCGCCCCAAGTCCCGCGGGAAGACCGGAGAAAGGAGGGGAGGAGCGGCGTTTGGGGCTCAGCATCGCACCGTGCATGGTGCCGCGGTGTCGGAGGGAGTGGATGAGCAGCCGGAGCTGACCCAGAGATGGCTGTCCTCAAACTGGCCGACCAGGTACAGCTGCTAGCTGCAGTTAGCTTAGCCTTTAAGCAGGCAGCAGGGCATTTAACGCTTCAGCCCACTGCCCCCGTTTGCTGGAAATGTCATTTTAATATCGCGGCTCATCTTTGTGTCGCCTCTCCGGGCTTTTTGTGAAACACAGATGCAATGAATCATGTCTCTCCTGTAGACTGCGGACACAACACATTCATTAAGAGCTCCAAACTGGACGCTCGGTTTCTGATTTTCGTCTTAGTCGGTAATGGCTAAAATTTTTCGGTGTTCCGTTAAAATTAGGACGGCCCACTTCTCAGTGACTTCCTGCTCTGTTTCTTTCCGCAAGCATCCCCAGGGCTGCACACAGCGAATGTCCTCAATCAGAGAGAAAATAGCTGGAGCTAAGAGCAGATGTGTGTGTTAATGGACACGCATTTGTGTTGTGTTTAATGGAACGGACCCCCAGATGCAAAAACCAAACATCCCTTTCTGATCAGGCATTAAACCCAAGCAGACATGTTGAAGAGGTTAGCTAAGCGGTCCACCATCAGGTCTGTCAGGGAGCTGCTGTGGGGCTCACATGAGACTCCTCAGCAGGGTTTGCACCCTCAGTCTCAGCTTTTACAAGAAGCCTTTAAAGGGTAACTCCACCAGGTTTACGCACTAAAGTGTGCTTGCAGGTCTGACAAAGTATGACTGCATATGTGAAAAAAAGGAGTATAAAAGCCTTTTTTGGTTCCAGAGGAAGCTGCATCTACTCCGATAAATTGTGTCCAGTGATGTCACTCAGTGGCGTAGTTGCATTGTGGGTGATGTAGGCTCTAGATTTTGAAAAGGAAGAATAATTGTGGAATAAAAATGGTGATATCTCTAGTCCTGCTTGTTTCCAAACTGACCATAATGAGTCCAACAGTGTTACAGGAGTGTAATGTTAGACCAGCGACTCCACAGACTCCATATGACTTCTTTCACGTATGCAATGGTCTATGACTTTTTTTGGATGGTTTTTCTGTGAAACACATGCTTAAGATATTTACACGTCTCGGTCTGCGACATGAAATACATAATTAAATGTCCCACAAGTTAATTATAAAGCTGTTACATGCGTTAAAAATGGCGGTGGCTAACAAGTGTCACAATGAGACTACAGAGGTTGTCGGGGACAAAAAACAAAATCACTGCGAACACAGAGACTCATCATATCTGAATTTACAACTTATGGATCTATCAATTTATAGAAAACCCTGTATAGTAACTGTGTAGTAAGACGCTCAGTGGCGGTGACGTTTAAGTCATGTGACCGTGATGTAGCCTAACATTAGCTTTTCACTTCTAGATTTTATTTACCCTTCGAAAATCACTGAAATGTTGTGAGTAAATGTCACAGGCTTTTCATCGAGGCGACTATGGCGATGCTAACTTTCGGGCTAGCCTCTAAAAATAGGTCATCGCTACACCACTCTATATGCACTTACCCAAAACCTGTAAATGTGCTTTAATGTTTAAAATTGGAAAAACTTGAACATCCAAAATTTCATGACAAACGGGGAATACTCTGTCGGCTGAGGAAGACTGTGTGACAGAGTCCCTGGAAACCCCGGACTGCAAGATTGTTTAGTCAAGGTCAAGAATCAACCATCAAGCTCAAATATCTGAAATGGTTTAGATTTGCTGTCAGGCTGCTGCAGCTAACAGATCTTTTCTCTACTGATGAAGCTGTAGATGTATTTTTTATGAATTGACTTATTGCTCCGTCTGTAGAATATATTGAAAAATAGAGAAAAATCTCTGACCCAAACATGTTTAGTTTACAATGATATAAAACTAAAAAAGGCAGGAAATCCTCAGACTGGAGAAGGTGAAAGACATTATTTGCTCGACCATACTTTGTAGATTTAATCTGGTGTATAGCTCCATGAGTGTTCGGTGGGCAGATGGCAAGCCTCCAATACTGTTCCTATCAGTGGTGTGTAGTGTAATGATTAGAGCGATAGCCACCCCACAGTTCCCTCAGCTTCAGTCTGAGAGCTGCTTCTCTCTCTGGTCTCACTTCTGCAAACTAACAGACTTGTGTTCGAGTTTCCGTCTGTTTTTAAAATGATCTCTGTGAATCTGTTAATGAACAAGTGACACCAAGAACAGCACTGGAATCTAAAGAGACGGTAGAGTCTATTCCCTGAAATGTAGAATGCAGATCTGTTGCATCTTTGTCAGTCACGTCATATCAGATCCTTCGTTAACTTCAAGGGAGGGAAGAACTGTTTTTTTTTTATGCAACCCAGAACTGTGAGGCTTCCTGTTATTTTCAGACAACATGCTGATGTTGCCTGATAACTGGATGCCTCAGCTCAGCAGACAGCTCAGTGGCTTATGGATTTTTTTCTTCTTTTTTTTGTGCTGCCTTTCATCATGTGCTGATCAAGAGAGGGTCACATGCAAATCTGCTAGAGGATCTTTTTAAACCTGTGATAGTAAGCCTAACCCTAAGCCTAACCCGGTCTCCTCCATTTTTAGTATGGAATGTGGGGTCATGAGGGTCAAGGTCACTGGTGAAAAGATATGAGGGTCAACACTGGTTTTGTGCAACTCTGATGTCTTAAGTCTCCTCAGGTGCACAAATTGGTGATGTTTTTTTTTTATTAACAGTCATTTTCTCCTATGTTTTATGCTGCTAATGTATCCATGCATGATACTGAAGGACCTTTTTGGGTAGAAGCATCATATTTCCACTAACAGAATACAAAGGAAGCACAGGAAGTTGTTGACTTTTGACTTTCCGCCACAGCACTGCTCTGCATATAGAGTGTGTCTCTCAGGGATGTGCGCATGTACGCTTATCAGATTTCCTGTGTTTTTTCTCCTTAACCCTTGTTTTAAACATAGGTTTCCTCTATTGTTTCCTGTGTCTGTTGTAGCCAGGTAAAACACTGAGACGACCTTTCTTCTTGCCTTTACGGTACTTCCAGAGGGAATATTAACATGCAGAATGGAGGATTTTGATTTAGCACTCCGCTGTTAGGAGGGCATCAGACCTGCTGGTGACCCTAAGGGGAAGCAGATGAGGTAGTTAAAGGCCTGTCACCTCAGGCATCGGAGGAAATGAAAACATGGCTGTGGAGCACAGACTGTCTTTTATGGAGGGAGACACAAAACAGGACATACTGCATGTGTGTGTGTTACTGTGCTTGAGATATGATGTTTAAGTGTCACAGGTCAGCCTGTGTGTGTGTTTGGAATGAAAACAGATGTAATCTGACGGAGGAAGTCAGTGTAGGATAAGAATGAGAGAATAGAAGATAGAGGGGGGGAATCTGTATGTTCTTCCAGCTGTATCAGTGGAGTCCTGAATCAAGAACAGTCATTGTTATTACTTATCAAAATGGTTTGGGTGACACTGGTTGGGCCTTATGGCTATGGAGAAGTGTGTACCAGTGTTCCTGTGTGGACATATGTGTGGTGGTGTGTTGTGCAACGGTGAATTATTGAGATAACCTACAGAGGGGATGGTAGAGCATGGCCGATATCAACAAGACCAGTACAGAGAGCTTAAGTCCTGCATCACATCCGGGCCAGCTTCTGTAAGGGTCCAGACACATCAAACCAACATCAAAGAATAACTGGCAGCAGCACTCGACTGTTACGTCGCCTCACATCGCTGTGTCTCAGCCAAAAAGCTGCACTTGAGCACACCCCAAGCACTGCAGCAGGCGGCCAACTGGCTCAGTCCTAGTTCGTCAGTCTAAAACAGGGAAACCAGAAGACTCAGAACTGTGGATCTGCAAACTGTTCTGATATAGCGGTGATTTTTAACACCACCCTCACTAATGCAGACACTTCTAATCAAGCACTGCATGGATCACAGTCTACTTCAGCGACAGGCTCAAAGGGCTTCAGCTTTTCCTCCTGCTACTTCCTCTTCTGGTGGACTGGATTCGCTGAGCTGAACAGCCAATCAGAGGGATTTCTTTCCAACAAGGGCCGAGTAGTGCCAGTGGGGCAGGACACATGCAGAAACTCAGGCCACATATGCTGTCTGGGCCCTGACTCAATGCATTCTCTCATTCAGCATTTCTGTCATCGAGCCTACTGGTGTCACTTTGGCTCTTTAGTCCCCCATAGATCCTGCTGTGATCTGTCATGGTTTCTGTTCTCACATGGCACCCATGTGGTTTACAATGATAAAAGCTTGCAGTGTGAAACAGTCAGTCATTGCTAAGTTGACTGGCTAGCTAAGATATTAGCTTTATGGGTTAATTGGAGAGCATATCCCACACTGACATTTTAATGTTTCTAACTGACTCATATGAAAACCAAAGGGATCCAAAATATGCATTTTATGTCTGATTCTAACTTGGTGCCACGTACCGATGGAAAAGAGACTGAAGCTAACGGTAACAGTCTCCAGGTAATAAAGTTTGCATCCTCAACAACTGCTGATCAATAGCAGCATTTTTCTTGTATACAAGGTAGTTAGTTAGCCTTAGTGTTATAGCACAGTATTAGCAGCTGAGCAGACATAATTCGGATAGCGGGAGGCCAGAAATGGGGAAGGGTGACGTGCTTTGCTATTCCAACCCCTCATAGGGAATCAATAAAGAATTACCTAGACCTATTCTGTAGACTGATAGGAAGGTCGGATTTTCTGGGAGACCGGGAAAGTGTCTCTGAACCCTCCTGTATTGAATTTCTATTTAGTTTTAGCCTTCTCTTGTTAAAGTTTGTATTTAGCAAAGCATGAAAAACAGATCTTGTATGTGCACGGGTAATAAAAGAGCTCTAAAAACATATTTGACGGATTGTTGCTAAAACAAATATTGTCTAATATATCAACATTAGAATTTTAGTTAGTAAATACTTCTAATCCGTGTCAGAAATCCAGTATTGGTCGGCGTAGAGGTATGTGTCGAGCGAATGTTCTCATTCATGCTCACACTCCATAAATCTCTCTGCCTTTCGTGTGCCAGCACCAGTCTCCCTAAGTCCCCATGGCGATCACAGACACAACACTGTGACAAGGGACTGTTGCCAGCTGAGTTTTTGTGCGTGTAGACTGGCAAGAATGTGTGTGTGTGTGTGTGTGTGTGTGTGTGTGTGTGTGTGTGTGTGTGTGTGCGCATGTGGAGCACTTAGAAAGAAAGGCATAAGCTAAAGAGGCCGTATGCTGCCAAGTGTTTGCTGCTTCTTTAAAGGCACAGCCCCCCTTCCTTTCTCATTCACTACTCTCTACCCTAAATGTGCTCTTCCTCCCTCCATCTCTGATCACTCTGCTCAAGTAAATACTGATTAAATCCGAAGCACTGCTTAACAGCTGTGAACTTGAGTGAAAATGTGCTGGCTGTCCAATCATCACAAGAAAGCGGTAAGGAAGGCAGGACAATCACTTCCTCCGCCAAGGAGCACCATCCTCTCCCTCCTTTCCTTTTCTGTCACCCACGTCATTCCTCTTTGGCCATGTGCTTTCTGCTTTGTGGCATGGAATCAATGCTTGCTATGATAATAGGTGGAAGTTTCACAGTAGAAAGAGTGACAGATATGTCTGAACCAGCCGCTCTGCTACCGCCTGTTCAACCAGTTTGAGTTCGACCTCCTGGGGAAAGTTTTAGTTTTTGTATCAGATGGAATATGTTAAGGACCGAACTGTCAAGTACCTGAAGCTAGCTTTTAATATCCAGTCAGATTCACAGTTTCTCTGTTTTTGTTGTGATAGGATGAATCCATATATATTTTCTGTGTTTTATCAAGGAATAGAGCAAAAGTAGGGGAAATATACTTCCTTTCTTACTTTCAGGGGGTTGAAAAGATTTGTGGCGCTGTCACAGTTTATCTGACTGCCCAGTACACCTCACTGTGACAACTCTAGAAAGTCACTGCGGTTTTCTGAGAAATAGTCACAGCACCTAATGGGGCGTGATGGGTTATTTCCACTGTTTGTATAGGGACTAAACAACCAACATACAGCATGTTGATGAGAGAACTTTAGAGGTTTGGTAGGTGTACTTCTGAACAGAGCAAGGCCTAGCTGTTTACCCCTGCTCCCACTCTTGCTAAGCTAAGCTAGTCAACTCTTGCTTTCGCTCCGTAGTTGGCAAGTAAACATCAGTCTGCTCCTCTAACTCACTGAATGAAACCAATGAAACATATTTCCCCCAAACTATTCTATAAAGCAAAGTCTTTGTATGGCAGTTTTGTCTTGAGGGAGTAGTTTGACATTTTTGGAAATGCACTTATTTGCTTAAATGCTGAAAGAAACACGAGAAGATTGATACCACTCTGTATGGTATGTATAAAACTGGAGCCAGCAAGTGGTTAGGTTAGCTTAGCTTAGCATAAAGATTGGTGACAAGGGCCTGCTTGGCTTTGAAATAATAATCAGAATAATGATAATAATAATAATAAAACCCAACTCCTAGAACCTCAACAGCTCACTCAATAATATGTTATATTTCTTGTTGTTTTGTGTCTAACACTAACCCTAGCAAAAACTATAGTGTGACTTTTAATAGTGGGTTATATTTGACATTAACAAAGTTATTCTTCAGCTTCAAAATGAATCAACTCTTCATCTTCTTTAGTCAAAACTTAAAAACTTTTAATAGTATAATTTGGTATCATCAAGCTCTGCTACCAGTATCTAAATCTTTCACCAACACCTGCCTGTCCTTGTGGTTACAAAGGAGTAAGATGATGATGTGGCATTACACCAGAATCAAATTCAAGAAAAAAACAAAATCGGTCAGATGAGGAAGTGCTGTCATTCTGTGCATACACGTGTGCTCTTTTTTTTTTTTCAAAGCAGAAGTGAAACGCTTCTCTGTGGTTCCTCTCTCTTGTTTCTGAGAAAGAGAGGCCGTGCAACAGGAAGTGAGGCTGGAGGTGGCAGAAACACACAGGAAGTGAAGTGAGGCCAGACTTAGTTATATCTTTGACAGCGTTAGATGTTTAAATAATCAGTGTAGCAGATGAGACTCGTTTTTAGTTGGTGGAAAAGGACTAAGTCAGCCACTTGCAGCCACAAACAGATGTGAACTTTTATAATAGCTTTTTATCATGTTGCTATTTTTTAAATTTAATATATTTAATCCATTTTTGCTAGAGCTGGACCATAACTCAGATGCATAATGGCATATACATTATTGCATCGAGTTAATGCAGTGCATATTTTTAGGTCAGTCTTCACTTACGGCTGCATTACCTCACAAAAGTGGGGTAATGCAGCTTCTTAAGTATGAAGTTAGTGATGGGGATTATATTCTCATCATGATATGCAATATTAAATTGCAAATATTGAATATCATGTATATCAGTATGTTTCTCATGTTTTTATATTAAAGTAGTTACAAGGAACTTTAATTTTTTGTTAATTTTGAGGTCCCCTGTGGAGACAGAGACAGCCAGCTTTGTTTTAGTGCCGTACAGTACCACCAGATTTTAACATAGAGACTTCCATTACCAGTAAAAGCTACTTGTATGTCTTATCATAATGATTGATAATCAATTTTACATTCCAATCACAATTTGTCAAAACAAAATGGAGATAAACCAGTAAAGCTACAGGTTGATTAGAATGCTTTTTCCTCTTTGCTATGGAACGTTTTACTGATTTTCTGAGGACAGTTGTGTAATGTGGTTCTTCTCTATTTACACTCTGCAATGCAAGCAGACAAGCTAGAGAGACGCACAAAAACTAGCCTGCTCAAACCTTTCAGCTGTCTGACCCTCGCTTGCAGGTCATAGCGGTCAGTCCACAGTCTCTCAGGTACTAGAGAAAGGTACTTAGAGCTTTTTCAGAGCTAAACAATGAGCTGAAATTTCTGTAAAGCCGAGGGAGGTGCAGATTCATCTGATCATTCTCTGTAGGTTCATCATTACTACTTTTCCCTTTCTTACTGTCACATTGTTTTCACATTGTCAGTTACTGATGATAGGCAATTAAAGATCGTCCTCATGATGTTGTCGACCTCCTTCATGTTAACTGCAGGCATTTTTCTCCTAACCAGCGCCGACATCTGTTCCTCTACAACTTATAGTGCTGCTGCTGTGCAGATTGCCACTGATAGCTGCTCTGCATGTGTGTGTGTGTGTGCATTTGTGTGTCAAGAGCCTCTATTTACCTCATATCTGATCTAGGAAAGAAAATATGGGTGTCAGAGAGCTGACCTCCACGCAGTGCCCTTCATTTGAGTTTTGTTCCCTACATTTTATTTTCAGATCTCTATCTACAACAACAGTTTCTCTGTTTGCCAGACAATATTTGGTCCTGTCTAGGGATGCAACTAATGATTATTTTCAGCTTTAATAAATCTGTTAATTTATTTGGCTATTTAGTTTTTCACATTCAAGAAGCTAGAATCAGAGAATTTGTACCTTTACACTGGTCAATAAATCAGTAATTCTTCGGAGCGCTAGTCCTGTCTACATGCAAGAAGTGAGTTTTTTTAAAGTCATGTTGGTAATCAAGAACAGTTTTGTATACAGTGTATAGTAGGCTACAGTCTCATGGTAGCCCTCCTTGCTCCAGCTTTTGTAAACAGAGCAGCCTTAAGTCAAACATCTGCTCTTACACACACACACACACACACACACACACACACACACACACACACAGAGCCATATACCGTGGGAAGGATCATGTTTGGTCTCCTCTTCCGTAATGAGCAGGAAATATTCCCCCCCAACAGGTCATTTCGTCACATCGCCTCGCTTTGAGAAATTCATTGACTGTTTAAATTGATCATGTGCACTTCCATGTCTTACATGTTGCCTCTGGTCATGTGACGAATGTCTCTGACTGTTCTTCTGTCTTCTCTCTCCTCCTCTTCACAGCCTCCGCTCATCCAGGCAATCTTCAGCGGAGACCCTGAAGAGATCCGTATGCTCATATACAAGTCTGAAGACATCAATGCTCTGGTGAGGAGGCACGCACGCACGCACGCACGCACGCACGCACGCACGCACGCACGCACGCACGCACGCACGCACACACACACGCAGCTCTGATTGCATTTGAGCATCAAGCATTAATGATGTAAACACTGCGTCCTCTGCCTATAAATTTAGATGACATGGGATTTTACTAGCTGGTGCCTCAGCGGCTTAAATTGATTCCACCTGTATGTCCATTACAAATGTACATGTCTGATACACAAGATTCAGATATTCTCTTAAACTCAGAATCATTATCTGTGTCAATGCAAATTCAGATCCTTCTCTAAAACATCTGCTTTTAGGCAAAATAAAATCACACTTCAGTGCCAATTGTCTTTTCCCCTCCTTTCTCTTCAGCCCCAACTTCCTGTAGCAACCAACACCCTAGGGTGAAGGGAGGAGGGCCACAGGTCAGGAGTCAGTAAAGCCATAGTTCAGAGCATGTGTTTATTCACATCAGGTCATATGGATGTAGATGCATAACACATGTTTGTAGCAGAGCAGCACAGGATGCGGGCTCGCCTGCTGTCCTGTTCTCCTCTCTGCTGTATTTAGTCTCTCTTGTGTGTTGATGGCGGCCTGCTGCAGGACTCCCACGTCACCGTCATTGTCCACTTCAGAGGTGTTTTTGTTGGAGAGGCTGCATTCGGCCCTGTCACATGGACATGTTGGGTGGTCATCTGGATCGGGATGTGCTGTGTGTGTGTCTGTGTGTGTCTGTGTGTGTGAGCTGCCTGAGAAGAACAATGGATGTGTTGACACTGATGGCCCTGACACTGATCCTCAGCTCATCATCTGTGAACTGATCTCACTGCCCCTTCTGTTCAGTCAGAGGAGGCGATGTCAGATTCCAGCCTGCACTATCTGGGTCATTTAATGCCAGCTCACCCAGAATTTTAGAACTTTTCTCTGTTCATGTCATGGTTTGTTTTAAACTTTTATTAAATTCATTAGACCTCAAAAAATCAAGCAGATGTACACTCCTTATACTTTTGTAGTTTTCAGTTTTTCAAGTGTGGTCCTCAGAGCTGAATTTCATTTCTGTGATGTATCTATGTATGTGTCTTCTAAACCTCACCTGTCTCTTATTTTACACTGGGTTGGGTTTAGATTTGTGCTGACCGTTGAAGAGACCCCTGAGGATAAACCTCGAGATGTATTCATTTGCACAGTTGTTGCAGAATGTTTAATGTTATCAAATTAATAACAATGACTAATGTTTTACCCTAAGAAATTCATCCATTTTCAAATTAATATCTCCACTAGTTTTCACTTTCTTTGATTCTGCGTAGTACTAATATAGTTCTATCGCAGCTAGAAGAAGGCTCAATAGGTATCACACAAAAAATAAGAAGACCTTAAACTCAACACAGTACAGATGTACAGTACATGTGTCTATCTATTGACCTATTTAATAAAAAAAAATTGAGTGTAATATAACAGCTTGAAAAAGGAAAATAAAAAAATTGCTATTTTCAAAAAAATGTTAAATGATGGAGCAAATATAACATGTGTGACACTGTTTATGCAGTTGATATGAACACATATAGGAGTGTAGTTTCTGGGGAATAAAAAAAGTAATCATTTGGGGGAAAATATAGTCATAATGTCTTAAAAATGTTCAGCTCTAAATCTGTCAGGTGAGATCTGTGGCACTCATTTTTTATGGAGGTTGAAATCACTTTTCACTGTGGTAGAACTACACATTTGGTTGCAAAATAGTGAAAAGTAACAGAGATTTACATTTTTGCAGAGTAAAACATGATTTATTGTTTTTAATTTGATCATTGTAAAATATTCAGCAACAACTATTTGAACATGTACATGTATATGTACAACACAAGTACATGGTGAGAATCATCCTCAGAGTCTCTTCGATGTTCAGGAAGTTCAACCCCATAAAGAGAGAAATAAGCAGTTGGTGAGGTTTAGAATAGACAAAGAATCATGAAAATGCTGAAATTCATCTCTGAGGGCCGAACTCTAAATACTTTCTAAATAAGTATAGCTATAGGATTTTGAAGGGGCCCATGAATGTAATAGATGTTTTGATATGATTCTTTTCAAGGAAATCCATGACATGAACTGTGAGGACTGATAAAGTGACCCATCAGTGAAAGGGCTCGAGCTTTTAGTGGACTGGTGCTTTGTGTACATTCAGCTGACTCTAGAGCTGCAATTCAAAGGGCAGTAAGTTACTGACAGCTGATACTGAATGGTCAGATTTTGTGCTATGAAACCCTGCAGTACCTCACCAGTTTTGTAAGCAAGCACTAACTCACTGACTTCCTCCCTCAGGATGCAGAGAAGCGCACCCCGCTGCATGCAGCAGCCTTCCTGGGCGATGCTGAAATCACGGAGCTCCTCATCCTCTCTGGTAAAATTGTTGCTCTCCTGTCTGCCTTTTCATCTCCTTCCATCTTGTATCCGCTGTTCTTGCTTCTGAAAACCTTTCTTAGAAAGCCTACAGCGCATCTGCAGCAACAGTCATTTCATTTATGACATTAAATTGCCTAAATGATTTCGTATATAGTTATTTAGTTACTGGATAAGGGCGGAGTTTCACCTTTGTCACCTTTACAAATTGAAATGTTTCAACCCTTGGAGGAGCACTGTTCTTGATCATTTTTACTCTATATGTCATTAAAAGGTTCTTTTATTGGACTGAAATGTTAGTTCATTGAACTTGCACCCTGTGTATCTCACTAACTGTAATTGTGATGCAGCTCTGGAGCTCAAGTTTGGTTGGTAAAGGTGAGACCTCATCAGTGCCCTGCTTATCCCTCCTCTCCTCTTTCTTCTCCTCCTCTCTGCTCCTTGTTCTCTACAGGGGCCCGGGTCAATGCCAAAGATAACATGTGGCTCACCCCTCTCCATCGCGCCGTGGCATCTCGGAGCGAGGTGAACACGCACACACACACACACACACACACACACACCTTTCTAATCCAACCTTTCCAAAGAAAGTTCCAATCCTCTCTTTTCTCTCCAAAACAACAACAACTCCAGCAGCGCCGCGATGAGTCCTGACAACGTCACAGGTGTCACAGTTAAACCACACCTTGTGCATTAACCTGACAACAGACAAACGCGCACATTCGCACACATCAGTTTCTAGCCACTTCGCAGCACACTTGCATACTTCTCAAACTTTGGGAATCTGGGTCAAAGCAAGTCATCAGCCAGAGCACTCTCAGTGCCCAAACAGGTAATTCAACATGGCTGGAATAGCAGGGAGAGGAGTCTCAGTGGTGTGACAGAGGATTATAATAACAAGTAGGGGTTGACCGATGTGGCTTTTTCAGGACCGAAACTGATACAGATTATTAACGATCAAAGAGACTGAACAGTGATATTTTGGACCAATATTCATTTGCAGTAAAGTTGAAACTGTGTCTTTGAATGAAGCTGCTCTGTAGTCTGGTGATATGGCAGCAGGTAGATCTGTATATTTAGCCCGATGGCAGCAGGGTGAACAGACTGTGACTGGGTGGGTGTATCCTTTAGGCTCTGAGCCAATATCTCATTTCACTGCTGTCTCTGATGCTCTGTAGCTCTGTAGATGGTACCAGTGATGTTTTTGGCGGTTTAGATCACCCACCATAGAGCCTTCCTCTCCTGGGCAGAGCACGAATCATGCCAGTTTTTGTGATGTTTCCAGTTAGAGTGCTTTCTGTTGCTTCCAGCAATGTACAGTCATGCTATGGATAAATCAGTTTTCACTCCATTGAGGGATATTTTTAAGGGAGCAACCAGTACATACATATGGAATTTGGATGCAAAAATATATGGTTGAAAAGTAAATATATTGCACATGGTTGTGATTTACAGCATGTTGCTTTATTATTAACATGGAGTACATAGCTTTGTTTATTTTCTATGTTGTCTCAGAGTCGATACAGACATAATAAAACAGTATTACTACACTTGAGAAAGTCTTTCTCTCATATTGATTATATCTGCCTCTCTAAACACTGCTTATTTAACGTTCTCTAAACAAACAATTCAATATTCTTACTCAAAAATGCAATCGCAGTAGCCTGGCAAAAAAATATTCTGTTGTTTGTGTATTTTGTTTTTTTTGTGTCTGTTGGACCGCATTATGTTGAAAAATATTTTTTTTCTAATTTCCAATCTTTCACAGCTCAACATTTACTGTTCTGGTATTATCTTTTGTTAATTTTATGTGAAATAGACAAAAAAAAATGTACACGTGACTGTCTTATGTATTGTTTATAAGGAACACTAATTATGCACATAAGTGAGTTGATTATCTATTTATCTATTAAACACGCTCTCTTTGATGCTGTTCCTCAGGAGGCCGTGCGAGTTCTGATCCGCCATTCAGCTGATGTGAACGCACGGGACAAGAACTGGCAGACGCCGCTGCATGTTGCTGCAGCCAATAACGCACTGCGATGTGCCGAGGTCATCATCCCGCTGCTGAGCAGTGTCAATGTGTCGGACCGAGGGGGACGCACCGCCCTGCATCATGCAGCCCTCAACGGCCACACTGAGGTACTGCAGAGACTAGCTGACATTGTGCCCGTCACATGTGTTTGGTCAGTAAGATGATATGATTTGCACGTTTCTGCAGCACTGTCCACTCTCTGTTGTTCACTAATGAAAAAGGCCTGTGATCTAACGGTCCTTTCCACTATTACAGTCGAATAGCTCGGTTAGGGAAACAAGTGGGTAAGGGCAGCTCCATCACCGGAGTTATTAAGTGGGCTGTTCATTTTGAAACACTCTTCGTTTCAGATAGAATCATTCACAAATATGTCGAAGCTAAAATTAACAATGAGAGGCGGCAGATTTCTGAGGCTGAACTGAATGGACTCTATTTCTGCCCGGCGCTGTCTCTCCTGAGTGTTTATGCAACAACTGAGCCAACTGACAAGATGTATTTACAATGCTGTTATATAAAGACCATCACCCACACACACGCACACACACACACACACATCCTCACACTGACACAAACATTCATGCTCACACATAGTGAGCCTCCTGCACACACATGCAAACATATAAACACAGATATATAGCTCTTATTCTTTCCCCTCCCCGTGTTTTTCTCTGTCAGATGGTAAACCTCCTCCTCACTAAAGGAGCCAACATCAACGCCTTCGATAAGAAGGATGGCCGAGCGCTGCACTGGGCAGCTTTCACGGGTAAGAGACAAATAAAAGACAGAGTTTGTGGGAATAGACAGATATAAAGTGCTGTGTGCTGAGATAGAAGGCTCAATTCAGAAAGTTGCTGTCCTTACTGAGGAAGATATTTTATGGCAACAGGGTAAAACCGGTTTCTGTGGGTGTTTGTCTCTGCACAGGAGACTCAGTACCTTTGCCCTGAGGGCAGCAGTGGAAAGTGCTGACTCAAAGGACGGTTGCCAAAGTTAACATGGCGGAATGAAAAAAATGCATTAAGTGCATACAACCAGTGTAGCAAACAAAGATGTGGCAAAACTTGTGTAATAAAGTGTTTGTTTGTATTAACACAAGCTCTTGAAAATGTTCTGAGGCGGAATATTTTACAGTTCAACAATAAGCTTTACTAGCAAAGATGACAGGAAAGTTTCACCTGATAACTTTACTTCATTTAAATTACATGTAATATTAACTTGACCCACACAATTTACACAGATTCTGCCTTAAGAACAGATCACTGTTCAAAATGTCTAAATTAAACTTTTGTTTCGCACAAGCCAATTAATGGATTGAAAATATAACTGTTTAGGTCATTTATCATTTATCGAACAAAAATGTCAGTCATCTGCTGGCTCCCCCTTGTCAGATGTGAGGATTTGCTGCTTCTCTCTGTTTTATGTCATTGTAAATAAAACTATTTTGGACTTTGGGCTTTTGGTGGGACAAAACAACCGAACCCAGAGACGTCACCACGGACTCTGTAAGACTGTAATGACATAATGGAAATTTTACCTGTTCTTTTAAGTAATATAAAGTTATAAATAATACGACAAAGAGCAATTTCCAAATCGCAGGACGTGCAATTCTTTATTAAAGGTGAAATGTGTCACAACATACCATTATAAAGCATTGTGGTCCAGACATAAGGGAACATGAATATTTGGTCCATAATCAACTTCTTAAACGGCTGACTCCTCCTTTTTGGTCATGACTTGTGTGCTCTGGTGCGCCCCCTGCAGGTCATCTAGATGTGGTGTGTCTGCTGGTGAGTCAGGGGGCGGAGATCAGCTGTAAGGACAAACGGGGATACACTCCCCTCCACACAGCGGCCTCCAGTGGACAGATCGCTGTGGTCAAACACCTCCTGAACCTGGCTGTCGAGGTCAGGACACACACACACACACACACACACATACACACACACACAAACAGACTGATTCACTGTCTCACTTGGCTTCACATTTGAGGAAAATAACACACACTCCCACGCAAGCATATGCTCCCAACACATTCATTCATTGTCTTGCCCCTGTCTCATAACACTGACACACACACACCTTTCCTTGGCCCTAAAGACAAGCCTTGTTTTTACTTTGCCAACAGATAGATGAGTCCAATGGGTTTGGGAACACGGCGCTCCACTTGGCCTGTTTTAACGGTCAGGACGCAGTCGTCAGCGAGCTCATTGATTACGGTGCCAACGTGAGCCAGCCCAACAACAAGGGCTTCACCCCACTGCACTTTGCTGCCGCCTCCACACATGGAGCCCTCTGTCTGGAGTTCCTGGTCAACAATGGGGCGGATGTCAACGTACAGGTACGGCAGTTGCACTTCTGCCTCGCATAAGCCAACACAGCTCCTCCATCTGTTTACAGAGGATACGTTCCACAGTTTCAGCTCTGCTGCTAGCAGCATGACATTCAGCTGGTCTTGAAGTCCAACTCATTGGTCCAGAGTGAGATATATAGTATGTACTGATTCATTTTGATCTTGTTGCAGGCACCAACAGGTCAACGTGGCCAAAAGCTATGTCAGTTAGAACAAGAAGCCTTGAAATCTATGAGCACGCCATTTCTCTTATCTTCAGTTTCCTTGAGATTGTTGGTCAAATGTTCACTCCCTTGTGGCTCTATTTTTGGTCTCTACCAACTTCTGAGGGAAACATCTGGTCACGTTGTAGCTAAATACTGCTCTGCTAGTCTCTAACTGAATCTGTCCGCTGCTTTCATGCCGAGCAGGTAGTTTTATTCAGAGGTTTTACACTGGATACATGTGCCTGCTACAGCAGGAAACAGCGCTATGTGAGCCCTGAGAGTGAACCAAGATGGGTCTCTAGCTGTAATGAACCTATTACCAGACTCTGCAGATCTTTTGAGCCTTGAGCTCATAGTTCTGGTTGTCTGGTCTTCCGCTTTACTGTTTCAGTCTGACTGCCTCTTCAGCGTTATTCCCATATTGCCTTATACCCACTGTGCACCACTTGCTAGACAGACTGTCTTTAGCAGCTAAGAAAGAAAAGTGTAAAAGTGTATACCGGACTTGCTAGAGGCAGGACCAGTAAATTAGGAACTGTTTGTAAGGTGATATGTCATTTGTGTGTTTAGATCCTGTTGCGTAACCCATGGTAGCCCAAAAATCAATAACTACAGGTTCAGAGATAACATGAAAAAGTCAGCATACGAGCATGCTACAAAGCTTGAAAGTAGCACATCAACATGAGAATGTTAGCTTAAATTGCTAAACATTAGCGTGCTACCATGCTAAGGCAGAGCATGTTGACCTCATGTTAACAGTGGTTTGATGTGGTGACTAGTCGGTCTTTACTCTGGTGACCCCTTTACGTCAAACTTGATCATAATATTTATCCTTCATCCATCCAACAGATTTGTTGTCTGGTTTGTACTTAGCATGACAGCAACAGGGGCTGACTAGCATAGCTAAAGAGGAAAGGTCTGTATGTAACAATATAGGCCTTGTCCAGTTAATTGTGTAACTAAATAATACATAAAGAATTAAGATAAAAGATTGGAATCATAAGCAACTTCGGTCTTCTGTCACACAGGGGGGTGATTATTGCTTTAGGCTATATTTTTCGCATTTAATCTGAAATCTGGTTCATTATTACTCCTCCACCTTCTTCAGAGTCGGGATGGGAAGAGTCCTCTGCACATGACAGCTGTTCACGGGCGGTTCACTCGCTCCCAGACGCTCATTCAGAACGGTGAGCCAAGTTTATGTGTGCTTTTGTCTTGGGATCTCTTAAAGTTGCATTTGTTGCAAATTCTGCATATAAAATTCATATTTTATTTCAGGCGGTGAGATCGATTGTGTGGACAAGGATGGCAACACCCCTCTCCACATTGCTGCCCGTTATGGACATGAACTCCTCATCAACACGCTCATCACCAGTGGAGCAGACTGCACAAGGTTTGTTTGTTCACCTGTTGGGAAATATATGTGTAATTATCACAGTTGCACTATACAGTATCACAATATCAACTTGAAGAGACTGTTTTCTGTCTGTATCTCTCTCTAAAGGCGAGGAGTCCATGGCATGTTCCCTCTCCACCTGGCTGCCTTGAATGCCCACTCTGACTGCTGCAGGAAGCTGCTGTCCTCAGGTAGCACACCAAGTTAACACTGAACTTGTAGAAATTAGGTTTTGTCTTCTAATCAGGTTTGCTGTGAAAATGAGCCTCGACTTCGTCTTTTGCATTTGCATCGTTACTTCTGAGCACTGACTTCTACCTCTTACCTTTAGTTAATCTTCAATCCTTGTGTGTTTTTTAGCAGAATATGATCAGCTGACAGTACACAGGTACACCTCGCTAGAACTTATGCAGTCTAGAACACGGTTCCGGTTTTTGTTGAAACTTTCTTAGAAAGATGTCGATTCAACTGTAGAGTGATTTTGGAGACTGCAGCTTGTTTGCTAATGAACTGTACTATGTTTTACTGACCGCTGTCTCAAATAAGTTGGCTGCACAATTGATACCAGGGAGGGTAGGCTAAATAACATAAACACTGCTCTGCCTTGGTTCTTTAAGCAAAATATGTGGAATAAAGTCCAGCTCATTTTAAGAGCCAGTTGGTCAGTTGCCTAAGAAGTCAGCAGGAGACAATATTTCGTTAGCCTGATAAGCTAGCTTAGCTGCAACTGATCAAATCTTCCCGTGACAGTTGTCATTTTCTTAAGCGAAATTTTAGTGAATAAATCCTCATCCAACAGATGTCCAGCACAACTGTCTTTACTCAAATAAGGCCGCCGTTTTTGCCCAAGGAGGAGGACATTTGGCGTGGAGGTCAAGCATGTGTGTGTGTCAAGGTGTGTGTTCATGCCACTTGGCTAAATGGGGCCCATCACAAAAAGGTGCATAACTTCCAACTCTATCCACACACTTGTATAAGAAAGGTTGGTCATGAGCCAGAGGAGACAATTGGCAATCTGAGGCTTCATTCATGGGGACAGGCGTAGGATTTTGGAATGACTGGAAAGATGTGGGCTCCCCTCGGGCAATTCGAAATAATTCTGGAAATCAGTGTAATCTAATATACCGTAATTCCCGGACTATAAGGCGCACCTGAATATAAGCCGCACCAGCCAATTTTAGGGAAAAACACAAATGTGTACATATACAAGCCGCACCCGATTATAAGCCGCAGGTGTTTTAGCGTTTAATTACCATATGTAAAGGCTCGTGCACAGAGGAGATTGTCGGGAAAGAGACTGCTGTTTGGGGAAGCTTCCATTTTATTAACATTTCAACAAACAAGTTGCATATTTGCATAACCTATGACCACGCAAACGTCAACACGCAAGAGTCAGAGACGCACAAACAGACGCACAAAGTTCTGGTTCGCACGGACAGTTAAAGACAACATGAATGTCATTTAATTCAACTAACAGCGAAGTAAAGTGACAAACTTCTCGGTCAGACTGACAGACAGCTGTTAGCTCCGTTAGCACCGCCACCTGTCTGACTATGTGTTGTTAGCATAACAAACCTGAATCACTGACGTTGATGACGTCCACCGACAGAACAACGCGTTCCCTCGACGCAGAACTCCGAATGCTCAATGACGGTGTAGGGTCGACGACGTAGCTACGCTGTCGCCGCGACGCAGAAGCGTAATAATAAACCAGGCTTTAAAGGTGAGGGACGTAACCTGTACAATCCATAGATTGAGGAGGTCCCCTAGTGGCCGTTAGCTGTAAAAATCCATAAATTAGCCGCACCGTTGTATAGGCCGCAGGGTTCAAAGCATGGGGAAAAAGTAGCGGCTTATAGTCCGGAAAGTACGGTAATAGATTTATTGAGCTAGACACCTTTTTCAAGTGCCTTATGAGGATATTCACAAGTATCCCAATAAAGGAAATTCCCCACAGTATGAGTGTTTTTGTTGAGTTTGAGTTTGTTCTGGGTGGCTGTAGCTCAGTGGGTAGATTTGGTGGACTAGTGATCAGAAGGTCGCTAGTTCCAATCCTGACTCCCCTGGGGAGTTGTGGGGCAGCCTCTGCCATCAGTAAGGGTCCTGCGATGAGCTGGCGACTCTTCCAGGGTGTACCCTGACCTACGCCCATAGAGAAACTGGAATTGGCCCCAGTAACCCCCCTGAAAAGGGGGGATGAAACGTCCCCGCGACCCTCACGGAAAAAGCGGAAGAAACGGAATGGAATGAGTGTTTTTATTGCAATACGCAATGATATGTTATATCCTCCCATCTGTACCTGGCTGACATTTCACACAGCACTTGAATCATCATGTGCATTAAGTGAATATTGCCCTGTGAAGGCTTCCGAGTCAGAGACCGCTTTACTTTAATATCATCTCCGAATGTAGTTTTCAGGGAGGTTTGAGCCTGGTTGTTTTTCTTGCTGCTAGTGTTGAATTCCTCCACAGGCACACGTATTCAGCACTGGCCAAATTCAAGTCACAATGTTCCAGAAACAGACGAGGCCTCACTGAGTCTAATTACTCACCGATGGGACCATTCTCCCCCTGGAAAAGACTGTATTCTGTTCAATTCTCCTCTTAGAGCATCAACATTGGTAGTTAATATCTCGTTTACATCTGAAAAGCTTCCTTGTTGCTTTTGGCAGTTAAATAATTTGTCTTTCCACTCATGCCATATATTGTGTTGGTTTCTGAGAGGGTTTTCCAATACAGAGGAGACTGGTATAGTCAACAAATGTGAAGTAGAAGAAGGGAAAAGACAACAATCCTTTTTAATTCCAGATCCCTTTTGACAGTTTCTGGCACTTGTGTCTGGAGGCATGGAGCAGGATGAAACTGGGCTCCTCATGTGGCTCTGCTGAGCTGCTGTTGTGAACAACAATGGAGTCATTTACATGTGCTTGAGCCCTGTGCAGCTGCAGCGTTGTGTCTACTCAGGACTGTTGTGAGCAGTTGCGGCCTTAGCTTTTGTATTTGTTGGACTCAGAACTAAATCAGCTCCTTTTACGCCACATTTGAACAACTGTGAATACAAATTGCAATGATAAAGGATTAAAAAGCCACGCCACAAGACCACCACACAGACACCATGTTGTGTTGTCATTTACTCTTGTGCGACTGTGATGCAACAATACATGCATTTTGAACATAGGTTTATAAAGTCTTAGAAACACTGAACTCAATGTCTCCAGCAACAAAGGCTTTGTCTAATTTCCAAGTGCATCAATCCCCAACAGACAGCTAGTTTAAAAAAAAGTCACCATACATCAGCATAGCATGTTTATGTTTAGTCTGAAAGTATGAAGGATCTGCTCACTGTTTTCCGGCAATGTTCATGAATCAGCACATAACCAGACCGAAACAAATACCAAATACAGAGGGTGCATTCTCTGTCTTCCATAGTAGCCGACAGCTTTCCATCTCCAGTCCTACCTCTGGTGACCAGAGGTGCTTATTTGCCATGTGAATGAATGCTGCACACCAGGGGTTTTACACAATAATTGACACATCCTATCTTAACTGAGAGTTTATCATTTATCAAAAAAATCACCTGCGATTAATTGACTATTAGATTACTTTATGGGATTAGTCGATGACTGCTAAAATGCAGTAGTTGATGAAAGCCCAGCTGTACACATGCTGCAGTGTCAGGGCTTGTGTTTGACCAGTCGCTTGTGTTCAGGGCAGCAGACTCCACGTTACACTGTAGTTCCCACAAAGTCCTAGATCAGTCCTTCCTCAGTTTTGTTAACACTTCTACACCGAAATTAGCATGTTTGCGCAGGATTCAAAAACACGGCTAAACCGGCTTTTAATCAACAATTAACTACGTTCACATTGCCAGTGGAAAAACAAGGAGCAGCAGAAAGCATCAAAGCATCAACACCTCATCAGACTACATCCAGAGGATGTTAAACTTGTTTTAAAAAGTCTTAATTAATAACATCTTGAATTAGACATGATAAGTTACTGAGGAGTAACATCTCTGATCACTGATGAGTCGCACATGCTCAGTACCAATCAGGCAGCTGACGAGGTCACAGCGTTCTTGCTCACATCACACGTAAACCACCAACAGTGTTTTGATCCCAGAGTGATCTTTGATTGAGCTGACGAAGAGCAGGGATGGAATCAGAATAAATAGAATCGATATATTTGGTGAGACGTGAGGCAAAGATGCTTAGTGAGGGAGGCAGGTGCGTGCTGTTCTGAAAACAACGGGCAGATAGTTATTGTAGTCTGGCTGCTGGTTTGGCTGATTATCAACAGGGTTAGCAGTTGGAGTTGCAGCAGTGGCTGAGACACACACGTCTCTTAGCATGCAGATGCTGCGATTGGTGCCAAATATTGTACTCCTTCTCCAAGTCATAACTCAGTCAAACGACACCACAGCAGTGTGAGCAGTGTTGGGACAGGTGACAGGATTCTGTAGGAGAGGGAGACGCCAGTGTCAGACTTTAAAACCCCCTGCTTTAAATGAACCAGGTCTTCTGACATGCAGTCCAAACATGTCTGAAGGCAAATGTGTTCTGAATGAAGCTTTGAGCTAAAGTCCAAGCAGATGATTATACATAGTTCATCTATCACAGAATGTATGACTGTTTTAGTCGTAGGTTTCATACACTTTCTGTGAAAAAAACATGTAACTTGTCAGCTGTGGGACCCTGGGACAAAACCTGTGTGTCAGATAAGGGGTCCTTTGGGTGTTTGAGAACCACTACATGATGAGGTCAACAATTAAACCCTCTGTGTTTCCGTTTCCAAATTGTGTTTCCTGACCTCCCGTAGCCTCCCAGCATCCCCAGTTTCCTTCTGCAGACTGTCTTTACATGTTGTGGTTTCAATGCGTTGAATTGCACGTGTTTGCTGCACTAGTTATCATTAATATTTCACTCTTCAATTGAAATGTCACCCATGCATACAGTGTGCAGGTACAAATGCTAAAACCATTCAAGGGTTCCTGGAAAAGACCCCGTGCTAACAAAGGGCTGGATTAGTCTAAATCAGAACAGTGTCCTTATCTGTGAACTGGTCACAGCCACATCAGCACCACAGATATTCAAACTGACCTGCTTGCTGCACCTTCTCCCTCAGCTCCCTTCTCTGTTTGTCTTATATATCGTATACAAGATACATCTCTGTCTCTCTCTGTGTGTTCCTGTGTGAGCATGGCGAGCATCATGCACTCATGCACTCTCACCTAATCTCCTCTGTTCCCCTGTGCCTGGTTGCACTCACACCTGTCTTTCTCTCCACCTCTTCCTCCTCTCTCTGTGGTTGCTGCTGCTGTGTCTTGTCTGGCCTCCGTCCGTCTCCCCGCGCTACCCCTCGTCAGGTCGGAGGTTTAGCATAATGTGTAACGACTCGGTCCTGTCCGCAGGCTTCCAGATAGACACTCCTGACACTCTGGGGAGGACCTGCCTGCACGCTGCTGCTGCCGGAGGGTGAGCTGCACTGTTTAATATAGGGCGTATATGACTGTTAAACAGAGGAAGCAGGATAAAGGATGATTCTCTCACCCTACACCACCACAGCAAAGCCTGATGGGGCAGCAAATAGTCAGACAATCATGTTATACAGTAACTAATAGAAACACTGGCTAAACCTCTGAAAGTGAGACCTGTAGTTGTAGTAAACCAGGATTATTCTTGAATAATCTTTTCAACATTCAGTAAATTACTTGAATAAGGATCAAATGAAGTTGTTTTAACTCATAAAGCCATAATTAGAAATAAACATGTATTAAATCTCAACGGTCTTCCTGCAGTAATTGTTCCCCTCTCCCTGTGCAGTAATGTGGAGTGTGTCAAGTTGCTCCTGAGCAGTGGCGGAGAACACAACAGGAGGGATAAGTGCGGCAGGTAAGACAGTGCATTCATTAATAATATTGTCAGTAGTACTGAATTAATGAGATGGTTCACAGATGAGTAGATCGACCAAACAGTAAAGTTATCATTTTGATAACTGGAGAGTCGCTGAAGGCCTTTTCAAGTTAAGAAGCATTTCAAGCATTCTGCAGGTTCCAGCAGATCAGAACTGAAGATTTGCTGATTTTCTCCCTTGTTTGTATTCAGTATTGTTTGAACAAAACAAGTCATTTGAAGTGATCTGGAAATGTTGATAATTATTTTTTTTCCTGACAATGTTCATATTTATAAGCAGTATTTAGCATTTACAAGGAGTATTAAACATGTAACCAGCTGTTTATAACAGACTACATTGAAGGTGTAGGCAGATATAAGTGTTTATTTATGTTTTTCATAAAGATCCTCCAGACACATTTTAAGATGTAAATTGAACGTTGTACATAATGAGTGTAAAAAAAACTTCTGTTATCTTGAAATGAATGTGAAAACATCTCTGTACAGTCAGAGAGAATGATGTGCATGCAAACATTCGACTGGAGGTTCAAGGTTTTGAGCTGGGTGCAATTAACCTCCCCATTGTAGTGTGTGAATGTGTAAGTGTAGGTAAGTGTAGGTGGGGGTCTGTGTGTGCATGAGACATTTCTTCCAAATAGTTTGAATCACCTATTCAGTGCTTCATTATTCATTATTAAAATCGGCCACACTGGTGACATGACATATTCAACCAGAGGGGTGTTGAGCTCAGGTGTCCCTAGACTTTTGGCCATGTAGAGTTTGTCCTGAGTTTAATTGGAATTGGAGAAAAAAGTGTGATCGGTACATTCTGGAATTGGTACGCTTGAATATGTATGTATGTGTTGTGCTGCTGATCTGTGATCTGTTTTGTTAACTTTCTCTCTTTCTTGATATTTCCCAGGACCCCCCTCCACTACGCGGCCGCCAGCCGTCACTATCAGTGTCTGGAAACTCTGGTTGCTTGTGGAACTGCCATCAACGCCACTGACCAGTGGGGGCGCTCTGCCCTGCACTATGCTGCCGCCTCGGACCTGGACAGGAGGTGAGGGGCAGCAAGATATATTCATCTTATCATCCATTGTTTCCAAGTTAAAGGAAGAATTCCTTTAAGTCGCCTTTTGACTGTGTTGAGGAGAGGAGGTAGCACTCCTCTTCACACCACTCCTCTGGTGCTGCACTGAAAATCTGGGTAGCTGTCTACTGTTGCTACATATAGAAACCTGATGGTCCACACCTCTGTGTTTCCATGGTAACTGGAGGTGATACCAAGGTGATAATCATGCTTGGCCCCCTGGATTGGCAGCCCTGCAGTTTACGATGCAGATGATGCACAGCCAGGCATCTAGTAGTTACCCACTAACTTTTTAGCATCAGTAGAAACCAGCACATAAGAGGCTAACGACTGAGTGTGTTAATGCTTCATCATCTTTTACCTCATCTGTCCCTCCTCCCTCCCTCCTGTTTCCTCCCCTCTACAGGCGTCGTGTTGCTCTGGAGCCAGAGAGTGAAGGAGTTCAGGCGGAGCGAGAGAAAGAGGCGGCCCTGTAAGTCCACACCGAGAGCGACACAAAGAGATCAGGAAATATACTGTGTGGCTACTTTCGCCAAAGCTGTGTCTCAAAGCTGTACTACACACTGATTCTGAGTACATACAAAACACATGAGAGAGGACTAAATTAAGTATACTAAAAAAATGGCTGTGTTCTTAATAGACACTTAGTTTGTGCTAGTTTCAGCTCCTCGATTGTAAAGATTGTATGTCTCTGTTTGTCATGACAGTAAACTGGATATCTCTGGGTTCTGAACTGTTGGTTTAATACATCACGCCATCTGAAGATGTTACCTTGAGCTGGGGCTGCATGATATTAGAAAAAATTGCATTGCGGTATTTTGTTTTTCTGTGCCACTTACTGCAGTTTGAAGATAATAAAGGAATACACTACTGAGTTTGATCGATGGATCAAGAATGATTGTGATTGGTGGTTCACCGTGTATGCAGAGCAACCCCCTGTGTACCCAAGGACCCTTAAATCAAAGTAAATGATGTAGTATTAGACAGACTTCCCTGTAGATTAAACATGGACAATGAGAATTGTACATGTTTTGCTTTTGTAAGATGGGAAAAGTTGCAACATGACATGTTCAAATTAATTTGCTTTACTTGACATTGCGATGTCGAAACAATATCTTGTGCCGCCCTGGCTTGAGCTGTGGGGAAAAAAACAAGCATTCTTCACTGTTTTCTTTTATAGACACCATGATTAATCAGTTGATTGAGAAAATAATTGGAGAATTAATTGATATAAGGACATAATGTCGTAGTTGAAGCCATGAATCAAACAATTCCTTTCTACATAACATACAGGATAATGACTCCATTTGTGAGTGGCTATTGTCTGACAATGCAATGCACAGATGAAATGTTGGCACACACACTCATTCTAATGTTTAAATAAGCTTTGCATACATCTGCAGGAATCACTCAGCCCATTACCAGCACCACATATTTAATATTTGATATTTAAGCGTTATGATCATCACAGCGACACAGTGAAGTCATAACCTTGACTCTGCCCAACCTTGTAGAGTAGTGATGTGTGAGTCTCTATCTTAAATGACAACTGCAATGATGTTGTTTTCTGTTCCAGGTGTTTAGAGTTCCTCCTCCAGAGTGGAGCGACGGCTTCTCTCAAAGACAAACAGGGCTACAGTCCCGTGCACTACGCTGCAGCCTACGGACACAGGCACTGTCTGGAACTGGTCAGTAAACGCACACACGCACACACACACACACACACACACCACATGGAGGACATAGTTGTATTGTTGACGAGTGACTCCAGGCGTTTTCTCCATCTGCTGGCTGATCAGATCTTCAATTCACACCACGTGACGACATTCCAGGTCCTCTGCTGTGTGTTGTAACAGTGTTGACCCTGATCTGTGTTAAAAATTTATGAAGTGGGGCGCCGCTTAGCTCAGTTGGTAGAGCGGGCGTCCCATGTGCCGAGGCTCTGCAGGGGACCCGGGTTTGACTCCAGGCCCGGGTCTCCTTGCTGCATGTCGCTCCCCCTCTCTCTAACCCTGTTTCCTGTCACCCTCTTCAGCTGTACTGTCAATAAAGCCATAAAGGCCAAAAAAATATTTAAACCAAAAAAAAAATGTATGAAGTGCTTCAAGGAAATCCCTGAAAACCTTTTCCATTTGAGTTTGATACAGTATATGGTTAGACTCATCTTCAGTGCAGGGGAAGATGTGCTGATGTGTGTCGTTCTGATTTGCAGCTGCTGGACAGAGACGACAGTCACCAAGAAGACCCTGAATCTCCAAACGCCAGGAGCCCGCTGCACCTTGCTGTGAGTCTCTCTCTCTCTCCTTCTCTCTCTCTCTGCACCTCATGTACAAAGGTAGTGGCCCAGGATTCAAATCTGATCTGTGGCCCTTTGCTGCGTGTCATACCCTCTCTTTCTTTCACCCCGGTTCCTGTATGCTACTGTGGCTCTGATGCAGCATCCTCTCACCCAGTGGCCTACCCACAGCAAAATCTGATTGGCAACACGTCACAACGAATAGCCTAGAAATATTGAATAATCTGAATCTGCAAAGTAACTACTAACTAAATGTATCAAATAAACGTTGTGGATAGGACGTATAAAGTAGCAGAAAGAGGAAATACTCAAGTACCTGGAAATTGTACTAAGGAACAGTACTAAAGTCAATTGTACTTTATTCATTCCATCACCCGCCATTAATCTTTTTTTTAATACAAATGAATATTGGTCCCACATGTAGTTTTTCAGTCTCCTTAATTTCTAATAGTTGTTATCAGTCCTGAAAGAGTCAAATCAGTCACTCCTTAATAAGTCAGTATGTGTGTATTTTTCAATAGTAGTACTGATATGGTACCTACCAATGTGACTCAATGTAGTAAATATTTAGTTTAGTGTTTTTGAAGAGGCTCTGTCTCTGCAGGCGTACCACGGCCACGCTCAGGCCCTGGAGGTGCTGCTGCAAGGGGAGACGGAGGTGGACCAGCGGGACGAGGCGGGGAGGACACCCTTGGCCCTGGCCGCCCTGCGGGGACACACTGACTGTGTTCACACCCTCCTCAGCCAGGGGGCGTCGCCGCGCACCACTGACACCCAGCACGGGCGTACCCCTGTCCACCTGGCAGGTGGGTTCACTTTCAGTCTCACATTGTTCAAATGATTTTGATCATGTTAACTGTGTCTTGTGGGCAAGTTAATTTACTCGCCCCTAAGTTACACGACAATATTTCCCAGTCTGGTGGAGAAAAACTTGACTGACCTGCACAGAGCCCTCACCTGTTGACCGTGTCACTCAACATCAGTGTTGAATTGGAGCAATCCCTACAGTCTGGTTCAACATCTGAAACCAGAAGAGTGGAGCCTGTTTGGGCAGATTAACAATCACATCTGGATGTTCCATTCAGGTGCCCACATACTTTTAGCCAACCACCTCCAAGAATAATTACACTATTTAAAACTGAGAGTGAACACCTGAGATGTGCTTACTTTCCAGCGTAGCGCTGGATAAGATCCAATTATACACAATCTGGGCTGGGTGATGAGCGGAGAAACAAACAGGACTCTTTCTGTTCGTGCCAAAAAAATATTTTAAATTTACAGTCAGCAAGCACATCTGGCAGCAAGCACATCTGGCAGGTTCAAAACTGACAGCAGTTCTTCAGGGCTTCAAGACAATTAAAAGAATTGTTATGGATTATTACAGTTTTCCTCCTTTCAAAGCTCACAAAACTGTGTAAACAAGTCTGAAACTGACTTTTATACTCAAAACATACATTCAGACATTTAAAATCACATTTTGGAAATGATCCCATGCCCACGTCTCTCTTGTGTACATTGAATGTCAAACAGTGTCATATTTGACACAAGCTTTGACACAATGTATCCAACTTTCACAGAAATGAAACAGACCTTGGAGCCTGAGCATCGTTCAACCCCTCATTTTAGACAAACTAAATTTAGTGTTTGTTGCTCATGTGGTCAGATACATTGCTGAGTTTGTTCAGATGATTACAATCATAATTTGAGTTTCCATTTTTGAACACACCCTGCTTATATTGTCACTCATTTTCTGCATATATCAGTCTGATAGTTTGAAGAATTTGTTTGGTTTGGTTGGTTTCTGTTATTTTTAGGATTATGGTCCTTATTTCCTGCTGTGGTGACGCCACAATCATCACAAACTCTCCACTCTCAATGAGCGGATTTGTCTTCTGACTGACTATAAATAAACATTTCTGTTGCTCTCTGCTTCTTGCTCTCCTCCGCCAGTGATGAACGGTCACACGACGTGTGTGCGCCTCCTGCTGGATGAATCGGACAGTGCCGACCTCACAGACGCTGCTGACTCTCAGGGACAGTGAGTGAGCCGCCTTTCCTCTGTTAGCATTCTTTTTTTTTGCCCTCGTCTGTTCCAGTTTGTTCAGTCTGTCTGCCGCACTTCTTCGTCTGCAGGACTCCTCTGATGCTGGCGGTGGCGGGGGGTCATGTTGATGCTGTGTCGCTGCTGCTGGAGAGAGAAGCCAACGTCAATGTGGCCAATAAGCACGGCCTCACTGCACTGCACCTCGGGGTGAGCATCACACTGTCTGTCAATATTTTTTGCCTTTATGGAGACTGAAGTGTGCCACCAGAACAGTTATAGACTTTATCAGTGATTAACTATAACAACTGATAGATTAGAAAGAGTGTTTCTTTTTTATATAAGTATTGAATAAAATCAAGAACTATCTGAGTATACAAGAGTCTGAAGTGAAGTGAATTTATTTTAACTATTTATTTTCTTGTAAATTGAAAAATGCTCATCACAATGTCCTGAAACAATAAGTAATATCTTCAAATTGGAACTATTGGTTTGACAAAAGAAGCAAACGTTTGACTGAAGAATGATTTCAATGATTCACAGATATAGAACATTTTGATCGTCTGATTGATTAATAGTTGCATCTGTAACTGGCAGAATTGACGCCACTGTTCTGCCCCGTTTATGGGCAAACTTATTTACAATGTCACCAACGACTTTCACAGCTGGGGTCAGATTTGTTATTTGACCAGCGTATGTATATAGTAATTTATGTAAGACTGCATGATATGGTAAGAATTAATCACATTTGGATGAATTGTGCAGCCCTGTATTTCTGGTGAGGTTGACCCCAGGTCAGTATTACATTTACAGAGTTAGTCTAATTTGGTTTGTTAAACTGTGGAGATCTGCTTACATTTAAATCAGGCCAGCAGGAGTTTTGTTTTTCATACTGCAGTTGTTTGTGGATCTTAAATGCTACCTGCCTTTTTCTGTTATCTGCTTCCCATGGCAGCGATTGAAACACGTGCTCTTGATTGTTTAGCCCATGGGGTGCGTTCAGTGCACATTTGACATGACTGCAGATCTTGTTTCAGAGCATTCCTCAAGTCTTTCTAATAGATTTCTTGCTGTTTCAGCAAGTCATTATTAGTTTCTTTTTTTGGAAAAACCGATTCTTAAATCTGAGGTGTTCTTTAACCTTAATGTTTATTTAGAGTAGATAAATGTTCACCGTGATGGAATACTCTTTTATATCACACAGACAAGAATATGAACCATAAGACCTTTAGCTCGATTCTGATCTAGAGGCCTAAATCTCCCCCCCCCCAGCTGCTGTGTGGTCAGGAGGAGTGTATCCAGTGTCTGTTGGAGCAGGAAGCCTCGGTTCTTCTCGGCGACTCACGAGGTCGTACCTCCATCCACCTGGCCGCCGCCCGAGGCCACGCCTCCTGGCTGAGCGAGCTGCTGAGCATCGCCTGTTCTGAGCCGCCATCCCTGCCCCCGCTGAGAGACCACAGTGGATACACACCGCTGCACTGGGCCTGCTACTACGGTCAGCATCAGACTCTTCATGCTGTGACACACTCACAGATGTCCTCAGTCTGCACTGGATAATCTGTTATTCTTTATATAGACTCATCATTTTGATTATTTGGAAGGATTTGGATGAGTTTGTTCTAATTTCTGCTAATATAGTAGCAAAATGATAGTTATATTATTGTACAATAAAACAAACTAGACTTGACAGTAGTGGAAAACTGTTTAATGTTTTTTTTCCAATACTGTGTGTGTTTGTGTGTGTAGGTCATGAGGGCTGTGTGGAGGTCTTGCTGGAGCAGAAGGGCTGTCGCTGTATTGATGGGAACCCCTTCACCCCTCTGCACTGTGCTGTGTAAGTCACACACACACACACACACACACACACACACACACACACACACACACACACACACACACACACACACACACACACATACTGAGCATTATTAATGATGATTGTTTTCAGATTTTTTAATGATTTATTCTGAAAACACATCCAATTGTTTGAAAGGATTACTATGTTCATACTAAGACTTGAAATAAGGATAATGTTTTCCATCATTTGATTCAATTGATCTATTGATTCTTTTTGTAATAAATTGTTTCATCATTTAGTTTATAAAATCTCATGAAATAGTGGACAGTACTTGTTTTGTGGGACCAAAAATCCAGAGATGTTCCCTTCATATCAGTGCTGATCTTAATGTTAATTTAGTGAAGTGAAACAGAAGAACATATTAGAGAAGCTCGTCCATCATCTCCGACACCTGACGTCTGATTGTGTTTCAACAGGGTGAACGATCACGAGCCCTGTGCATCTCTGCTGCTGGAGGCCATGGGATCAGACATCGCTGGCTGCAAGGACGCTAAGAGCAGGTAAAAATGTGTGTGTGTGTGTGCGTGTGTGTGTGTGTGTGTGTGTGTGTGTGTGTGTGTGTGTGTGTGTGTACACCACAGGCTGTACCTTCTTTTTTTCACTCCTTCCTCTCTCCTGCAGGACTCCTCTTCATGCTGCAGCGTTCTCGGGTCACGTCGACTGTGTCCAGCTGCTCCTGTCCCACGATGCACCCGTCGATGCTGCAGACCAATCAGGTCGCACCTCACTGATGATGGCGGCTGAGAAGGGCAGAGTCGGAGCCCTCGGTACTGAGACATTTATGGCTCCAATACTGCAGTGTGTTTATGTTGTTTCATGACATTTGACAATATATTGATGTTATATTGTTTTGATGATATAAGACATGGTATGATGTGGCAGAAGTGTTATCTCTTCCTTGCCTGATTCTGTCTTGTGCTCCAGAGGTGCTGCTGACTAGCGCCAACGCCAGCCTCAGTTCGACGGACAGAGACGGCAACACCGCCCTGCATCTAGCTTGCAGTAATGTAAGTGTCCACATGGGGGCTCTATCCTCTGTCTTACGTGTTGTTTGTCTTAATGCTAGTGTCTGCTTGGAAGAATTCAAAGTTTTATAGCATTCAGCTGGGGCCATTTTAACTGTCTGATAATTCTCTGTTGGTTCAACACTATAGGTGACACGGCTATTATAAAACATGTCAATTCTAACCTCTCTGTCGTTGATACTTGGCTTGCTGTAACCGAACATGTTCTCCTCACAGGGAAAGGAGGACTGTGTGTTGCTGATCCTGGAGAAGCTGTCGGACACTGCGCTCATAAACGCCACAAATGCAGCGCTGCAAACGTGAGTATCTAACACCTCCATAACAAAAATAATGATTGTGTGTTTCACTCTTCAGTTATACAAAACAAAACTAAGATCATATTTTTTTTGATAACGGGGAGGCGCGCGTGTTAAAGGAAAACCTTTTTAACTAACAGGGAAATGATTTGTAAAAGTCATCAGGAGATGATGGTGTATGTAAAAAGGTAGTAGTAGGCGAGTTATCATAGAGTGAATCTGCTTTAGTTGTAAGTACAAACTGTCTGTGTGTCTCTGCCAGACCTCTCCACCTGGCGGCTCGGAGTGGTCTGAAGCAGGCGGTCCAGGAGCTGCTGTCCCGAGGAGCCAATGTTCAGAAGGTGGATGAGAACGGTAGGATGAATCTGGTCTGACACCCTGTTGGCCCCGGGCACTCGATAGGCCCTAGCTGCATGCTATTGTCATTGGTCAGCACGAATGTTTTCCTCTGTTCCAGCATGAACTCAACTAATGAACTGTTGGAATATGATTTTCTATGTGCACTGCAAATGAATCCGCCTTTTAAAATGGGTTCCCACTGGTCATGGAGTTTGTGGAATATCATATAATTTAAAAAGCATATTCCATGCAGGGATTAATTTCTCTTCATCAGAGAATCTCCCAAATGGGACGTTTCCTGCTTACTGCCTCTCTCAATTGTTATATTAAATGTTGGGTCCGTACCATTGTTTCATCCTTTTTAGAAATACTTTTTGCCTTTTATCTGATGGCACCAGCGGAGAGGACAGTACATGAGGGAACAACTAAAGCTGAATGGATGTTACACTTCATGGATGGTATCCTGACCAGTAGACCTGGCCAGACCAGCAACATTATCAGTCTGTGAGAAACGATTTAAAGTCATTCTAAAATTAGAAATAATCTATTTGCTTCAATCAGCATTGAATTGAATGGGTTAGGGTTAGGGAGATGTTGTCTGATGAGCTAATTTCTTTCTTAATTCAAACACCTTCGGATTTTTGTCATTTTCAAATTTCAAAACAACTTGAGACCCGACCAACACTAAATAAAACATCCAGGTCATGGATCCACTGTGTAATCTATTTTCAAAATCTGCCTTAATAATGAGAGAGTCATGAAGGTGTCATGGCGTTGTGGGAACCCTGATTTAAACTGTGTACAGGCTGCTTGTCTGCTTTCCATGTGTCATTATGAGTTGTTATTGAATGGGTTTGTTGTGTAGTGACAGTAGCAGCTGTGGTCGTCCCTGTGCTCTGTGCCCCCCTGTGTTTGCATACTGTGTCAGCTGGCTGAACACTAATGGAATGCTGCTCCGTCCCTCCTTTGTCCTCTGCTCCCGTCTCTGCTTCGCCTTCCCCGCTTCCTCCACGTCTACGTCTCGCTCTCTTCCTCTCTTTCTCCCTTCTCCCTTTTGTTTCTGTTTCCTCCTCCCTCCCCTCCCCTTCCCTCCCCTCCCCTCTCCTCCCTCTCTTTTCTCTCTCTCTCTCTTTTTCCCTGTCTCTCTGTCTCTCTACCTCAGGTCTGACCCCTGCTCTGGCTTGTGCTCCTAGCAGAGAGGTGGCTGACTGTCTGGCTCTCATTCTGGCTACCATGATGCCTTTCTGCTCCCCTTGCAGCTCCGGGGCTCCCTCCCCAGGCGCCCTGCTGAGGCAGCTGCCCCACCAGGGGGGTAAAGGCCCAGGCACCGGCCCACGGGGGCCACGCAGCCCCAGGAACCCCTCCGGACCCTCCAGCGAGGGAACCACCGAGAACGACTCGGAAGACTCGGAGACCTTCTGACCCCTCCGGACCGACCCTCTACCCTCCTACCTCCACCTGTGCACCTGAATTTTTTACCCCCCCCCCCCCCCCCATGAATGATGCAGTGTTTTAGTCTGTACTGTGCACTCTTGAGGAAGAAGGGTAGATACTTGGTTATGCCACAGCTTGGATGTTAGCTGTGTCTGTATCTTCTGCTCTTCGTGTGGGGAGCGTGTACAGAATGACCCCCTCCATGACACCAGGCTGGAGGCCCCACAGCGTTTTATCTCAGTGCCCTTTTCAGAATCGGCTGCACTGCCCCGGACTGACGGCTGTAGCCCAACAAGTTGCTCCATGAACGTGCGGCTGAAGAAGAAGAATTCGATCTGGACCAGTTACAGCCCGGTTCTGCATGCTTGTGTTAACTTCCACCACGGTTTGTTATTTTTATTCACGGGTGCTTCAATCCAAACCGACCTCGGTACTTAGTCTCTGCATGGCACAGCAGCTCGCCTCTGAGACTTGTTTTGTCTTAAAAAAAAGCCATTTTTAACTGTTTGTACAAATGAAGTAGATTATTAAGAAAGCTAAGTGTAATTTTAACCTTTTTATGATTTTTGCTTGTTGTTGTACCAAATATTTGACTTCCACGCTTAAATAATGAACATGTACTGGAGGGGTCTCAAGAAGAGGTACATAAAGCTTGTTTTTACCTGTTAACAACTGAAGCACAAACTTTTGCTTTTAGGTTTTGATGAACTGCGACTGAAGTGTGCAGCCTTCAACATGTTAGTAGTTAAATTATTCCACAGAAACGAGGAAATGACACACTGGGTACATCTCAACTCCCTCAATTGGATCCATGTTTTTTTCATCTGGTCTCTTGTGCGGCTGCTCAGGGGCTGAACGGCTGAATTTATGTCATTAATTAATGGTAAATCTGTAGTTAATTAAACTTAAGTTAATATTATTTGTTATTTTACTGTTAAGAAACTATGAAATGATTTATAAATTTTATATAAAGTTGTAACTGATGTTTATAAACCTTTACAGTTAATTGATGGTTTATAAAACTTTTCATTGTTTGTTAACAGTGAAATAACGAATAACAAAAGTTTGATAAACTAAATTAAATGACATTTTGTGGACATGATTGATTATTCTTAACGTCTGGGGGTAAAGTGAAAGCTGTAATAAATTGAATGTAGTTTGATGTGTCTGAATGAAAATTGAAATGTTTTAGAGCTGAAAGAGAGCAGACTCTCTGTGCTTTAAAACACAATTTTAGCCATCATTAATGCTGAAAGAAGAAATTAGAGATGATGAAAAGAGAAGTGTTTGTGATAACGATGAGAGCTGTTTATGGTTCCTTTGTTATGGTCTGACCATTTAACCATTTTTAACACAATGGTTCCCACTTTGCACCTCTTGACCAAACACACAGCCCACTGATGGTCGAGCGGGCTCTATCACACCTAATGCTGCGTTCCAGACAAACCAGAGGTTGGAATTTCTTGGTTGAAATTCCCAGCTACCGTTCTCCAGGCGCTCTCGGTGCGCCACACCAAAAGTTACCAATAAGCTTGTCTGACCATAACAAAGTGATGCCTCTTTGGCAAGTGTGCATGCAAATAAACCCTCGGCAGTAAAGCCTCCTTGCATTATGAATGGAATGGAGGAGTGGAAATGACACGAGGTAACAGGAGTCATACATTTAATTGTACAGCACATTTATACCTGGAAATTAACAAAATATTCCATTCACTAGCCTAATATAGGTGATCTGTCTACAAACATGTGACCCTCTCCCCACAACTGCTTCTTCATCAAGTTGGAGGTAGATGGATTTGAGTGTTGCTCCATGCAGGAGGTCGGGAACCTTCACGTTCTGAATTGTCTGGGACGCAGCATTCCCAGGGGTATAGCTGTGTGACTTCTGACCCAACAGTGACAGACAGGAATCCAGGAAACAAATCCAATCAGGGAACTGGGATGTACACAGTGATAAACAGGGTTTGTGCAGACGTGAGTGAAGGCTGAGGTTATGACTTAGATTTATGCATTTTATCCTCTGGCCTTACATGGCCTCCTGCACTGTTTTGACTCCATGTTCATTCCTAGCTGTAGTGCATGGTTGCACACTCTGTAGACCAACGGAACCTTCGTCCCACTAGGGCAGCTCCAAATGTCCAATCATGCAAGCCCAGATTCTCCAGATCTCTGAAGTGATGAACAGCTCTTTCCGGTCTCCTCAGTTGATTGTGCTATTTATTTTCTCTGACATGATGGTACAAATACTGCCAGCACTTAAATGTAAAATAACACAGGGCCTTGACCACTCTTGTCTCCTTCCCCTCTTGTCTGTCCACCTACCAGCTATGTGCCATTGTCTCAAACGTGTCCAGTGCCTTGATGTTGATTCATTTTGTTTCCTTTTATAACAAGTCTTCTGTCAGTAGATTCTAATAGTCTTCTAATTAAAGGATCAGTGCACCAAAATGACAAAATAATTGTTTGGTCACTGATGCCCCGCGTGTGGTATTGAGCTGTTCAGGTTTTGAGATATCTGCCTCAGACTTCTGCTAGAAACAACCTCGAAAACAAAGTACTTAAATTTACTGACCTGGAAGTTGGGCAGAGACGAGTGGATCATGTTGGGTTAAAGGTGCACTGTGTAGTTTTGGGGAAGAATATTTCAGCGACTGATTTTTTTTCTAAACAAACTGGGTAAACAAACTGACCTTAAAGGTCAACACAGTTTGTACTGTTGTACTTTGTTTATATGTGGCGGACCCTGCCACCTCTCCAGCTTCAAACAGTGTTCTGGGAGCTTATTTTCCTCTTAAAACAGCTGGTTTATTCACTAATGGAAAAAATAAATATTACCGAGTTTGTATTATTACCTCATTAATATTGTAACAATATAGTATTGAATTTCTTCTGCAAAACTACAAAGTGCCCCTTTAAGATTTCACCACATTTTGATGTGATTATTGCTGGAATTTGAGGGTTAAATCCAAATGTGTTACTTGCTAACATTACCGAGTTTAAACATCCCCAATTTTATGACAGTTGTGAAAACTCCGTGTTTGAGTCGATGATGTCATGTGGTTGAAGGCTCCTGAACAGCTGCTGAATGGACCTCACAGTGAGAATGTGTTGCCAGTGTCGCAATTATTCAGGATAATCCACAGAGCTCTCTGTCAACAGGTTTCTCAGAGCGATTCTTGTGGTTTATTTCTGTATTTGTTTCTACTTTTGTACTGCAGCTGAAATGATCGGTCGAATTCTCGATTAGCTAATTAACAGAAAAACAATCAGCAACTGCAACTGCAGAGATTCACTGTTGAAGGAGTTTTCACTCAAGCAAAATTGATAAAACTCAGTGGTTCCTGCCTCGCAGCTGTGACTGCTGGCTTACTTCCAGTAGTCCTCTGAGATATTAAACTAAATATGAATAGACAGTATTTGTGCTATTTAATACGTTTCTTAATGGAGTAATTAGTAGGTTAATCGACAATGAAAATGATGATTGTCAGATTTTTTTTAGACTATTTATTTTCATTAATAGTTGTGGTGAAATCTGCCCATGGTTAGTGGCATCTGTGGAGTGTTCAGTGTAATCAGGACCACAAACAAAACTCCTCTCACTCCACTGTGTCGGCATGGAGGCAGAAGTCTTAGTGCCGGATATCAAAACCTGGACAAACAAACTGTTTTGCAAGACCAGATACCGCAACATACCAAATGCTATTTTGCAATGTGGCTGACCTGTTCCTTTAATATGTCAACTGTAATGTGGACGATTATGTTACATTGAATGACATCGTTTGAGAGGACTTTGGCTCTGTTACGCGAACGTTTTCTATTGAAATTATGTCTCACTCCACAGTTTTTTCTCCGTGAAGGCTGCTGATACTTCCCACTTTGCTTGTTGCCAACAACTCCGTCGAGAAGACCAAAACTAACAATGACGTAGTCCGCATCTTCTTACCTTCCAACTTCCCGCCCTGTCTGTAGCACTCAGCCCGAGCCCACTCTTCCTGTGCTGGTCCTGGCAGTTGGCGAACCCCTCCCTCCTCTCTACGTCACCACAACGTGCAGCTGTAATCACCGGGCACAACAGGATACATCCTGCTCAGGACCACCTCTTTATGGAGAGCTCTGTCCTGATTGGATAAAGTGGTCAGGGATACCAAAACATTTATTTAATTTTCTCTTTCACTGCTTGGGCAGGAGGGAAGACAGACACGAGATTATTGACCAGACATCATAAGAGTGATTACTGTTGGCTATACCAACACTTATGTTGTTAAATAGCTCTATATTAATAGAAAATACATCACTTCCAGCAGCGTTGAATGCTCTCCTATGAGAGCTGTATATTGTGGTTTACAACAAATGTTACACAGAGGACTGTCAGGAGTGTCACACTGTTCAGTAGGATCAGTTCATTGTTGCTTTTGGTCTTCTCATGGACTTTTCAGCCGGACAAATTAGAGAATATCTCCAGACTTCCCCTTTAATTTGGTTGCGTGTGTGAGAGTGTGTTAGCTTAGGTACTGATATGAAATTGAACTGCTTTTGTATATAATGATGATGTAAAGCTTTGTATGAAAAAAAGATCTCCATCACAGAGGACTTGAGCACAGAGCGACATCTCCATCCCAAACAGCTGATTAAGAATACAAATGTTTTATTTGAGAATCTTTGCAGAAAGGACTTAAAGTTGTGTATATTAATGAAATTATTTGAACTTGAGAACTCTGTTAGCTGCAGTTAACTACAGCGGAGACGACTCTGGTGGCTGATAAGCACACGTCGTTAACAAGCACAGTCTTTCTGTCCCTGAGCTGACGGTCTGCTGAGAGACTGAATCTGTCTGCCAGTATTATTATTATTCTACCAGATAATGATCTTCACAGTCCTGACAATCGCTATCGTCATGTGTCTGAGTTTCATACCAGTTCCTGATGCAGTACGACATGCTGAGGGCTGTTTGTCAGCTACCCTTTGTTTTCTATAAATTGTACAATTATAAAAATCTGTTTGAAGTTACTCTTGTGCTCTTTTTTTTCTCTTTTCTTTCAACTGAATCGTAAGACATGTCGGCGGGTCATTTCGTTCTCCGCAGCAGCAACATGACATGCTTGAAAGACAGAGATGATTTCTTTGCTGCTGAAGCTGATTAGGACGATTTTTACAATTTCACTGTTTTTGCTTGAATGGAAATCAGTCAATGACGATCTTTCTCTTCCGATTAAAATGTCTTCCCAAAAACTACATAGTGCACCTTTAATGAAGAAAATCATGATTATAGCAGCACTCGAAGTCCAAAGGGGGTGGTGAAAAGTAAGTTATCTGTCATCAATTTGAACATGTATCTCCTTTGTAATTTGACAACTATGAAGCTTTAATAGCACTGAGCAGGGCTTCAAATTGTTTTTATTTTCATCACTGATCCATAAAAATTGTTTGCAATTACTCAGTTGTTTAGTGTATTAAAAGTCGGAAAATAATGAAAAATGGCAATCACAAATTCTCAGACACCAAGGCGACGTCCCCAAATTGTATATTTTGTCCACCACGCATTCAAAAACCATCCATCTATCTTCTTCTGCTTTATCCGGGGCCGGGTCGTGGGGGCAGCCGTCGGAGCAGGGACACCCAGACTTCCCTCTCCACTTCCTCCAGCCCTTCCAGGAGGATCCCAAGGCGTTCCCAGGCCAGCCGTCACTCCAGCGTCTCCTGGGTCTTCCTCGGGGTCTCCTCCCGGCGGGGTAGAAAACCCAGATATTCAATTTACACTAATCATTAAAAAAAGAGAAAATCCTCACATTTGTGAAGGTAGTTAAGGGAATATTTGAGGATTTTGCTCAATAAATGACTTAAATTATTATTCAACCTCTGAATTGTTATCAGTCAAGTTTCAGCCTCTGCTCATGTGGTCCTAAAATTTGACATTTAGTTTAAGATTCTTTGAGTCGTATCCGTCCACTTCCCCTTCCCCTTCGGTTGTTTCTGCCTCAATAACCCCCAACCCCCAAATAACACGATAGCTTTAACAAATCAGCGTTAATAATCTTTTAATAGTTACATAATCTCTGTACATTTACAAACTTTAAATTACATTACACATTAGTTTGTTTACCAAACTAAAACCACAAGACTGAAAGTTTTCAGCGGTCCTCTTGAAACAGTTGGACTCATGGCACTAATAAAATAACAAACCCTCTGTGAAACACGGCCAGAGGGGGATCAATTATACTCTGATAATGTTGCAATGAGTCCCCAGTGATAAAAACAGATGTCTTAATAATGGTGCAGTCTCAGAGCTGCACTGCTCCTGTGGAATGATACTGTGCTGTAACACTGGTCAGGCTTCAATCTGCACCATGTTCAAACATTTACAACGTCCAGTGTGCTTGTGGGTCTCAGGTCGGTTGAGAAGCTCTCCCATACTGAGGCCTCAGTCCAGGAAACTGATATTTGTGCATAGAAAGTCTGAGAAAGTGCGCCTCTGTGTTTCTGTTTTACTGCACTCGAACATGCATGCACCGCTCAGCAGTTGATGCCCAGGCCCGTCCAGTGGTCGGGTACCATCAGGAAGTATTTGTCCATGGCCTCGCAGAAACGAGCTCTGTACAGCTCCGGAGAGACCACAGTGGGCATCTTCCCTGAATGACACAACGCAACACAACAAATACACAAAAACACCACAACATTAGAGACAGGAAACAGCAGACTTCAGAGCAATAGAGTAAGATAACTTACGCAGAGCTGTCATCATCATCAGGTAATCCTTACAGAGCCAGAGCCAGACATCAGCACATATCCACTTATTAAGGTTTTCATATTGGCAGATATGCAAATAGAAACTGCTGATGCTACAGCTAATTCTCAGGGCACAGACAACGAAAAACTTGAAGCAGGAAACAGATAAAGAATTGGAACCAATCAGTGGTCAGCAGAGTTTTCACTCCACATTTTAGTATCAGCTCAGCTCATCTGGAACCTCGACCAGTGTGATACCAAATAGTGCAGCAGGTTCCAGCCACTATCTTCAACTTTTGCCAATGTAAAGCTAAAAAACAACTCTAAGCGAGCCGAGCAGCACCAAGCAGTTGGCACTGAACCAGCACTGGTTCAGTCAATGACAACTGACAGACTGTGAGAAGCAGATCAAAGATTCTGATGAAACTGTTCAGTGGATCTCGGGTGAGGAACTGTTTCCAACGTTCCACATTCTACCTCAGTTTTACCTGGCATTTCCATTGTGCTCACATGATAAATATAATAATAATAATTCAAAAAAAGATCTGACATTTCCATACCGCAACGTTGTATTACTGATCACCTGAAATGAACACTGATACTGATTTATCATTATCATGTTCCATGTTTTATTATTCATAATGACTTCATTTCCAGGGAAGCTTTCTGCAGTGATTTCATCTTCATCACATTCACAGTTGCTGTCCTTGATAGAACAGTTTACTGTGCAACAAAACAGGCCAAAAAGTCTGCTTTAGTACATGTATCATCACTTTCATAACAAATGAATCAATGAGATTGTTATCACTCCATATAAAATAATGATATCAGTCTTAACAATCCTACATTGGTTAGGCTGTACTTTGTATTTTGATCAGGGTGTATGTGTACCTAAATTTCACAAGTAGATTCCTAAAAATGGGATCAAGGGAAGCCGTGTTCATTGTTTTCAAAAAAACAAATTAGACCTTGTGTAAGCAGGATGTGGGGAACAGATGAAGACTTACCTTGACCTCCCAGGATTCCAGTGGATTTGACGACCATCTCTAGTCTCTTGTCCCAGGTAAATGTCCTGATGTAATCTGCAGAAAAAGGGAGAGCAAAAAGCAATCAGACACAGGACGAATATCAGATCACAGATGATGTTTTCTACATTCTCAGCTTCCCGCTGAGTCTGATCATGAAACATAAGCAGCAGGGGGGCTGCAGGATGTTACATCACCAACATGAGAAAAAAGGTCACTAACATATGATACTGACTCATGATCCTTCACTTTTGACGTCTTCTCACCTATAATCCCGACTACCAGCTGATCGGTGGCATCGTCACGCCCCACCAGCAGGGAGTAATCGATGATGAGGTGGCTGGAGAGGAAGTAGGCGTCGCTGTGTATGGCAGCTCGCAGTATGGCCTTACAGTGGGAGCGGATGTACAGCGGGTTGTCGTGGATCATCTTCAGGAGGTTCTCATCCAGCAGAACCACCTCACAGCTCTCCTTCCCCGAGTCTGTCTTGACGTTACGGTTTCTCAGGGAGCCTTTGAGGTCAAACACCTACAGAGGACATGTCACAGCTAAGGACACCACAGAAATCTGCAGATTTTATTGACTAAGAATGCACCTTTTTGATCAAAATGAACAGAACACATGACTATCTTGACTCTTCACTTTAAGTGTTGCTCCTGGCTTTGCATGCCTACATTGTCACCCAAACATGACCGTTGCTTCGATTAGTGAAAATAGTTTAAATCTTTTGTTTATGCTCACACTGATAAGTCTGAACATTTTACACTAGCTATGGCTGTTAAAAATGGCAGTCACAAGCAGTTTAAGTTGGTCCTTGGTCCTGATAACCACCGCTCCCAGTCCCTGATGTAAGCGGTTCATTGTTCTAGACCAGCAGCGTTGGTACAACTGCGGAACCTGTTTTCCTGTCTGGGAGCCGATTCTTTGGCTGTCAAAATGCAAATAAATGGCTCCAGAGTAGGCAATGGCTACGAACCAGCACCTGAACCACCTTTGGCATAAAAGGGTATCAGATAATCAACTTTAAACAAACAGAGGAGACTAGCTTCACAGCTGTTCACAGCAAAATGAGCTCCTAACGCTGCTTAGACGTATTAAAGTCTGCCTGGGTCTGGGTTGGTTTAAGTCTTAAGTGGAATTTTAAATACAGACCTAGATTTAAGACTAAAGAACTAAACTTGAATTTTCATTCCTCCCAAATATCTTTAAAATTATTTCAGGTTACACATGACAATCTTTTCTACATTGGAAGATGTTACTTTTAACTCACTGTGCTCACTGTCCAGTTAAGGCTGGATGTTAAGTCCCAGTCCCCAGTTTCAACCAAAATGTGTCCATGCAAATGTGTCACACACAGACGCAACATAAGCAGCCTCTGATTTAAGTTATACATTTGCAGTCTTAGACTTTTGAATGTACAATATGTATTTTATGGTGTTAGGGGTCTCTCTATCAAATCAAAACAAGTCTGCTCAGTGTAGTGTGGACAGAGGCAGTTAGCTGTGTTTCACTGCCTGTGAGTCTTACTTGAGCCATCTTGCGTCCATAGAAAAGATTTTCCATCACAAGCAGGTCCAGTTTCTTCTCCGTGTTGTTCTGGGAATTCTTGTAGCCGATCCTGAAAACACCCAGGATCTTGGCCAGTGCAGTCGGCCGCTGTGGTACAAACAAATTGGTTGTTATTTACTTAAAGTCACCCAGTCAATCATGAATAATAATAATAATAATAACTTTATTTATATAGCACTTTAAAAACAAGGTTTACAAAGCGCTTTGACAAACAAAGCAGAGCAAATAAAAGGAACACAATTAAAATTAAAAAAGTAAAAAGGAGACAACATCACAAAAAGGCAAGTCTATAAAAATGAGTTTTAAGAAGTTATTTAAAAGAAGTTACTGATTCTGCAAGCCTTATCTCCTTAGGTAGGTCGTTCCAAAGCCGAGGGGCAATGACAGAAAAAGCTCGGTCACCTTTAGATTTAAGCCTTGACTTTGGAACTGCCAGGAGGCCCCCACGTGAGGATCAAAGGCTGCGAACTGGTTCATGTGGGGTCAATATTTCTGTTATGTAGCTTGGAGCCAGGCCAAGACGAGCTTTAAAAGCTCTTAAAATCAATTCTAAAACGAACAGGGAGCCAATGAAGAGAAGCTAAAACTGGGGTGATGTGATGTCGTCTGTTAAAACCTGTGAGAAGCCTCGCTGCTGCGTTCTGGACCAGTTGGAGGCGGGAGAGAGACTTTTGATTTATGCCGGAAAGAAACTGTTGTATGAAAACTTAACGATGCATACCTTCTGCTGCACGGCTCCGGTGATGTAGGTGAAGTAGTGAGGTGCAAAGTCCAGGAAGGACTGGACCTCTAGTCTGGGCATCTGCTTCAGGATGAACCGGTCATCTGATGGGAAATAGTTTCAACACATTTTAGAGATGACCAACACATTATTCACAAAATTATGTAAGGTGGAAAAAAAATCAGTTCCCTCAAGGCAAAACAGGTTTGCAGGTGATTTGTTGTCATCTTGCCCACATAAGGGTGAAGAGAACTACATTAACATCCAGTGCTCATCTTGGCAAGACCCGACCTTCTCTGCCTCGGATTGGCTGACCCTGACCTTCTTACCCTAACCCTAACCAATCCGACTCCTCATGCTTAAATCAAACCAGTCCAACCAAAGCTGGCAACAAAAAATGGGCCTTAGCAAGAAAAGCAGTGCGACCCACAACAACAGAGTATTACAACAACAATCACAAACCTGTTTCTCAACAATGAGGAAGAAACTCCTATACACTAACTCAGATCTATGTCACATTACCTCAACTAAAGAAACTCTCACACTGTATCACTGTGACTTTGGTATTGTTTGCAGTAGCAGTGGCGACATTTATCAGTGAGATATTAGATATCACCTTCTGTTGCATAGAACACAGCTCCAGATTTTCCACCACGAGCCTGCCAGTTGACGCAGTGGGACAGTGATCGGACGAAATCCTCCTCAGGGCTCTCCATGATCACCTCACGCATTTTATGAAACTCCTCGGCGTAGTAGATTCGACAGTAAAACTTGGCGTTGGCATCAGAGAATTCTGCAAATCAGACAACAAACGAGGTTAATGTTAACATGCCTTTGATACTTTAATCACTACTGTTTCAATTTTTACAGTTTGAAGACCTGCTTAAGGCTACAGAAATGTAATAGGAAGAAATACTCACGTAGCTCAATATGTGGATTAAGGGTCTGTTTCTTCTGTTTATCTGTCAAGTCTGCATCCTCTGCACCAAACAGCACAAAAAAAGTCAAACATTTCACCTCAAGTATATTATCTAAATGTTTTCAATCTTCTGTGAATAAAATTGTTATTTGACTTTAAGACTTACTGAGGGGATCAGTGTCCATACTGCTGCGGCTCTGCTGGGATGAGGCCGACTCGCTGGGCCTGGCAGGGCTGCTCTTCGCCCGACTCTCCCCACCACTGAAGGAGAAAAGGCACGTTTTTTCAGCTTTTCATACATTTTACCAGTCAAAAGGTCTTATAAATAGGACAGCTGGACTCAGAGTTCCCAATGGAGCCCAGACTTTTGTATGTAATAATATTTTGCATAAGTTTAAATGTCCTAAAACATGTTTATCTTATTTATATTTTTAAATCTTAGTTCAAGCTAAAATCACAGTAAAAAGCTTCGAACTTAACATGAAACAACTTAAATACAATCTGTTCTGATGCAGCTGACCTATTTCCCAGAAACTTTAACACCAGCTCTAATTTTCAATGTCAGATTTCAATGGAAACCCTGCGTACCTGACGACCTGTGAATTCTCGTCCCCGCCTGTGTTTGATGCCTTCGCCAAATCATCCAGCGCTGTTTTATACTTCTTGCAGCTGGAAGAAAATGACACCATAATACCATTACACAGTAAGACATTTATAAAGCTACACTCTGAGGCCATTTCACTCTTGCACAGAAGTACTGAGACAGTGAGAGGAGGCAGTTTTCACCTGAGAGCGAAGGCTATGATGGAGCTCGGCTCTCTCTCACACACTGCGATGGGCACCCGCTCATGTTCGTCCATCAGGTAGTGCTTGTCAGGGTCACTGCACACGGATCACATGACAGTCACAGACAAACCATTAAACCTGGAATTATTGTGTGTACAGTTAATGCTTACAACAACAATTACAACTTGGCCAAGAAGTGAAAAATGGCATTGGATGTCAGGTCAAAGCTGTATCTTGCATGCTAAATTGAGAAAAACATGTTCATACTTCATATCATGGTGAGATATTATGCAAAGGAAAGTGTTGCATTCTGGCACATTGTTAGCATTCAGTTTATTCAGTCTTTTACCAAAGTATAGCATCGGTCTGCCGGCAGTGCATCAGACAACACTTCACTTAAAGTGGAAACAGACAATATCCCCTCTTGCGTTTCAAAGTGTTATTATTGCTGGTGCTGCAGTCACAGAGACAGATCTGTTTTCCCTTTCTTCAGAGTAGAAAATACCAACAACACAGGACAAAATGTGAGTTATCCATTATTTTATCCTATAATGGAGATTTGTCAGCCAGCCTGACTGTATCACCAGTTGGTCAGTCTTCATTGCATGGTGAAAGGGAGGTTTATATGGAACAAAACGCAGGTGTTGTCATTATTCAATAGCCATTTCATTGTGTAATCAAAATGTACTATATAATAATAAGTTGTAGCAAAAGAATTGTCTGTTGCCAGTAAGATGATGAAAGAAAACATAAAAACTTCCATTTTATATAAATTCTAACAGTCAATACCTGAGTTCAAGTACTGATACAAAAAAATATATATGAGTCTTAGTATGTGGGTACATTTATATGAGTATAAATACCATGTGGAACAAAACCCTTTTTGTTTTGGGATCGGCAAAAACAAGAAGGAATACAAAAAATGCATGTATGTGTTTAAATCAGCCAATACCTGGTCAGAAAATAAGTGAACAAGATTTTGAGCATTCAGCGCAATATTTCCTTCACAATTTTTCAGTCTAACCGTCACAATTTGGTTATCACCAGAAATAAACCACACCTGGCCTCGTCCACAATGAAGGCATTACTTACAACGGGAAGGGGATGGGGTTGAAGCTGTTGCCTGGCAGGAAGTTGGCGAGGATGGCTTTCATGGTAGATTTCTCCTTCACCTGGCTGTCAGTGGAGCCCAGCAAGTGTCCGTCAAATACATCTGACAACAAGCAAACACAGAATATACACAGCAGACATTAGGAACAAGTAAGCTACAAGCCAGAGTTAACTGTGAGTGTGTGTGTGTGTGTGTGTGTGTGTGTGTACCTTCTGGGAGGTCCTGCTCAGGGAAGGAGGGACCAGGGGTGATTGGTTCAGCTCCAGGATCTGCTGGTGACGGCAACATGGAGGAAGAGGCTGAGGGAAGCGTGTTGAGGTGGCGGTCCTCTGCCAAAGAAAAACATTCACAGTCAGGATTAAAATCATCTTATATTAACAAACAAAAGAGGAATAAAGTCTGAAAGCCAAGCTCACCTTTCTCACCATTCTGTACAATAGGTGAAGGGTTACGGGGGGAGGAATCCAGGGCACTCTGTAAAGTAAATGAATAAATAAACACATAAAAATAGGCATGTTTAATGCACCAAATTATATCTGAATGATCTCTATGGGGAAACAGGTCTTTTATATGCTAAATATGATCTACGCAAGTTATCTATTAATCTGCTGAATATTTTCCTTCCATCTTACTTTCTCTTTATTGTCTATAAAACATTAAACAGTTATAAATGTCCATCACAACATCGTACAGCTTGAAGTCCATCATTTTCAATTTACTACTGTGTAAAAAAGACCTTGAAAAGCAGAGAATTCTCCCATTCGAGACCCTGGAGACTTGAAAACAGACAATTAATTGATAAATTGATCAATCTTTGCAGTTTAACATGGTGAGCGTAAAATCCACAAGCATGGATCCACATGCAATAGATTTCTAACATACCCTGACCTTATTTTGGAACCTTGGGTGACAACTAGGGGTGCACCGATCCGATATTAAGATCGGATATCGGCTCCGATGTTGACAAAACGGCTGGATCGGGGATCGGTAAAATGAAACAGATCCACCAGCCGATCCAATTTTTTTTTTTTCGCCGTCACAGCACATCTACGTCATTCGTCAGCGTCAGTGTGTCGCATACTGGAAGAGCGCAAGTTGTTGTTTGACCAACTCTTTATTAGTTTATTCTCAGGTTCAGCTTCTGTTTTATTTTGTATTCCTGTTTGCAGGACGTTACATGTACTCACGTCACATTTCTCTGCTGATTAGCTAGTAGCCCCGCCATCAGCTGTTAGCCTCACCGGTCAGCTGTTAGCCTAGCAACGCTAACTTTCAAACCGACGTACTCAATACTAAGTGGGCTGTCCATCGTTGCGCCGTTGGTCCTCCCTCCACCACAACCTCAGGGTTATTCACCGCCGGGCTGCTTTGTCTCCTCCTCTGCTGCTGCGGTCTCCCCGGCTCGCAGCGATGCTGGATGGTCGGCCCCGCTGTGTGCACGGACCCTCCAGACGCTAGTTTGTTTACAGACGGTGCTACTGACTTGGGTGCTAGTGTTCCCTCCGTGCTGACTGACAGGCGCTACATACATTCATTCTTTGTGTTGTTTGTTCCACTTTGTTACGTGTGTCCTTGGGTACCCTGACAGGCGCTATATAAATTAAATGTATTATTATTATTGTTATTATTATTATTATTATTATTATTATTATTATTATTATTATTATTATTAATGTTACACATGTTTACAATGTTTGGTAACTGTTTGATTATTTTGTCTTAGTTAGGAAAGTCTGGTGCCTTTAGTCCCTTTCACATGGTGGAAGGTATACAGTTTATTATTAATTCAACAACGGTATCGGATCGGTATCGGGTATCGGCCGATACACTCAGTCCGGGTATCGGTATCGGATTGGATCGGAAAAAACTGGATCGGTGCATCTCTAGTGACAACCCCCCAACGGAGGGTAAGAAATGTGCCTGGAACTTAATTTTGAGCCTGGTAGCTACACATCAAACATATAAGAGTTCCTCCAAAGGTTCGTAGTCCCTGTGGAAAGTTCCCACGGTGAAAATGTGACTAAAGCTTGAATCAATCCGGGACATTGCAGCTAAATGAAGTATTAACCACTGCACCACTAGGATACCCTGTCCGATTCAGTTTTAGTCAAACTTTGAATTTAAAAATTTAAAATTTCAGGAGTAATCATCTCTTCTTAAATCCTGATGATCTCCTGTCATATCAGTACTTCCTAGGTCTGTCTTGCACATCCACACATGTAAACAGATTAGAAACTTGGTTAGTATAAATTAGGAGTATAAATGGCAAATCCAGCTGGAGAATGACTCATTTCTAAAACACTCAATAAAAAATAAAAAATTACAGACATTAGGTTTCTAGATTATATGGGTGTTGAAGAAATCAGGTTACTGTCAAAATGCAGAAAACACTGTTACCGAAGTGCAAGTAAACACAATGACTGATATTACTGACCTTGCTGTCATCAGTGGTGGTCTGTCTGTGCCTGCCTGGGCTGGGAGGGACAGACAGACGCTTCCTGCCTTTCTCCTGCTGGAACAAGTCCTGCAGCCTGGAAGGGGAAAGAGTGTCACAGTAAGTATACAGCAAAGAGTAAGAGCCTGGTTATCCCTTCAAATGTGTATAAAAAAAGAGAAACAGATGAGGCCAGTGATTCAACAATCTATAGTCTGTAACAAATGAGCAGTTTCACTTTTATTTCCTGATAGCGCCCCCCGCCAAAAAAAAAAACACATTTGGAGAAGTCAAATGTGAGCACAACAACTGTAAGAAGAGATAAGTGATAAGTGTCTGTAGTGATTCTGACCTTCCATTCCAGTACTGTAACATCTCACACAGGCTCTGTTTCTTCATCACCAGTGACTCCAGGACGGACTGCAGCTGCTGAGGAGAATCCAGACCACAGGCCAGCAGTCGCGCCTGAAGTTTTTCTATCCAGCTCCGCAGCTCTGCCTCTTCCATCTAAACACACAGCAACCTGACTGTTAGCCTAAAACTACCATACAAGAGATAAGACTGACTTGAGAGGGAAAACCTACGTCTTTCTGAGCGAACAGGTCCTCCATCTTTTCCTCTCTCGTCTTACTGAAGGTGTCGGTCTTCAGGGAGGTGAGCCGGTCGTCTATGGCCAAGTACACCTGAATCACTCTGAGGAGAGAGCAGAGGATACAGTGGATGAGTGGACTAAGACAGAACAGTGAATGAAGGTGCTGTTATGATACTATTAACACAACACTTCTGATTTAGAACCAGGATCAACTTCCTGTGGACTAAGGGACAACAAACAACAGAAAACCCTCTACACAATTTTTAGACTGGAAAACATAAACCTACTAAACCTACTGACTTCTCCTGCAGTTTTTCCTGCTGTGTTTTAATTGCTATATTTACCTCTCATATTTCTCCCTTTCTTTTTCCTGAATTACTAATCTCTATAATCTATTTAGCCTGCAAGCGCAAAGGTTATGCTGCTATAGACAGTCCATCAGATCACCCAACATTCAAGTATGGAGCAAGACCAGTTCAAGTTAAGTCAAGATGATCTATACAGCCCAAAATCACAAATTCAATTCATTTGGTCTATTAATCAAATTCTTATCCGGTGTCATTTTCTCAAATGTAATGAGATATGATTTTCTGTTTTATATCATCATAATCGGGATGGTTTTCAGCGTTAGATTGTTGGTCTGACAAAATAGGACAATTCCAGACTGAGATGGACATTTTCTACAAACATTTAATACACCAAATGATTAATTAAGGAAGACCTGGACAGCCTCTGGTATTATTTATTAACTTTTGAACCACTGACCCTATTCCTACTCTTTAAAAATGTTTGTGCAAGTAACTTCTTCCTCTGGGCTCTTGAACATATCAACATGGTCATCAAATTAAAGATATGATTACACCTATGTTTCACACAAATGCCTAGGGATGATATTAAAATAAATGGCTGTAGCTTGCTTAGGGACAGGCCAGATGTAGACAGAAGTTCATATGGAAGTCTAAAACATCCAAGTACATCTTTTTAAATCAAAAACATCACATTTCTAATGTATTTCTTAAGCATTCTGGTAATTTCATTCAATCTCATTAAAAGCAACTATAGAATTGGGACTTAAACTTAAAGTTTTCCTGAATCGAATGATGTTTGGCACTTGCTGATCATAGGGTAGGAAAAACAAAATAAATACAGAAGAGTCAAAAATCCTAACATTTGCTGCAGATCTTTAAGGGTTCGATAAATTTGCTGGGGATAAATATAGTTTCAATGATGACCCCTGCTCGCCTCACTCAGATCAAATTTTCCAGACATACAGAAGTTATTCTAAAATGCTAGATCCTAAATAAGCTTTATTTTTGTGCCTAACCCTGGCCCAAAACATATTTTGATGATAACCTAAAGGGCAGATATCCATGAAATATCCCTGAAGATTCTCAATATGAAGTTTTTTTCTACTGATCAAAGTACATGAGTACAAAGTACTCTGGTTTAATACCCTCTGGTGGGCATGTATAAATGATTGCAGACTGAGGAGCAGTGGTATTCCTTTACTTTTGAGAGAAGTCCTTCAGGTCCTGCTGCATGTTGGCTTTGGAAGGTCCCAGGTTCCTGATGAAGATCTTGGGACGAGGAAGACAAATCTCCAACAGCCTTACAGAAGTGTAGCTGAGAACGAGAGAGATGTAGAACTCTATTTCAACCCTTATCTCATGCAGAATAAATCCAATGTACAGTGGACAAATGGATGAATAAATCCTCTGTACACATGTTAGTAAATAGGTTAGGACACAAACCAGCACAGCTGTATCTAAATGAAGATTTTCTCACTATTGATGCACAAAATGGACGCTTGTCCATTAATTGCTTTTTCTTTCATTCTAAATATGTCATTTGTGTAATTCAGTGGTGAATGAACAGTCGACACAGAAACAGCTGACCAACCTGAAGGAAGCAACCATCTGGTTGTATGAGAAGTACTGGTGGTAGTCTTTGTGGATGGAGTGTCCACAAGGCTCTGCATTAGCTCTCCTGGTGTACTGGTGTCCATAGAAACGAAGCTCCAGGTACTTGGCAAAAGACATGGACCACGAGTCGTTGGACAGAGGCACCACTGGTGTCACCTTAAAGAAGATAAGATAGTCCTTCATTGATCCAGAGGGGAAATTCAAGTGAAATACATGTGAAATTCAAAAATACTCAGATATTGAGTATAATGAATTACCACTCTGTTTAACTTCATTCATACAAAGTGGAATTGTAATAACAAATGTCATGTGGTTAGAATTAACATTATCAATTTTCTGCTATGCTGTAATGAGTATTGGTGGGCCCTGTGGTTAGGTTCAGTCAGTATGGACTGATGGTTAACTTGTCATCCTGCAACATCATTCATCAGTCTTTGGAGTCAGAGCAAGCTCAAGAAGAATAAGTGATTATGAGCATCAATACTGTTATTAGACTGCAACTCCACTTCATGTTTATGTATAATGACAGGCAGAGACAGGATGAAAGAGAGGATCTTATACAGCAATATTGTGGAAGACAACTGCAGGATTGTAAAGTCACACACTTTCGATGACTTATTGAACTGAATGAAGTACACAGAGGATGATACAAGTACAGCAGACATCACATATCTACAATCACAAAATATTGTGGTTGGTCCATTTGCTTCCATGGAGAAAACAAAAATACATAAGATGTGAAAGCTCCCTTAGATAATCTCATATCAGGAAGAAATGGTCAATGTAATGTGTGCATTTTATATATCATGCTAATTATTACCAACCTGTTTGCAGATGCGGCACCAGGAGTAGTTGAGGATTGTGTGCTGATAACCAGGCACGGGGGAGTCCAGCTCCTTTAATACAATCTGCACACAGCCGCTGCCGTGCACAAACCGACGTATGTGGTGCACCATGGGAGTCTCACAGTACATGCTGGGGCACTGGTAAGATGGCCTGGACACACACACACACACACACACACACACACACACACACACACACACACACACACACACACACACACACAATGATGAATCATTTCTTAGAGAGGCTTTGTAGTTTCATAAAGGTAGATTTTGATTGGACTATTTTTTTGTCTTACCTGAAACAATACCGTTCCAAGAAAACACCCAGACAGAGGTCATTCTTGCCATAGAACTCCATTGTGACAATCCTGTTGATGACAAAGGAAATTACTATAAATTCATTAAAAACAAGATCGTTTTTTCCATGAATCCACTCCATATGAAATTTTACCATGGGCTGACACAGGGGTTGGGTGCATTGCTGGACTGAGCTGATGAACTGCTGAAGAGCACACACAGCCTCTGATGGTTGACAGGGTTTAGACAGTCCAGCTGAGGACGACAACAAACACAATGGGTCAAAATTAAAAGACCCACACTTTCTTTCACATATAACAGGTCTGGGCTGGGGAATGCTGCAGCTCATCACACCAGTCTGAAAGCCCTGAAGATTTAAAAAGTGGAGGGAACACAGGGGAAATATTTTCTTCCAAATGGAGTGTAAATTCTACCACCGTTATAGGTCAAACGATACAAATTCCTGCTTATGGTTTCACATAATGCCACTGTTCTACAGGCGGTGATAACGTAAGAGGCACAGGATTGTACCAGCAACGGCAGGAAGAAGACCATCTTCAGGGAAAAATAGCGTTCACAATACAGGTTTCACAATGTAAAAAAAAAAAATCTTTTCAAACACTTTAAGAGGAAGAAAATGCAAATGCACATGTTTGTTTGACTTTTGAACTATGTGTTTGTTCAAAATGTCTACAGGACACCTTTAATGAATAATTGCTCACCTTTGGGGCCCAGCTCATTTCGTTCGGTTTGCTCGGCTTCTCCTCTTCACTGTCAGACTTCACTGGTGGCTTGACTGTAGTGTCCCCCGCCCTGCTCTGGCCACTGACAGGAGCTGCAGTGCTGGAAGTGTTGAAAGGGTCGGTGGCTTCCCTCTGCCGAATACGACCTCCCTTTGCTCTGTAGTCTGCCAGCATCTTTGCTAGGTCCTGGCTGCCGCTCAGCTGCTCCACAATGCGGGTGCTGGTAAGGCTGTGGGAGGGCAGGACATCAATGGGCTTTGGCTGTGGGACGCCATTGGTCTGTCCACTCACCAGGGAGGAGGGGGCAGAGTCTTTGAGGAGCTGCCGCTTTCTGCGCCCATCCAATTCTTTAAAATCCTTGCTGAGGAGAGGAGAAAGGTAGACCTATGGGGATGGAAAAAACATAGGTGAACCTGGTACAAAAAATAATAATTAGAAATGTTTCCTGTAAAACTATAAGACAGTCTAGAGCTTCAGCGATAAGCCAATGTATCAATTAGCTGATAATTAGCTGGCAACCATCTGCTATAAATTAATTGATTAAGTCATTTTTTAACATACTACAATGAACTTTGTAGTTATGAAACAGTCTCCTACATAAGTACGTCAGACCAGCAAAAACTGGTCAGAATGGCATGGTTCTGTCATGGCATGGTGCAAAAATTTACTCTGTTTTGCTTTTGTCAACAGTGGATGCTAGAATCAACAAAAAATGAAAATTCAGTCTGTTTTAAAAACAGTTTTAAACTCAAAATAAAAAAGTTGTTGTTTTCAGCCTATAAAACATAAAAGTATTCTACTTTCCTCTGTTTAATATTCTTGTTACATGAATATTTTTTGGACTACAAAACAACGCAATTTCAGACACCACCCTGGTCATGTGTAAAACTGGGGATCATTATGACCATTTTCTTTCATTTTATAGAGTAAAAAATGAATTGGTTAATAAAGAAAATAATCTGCAGATTAATTATTATTGAAGTGTACTGTAAATTGCAGCTCTCATTCAGTAAATGTAAATTAAGGAGATGTACAAAAATAAACAAAAACAACAACAAAGCTTGGTACCTGTTCTGGGAAGTAATCCCTGCTGGGGCAGTGCATGCCAGCAGGCGTGAGAAGGAATGGTTTCTTAAAGGTAATGAAGGGGGAAATGCACAGGATGATGTCCTTCAATTCCTGCTTGAACACAGCTGAGATGGACTTCAGATGGTCATCAGATGAAGTCACCTGCTCAGCCACAAACATGCCCGTATCATCCTGTAGAGGGTCACAGAACAACCTGGGAGTAGGTGTCTCTGAACCTTCCCCATCCTCTATATCAAGTGACTCATCCTTCACTAGGGTTCCCTCTTCCCCAGTCTCCCCATCAGATGCTCTGATGAGGGTGTCTGAATCCATCTCCTGGTCTTCTTCCAGTAGGAATGGCGGGGGGACGGACAGAGGTGGTGCGGGAGGACTGCGAAACGGTGAGGCCGTTGTCTCTGTGTTACCAGAGTCCTCCTCGACAGAGGAAGATGATTTGGGGGTCTGTTTGTCTTGGAGAGTGTGTATTTCTCCATTTTTGGATGAAAACTCAGAGGGAAGCCCTTCTTCCTCGGGTTGTCCTCCCAGTGCAGAGTCTTCGACATATTTCTCCTGGCCCTCTCCATTTGTGTCTTTCCTTCTCTTCCCTCCGTCTGCCTCCTCCTCTACAGAAGTGCCCTCCAGCAGGCAAGGGAACGAGGTGCTCTGGGGCAAGCTGGGTGGCATAGCAAACTCGTCCATTAGGAAAGAGATCTCCAACTGGGAGTGGTAGGCCACGCACATCATCAGCATAATAATCTCCTTCACCCTGGCCAGCTCGTACTCTGAAGCACCACGCAGTTTAATGGAGCATCCGAGATGAGGAGGACAGCCCTCAAAGAACATCAGTGTCTTCACTTCATCTGGAAGGACAGAAAACAAATCAGGTTTTTTCGCCGCAGGGTGTGGTGATGTCACGGCAGCATTCATTGAGAGTAGTAGAGTAGAGAAGAGAAGAGGTGTGCTTCTTACTGTTGGCTAAGGTGAAGGGCTGCATGTAGAACTTGTGGCAAGTTCCCAGACGAGGTTTGGTGAGGAGCTGGTCCATGGACATTACCAGGTCTCCCTGCGTCATACGACTCACCCTGTCCAAGACTTGCTAAAGTGACAAAGAAGAACATTTTAGAGCCTGTCTCATATAACAGTTGAGTGCTATCATTAGCTGATATTGGCCTATCAAGGATGTATCGGTATGGACGTATATGTCAAAATGCGCAGGTATGAAAACTTTTTTTAGAGATAACAATGCAGGAAAAGATTCTTGAGGTACTTAAAAAATATTCAATTCCAACCGATCGTTATTGTTTCAGTACACTGATGTCATTTAAGACAATCTTTACTGGTTAACAGTAAAATGTAAAAAGGGTTGTTGTCACGTGATTTAGTCTATATCGACATTGATATTTCAATTTTTTCATCTCTAATATCTGTATCAGCACTGGTCCAAAAATTGAGTATTGGCCAGGGTCTCGAAAAATGTAACTCAAACATAGTCATAACCACTATGGAAAGGCTTTTTTTTCTAACTTCCACTGTTTTGATCCTGTGTCATGCTTCAATCTTCTACATAATTCATTTTTTATATGCAGCTAGTAATTTGCTCAATGTTGCTTAATTTGGTGCCCCTCCCTAATGTTGCATTCAATCCGTGTGTTATGTGTGGGTTGTTTAATGACGAAATACAACCAAACCACGTTGAGGTAATGATACACAAAGCATGATTCAAGGTTCTCTAAATGTCATCAGTAATGTTTTATACAAAAACTGGCTAATCCCGAGACGAGTTAAATAGCACTCATACTGCACTGACCGGTTTGACGTTGATGACCAGTGTGATGCCGTGTTCTAGCAGCATATCCTGAGCAATACGAGACACCGTCTTCTCCACCAGCACCAGGTTTGGACGGACGTCTACAATGCGCTGCACATAGTTCTTCAAAAACTCTCGTTCCTGAGGGAAGGAGAAATCTTATTTTAGTCATAGAAAATGAGGGTAAGCACAACTGCAAAGCAGGATACAAAATTTGTTTCCTCTACAATCTATTGGTTATTTTAGTCAGTGTGACTTACTGACCTGTAGCACAATGGGGTCGATGCAGGTAAACTTGGTCTCCTCTCTGTACAGATATTCTATGGAGCACTTCAGCAGCAGAATTTTGGGGTTTTTGATGTATGGGTTCATCTGATTAAAGGTCAGAAAAGAAAATCAGGTGTTCAGCTGAATATCACACACAAGCTGTGCTTAAGCCATTTTCATACATTATCCCTGATTTCATTTGTTCAACAAAATCTGGACATTATTGCTGATTTTAAAAAGACAGAGAATGTGAAAATAATTCTAAGCAAAATAAAGAACAGCAGGATTTACATCCTTATTTTTCAAGCTGATCTGGATTTGAAATACATTTTCATACAATAAAATGATCAAGTGAAGTCCAGCTTAATTAAGTATTCCATTTAGAAACACCATGAATGAACAGGACACAGAAGAAAACATAAAATGCTAGATCTTTGCCGGTGGAAGAACGTAACACTACCTTCTTGTGGGCGATGCTCTTGGTGCAGACAAAACCATTTACCACAGTTGAGTCAAACTTTCTTCCTCCAGGAATCTGAAACACAAACATTCAGTTATACTTCTAAAACCACCTGAAGCTGACAGTCTAATCAGATAATCTTATATTCCGGTGCACAGTTACATAAATGTGTATAATTTCTAAAGAGTTTGACTTAATTGTGAGATGGTGTCTGACCTTCTTGATGTGGACCAGCTGGCGGATGTCCATGTCATCATCACAGTTGCGGACGTCGGGCCTTACTGTCTGGACCACCTGTCGAACCACAGGGACAATGATATCCCGCCAGGACAGCGACAGAGACTCACTGTAGAGCAGCTGCTGCAGCAGCGCCATCATGTGGCTGTGATTGGCTGAGCTGAACAGGAAGGAAGAGTGAGAGAAATTTCACAAAAAGATTTCTCAAGTTTTGTTTGTTGCTCTACAGAGAGCTTGCATTATTCAAAGTGTTTCACTTGTTGCTTCATCTTCTCTACGTTAACATCAGTAAATGTGCTCTAATGAGCAAATGAAAATAATTGCTGAAAGAACATATCAGACCATCAACAGAAAATGCATCAACAACTTTTGACAATTAGTTAATTGTTTTAATTATATATCAAGTAAAGAAAACATATTTTTTATGTTTCAAGCTTCTCAAATGAGAAGATCATCAGCTGTAATGGACTGCTTCTATTCTACATAATTACACTGGACACAAACAGCACTCACAGCAGCCTCTCCATGGCCTTCTTCTCTCCGTTCTCCTCCCTGAGCTGGTCCAGAGAGCTGTGATGCCAACCCAGTGGAGTAAACAGCATCTCTTTAGCCTTCTCCTCCACACGACGGTTGAACAGAGACTCTATAGGAACGGTGTCAAATGAGGAAGAGCAAGCAGATTTGCTTAGCTAGAGGTTAGAGATTTTAGTCTTTTATCTGATTAAACCCTAAAGGATGTTCAGAGGTCCTACCCTTGATGAAGGCATCACTTATGACAATGTTCTGTCCTCCATCCTCAGAAACAAGAAATTCAGCTAAAAGAGGAGAGAGAGGGAGAAAGAGAGAGAGAACAGCATGTCTATTTATTATATCAGTCTAGATAACTTTGGACTGCAGACTGCAATTCTTTCAGTAAAATATATAGTATTGTATGTCAAAGTTGAAGAGGAAAATTGTCTGTGGACTTAAATTAATGTTTATAACAAAAAGGTGGCATAAGAATTGTATTGTTCACCTTTGTTTTTCTCTTCTAAATAAACCTGACTAACCTGGTTTGTATACAACTAACATGATGTTGACACTGTTTTGACTGTTGCCTCGTTGGAACTATTTCTTAAATATTTTGCCTGCTTCAACGGCCTCAGCAATTCATGTTAATATTACCGATTGAACCAATGGTTGAAGCTACAGAAATAAAACCCAGTTGTAGTTAAGTGTAGTTTTCTTTTAAAACAATTTCAATCTCAGTCAAAAAGGACAACAATCCATGTGGGGTCATACTCTTTAAAGGCACGGTAACCAACACACAGAATCACTTCACCAACTGACCGAAAAAAAATTGTTCAGAGCTCGACTGACATATCTATCGGCCATTGCATGCGGTAATATTTACATTTCTGCTCAGCGGTAGGAGGTACATGTGGATACTTGGACTGTTTCTTGATGTGGAAATTCACATTGTTTTGCTCCATGTTGAGGTTGATCGAGGCAGCTGAGTCACTGTCTACTACCGACTGAAAACTGCTGACAGATGTCCTCTTGCTGTGCCCGGCAGAGTCTGGACAGAGAGACAGATCAGGGCGCTGCAGCTGGGATTTGTATTCAATAAATACAAAACTAAAGCCACATGGAGGCAGCTTGTGCAAAGAGCAATGATCTAAGCCAACAAGGTATGGCGGCAGGGGTAACAAAAAAGTTTTATTAAAACATTAGACATGCGATACATACTGGGAACGGTGTACTCTGCCTCATCTGCGAGCTGTTCTGTGTCGCTGTCATCAAACTTGATGTCCTTAAACCAGGATGGCTCTGAATGTCCCTCCAGAGAGTTGACACTATCGCTGTCTGGAGACGGTGTTTCTGAGAACTCTGTACTCTACAGACCAGACAGAGAGACGTCATCATCAGCACATTTCACTTTACCCGAAATAATCTGTTGAAGCTGCTCGATATGTCCTCCAGTGTTATCAGAAGAACCTGCTAACTCAATCAATATCAGCTTGTGGTGTGTAAACAATGTAAAACAATTTGAAGTCCATCCTTAGTGACTTGCTTTCTCTCTTTTCCAGTGCATGCATTGTTTACTCATCAGAAAGGGGCTGTTACCTGGAGGGGGCGGTAGAGAGCATACTCATCTCTGAACACCTGGTCATGGTGAGTGACACAGTCTAGCCAGCGACCGTCCACTAATGCCTGACCAATGGCGATAGCCTGGGCCCTGCAACACAGGAACATCAAGATCAAGAGCCGCTTTGACGCTGCAAAAAAACTGGATCTGTTCTGCACTGAGCTAACACATCAGGTGGAGGACAAGAAGCCGAACACAAGATCTTCTTTATCACAGGAACAAATGTACTAACGCATAATGAACATGAAACTGTTCTTTAAGTATTCCTTCGAAGACATCAACATAATATAGAAAAGAGCATTTGTTCAGTCAGGTGCTACCTGGTGGAGATGGTGCCATTCCTCAACAGCCAGTTGACAAGCTCTTTTCCCACAATGCAGTTGGGGTAGGTCCTCAGCCAATATCTGTGGTCCTGGAACTCCATCCCTGTGCTGTTGTGGCAGATTTTCTTCCACAAGTCCTTCAGCTGAGAGGAGTCCTGCAGGATGTATTGTATGTCAGTATGTAATGATCAGTAAATCTTTGTCCCTTTTAGGATTGTATTACACCAAAGAGGGAGTATCAAAGGATCAGTGTGGGGATAACAAAAGACTCAAAGGGAATTCAATCTACAATCATTGATTTCCATGGCACTCCAGTATTATCACCTTTTAAAGTAGTTAAAAGGAACTAATTCCTGCAGCCCCTGTGGACAAAAAGTGGTATGAGCACCTCCTGACATAAAGCTCCTAATCTAGCTAACATTTGCATCTATTTGAGAAGCAAGTGAAAAAAAGACTCAACAACTTGTCAATACTATTGTTCTTACTCAAACACATCAATTTGCAGAATGCAAAGCACTGAGGTATTGTACCTGTAAGATACAGTAAGAGTTAGAGGATTAAAGTGAACTTTGCTTCAATAATGTCACCATTCATACACTTAGGTTATGTGTACTCCTACAGCTAAAAGATTAGACAGCTTGATTATAGTAATTATTTTGAGCTCAGCCTAAAGTTCTCTTGTCAACATTCTCTGTTATGCTTTCATAATATTAAGGCAACTCCTCCATCAGTCCTCAGCACTCCAACATAAAAGGAAGTTTTAATTTTGAGAATCTGACCCAGTGGCTGGCATTAAGAAAAACTATATAGAAGTTGTATAAAAATTATAAACTCTAACCGCAGAATGGAGAAAATGACCTTTAGGCTGTGGCTTCAAAAGGACAAGAGATGAATACTGGGAAAAATGGGACTGCCACAAACCCAAAGACTCTTAATGTATATTCTAATATGTCAGAATATATCTGTATATATTATGCACTGTTCTTGTGTCTATTATTTGTTCATATTTGCTTTCTTTTATAATGATCACACTGTGATGCCCTCGCCCTCATTTGTTCTATGTTCTTACATACCAAAAATAAATAAATAGATAAATAAAAAAAGTATCAAAAACAAAAGAAGAAATAGCTAATTGTCTTGCTGATGGTCATGTTTGCCTACATGGGTCATAGGGAGGCACCAAGATTAAATTGAGACCATTTCATAATCAGTTAAATGTTCCTAGTAGTACTTGTAGTACTAAGTTGATTTAGTAAACATCCAGCAGTTTCAGAAAAACATTAACATTCATTTAGAGCTGTGTTTCTTTTACTTGGTTAATGTCAGTCCAATACTTGCTCTCATTTAGCTCTGTTTTTGGTGTCTACCCAAATCTGAGGGAATTATCTGGCTCCATAGCTGCTAAATTGCCACACTATGTTCACTAGCTTGTTTCTAACTGTGTCTGTCTGATGTTTGATGTTTTGACAGCAGGTAGTGTACACATTGTTGCAACGAGAGGGCTAAGACCAAACAGTACAGCTGTGCAAAACAATGAGCTCGAAATCAATATAAATCTCCCTAAGATGCTGCATATTTTGGTTACAATTCTCTAATTCATCAATAAAAGTTCACATTGTTTTTACATCATCATATAATACCTTGGTATGTTAAACATATCAAGCAACTTTTATCAGTGGTGAGAAACAGTAAAAGGGAAAGAATAAAGCAGCCACCAGTAGGATCTTCCTCTCCTCCTCACTGTGGTCCAACTTGATGCCGCTCTTGGTGCCTGACATGGCTCGGTTGGTTGGCGGGCTGACTGAGCTGTCGTAGGAAGGCACCATGGAGGACCCAGAGCGGTCCAGTGACAGGTTGGTCACACTGGCAGACCTGTGGAAGAGACAAACAGGGACTGTTCACACTGCTGGCATGACTCAACTGTGTTGAATAAAGCTAGAAACCACTGTACCGTACAAGCAAACCCAAAGCAGTGACTGACCTCTTCCTAGCAGGAGATTTGCCCACGTCTTCTTGTAGCGTTGTCAGTCTGGAAGTGTTCTGAGGTTCCTGGTGAATCATACTAGTGAACACACACACACACACACACAGACACACACACACACACACACACACACACACACACACACACACACACACACACACACACACACACACACACACACACACACACACTTTGATTAGATTATTTCTGTGGTTATCTTAACACTTTCTCTATGCTAGCTAGTCTAATTTATGATCTGTGAATTTGAGCATGCAGAAGACTATTTTTATAGAGCTAGAAAGCATTGGCTTTTACTTACAGACAGTTAAAGCTTAGATAGATGTGAAAAATGAATAAAACAAACAGCAAGACTCACTTCTTTCTCATCCCAATAGGAGTTTTTCTATGCCAGGAGAGAGAGAGAGAGGAAACAGATTTTCTTTGAGGCAGGTAGAGAAAATAAGCAAGGAGCACACCAATTCCAACAGCAGCAAGTTGGGGTTATCAAGAGCATGCAGTGTTGGACAATCCTCCAAACCAAGATTTCCTTGAACATCCAGTTAATAATTGTGCCTGTTGTGTGGATGGTTAATAAAATATTTAAAAAGACACTCCATCAGCAATTAGTGAAAAAGTAATGCAAAGAGGAAGATTAGACCAGTCCTCGTGCTAAAAAAAGTCATGCTTTACTCAAACTGTTCTTCCTACAATAGATGCTCAGTCTGCTCCTCTTTTGAGATATTCATTAGATAGAGCCAGTTTTCCACACTGCATTTCTGGCCTGTCAGATCACGTGCTGCAAAGCTGATCCAGTGACATGTTTCTTTACATCTGACTAAATGAGTCCTACTTCATGGTGGTTGCAGGCACACAGTTAACTCTGCTTTATGATAAAGGTCATAAAGTTTCAGGCTCTAGCCAGGGCTAACTGGCATATTTAACATGCCATAATATGATTATGTTTGATAAGTGCATGGTGTACAGTACATACAAAGCACACACAAATGCTTTTAACAGCAGAGAATCGAGACAGAAAAATAGCAAGCACAGATGAAGGAGGCTGGAGAAAAGATTGGGGTTGTTTTTTCCATCATGAGCAAAATCATAACATGACAAAGCCACTGCATGTGCTAAGAGCACATATCAAATCATATACAATAGAAAACATGATGTAAAATGCAAAGCTGGAACAAAGTCATCAACACATTCACTAATCACATCTTGATTCAGAGTCAAACTCTGTCTGACTAAATGAAAATATGAACTTGTTTCTTTCTGGGTAGATAAAAGTGATGAACGATAATAATCAGCTTCCCCCGGCTGAATTTGGCTCAATGTGTGTATGTGTGTGTTCACCTCTGCCAGGTCAGGTCTTCCTCAAGGAAGATGTTCCTGCTGGCTTTACGCCCACCCACAGGCGTCCGAGGCTCACTGGGCTCCAACACACATACAGAGCAGGGAGAGTCAGACAAGGCGCTCAGGTCCTCCCCAATGGAGCCAGAGTCAGCTGAGTGTGCGTAGCTTAGTGCTAGCTTACGGCAGTACGTACAGGCCCGCAGGTCTCCTAAAGTACAGAGAGAAGTCCGAGAGAAGACAATGAAAAACAAAAAAAGAAAAAATCGTGATTCTAATTCCAAACTCGTCAAATACTGATGCTTTGGAATTGAAGGTCGGGTTGGTCACCATCCCAAAGCATCAGTATAATACAAAGAGGACCGTTAAAGTTGATTTATTTTGTGATTTTTACTGCACATTAAACTAACTAACTAATCTTGAGTATGTCACTTACCTGTGTAACCCATGAACTTTCCAGGGATCTCCTGGTTGCAGCAGCGGCTGCAGAAGATCTGGCCACACAGTCTGCAGTGATGCCGGCGGCGGAAGGTTGTGAATTTCTCATTGCAGTCGTAGCACTCCTTACACTGGCTATCTGGCATCCAGTACTGTTTCAGATCACTATCCTAAAGGGGGAACATTGACCAGAAAACCTTGTGATGACTCTCAGTTTAGACCCTGGAACTAGTGTATGGGTTGTAGCTTATGGGAAGGCTTTCAAAGCGCCATGACTCAAACATTTATGATCAAAACATCCACAGCAACAGTGTGTTCACTGCTGTGTCAATACATCATTTTTTTTGTTTGTTTATTACTTTGTCTGTCAGGACCATGCACAGCTTCTTGGCTGTATCAAAGTTAGCTTCAAGGTAATTTACATCTGTCATCCCTGGGCAGGAAACAGTGGATAACATCTCTGTTTAAAATATTAACACATGTAGTATAAAGATACTAATACAAAACAAAACAGTACATATTCACTGTACAACATCAGCACAGAAATAAGATTTCAAAACATTTAGACACAGAAAGTGATGACATTTATGCATGATGGGTCCATGACTGGGTTGATTTTAGCCACGGTTTCATCTTGAAATGAAACAGTGATACTTCAGCACTCTCTGATATACAGCAACTTGGATCTAATAAAGATCTGTGCTGATTCACACAGTTACCTCTGACGGTCATCCTAGTTGTCCTTCTGTTATCTGAGCGCAGTGATATGAACTGTATTTGATCACTGATCACTTTGTACACTAAAATCGGCAAGACATACCTGGCTCTTTCCCTCCATTATCTCCTTCAGCCTCTTCAGTGCAGTGCGAAGTTGTACAGCTGTGCGAGGGTCATGATTGCTCAGAGGGGTATCTGACTTCCTGCTGCCGTCTAAAAATCACACATGTGGACAGAAACACACAAACAAACAAAGAATAACTGAACAAAGCAATTGAAAAAGTCCACTTGTTCTTTAAAATCCATCCTACTACATTGTCAAATATTTTTTTTTTTAAATATATTGTGCATCAGGTGATAATATATTAATTCCTCTTCATTATAGTGGATTTAAACATGGTAATTAAGTGACAAACATTTGACAATGCACTTCAACACCTTATGAGTAACTCCCTTAAAAGTTGCAAATGTGTATAAAATAACACATGATGCGATCAGTAAAAAAACTGGTCAAGGAACAAAAACAGGTTTAATATATATAAGGTAGATGTTAGCTTTCAAACCATTCATGACAAAGATCATTCCACTTATTAGTGACTGAGTGGCAAACATTAGAGCAAACCAATGACTAATAGAAAGCGCTTCATTAAAAATGCAAATACCAAACACACGCACACACCCGCATGCACTCAGACACACAGAACAGTTTGTGTAAGGCCATTCTTTCAGACCGAGTTGTTACAGTCAAGCTAAAAGCATCTTTAGTAAAACCACACAGTGCAGAAGACCCCTCACCTGGCCAATCCACTGTAATCAGAAAAGACATGAGAATGGATATTACAGCCTGGTCGTGTATTCATCTTTCTGATGTTTTTCATCAATTAATACTTTTTAACACAATATTTAGCTTGTTTTCAGGTCCGTCTCACAAGTCTGCTACTTTGTTTCCTCTGATGAAGTAAGAAATGTGAACAGAACAATCATCTCTTTATTTCTCTTTAATTTATTAACAACTATCTCTCAAAAGAGACTAATGGATTCACATCTATAAAATAAAATGACGATGAATACGATGAAACCTTGATCATGCAAAAAATTCCACATTAGGTTGTACACTCCTCTTTTATCTAAATAATGACAAAACCCAGAGCACCCAAAATTCACTTAAGAGGGGGTTTTGGTGTTCAATTTGATTTAAATGTCAAATAACGTCTTGCCCCTGCAAAGAATGCCATATTGATCTTTATATGAAAAATGAATGTTCACAGTGACAAATAAAAACACAAGGACAGGACTAAAGTGTGGATAGTTCAACAATATCTGTTCATAGTTTTCTCCGTAAGAGATATTAGGATTAAGTGCTAAAAATCACTTTACTTCTACAACTGGTCGAATGTGTAGAAGCCAATGACAGCAAGCAAAGTGTGTAAACAACATATTTTTCCGCAGTTTCAGTGTGTGTTGATGACAAAGCTGAATTTAAGAGCTTCAAGATCAAATCAGGGAACTGGAGGTCAGTGTGAGACAGGGTCTATTGTGTTATCAGTGACCCTTTGATTGGTTTATTCATTACAACACAGAGGTTTTAAAAACACTGACAGTGTTCAAAATGACAGATCATGCAATCAACAAATGTGTGTAGCGAAAGAAAGTAAATCACTGGGTTTCATTAAGTCAAGGTTTAGAAAGCCATTATTAATGCCAGATGGGACAAAAAAAATGAAATGTCCTACTGGGTTTCCCCTCCTGTTTAATCCCAGTTTATATATCTTGAATATAAGCCCTTAATCATTTTATCACAATCAAGACACTGAGAGTTTTCTAATAAATGTATACATAACAAGAAACATAAAAGCCTACTTTACAAGCTGCAAACATTCAGCAAGACTGACAAATCACTACTTTTACAGAATACCTTACCCCAATAACTGGAAACGTTGTGTAATCCCCCCAAAAATGCAATAAGAGTTTCTTGGAAGGTATATCCACCACAAGCCTGTTTCCACCTATTTTTCTATCTGTTTAAACACACACAACCTTCAAAAAGCAACATCTGTACTCTGTGTGTGCTTTACCAGAGGCTGTGGAGGTACGTCGAAGGTGGTCTGGGTGCTGTTTCCGGTGTGTCCTCGAACCGTAGAGTGAGTGGGAAGGACTGGAGGACCAGCTCCTCCTGTCTGATTGAGGAGAAGGGGATGGCACATCTGGCTTCTCTGAAATAGTTGAGACAGGACGTCCCTCTTCTACACACACGCGCACACACACACACACACACACACACACACACACACACACACACACACACACACACACACACACACACACACACACACACAGGAGCATCATCAGGAGCAATCTGGGATTCAGTATCTTGCTCAGGGATACTTCGACATGCAGCAAGGAGAACCAGGGATTCGAACCAATGACTTTTCGATAACTGGATGACCCTCTCTACCTCCTGAGCTACAAGCACACTTTGTTGTTTCAATGAGGTACAGTATATTCATACTGATACAACTTAAAACATATCAGTGTTTCTACAAAGGTGTCATCTTTGTGGTGGGTTTAATAAGCAGTTCACTTTTTCAATTTTTCCTTAAACTCCAATTGTTGAATTCTCAGAACATGAGTGAGTCTTCACATATTGTACATCTCTTCAACAATGTCTAGTCAGTGTCTCAGAGTGTGCAGCTGGTGGCGTCCTTCTTGCACCATTTCCTTGTGATTGCCTTTTTGGTTACCACTAATAGAACTTTACTAAGACACTGGTCCTCAAGTTTTATATTTTCTCCTATCAGACTATCTTAATATTGCAGAGCACAGGACTTTGGTAATTAATAACCTAATATCACTTCTAACTCCACCAAAACATCATGCCCAAAGTTTAACATTTTCCCATTCCCAAAATAAACTCCTGCATCTTCTCTCTACACTCCTTGTGGTTTGATGTTGTACTCTATATTTATTACACCAATCACCTTTGGATTTTTTAATTATTATTTTGAGTTGACAAAGACCTAGTGTGCTAAAAAAAGGCATAGATCTAAAAAAGATTTGTTGTGTCAACATTTAAGTCTTTCTCCCTGCTCTCTGAACCCTTGTGGAACCTGTATCGCAAATTGAAAATACTGTTCGCTTCATCTATCAGCTATAAAATTCACCGATACCAATAAATGGCCAGTAAGGTAATATTCTCAATATCAGGCCGATTAAGTATCATGCATCCCTAGTTGTTGTAAGCATTACAGTGTCACAATGAATATTTGGTACATAGAGGCAAGGTGGTTCATCTTTTTATTGGTTCTCCAAATTATATTCCTTTTTGAATCTTGATCCATGAGCTGAGAACTTTTACCTCCCTACTTGCTACTGCAAAGTTTCAATACATTTCTCCAGGATGTTATTGTGTGGCCAAGAGAGGAGATGAAAGAACCACATCAGAAAATGAACCTGGTCTCCTCTCAGCATCTCATCAGCACTTTTCACCATCAGCTGTCACTTCAAAGCAGAGACAGCAAAAAAAGCTAAACTTACACACTTCTGTAGTAATGAAGTTCTCTAAGTCAGGACTGAGTGACAATTCAGTGTCATTGTTTATCAGCTCTGCATATAATCATATTGTGACAAAAGTCTAATAAGGAGAGATTGTAGTTCATAATACTCACTTCTAGGGGAATCATAATTTAACTCCTAAATTCACAAATTCAAAATGCACTAAATAGTTGCATTTTATACAAATGTATCTAGAATCAATTCATATTAATACAAAACATTTGCTTGTTATGGCTTTTCAAATGTGGAGAATTATTTGCATCTCTGCTTTGTAATATAGAAATCAAGCACTTTGATAAAATAAACAACATTTTTAAATTAATGAAACTTTTAAAAAAATCTTTGTCCAAACCTTGTTCTGTTTCTATCTTTTCTAACATAATTAAAATAAAGTACAGCATTCTTCTTGTAATCTAATCTGTGATGTCAGCGTGAGGCCACTGCTGCCACAGTGAGGGGAGGAGTGTTGTTCAGAGTGCAGGACTTCAGAGGCTGGACTATAAACACGTGAGTCATGTGGCTCACTTGTTCCCGACACGGTCCAGGCAGGCCATCTCTATCACATGACTGCACAAGACTGTGGTTAAATGCCCCGACGTCTGTAAACTGCTACAGAACACTGGTCAGGATAGGTGTTAACATACTATAATGGTTAATGTGTTTTTTGCTTTACACATTTCTTATGCTTTTTTTATACTGGTGAGTAAAATAATTTGATGTTATACTAAATAAGGCCTTGACTTTTGTGAACCGTTAATAAATCAGTAAACTGTCTCATAACAAGACAGCACTGCACATAACTTAATTCAGTTTAAAGGACATTCATGGTCACTTTTCACTTTTCTTCAAACATCAGAATCGAAGACCTAAAGTACTTTTTTAGTTTGTGAAGCTTAAGATATATTACCTCATCTATGTTCATTTTACCAGATTTAGACACGCCTTATATGTCTGACATTCAGGGGCAGTTTGTGTATAACTTCTAATATATGGTACAAAACTTTTTATTTAGGAAGAAAGTATTAGTATTAGTTAGCATTTGTGTGTGATTCTTAAACTGCATGAATCATATACAGTACACTGTAAGACAAGGACTACAGTCATGTTTATGCAAAATCTGAAGATTCTAGCACTGAATCAGCCAATAGTAAGCCTCTAAAGGTTATTTTTGATTAAAGGATATGTGCACATTTCCTGTTTGTTGGATTTTGGTGGCTGTAATCATTCTTCCTGTCCACACCAAAGGAAAAAAGATCCTTTCCAAAAGCAATTTCAATGCAAGTGATGGGGGACAAATCCTTAGTCCTTGCTGTGTACAAATATACATTCACAGTTCAGATGATGAACTTGAAAATGCTTTTTGTTAATATGTTAATTATGCCCTTATTTTAGGAACCAGAATCAGTGGAAAATAGAATCAAAAAATTGAGTGCGGTAGAGTTAATTTTTGTATTCATTTATTGTATGGCCTTTACCTCGATAGGACAAAGGTGAGAGGGAGGGGATGACATGCAGCAAATGGGCCATGGGTTGAAATTGAACTGTAGGCTACTGTGGCGAGGAGTGTTGCTAACGTACGAGCCCTCACTCTTTGCCACAGAGGTTTCACTTTGGAATGATTGATAAATTGCTGTCTGAATGACACAAAACCATCGTGCTGAGTTGCCCTTTACAGTGTAAACTAAAAAGGCACTCAGTAAAATTGCATACTGACACCAAGGCCCAACAGCCCCCTTTTGTGTCAGTCATAGATATTAGTCACCGAAATACATTTTTTTTTTAAAATCAAGATCCATCCCTTCACATCTCCTCTACACTCATTCTGAAAAATGTCGAAAACGCCCTATCGCGCAATGTTAAAGAAAAACATTCCTTAATCCAACCCATCCAGATCCGCACATTAGAGACCCATCCTCCATCAAAGTTTGTGCTGACAAACCAACCAACCAAACATACAAACAACAATAAACAGACATGGTCGAAGACACACCCGCCTTAGGGGAGGTAATTATGATCAACAGTTAGTTGTAGCCCACAGCCAACGTGGCATGGCAACATGCGACTTTGTGTTTACATCCCCCTGAGCCTCCACATTATAGAAACTGATGTCTAATGTGGTCCCAAGAGTGTCAGACTTGGAAGATCCCTGGACTTTACAGTTCATCAGAAACACAAGACCTTCACACAGATAGAACAAAACATTGGTATTTAGTGTTTAATAATATGACTACATCTACGTGCTTGTGTGGGTTCCTGACCTTTGTTGTTGAAGCGAAACAGGCTGACAAACGAGCTGTATGCGGAGCGGAGCGGAGGCTCGTCCTGCTCCGGTGTCAGTGGTTTGAAATGGGTCAGGTGGGAGGGGCTTGTGGGCGAAATGACCGGTGGCTCTGCGCTCCAGTCTGTCGAGGATGACGACGAGGACTTGTCATCAGCAGCCATGTCACTGCTGGTCCTGCGACAGAGGGAAAAAATATAATATTAATAATATTAGGAATGTGTAACTGATAAACCTTCCCTACACAGTGAAAGGATACTTAATCAATTTGTGACATCTTTTCACGTAGACTCACATCATTCAGTGGTCCAGTCCTGGAACAGATGGCTAGGTCTGTGATAAATCAGTTTTGGCACCGTATAAACCACTACAGTGCTTTCATACGCTGAATTTAATATAATCATCATGAAGTTTCTTTTATCTCCTCTGCTTCATGCACTATTAAGGGGCACTATGTAGTTTCGGAGAAGAAATTCAAACTCAGAATTTTTAAAATATTAATGATGTAACAAAATAAACTCCATAATTTCACTTCAATAACTGAATAAACACAGAGTTCTCAGAGGGAAATAAGGTGGCAGGGTCCACCACATATAAAAAGTAAAACAGTATACATTTTGTTGTCCTTTATGGCCAGTTTGTATTATTATTATTATTATTATTATTATTATTATTATTATTATTATTATCATCGTTATTGTTATCATTATTATTATTCAGTTTATTCAGTGACTAAAATGAAGAGTTTGTTTATTTAGATTGTTTGTAATTTTAAAAAAATCTGCCCACAAAACTACGTAGTGCACAGTTAAGACTGGGCATCAAAATCATATATTTCAATGTTTCCAACCAAATACCCTGATATCAATATTGTGACAATACTGAAGGGTTGACTACTACTACTACCACTACTACTACTACTTTAACAAAATATTCACATAATGAGATTTGTGATAAATATTCATCAGTAATAGGGATATAATTGCTACGTAGGTAAAGGTGAGTATTAGAAAAAGTAGAACAGTCTGGTAAGTTCAGAAAATCACATAACTTCACTGTAATGCAGCCTTCTGAATCAGGAAAAGACAACACTTACACAACATAACCATATAACAATATCCAAAATCTAAGACCATAATTTAGTCTTATATCACGTTATCCATATTAAAGCAACACACTGCCTGGCCCAAATTGATGCCATTAAAACTGTGTCTACATAACTGCACACAGGAAGTCACTACACCCAGCGTGAAAATCGACTGTTAGTGGTTGAAAAATCTGTAGCAAAGCATGAGAATGACCACATAGGAAATGCAGGTGCGGTCAGCTTAATCAATAACCAACACAAGTGTTTTACCGGAATTAGAATGGCATGTAAGTTATCACACTTGTGGCCCTGTACAAACTGAACTATTAGCAATGAACAGTAATAACATTATGATAAAAAACAGACCATTTCACTGCAGCATCTTACATAACCTTATAAGTTTCAATTAATGGCTTTTCTAAAACATTATCATAGCCATAGGATGGCTTTACAAGAGATTGGTCTGATTCTGGTTCTTACTATCAGAAAGGAAACAAACTTTTTTTTCTGTGATTCTTAAGTATATGTTTCCCCTAATCAGGATATAGGTATTAGTTAGCCAGCAGCCAATATGAAATGTTTTTAATCGACACATTACTGCTACAAAATACAAATAACTATATGACACCGGACAGTCACAGGACTGTCCGACAGATCAGTTGGCTGATAACGCTATACATTCGATACTCTGAACTTCAGTTCTGCTTCATTTAAAAAACTGTGTATAAACAAGGATACCCCCTCACATCTCCTCTACACTTACCCTTTAATGAAGGCTACAGACTTCGAGTTTGCAATGCATGCCATTTTCGATCATGTGTGGAAGAAATAGCAGAAGTAGCAGCATCAAAATTCTCCACCCCATCATGTGATCATAACAGGCCGTAGCATGACTGCCGTCTCCTGACCATTTGACAGCTAAGCTCTATGCACTCCACACTGTTACACAGTGTTTTACATGGCTAATATACACGGCATATATCATGTTTACTATTACTTGCATGCGTTGATAGCCTGCAGACAGATGACCCCATAGACTTTCAATAGTTCAACCGGTGGATGTGCCTAACTTGGCGAGCAACTGGCTTGTGAGCTAGCTATCATCTGTAGGGTTCTTTAACTGGCTAGATCATTTAATTGCACTTTTTATAAGTACATTTATAACGTTCCGTCATATTTGCAATATAATGATAATGTTGTGTATATTATCAAACTAGTTCAGCTTTTGATATATAGCTTAAATGTTTTATTAGAGGCAACTTCTTGTAACGCAAAACAACCAACATAGGGTTAGCCAACTAGCTTAGCGACATGTACAGTAGAACAGCTGTATTTAGCCAAGCTATCTAGCTAATGGTAGCCTCCTATGCTTGCTAGCCGGAAGGCTGCAAACACCCTTATTCCTCGAATAGTTGAGTCATAAAATGTGACTAAAATGCCATGACAGCAAAAAATGTGAATTACCCGTTCAGTATATGAATCTGACATCAATGTATGAAGCACTCCGACTTCGAAGTCATCTGTAAAACAACAGAATAAAGCCGACTCCCGTACACGAGCAGCCCTGACGAATCGAAACACGCACTCAACCCAACTCAACTGTTGTGATCAGGAGAAAAGGCAGCAAAGATCACACTCAGAAATATCGATTGAATGATTCTCTTCTCAAGATAGGATGCCTTTAAAATGGTGGGCACTACTTATCGGTCATTTAAAAACATCGTTCATTATGGATTTTATACACATACATTTACAATACACTGCTGGGAAGTCCAGCAGTTGACTATGTTTATGTTGTGATAGGGCCTCACACTTCACTGTGACTTCACACACTTTGCACACAAGATGCACTTTGCTCTGCAGCCTGTATTGAGCCATAAACATGGAGTTCTTCAGTACATGCCAAGAATTTGACACGCGCTTTAACCATGTTCACAAGGGGAAAACCTGATATTGCTTGGGAACCAGGGAAATATCAAAGAGCATGTCACAGGCACAGGGAAAAACAGTGAAACAGCAAAGCTCCTTAAAATGTGACTCCTCTTTTATAATTATCTATCTATCTATCTATCTATCTATCTATCTATCTATCTATCTATCTATCTATCTATCTATCTATCTATCTATCTCAGAGGCCGTTAATAGTTTAAACAGCCTGGATTTTACAGAAAAGTGGATGAAGTCAATGTTCTGTTAGACTTCTTTTGTGAAAACCAAAAAGTCTGGCTTTTTACTGGTAAACTTGAATTTGTGAATCTGAAACTTAGCCTATAAAATTAAAAGATTAGTTCTATACAATTGAGAGTTTTACCATCCAGGAAGCCAAACAGTGGGTGCTTACAAAATAACATAATATTTGCAACAATACAGTTGTCAGTAAAAGATACAATATTTATTACAAAAGAGTCACATAAGAGGGCATTACCGAAATAAATGAAAAGCAATCTAATTGTTTAATAATGCTTTTTCTTTCTGCCATTTGAGGATGGATAGACTTGACTCTCTCAGGAAACCCTCCCTATCACTGGCTTGAAACAAATCATTCCTCCCTTTACAAAATTGATTGATTGAAATGTTTATTTCGAATATATAAAGAACAAGAAACAAAGACAAGAAAAACAGTTCAAAAACAAATAACAAGGAGTGAATAAAAAGTATAGCAGAAAGACAAATATATATAATGAAAAGGGTCAAGCAGAAAAGATTGTCAAACATTTGATGACTTTATTTACGTATGGTCAAGAAGTATAAACATATTTAATCCCATCCATTCTCCATAAATCACTGAATGATAATTAACCAGCTTCCTTGGTTGGTCCAAAACATGTACTCTTATACATTTTTCCTAAACTTGTTTGAATATGATATTTATTATCTTTTCGTTTTTTTTCTTTGAAATGTTTAATTAATTACTGATATACTGTCCTTAGCAAAAATATAAATTAGTTATTTACATATTATTATAAAACATATTTATCCTAGTCATATTGATCAGTTATCTTTTTGTATTTGGGTATATTATTATTTACAATATATAGTACATTACATATATGTAATATAATATACTATATATAATAAGCAATATCTGGTTATGGGTATAAAAGTAATACATAATACATAATACATAATTACACATAGAATAGAATATATAAGAACAAGAGAAAAGTAACCAAATAAATAATTAAACAAACAGTAAATAAACAGTAACCCTGTAAACACCTAGTGATTGTCAAACCCTCTCTTCATTCTTGTACCTAATGAAAATGATGTCTTTATACCTTATTAAACTGCTTTATGTGAGGACATTGCTTTAGCTACATATCAAAACTGTCCCATAGTTTCACTCATCAGATTGATAAACCAGAACATTTGCTGGTCGTACCAACACTATGACCTTTGCTTGTAGGATCCGTCCCCACAGTAGGTGGCGCTGTGCACTTCAGAAGTCTTGTTCCAACCCGTCATACAATCAAGAGAAGAGAAGAAGAAGGAGGACACACCCTCGAGGACTCCTACGACATCACGGCGCACTTTTTGTTGATGTTTGAAACCGAATCAGCGGCATCTCCAAGATACGTTCAGTGAGGCCATCATGAGCCTTGTTTGACCAAATTCACGGACGATATCAAGGATATCGTTTTCGCGAGAGGGAAAGTGTTCCGCTGATTAATGGTTGTTAAAGGTAAGTTTGTCCACATTTCCAGAGAAACGTGTGGTCAGTTGGTAACGTTACAGCGGACACACCGCTCAAATAAGCCAACGTTAGTTGATGCTAACGTCGGCTAACTAACGTTTGGACGACAAGATGAAAAATACCTAACTTACCGAGTTTGTCAGCTGAACGTGTTGGGCCGATAGCAGAACTGTAGGGGCTAGCTTTATTTGTATATAAGTTTAACTTACGTCAGTCATAGTCCCAGATGTGTAATTTATGCAGCATGTGTATTATCGCTAGCTAGTTAACGTTAATGTAGGTGACTCGGCCCAAACGGACACACATACATCGAAACTAACACTGGCCAACTGTGTTATATGCCGTAGGTGTGTTAGGTCATTTTTGTACAAACTCTTATCACGTTTGTTTTCTTTCAGGTTATCGATCTCGTCTCTCACGCAGTCCTCGGTGCCCATCTGACCATGTTGCCTGTGAGGATCATGAAACCTGTAAAGGCTTGCAAGCAGACTACAGCTGCAGCATCAAAGATCAAAAATAAGATTCTTAGTGAGTCTGTCATTCATTCATTGATCACATTTACAAAACAGTTCTTCGTGCCTTACTCTGTACAACTGCATCATACTATACATTTCGTTGTTCTCAGACATTTTCTGATAAAAGAGAAAACGTTAAATCATTCTCCCACTGAACTTAACACTGTGATGCCTCTTGTCCGTACCAGACACCTCCTTCTTCAAGGTCTCTTTGAAGACCAACAACAAGGCCTTAGCTCTCGCTTTGCAAGCCCAGAAAGAGAGGAGCTCGCAGCTGGAGAAGGAGATCGTCTACCTTCAGAAACAAGTAGAGGCTCTATGCTTCGAACTGGCCACCAAGAAATACAAGCACAGGAAACTGGTTAGTTTCGTGTTTGCTTCGATTAATTTAGACTTACAGTAGTTAATATCAAGGCCTGTTTGGCAGAAGGCAACCTGACCGCACATGTATTGGATGTACATGTTCTGTTTGATTTCACGATGCACTGACTGTAGTTAATCTTTTTTCTCGCCCAGCTCCTCATCTTACAAAACCTTCATAGCAACACTGTGCAGCACTTGGACATGGTGGTTGACCTTTTCTCTGACAGTGTAAGTATCTTTCACTAACTTGTTTTTTTACAATTTGTCTTTAGTATGACAATCTACAGATTATAGATATTTTACAACATTTGCTGAAATATTGAGAATTCTGTATGTTTTTCTCAATGAGAAATTAGAACTATGAACCACAACTTGTTAAGAATTTTGACAAAAAGTATTAAATAGAAAGATGATCCCATCCCTCCTGTGATGTCTCAGGCTGTGAAAGTGTATCAGATGTTTTATTTTAGCAGGTTTAACATTGTTGCAATATATTGAAACATCAGGACAGCATCTGAAATGATTACAGACACAATAAACAGCCATTTAAGAACAATCACAGGCACCTTTTTGAAAAGGTCCAAAATTAAAAGTTCACATTCATTCAGTGGGATGGGACTTTTAAGTCCTTTGTAATTCATTATGTACATTATTTACTAATGAGAGTCACAAGTCCAGTACTGTGAGGCCAGTTCACCATACCCAGGATGTGCGTCTGTCATCTGGAACCCCAAACAAACACAATCACGCCAAGTGATTGCGTGAACCTCACAAAGGGGAGGTTAACTCTGGGTTTTCAGTGTTTGATCACTAGTTCACTTCTGACCATGCTACATTGCCATTGTAACTTATGCTGCACACCTAACCTGCTCCAGAGCAGTTGTTTTTAGCCTGGAATATGTGTTTAACTTCGTAGACTTGTCCATGTTTGTGATTAGTCAGATGCTGCAAACAGCTTCCATTTTGTGTGACACGCTGATGGCTAGATGTGGAAAACCTGGGTTGACGTATCGCATTGATAACCACCTTTTTGTGTGCGTGATTGTTGTATTAGTGAAGTCACATAACTACAACATATCCTGGGTATGCCATCAGTCTGTAGTTGTTGTTTTAAAGTAGAGAAAAGAAGTGATGTACTGAGACGGCTTCAGCGGGAGACCTTTTTACAAACAAAAAGGCTTGTTTGTCAACTCTGCTTCTTGCTTGCAGTGACCAGCCTGCTTTTTCATATTTTATTCATTGATGAGTACAATATCACCTAAATGAAACAGAGCAAAATTGTAAACTGCATTATGTTGTTTTTCAATTAGAATGAGCAGTATGTGAGATCAGGATCTTTGTAGTCAAGCACAGACATGAAAGTTATTTTGACAATGGTTTCCTTGTCCTTAAGAGAAAATCATGCTCTATAAGAAACCAATATTTATGTTTCTAATAACTAACCAAATTCACAGATAGAAGAGTGAATGATGGCATTTGATAATGCTTAGCAATATCAAATTATACAGACATTATTTGTGATTTCAACTTTTTTTTATCCCCCACAGGATCTTCCAAAATTGTGCGAGGTAGACAAGACCGTATCTGGTGACATCAACAAAGAAAATATTGTAGCAGGAAGGTGAGCAAACACTGTATTCACATTGATCTTGAACTGAGAATGATTATTTGGTTTAGGCAGCTGTGAATGACATCTTCTACTTCTCTCTGTCTTGCCTTTTTCCTGTCCCCTCCCATTGTTAGGCTTTCAGATGAGTTACCTCCTCAGCCAGACATTTCAGGGGCTTTGTTGTTCCCCCTCCAAAAAGTCACAGCAGACTTGCCCAAAGTAAACATCTCTGCAAATGTCATCAATACCCAGAATACACCCAGAAACTCCACTGATACTTGCAAAGGTAGAGAGCTTTAGAAGCGGTGTTGTTTATCATCATTATTTGCCGTTAACTGCCCTGAAATACTGATGTACAGTTCCCTGGAAATAATAATTGGTTTTGTTTTGTTTTTCTTCCACAGGAAACAGAGATGCTGAGGCAAAGCGTTTAAGTCATTGTATACAATCTCTCCAGTCAGGAACATCCCGTCCGTCCAGCAGCCTTAGGGATGAAGTAGAGAGGCTGTCAATGATATTCCCTGGGTTTGATATGAAGCCAGTCCTCTGTCTCCAGAACAATCAGCCCCCCTCAGTTGAAAGTACATGTGAGAACCCTGGGCCATCTCTTTCTAATGAGGCTCACCCTCCATGTAGCTCAGTTTTAGAAACTGAACCAGAATGTGGTAACAAACGAGAGAAGACTTTACTTCTGAATACAACAATGGAGATGACTCTACCAAATGCTGCTGAGATAGTCACTGTGGAAACCAAGGCCAAAAAAACAGGCCACTCTGCCAAGCGAAAAGCTAAGAAGAATGATGAACAAGCACGTGGGTCAAGTGAGGCTGAAAATCCACAAGTGAGCCCCGTAGATTCCAGGTTGAGTGATGTTCAGATTGCTCCCACTGGCACTTTGTGGCAGACAGATGACCATGCATTAGAGGATATTAGAGACCAAGAGGTTATTGAGCTTCAGTCACCTAAAACACAGTGTAGGAGTGTGATTATCTCTCGCATTCCCAAATTGAAGTCTGAAGCAGGCAATCATCAGAAAAGGAAGAAGAACAAATTCAAATCCTGTAATCTGACCACGTCAAAAACAGATTCCTGTGACATTGTCTCATCAGAAATGGACGATTATTTCAAAGATCCTCAAAACAATTTCTCAAATGCCAGAGAAAGTGTAAAATTACTACTAGAAAAAGACACTGCAGAAGAAGCAAGGTCCAAAATCACCTGCAGGAGGTCCAGGACTAGAGGAAGGAGGGTGTCCTCAGTTACCAGGAAAACATTTGACTTTCTGCCTTTACCACTGCATGAAAGTGAGAGCAGTCAGTCCCAATTGGAACAGGTCTGCAATGAAGTGGAGGAAGAAGATGTGGACACAAATCTTCAGAGAAAAATGAAGACTGCAGCAATTTCTGGGGGGAGTCTGAAATCAAAATCCAGGAAGACTTTTGATATCTCGGTGACCAGCAATTGCACCTCATCAAACAGTGCATCACCAGAAGTGGGTGCCGTTGAGCACAACTCGGTGCCTTCTCCAGGACCCTCCAACTGTGAGGCAGAAGAACTGTCAACAGTAATGGACTGTGTCATTCAGCCACATTCAGAATCCAATCGTCAGGGGCACAGTAATGGACTCTTTGTCAATAAAACACAAAGCTCTGCTAAGCGTTCTTGGCTGGCCGCTCAGGATTTAGGAACCCCTCAAGGTGATTTGGGTAGCATAGATAATGATGATGAACTGCTGGACCAAGGCTGCACTTCAGGACCAGAGTTTCAGAAACCAAAAAAAGCCAGGAGAGAGGAAAAGATTCGATCCAGTAAGAAGAAACTCATGCAGAGGGAGGAGTGTGTTGATCACTTAAAAGACAGGACAAAGAAAGAAAGTAGCCGTATCAAAAAGGGATTTAGATCTGAAGATGAAGCGTGTAACCTTGGGGACCGCATTGATGTACCTGATCGAAATAAAGCACTATTCGATGATTTGGAAGTGGTTGAGTCACGTTCTGAAATCAGTGAAAAGGATGACATCTTTGAACAATTATCTGATTCACAAACCAACAACTCAGAGTCCAAGACTGAGTGGGATCCAAAGTGGTGTAGAAATGCATCCAAACTGCAAACATCTGTAGAAACCAGAAATCCAAGGGAGACGTTTGTTGTCTATAGGCGGAAAACTGTAGACAAAGTTTCGTTAAACCACACGAGGACATCTGAAGTGTCACATGGCTATAGTCACATGATGGAAAGTAGTGATGATGCACATCATCAGAATCTGGGAGACCTGCTGGCGGATGAGATTCCACCATGGCAGGCCATAGATGTCAGCACTGCCGACACTGAGAATGGCTCATTTCTCGCTACTCCCAGGAGGGAGACCTCGCGCAGGACGACAGTAATTGAGGATTCTTCAGCCGTCACATCTGAAGCTTCTCCAGGTGTAGTATCCAGAAGTGACTGCCTTTATACACATACAAACTCTTGCAGCAGTTTCACATTAATTTAAGTTTTTCACTAGAGTGTTCTTAGTTCGCAGTGACTTGTCTCATTCAGGCAAAATCAGGGGTTGTGGCAAAAACACCAGTCCTATTCATTTGGGTGTGAGTGGTGTGTTTAGGCTGTGGTGGTGCAGGGGTCGGTGGGGAAAACTGAGCAACCCAGTGGTGAAAACTTAAAACGGAATATGTTTAATCCAAAAGTATAAAATTTCCGGGTAGTCACAATTCTTTTTTTACTTATTTTTTATTTTAGCACAGATGGAAATGCCGTTTTTAGTCTAGGATAATTGGATTTATGCCATGATAACTCATTTTTTTATTCTTATTTCAAATGATGGTCTAGATGGATAGAATCTGAGAACTACAAAGTCCACAATACATTCGACAATCTGTCCTCGCTCTATTCCGCTTGTCCTTTGACATTCACACATTCTATGCAGAGAAACTGAGAGAGACAGACATGTTCTGATGTATTACATCCTTCCTGTTAATGCACTGATTGTGATGCAACGTCTTTATTTATTGTATGCATGCAGTAGTTTTGTACAAGCTTTAAGTGCTCCTTGTTGTTGCATCGTCATTCAGTACGACGTTGGTTTCGATAGGCTTCATAATTTACGATGAACTTCCTTCAGACTGGAGTTGTGTTTTTTAGGCTGACTTTATAAAACAGACTGCAGACAAGGAAAATCAACAGGGCAGACACATATAGGGAGAGAGGTAGAAATGGGCGAGGAGAGCCAGTGCTTTTTTTTTTGTCTCATTCAAAGTTAGTCAGATACCTAACATGCGTTGAGTTGGTGGCATGGGTCAGTCATTTTGTCGGAAACACTACTTATAACGGAAGCTTTTCACGTTTTCTTAGCGCTGGTTGACATGATTATTCCGGTGTCAGTGTGTAACAGGCGCTTTCATATAGGCCAATAAAGACACGTGCACAAACATTCAGCGGGCTGCCCTATGATGTTAGGATGCCTTAAACAGCATTGTGCTGCGAAGCTGTTTCAGATAGAGATGAAAATGTAAGGGTTGTTACTTCTGCTGGGAGCTGGAAACCAAATCTGACTTGCGCTGAATTAGGCCTGACTTTCTGAAGTGAAATTATATGATAAAATAAGGCTTTAAAAGAGACTTAATTCTAATTGAATGTGTGTTACAGCAGGGGTCTTAACATCACTGACCAACATCATTGCAACCCCAGACAATGAAAACGGAGGAAGAACCAGGAGACGAAAAGGTGTGGTCAGTTATAAGGAGCCAACCCTCAGGAGGTGAGGACATCTTGTCTATTAATGGTCCAGTGTGTAGGATTTAGTGTCATCTAGTGGTGAGATTGCAGATTGCAACCTATTGAGCACCAGTCCCTTCGCCTACCCATATTGGCCATTTAAGACGCAAAAGTCCATCTCTGGAGTCAGTATTTGCTTTGTCCATTCTGGGCTACTGTAGAAACATGCTGGTGCAGCATGGTGGACTCATCAAAAGAGGACTAACTCACTATACAGATACAAAAGCCTAATTTTAAGATGATGCAATGGATTTTGGTTTCAGGTTATTATACCCTTATGAAGACACAACTATGAAAATAAAATGCTTTTTTGCCTTTAAATCCCCCTAAATGTTACACACTGGACCTTTTTAAAGGAGGATTCCGGTATTCCTAAAAGTGGGCCTTATATTTACATGTTTTAAAATACTAGAATTCCTTTTTATCCTTGGACACAATCCTATATCAGTAAAAAACAGCAGTGGGTAACTAATTTGTATTTTTTTTCTTTTGCAACAGCAAAATGAGACGTGGGGATAAATTCACAGACAGCTCGTTTCTGCGCTCTCCGGTGTTTAAGGACAACAAGAAGAAGCGGCAGAAGAATGTAACCAACCCTGAGTTGGCAAGATCCATTTTGGTGGACTGATTATTATTATTTTTTTTTTCTTCATCTGTATTTTTTAATGTGCTGTGTGATTTCTTCTTTTTTTATGGCTTCACAGTGAAACGTCAAGCATGTTTGTTGAGAAGCACATTGTGTAAACTAGAGGAAACAAACTATCCCTGCAGTATGTGCATTTTTTCAAACTGCGCACATTGAAACCAATCTGAATGGTCTTACATCTGTAGTTCCACTTATTTCCCAGTAATGTGTGGTTGGTACTGGTCTTAGAGATTGAGAGGAGGACGGTCATAAATTATTCAGTCCAGGCTGTTCACCTGAGAACACTATTCTGCATTGCTGTGAAAGGTAACCAGATTCAGTGTAGCATGACTGCAGCCTACCATGTTTTTGTATCATGTAAACTGAAGGTCTGTAAGCTGTTTTTGCTCTTCAACATTTAACAGTCATATAGATTTGTGTGGTGAGTACAGATATTTTCTTGTTGAATTTGCTTGAGATTTTCCATTGATTGTTTTTTGTTTGCCCATTAAAATGTTATTGCACAGGAGTAATGGATTCACTTTTGAATTTGTTAAACTCAGCTGTTTTACTGTTAGTTACGGTGTATTTTTAAGGTGGCCAGGAATTACTGTACTGCCATTTTATTGCTTTTGTTAGCCCTCCGTGTGGGCCTGACAGTGTCAGAGTCCAGTCCTGACTGTGCCACCCTGCATCCTGAGCAGTATTACACCTTATTCTACTTCTAGTCACCATCATGGTAATGACATAAATGTGAAAAAATATTGCAATGGTTTCCTGTTTTTGCAGGAGTCGTCAATGAAAGGAATTCATTCAGAAAATGGAGGCAAGGCAGCTGAAAAGAGATGTTCAGGCCCTTATGTGAGTGGATGCTAACAGCCCAGAGGTTCTTTTAAAAGCACATTTTAAAGCATATTATGAAATGGCAACTGATTTTCTTTATTCTAATCTGAACAGTGGTGATTACATTGGGCAGAAACTCAGGGAGAATTCTTTTGATCCAAAGGGGAAAGGGACCTCCACAATGCTGGATGACTTGGTAAAAACATTAGAATCGATCTGTAGCAGAGCTGGTCAGTGTGACTGCATGTTATCGGTCGTTAGAAGACACACACTTAAGGGGCAGGGCTGTATATGTAACATATTTTAAAAGAGTTATCAGCTTGTTGCAGCAGGTATTTCAGGGTGGTTTTGGTATGTAATGTTTTATTTGTGTTCAGGCTCATTATGACCTTGCCATTAGCGTTGCCCTTTGGTGGTTGGACAAAGAAGAGGGACGGGATGTACTTGACAGAGACATCATGTAAGCTGCTTGTGTTTTTGGATACTAAAGACTGAATTTGCAGCTTATGTTATTTTGGTACTTTTGCTGGAACAAGCAGAATTTGTTATACGGTGTGACAAACCAGTGGCAATAAAAAAAACAAGGTGAAATAGGTTCAAGCGCACAATAAATATGCTTAATTCAGACACTGAGAAGGATTTGATACTAATATTTTCCTTAACATCTCAAAAGGTGTTGAGATATATACACTTAAATATAATAAAATATGCATTCATCTTGGTTGGAAAATATAATAAAACTAGTGTAATAACTTGACCAATAATCTAATAAAAGTAATGTGGACACCTCAGCCAACAGTCCCCTTTAGTTCAGTCAAGTCTAATCCAATATCAAATTTGATAGCCCTGTATCACTCTAAATTTCTCCTAACTGCTTAACCGTATTTTTAAAGCTGCTGAAAGTAATATATTTTTTAAAATTAACTAAAAACTCACCAGATCTAGGATCTGCATTTGATTGTGCTCAATGGTAGATACCTGCCACCTTAATCGAAAATGTCGAAACCCCTCTCTTTATCCGTATCATCACCAAAAGTTAATGGAGTCTATTCTGGGACGAGAACCACCCTCCATTAAGGTTTCATGCTGACAAACCAACCAACCAACATACAGACGGAGACGGGTGAAAAGATAACCTCCTTGGCAGAGGTGATAAAATGTCCTGATTTTTCTAACATAAGCATTCATATACCAGGGAAGGCATACAGACACTTGATCCAATATGAATAAAAAGAACATTTCATGGAGATTGAATCTACTATTTTGCGGTCATCACTCGCTTTTGTAACATTGCCATCTTCAGCAGCTTTGGTCATCTTTGGTGTCTAGTCTAAGGTCTAGTTTAACAGACAAACCTTGCACAATGACCAATTCGCATAAGTAAAGGTGGGTTTTTTCCTCCTTAAACTTTAATTGAATGTATCAAAGTAGCACTCACTATCTGTTGTACATTTCAAATTCTACATAAAGTCTTGAATTATTGAAATATGTGTCAAATTGTTGGTGTTTTCAGGATGCTAATATGACACATATTTTCAACTTGATTAAGAAACTCAATTCATTCATTCATTTGCTCTACCTGCTCAAAGCCAGCTTATACAATTTTCAAGATGGAACCACATTGCATCAGTTCTTTTCGAGGCCTTCTGACAATTGAGGCGTTCAACAATCCTTAAATCTTTGCAGATATCCAACAAAAATGTTCTGTTTTGCTTGCCTGTTGATGCCCCTTAAACATGCACAGGAAGAATAGATTTATCCCACCAAAGAGAAATGATCAGATTTACATGATTAACAGATGCTAATATTTTCCCATTGAACAGATTAAGCCCACCCCTTTGTCTAATTATGGTAAATACTTATAAAATTCATTCAGATTAGGCCAGATGGGATCAGTCCATTCCAATTGCGGTGCTTACACAAGGCATTTTTATTCTGATTATTAGTGGAAAATTAGGGTCCATTTAGATGCAGCTTCCTCTCCTGGGGGCCCCTTGCCTAGATAGAAATCCTTGACTGTTCCAGAAGCAGTGTCCATTTTCATCCAGTGTTTTCACCCTTGTCTTTGTTTAGATGGAGGGTATAAGTCCTCTTTTCCATGGAGCTCAGATTATTGACAATCCTGACAAAAGTGTCCACGTGGAGGGGTTTCTCTGAAGCCAGCATTTGCTAAGAGTTTTCCATGACAGAAATATTCTGAAGTTTACACAGATGTAGACAGATTCTACACAAACCATGAGGAATAACTACAGAAAAAAATAAGCATCAAGACTAAAGCCCAGTATCATTGATATTAATTGTCCCACTTCTGTGGGCAATACAAACATATGTGTGCATGGTTCATTTGCACTCCCTCAAGCAAGAGTACTTGATCCGGCTTAATTTGGATTTGTGCTTTGGGAATATAAAGAACTAAGTCAATGGTCAGTGAATTGGTCTTCACTGGATTTTCCCTGAGCAGCTTTCTAGACTGGGACATGTAATCTCCTTGTGAAACAAACAGCAGACTTGTAAGTAGCTCTAAATCTCCTGTCTACACAGTTCTAATGGTACACTTATACTTGTGAGTGCTGTCCACCTTCTGGCTGCTTGACACCACAATATAGACATGTATTTAGTATTCACATTTTCAGGCAATTAATTATATCCTTTCTGGAATTGTGTGAAATGTGATCAGAGACATCACAACACATTTAGCACAAGGCCTTTGGTCTAAAAAGTATAATAATGAGCCATTCTGCTTTACAGTTGTGTCTGTACTTTCCTATTAATTTTGTGAAGGCAAAAATGAATGTGTGGTTAGTGAAGGAAAGCCCAAGAGCAAGGTTCTTGCCAAGAACCTCATAAAGGTTAAAGGCCTGCCCTGAGAGAGATGACCTGTGATAAGTGAAATGAGATACTAGCCTTTAAACTTTCAGTTCACTGATTCCTGAAAGCTACTGTATGAAACTTTTTTTCCACTTTCCTTTTTACCACAGTGGAGCAACATGCAGCTCAGGAAGTGCCCAGTATCCTAACCGCTTAGAACGGGAGGCTATGATCCTGTCGTCCTTTGCTGGGATCATTATGGTGAGTGTCCTTATACATACATGCATCTTTGATTACATCTTGATCTTCCAAAGAGGTTGAAATGATTGTTATTCATGCTCAACCCCTTGTAGAGTGAGATTTAGTAGAGATTTCTGCTTTAAAAAGGGTGTAAATAATGTATTTTTTAAAATCAATTGGGGAACAAGGGCTTTTGCCGCATGAGCTGTTTGGAGGCATTTCAAGATTTTTTAGACGTTTTTTCGATGTATGTTGTGGATTAAGAAATGTTATGACACCATCAGCGTGGGGGTGAGTTGATGATGACTAAACTTATATTTTTGGATATGTCCCCAATCATTATCACTCAAACAGAGAGGGGCAAGTCAAATTCAAACATACACATGACAAATCCTTGTCCAATTACAGAGTCGTGCTTCACTCTCCTGCCTTACTTAAAATCTCTAAATTGCTCCCTCACACAAGTAGCATCGTGTCTTTAATGTAATGGTGAAACTACTATGAAGTGTTGTTTTCTGATTTGCTAATTACTAACCTTTGCCCAATTTTCCTGTTTTAGAATAGCCTCCCTGTGGAGGAAATCCTGGCACTGTACAGGTGTAAACCAGCGGCTTCATACCCCAACCAACAATCTAAGGTACCAGTATCCAGTGTCCGGCTGATATTTCACACTTCTGTTTAGAAGAAAAATATACAGTTTGTGTCCAACCCAGTCACCAGTAAAGATGTTCACAGTATACATTTCTGCAAACAGTGGGTATGTTGAAAGTAAAATGTATCTATGTTGCAACTTCACATTTTTTTAAAGTTTAAATGTTTGTTTGTAAGGTCACACTACAGGATTTTAGCCCTGATCCTGCTTTCCCCGATGGTCTTAGGAGCTGGCCCACAAAAAGCCCCAGATCATTTACATTCAGGGCATTTAGCAGACGCTTTTGTGCTGCCATGCAAGGTGCCGACCAGCACATCAGGAGCAGTTTGGGTTACAGTATCTTGCCCAAGGACACTTCGACATGCAGATCAGGGGAATTGAACCAGCGACCATCCGATAACAAGATGCTGGCTCTACCCCAGAGGCAGGTTGGTGTGCACTATTGTGTACAGCAGTGTGAACTCGGAGACAGCTTGCTGGGGTTTGGAGTGGGTGCAATAATGGCCTATAGATTTTTTAACCTATATTTCTATTTTGAGTACAAGTGTTTCAGTATATGTAATTGTGAATCCTACTGAACCACGATATGAGCAGACCCTCCCACAAATTGGTGCACAAACAACTTTGACTGTTTGCACTGTGTCATGTCCATGTCTTTTCTTGCATGTGTGATCTTGTGGTGTGTGACCCCTCATGTGGTGTGAAAATCTGCCGACTTTCAAAGTTGTGGAGTGTGTTCAAGCCATTAGTCACAAAAACCACCTGGTTAGGGAAAGATCTTGTTTTGGTGTGAAAATTGTAAGTACTGTATCAAGACTTCCGGTCAAAAAATATCCAATGGTTACAGACTTACCAATGATACAACGTAGTCTTGAAATGCGGGCACTGGTTTAGAAGCTATTTCCACTGATATAAAAGTCAAGCCATACACATGTAATGTGAACATGACAGGTACTGTAGAAATGTTAATATTCATGAATGAGACTTGAAAATCTCAACATATCCCCGGTTTGCAGAAATGTCACTGCCAGTGTTTTATTCTGGTGAGTGAGCTGATGTGTCTACTTATTTTACACATTTTTGTAGAGGTTGCTGCCATTGGTTTTCCATTGTCCTCATTGTACACTTAATAACAATAATTCTATTGTTTTTAACCCCAGGGCACAATCGTTTATCCCTTCACTCTCTCCTACCATCCGTTTGCCATGCTCGGCTCTTACAGGGCTGTGTACCACTCCAAAAAGCAAAGTAAGTGTGTATAGATATTAAAGACAGTTATCTGGTATTGTCTAACACAGTGGTTGCCACATTTTTCGACCTGTGACCCTTAATAGTCAGTCAGTGCCTACTCTTTCTCAGGGTGCATACCTCTACCAAAGACTGACGAATTACTGCATCAATACGGCGTGGCATTGAGGCGATCATCCTGAAGCACTGCTGAGGTGTTATGGAAGCCCATGTTTCTTTGATAGTGGCCTTCAACTCGGTATTGTTGGGTCTGGTGTCACTCATCTCCCTCTTGACAATACCCCATAGATTCTCTGTGGGGTTCAGGTCAGGCGAGTTGGCTGGCCAAGCAAAACAAAGTCATACCATACAAACCAGTTTGCTGACCAAGTGGGTTCCATAACACCTCAGCAGTGTTACAGGCTGTTTGCCACCATGCAACGCTTCATTGATGCAGTGATTCGTGCAAAAGGAGCCCTGACCAAGTATTGAGTGCATAAATTAACATACTTTTCAGAAGTTCGACAGTCCTGTGTTATTAATCCTTTTTTCATGATTGGTCTTATGTAATATTCTAATATTTTGATAGACTGGATTCATGAGCTGTAAGCCGTAATAATGAAAATTAAAACTCACTCAATGCGTAATGAATCTACTTTTTGAACATTTCCATGATATTCACATTTTTTTGAGATGCACCTGTATAAAGTGGCATAAAATGGAAAGAAGTAAAGTCATTGTATCTGAATTAGGGCTGTGCAATGTATCGATATTATATGGTTATGATATTCATCATCTAAATATCATCTACGATTTTGGATATTGTGAAATATCCTGAGTGTTGTCTTTTCCTGGGCTTAAAGGCTGCATTACTGTAAAATGATGTACTTTTTTTTTCTGAACGTACCAGACTGTTCTACTTGTTGTAACACTTGTCTTTAACCACCAGTCATAACATGATTATTTATCAAACATCTTACTGTGGTAAAATTTGGTAAAGTACGAATAGTCATCTCTTCAATATTGTTGCAACATTGTCAAATAATACAGTATACGTTAAAACATTCCAGATAAGTGGAAGAAGATGGAGGGATGGATGGATGGATGGATAATATAGTATTTGATTTTGTCGTCCAGACCTTGAAATTATTACATGCTTTTTAGGATTTTTCAAATATCAAGACATACCTTGTATTGTGGGATAGCCTAAAATTTCATGTTAATTTATGGTCATTTGACCCAGCCCTACTCTGAAATGTGTATATATTTGAGTAAATATATCCTTAATTTAACCAACAGGTCTAAAGTTGAAAAGATGGCTGTCTGAGAGGGTGAAGGCTCGTGCCCCGCCTGGACGAGTCTCTGTGCAATCGTCATCATCGTCCTCCTCGTCTCACTCCTTCCTGAGTGTGAGTAGCCACAGCATCTGAACTTCTACAGGATTTGTCTTCATTATTTAAATCCAGAATATTTCAGAAGAACAGAAATCCCAAAGTGATGGGACACCAGAACTAGAAAAAAAAATACTTCACCTTGTCTCAGGTTTAAAGATGAGGACAGTCTTACAGTTGGGTTTAAAACATTCATGAAAGGCCTCTACTGCCACCTTGTGGATCTGAACAGACATAATCTTTTCTCTCTCTCAGGGCAGCAATGATGGCCATGAGGGAAGAACTGAGCACTACGAGGGTTCACAAGAGTCTGTGCAGGACTGAGGGCACACTCCAGTCGAGCTTCCTGTAGTGTAGTTTTATCCTTATGATATCTCTACAGTATTTTGCTTATACTGTATATCTATATCTATATTCAAATATATATTTATCCTAATACACAGTATGGGTAACATAATTGACCTGAAGCTTGAGAACTGTGTTATAACCTTACTCTTTAATAACTATCAGCATTGTGGAGTTACTAGTTAAATGTGACTTAGTACATGTTGTTTAACTCCAAAACAAGTGTAATTGTGATTTGTTCCAGTGACTGGGAACAAAATATGTAATTAAAATGAACTTATTAATCAAAACATTGGTGATTATGAAGGGGTAACATTTATAAATATGCATTCTTTTAGATACAAATCTTAGATGTATTATTGAAGATTTATTCTGTTGCTTTGCATATTTTCACCATGCAGGAATCTTTTTTTCATATTTCTGGACAACAACAACAATTTCTGCACCACCTCTGATCTGTCAATCAAATGATTGTGCATTTCTTGCATTGCATACATATGCAATACATAATTTAGCTCTTTATTTTCTCAGTGTTGTCTAGTCGGCTAAATATTTTACATTCTACAAGATCTAAAATGCATTTAAAAAGAATATAAAACCATGCCTCAAATTATTGAAATTTTTTGCCAATAACTTGTCAGATTATTTTAATGACATATTTCCCTCTTATTCTTACCTATATGAACTCTACTGACTGACTCTAAAACGTATTTATCTGTGTATTCAGACATAAATAAAACAAAAACTTAGAATTACAAAAGACACATCTTTTAAACCTCTTAAACAAGCCTGTGATGCAGTGATTCCTGTTTACAAAGTTGACTGCTCCTCATTGGACAGATACAGTTAACAGTTTCCTAGCAACCGATTTACACATGACTGAAGTATTTAGGAGCCAACACATTTCTTTGAATAGCGTGAACCAACTAGTTGTTAGTTCAAACTTAGGAAATTGTCCCGTTTCAAACATTTTAATGATTTTATTGATAGGCTGGTGCAGCCCAGTCTAGATCATTAATGATAATGATGCATCACTGACAACACAAGTATTATTTGGTCAGGATTTGTTCATTTCCACTGTTTCAGATTCTACAGATGGTTAAAGGCCGTGTTGATTTGTGATGACCTCTGTCATTCTGCATGAAAAGATTAATCCACTTGATGATGGATTAGTGGATCAAACAACTCTCTGATGTCCATATCAATAAAGAGGGCACGGTGGGTCAGTAATTTGCCTGGTAGGACTTTTGCATTGATGATTCAGGGATTTTCGCTCTATGCCCAGGATCAAGACTCTTGGCAGCGATGCCAGAGCGTTAAATCCCTGCTCATTGAACAACAGCTAAAGTAGGATGTGCTAACTCTTTGATTGAGGTTTATATAGCGTGGCCCTCATCCGGCCTTGTGAGACCTCCAGTTTTTTCGTAGGTAACTGGCTCCAGCACTCTTTGCAGGATGAGTAGTAAGGTAAGACGGCATCATTGTGTTTTATGTCAAGAATGGTCTTCTTAAACCTGGTAGCAAGTATGGGTAAGAGTTTTCACTCTAAAAGTGCAGTGCAGGACATTCTTGTCGTTAAAATATCCTCAAAAACATTCAGATCTTTGGAAAAGGCAGCAGCATTAACAAGTTACTCTGTAGTTTTTTTCCTGTTTATTTCTGAGGAAAAGGCATGAAGTGGGCTGAGACTGGTAGTGACTCATCAACAGTTAAAACAATCTCTGACTTCTTTTACTGGCTTTATGTTGAAGAATCTAATGTACAGGAAGCTCTAACTGAGCTCTGATTCTTCCCTGCCTGCCTTCTCCTCTACATCAGATCACATTTTATGAGGACAGAAACTTCCAGGGTCGCTCCTATGAGTGCGACACCGACTGCCCTGACATGCATCCCCACTTCAGCCGCTGCAACTCTATCAAGGTGGAGAGTGGCTGCTGGGTGCTGTATGAGAAGCCCAACTACACCGGCTACCAGTACGTTCTGACCAGAGGGGAGTACCCAGACTACCAGCGCTGGATGGGCTACAACGACACCATCCGCTCCTGTCGTACTTTCTCTTATGTGAGTAAATATTTGACTACATTCTTTGCTTTGTACCGGGGTGTGGACTTGCAGACCATGTTTTGTACAAGCTCTTTAGACAGTTACAATGCCAAAGTTATATGATGATGTCAAAGATATGTTCTATAAGACTTTACCAATGCAATTCTGACTGAGAAGCAACTTGTTCCATATTTTTATGTTGTTGCTCTTTTTTGTATTTTTGTGTGCTTAAGGCAAATAATAACGAACATATGACTATAATATTTGAAAAGGTTTCTTTTTCACTTTTCCTACAAAAGTAAACAGCCAAAAGATACTGAACTCGATGGATTTAAGTGAATATAAGAACTGTTGAATTGTTTTTTATTTGTTTAAGATAATAAAGCTTTTAAAAATATGATTGATAGTTAGGGGGTTCAGCAAACTCGAAATTCCAAATTTAAATGTACATCTTGGGCAAAAGAACAGAGGATAATCTCATATGATATGAGCATCTTCATTATAGAAACACCTGTCACAAATGGAGTGGAGGAACTCCTTGCACTTCTTGTTCTAATTTTGTATTTCCCCGTCTCTCTTCAGACCAGCGAGGGCCCCTACTGCATACGCATCTACGAGCGCCCCAACTTCCAGGGTCAGATGATGGAGTTCAGCGATGACTGCGATTCAGTGCAGGATCATTTCCGCAGCCGTGACATCTACTCCTGCAATGTCATGGAGGGCTACTGGACCCTCTACGAGCACTCCAACTACCGCGGGCGCCAGTACTTCATGAGGCCAGGAGAGTACCGCAAGTTCAGCGACTGGGGGGCCACCTGCGCCACCACTGGGTCCTTCCGCAGAATCACAGATTTTTAATCAGGAATCTCACTCAGTTCTGTTGATATTATTTGCATTTCAGTTTCATCTTCATAAATTATTTAACTTCATCCTCTAAAAGACATGTATTCTTGGAAACTGGTAATGTTGATACAGTAATGTTTCTTATGGTACAATAGGAAGTGGGATGTTTCATTCGGCCATGATAAAGGGATTGACCTGACGTATCAATATGATATTGTTTTAAATAACTAAATAAATGAATTTATTCTCAACTATTTTCTCTGTGCTTTTGAATACATATCTTGGTAAACATTTGGGGTCAAAAAAGAAAAATCCATCCATCAAATCCATCTGTACAAAGCAGTATTAATATAACAAAGCCACTGTTTCCCCCACTGATTCATTTTTAAATCTTTAAATTCTGATTATGAATGAGATCTTCAGAATCTCAGAATGTATTTATTCACTTTCCTAAAGAAAACGTTTGTAGTTTATCAGATTCATATTCTGGGACACTCAAATAGGTTGTTTTAAGTTGAAGTTTACAGTATTTTAGTCTGTTACAGCGGTAGTAGTAATTTAGTCTGTTAGTCCCACTCCTACAGATTGAGAGGAGAGAGTGATAATGGGGTAACTTAACGTATCATTCATCTGTTACTGACTAAATTATAGAACATATTTAGAAACTAATGTTCATGATTATTTATTCATATACTTACCTGCCTATGTTTACAAAATATGTTCAGTTTCTTACATAGTGTATGAATGCTCTGAATCAGTCCCATTCAAAACAAACAGAAGATGGGTAAAAGAGCTCAGCATTGACTGTTCCAGTGCCTGTCCATACTGTGGCTCTTGCTAGAAGCTGTGCAATGACAGTTAACTCTAACAGAGGACATGACAAACAGGAGTGGGAAGACTCCTGTAGAGTTTGTGCTGACACCAGGCCTCATTTGAATAACAACGCACATGGCAGCATCTACTCCCATAGGGTAATGTATATAAAGATGGGTTTATCCTTTGGTGGTCAAAAACAAGAAGTTGTTTGACCAAAAACAGCAGCCATCATGGGAAAGGTTTGTGTCCAGTTTTACATACAAATGAAGAACAGGCAGCACAGGCTGTATGTAAAACATGGTGGTTAAACACGTGAAATAAGATGAATGTGACATGCTGATTTATCCCTCTCCATCAGATTATCTTCTACGAGGACAGAAACTTTGGAGGCCGTCACTATGAGTGCATGAGTGACTGTGCCGACCTGCACTCCATGTTTGATCGCTGCCGCTCCATCCGGGTGGAGAGTGGCATGTTCATGATCTACGACCGTCCTGGCTTCATGGGAAACCAATACTTCATGAAGAGGGGGGACTACTCCGACTACATAGGCATGACTGGCCTGAATGACTGTGTCAGGTCCTGCCGCATGATCCCCATGGTAAGGCCCTCTGTAGGGTAATACACTCATTTATATCTTTGTCAGCATGATATAAATAATGAAAAAGGAGACAGGGGTTCCCAGCCTTTCCAACAACACAAACCAGACATGAGCTATAATTGTTCTGGAGTGGGGTGTGTGTGTGTGTGTGAAGCATAGTAAAATCATAATGCAGTCCAAACTACTGTACAATACACATGAAAATCAAAACATAACTCACCATCAGTGTGAGCCCTGAGCCTGTTCTATTGAGACAAAAAAATCTGCTCGAAAAATTTAATTGTTAAGTGAAAATGATTTACCTTGTCGATGCGTTGTGTATTTCTCTGAAAATAAAAAAACACAATGCAGTACATGAATAGCAGTTTCATCAGCCCCCTTAGTTCCTATTGGGGTTTCAGTGAACAACCCAAGACCTGGTACCAGTCCATGGCCCAGTGGTTGGGAACCCCTGATCTATGTAACACAGTGTAGATAAAAATCGTGTTGGGTGCTCAAGTGGGAATAAGTCCAGTCCAGAGGAATTCAGGCACTCCAAATATGAGATAAAAAAGATAGATATCAGAAATTAAAAAGAAACAAATTGAAATATTAACAAGCTATTATTATAATGGATATACCAATAATCTCTGACTGGCCTTCTAATGATTTAGCCACTACGATAAAAGCTATTCGTTATTTCCTTCCTTGTTTGATACCTTTATTTATATTTGGAGTGACTGGATTGCCTGTGGTTTTTTCAAATGATTCAACTGACGTCACCTCTTAATTGTGTAGCGTGTTGCCTTCAAGCTTTGTGACAGACAAAGGTCAAGTCGAAATCGTTGCTTCTTCTCCTCATCTGCCCTTGCATTGATAATAAAAGGGATTCACCACTTCATTTACGTAGTATATAAGCCGTCTCTCCCCGAAATGGAACATGCTTTTGTAACATAACTCCTAAACCAAACACCTTTGTCTTTACTGATTTAGTTTCTTCCCAGGTATCAAGAGTTGGCTTTAAGTGCAGTTTAGTTTAGTGCAATTTGTATTCTCATATTTGAAGAAATTACTTTAAAGAGGATTCATATCTCAGAAAACACACTTATTCAATTTAGAAGTTTAGTGAATCATATTTGTTCCGTAAAAACGAAACTACCACGAGCAGGTGGTTTGCTTATCATCACTAAGCAATTCTTAATTATGTCTTGTGTATTTAATTTGTTAACAAACCCAAATGTAAAAACAAAAGTAAAATGCTGCTTTTTACGAGGGGGTATGTGCCAGATTTGGGACCAGTTCACCAGCAGTGAAGACGTTAAAGGTGCTTGAAGAGAGATTTTGTTACCTTTGGATGGAACCAGGCTAGCGGTTCTTCCCTTTTTCTAGTCTTTGTGCTAAGCTAAGCTAACTAGCTGCTCATGGCAGCTCTATCTTTACAATACACATGTGCAGTATCATTCTTCTTAACCAAACACAGTAAATAAGCATATTTTCCAAAATGTCTAAATATTGCTTAAAAAAAATATATGCTTTAAGGGGCCAGTTTGTAGTATTTATGGCATCTAGTGGTGAAGTTGCACATTGATTGAAACATGGCAGTGCAAAATGGCAGACTCCGTAGAAGAGGAGTTATATATGAAAGGCTCATTTTAAGGAAATGATGACTAAACAATTCTTAGTTTCAGTCGATTATACACAAATAATTACCATAATTCTGAATATTTTATCCCATTTCTGCAGATAGATCCTCTTAAATCCTTCACACTGGACATTTAATAAGGATTAATTCTCTCTGACATTTAAATTCATAATTATGAACAACATGTGAAAAAAGGGATGGCTTCATCATCTAAGACAATGTGACTTTTGATGAGATATAACCTTTGACCCTCCTGCCCTCTGCAGCATAGTGGCAGCTTCAGGTTGAGGCTGTATGAGCATTTTGACATGGGAGGTGACATGATGGAGCTGACGGATGACTGCCCCAACCTTATGGAACGTTTCCGTCTCTCCAACTTCAACTCCTGCAATGTGATGGACGGCCACTGGCTCCTATACGAGCAGCCCAACTACAGGGGACGTCACTACTACCTGACGCCCGGTCAGTACAAGAGTTTCAGTGATTGGAGGGGAAACAGCTCCAGGGTCGGCTCCATCAGGCGACTCATGGATCTCTAAAGACAGAAGAATGGTTCTTGTGAAATGTCTGTTCTTTGCCTTGTTTCACACGCTGAATAAAATGGCGTCAGTGCTCAAGTGTATTCAGTTTTGTTCTTGCTTTCTGCATTTGGAGGGCATGTTTCCCCATGAGGATGTGATGGGGTCATGGCCCAACATCCTCACTCTCATCAGAGGTTTGAATAAAATAGTGCAAGCACTGACAGTTACTACACTGAGACTCCAGCGTTATCTATTTTAGAGCTGCCTGTCCCTCTCTCTCATTGTATTTTCATGGACATAAACTGCATATCTTTAAGCCTTTCAGTTTCCTGTAGTAGTTGTTTCTGAGCTTTTGATGACATCATATGTTCTTTGTCAAGATATATTTTGATGATGAGAAATTCTTAAACTTCTCCTGAATTTTTTTTAAATAGAATTTTCACTCCACCTGCTAGACCCCATGTGATATGATCAATATGATCAACCTTAAGACATGTTTTAGTATTATTTTTAACAAATAATACATTGTGAGTGTCTTTCAAAAAGGATCATCGTTCCTAAAATTAGAGATTTAAGTAAGCCGTTTTTCACAGTTCAAGCAGTGTGTAGTGATCGTGTATGAGTATTTATATGGACTGTAATGAACCCCTCCACCAGAGGTCAGTAGGAGACAATATAAGGTGAAACTAACATGCTGCTGACAAAATAGGAGTCAGAAATACTCATTTGTACCCAGCTGTATTGAACAGTATATTAATATGAGAATTCAAATTTGAAAATATCATATCTACACAGCTTACAAATGATATGTATTTGGGATAGTCATTGTTAAAAGACTTACTTTGCTATAGCATTTTTACCTGGAATTATATCACTCTACAACACATTATTTCTAAAACCAGACAAAAAGGAACAAAGTGATATTAACACTGTAATGTGAATCTAAACCGTGGAAACAGTTGTCACAATGTCACAGTTGATAAAGAACTAAACTATGTTAGCCTCTTCTCAAAGCTAAAGAGGTGAAAAAAACAAACATCCATACCAAGAACACCAATGACACCAGAAATCATCCATAAGAATAATCCAGAAAATAAAAAACCATCACCTCATTTCAGGAGCAGTACACAAACGCCACCCATTCAGTGCAGTGCAGGACTGTATCATACAAAAACCTCTGGCCACAACACCACACCAACTCCATACAACCTGTCAGCTCTGACCTGACAAACATAACTCCTAAACATCTCTTCAGGATAACACAGTGCCTCAAATGCCAAAGATTCCTGACTATTACAATATGAATGACACATGCAGAGTCTGCATTTCACATTCACTATATATGTGACAAGTGGGAGTCTTTAAAGAGCTGGATGAATCAAACAGGGCAAGGCACGGAGCAGGCGAAGCGGCCAACATGGGGAAGGTAAACATCATGGCTCCTAGCACACACTCCCAGGAGGGGTGGGGGGCATATCATGCTGATATGTGCAAACAAGCCTCCAGGTTTTTCTTTTGAATTCTTTATCCAACCACTTTTCCAGTAATTACTGTTTTCTGGATTGATTAAATTAAAACTTGAAAATAACCAGAGAAAAGGTTAATTAAGCAGAAAAACTTAAAAATGTACTATATATATATATATATATATATATATATATATATATATATATTGTTTTTGTTGATCAGATTTTGCAGCAGATCTCTCTTTCTCTGTATATATATATATATATATATATATATATATGTATATATATATATGTATATATATATATATATATATGTATATATATATATATATATATATATATATATATATATATATATATATATATATATATACATATCTATGTATATATGGGAAAAATCTATTTAGAAACAAAATCATTTCCACATCTAGATCATTTTCTACGAGGACAAGAACTTCTCTGGGTGCCAGTTTGAGTGCAGGGATTCCTGTGCAGACCTGATGTGCCGCATCAAACACTGCAACTCCATTCAGGTGGAAAGTGGCAGCTTCATGATCTATGAAAAACCCAACTTCAATGGCAACCAGTACTACCTGAAGAGAGGAGACTATCCTGACTTCCATCACTGGATGGGTGTCAACGACTCTGTCAGCTCCTGTCACCTCATATCCACGGTGAGCTATTGTTTCTGGGCAAAGCCAAGAACCCGTACACAAACCAGGGCTATAGAGATACATTAGTTGAATTATAGATTGAGGTATAGACCTATATTTTTTTTTACCAAACAGCCTCTTGGATGGTGATATGATCATGTCACAATTGAGTGGCGTAGGGATGATGTATTTTTGCCATTGCCCTGATCCCCTAGTCAAGAGTGGGATGGGATTTATTCAATTGGATTTTAGATTATTGTCAAAAATAAGCTCTGTGGCAAACAAGTTTGTGATACTTATGCGTTTTGTTCAGCAAGATAATCTTTACAGATAAACACCACTTTTAGGAATTTGGAAGTGTAAATTAAATCTAGCAGTAAAAAGCTAATGTTAGGCTAAACAGACTACAATGTGGTCACATAACTTAAACGTCACCACCACTAAGCAACTCCCTACACAATTACTATACACCTTTTCTATAAAATGATCAATGTTCAAGTTATAAAGTTAGCGTTAGAATAGTTTGCAATTAAAGTTGCCCTGTAAAGACTACCTAGTGAGTAGATGAGTCTCTGTGTTTGCTGTAATGACATTTAGTATCTGTGATAACTTCTGTCGTCTAATTTAGCCACTCGGTAGCAACCGTTATTTTTAAGACACATACATGCTTTATAATTTAGTTCTGGGACATTTAATCATGTATTTTTTGTCGTAGAACAAAATCTGTAAATATCTTAAGCCTGTGGGAACCACTGATTTTTTTTCAGGCAATTAAAACTCATTGCAAGAGAGAACCGGAACTCCAAAAATACTAACTGATTTCCAGGTTTAAGGACTCATTACTAAACCACTGTATTGTGTAGCTATTGTAACTTTAGTCTTTCAACTTCAAAGTCTACAGCTATGCTAACGGCTCTAAACTGTATTTAGGCACAACATTGATTTGAGCAGAAGGCTACAGTCAGCATACTTGCTGTGAGAATGCTAATATGCTGATAGTAACAGATATGTTCACCATCTTAAATTTGTGTGTTAGCATGTCGCTACGGTTTATTTGATGGAGATTCCCTTCTCCGAGCTTAACAATTCAACCTTACAACAATTCTTCATTTGGGAACTTGCAGTATATTTCAGCCATGAACATGGTTGTAAAAGAGGCTGAGTTCAGAGGCGTATAGCTGCTCCCCATCAGAGCCTATATGGATGACCTCACTGTTACTACATCCTCTGTACCAGGCAGCAGGTGCATACTTCAAGGAATGGAGCAGCTTATCAAGTGGGCGAAAATGAGTTTCAAGCCAGCCAAATCCAGTTCACAGGCCATCCAGAAATTCATCAAGGAGCTAGAGACCTGGATCAGCAGAGTGGATAAGATGGGACTGCCAGGAGAGTTCAAGACCTGGATTTACTAACATGGCATCCTTCCCCACATTCTCTGGCATCTGCTGGTTTATGATCTACCTGTCACTTTGGTAGAGGCAATGGAGAGGGAGATCAGCTTTCACAAAACTTTGCAGAACTCCTGCATATAAAGTTCCTGATCCAAGCTGTGTATGACACCCTTCCCAGCCTGGCAAACCTCCAGGTCTAGGGCATGGCTGAGACACCTTCCTGCCCTCTGCTCTGGGAGAGGAGCACTTGAGCACATCTTGAGCAGCTGCACAAAGGCCCTGGGGGATGGTCACTACCGCTGGCAACATGACCAGGTGCTGAAGACAGTGGCCAAGAGTCTTTCCTTAGACACAGTCACCACTGCCCCCCAGAAAGTACATGGAATGAGAGCAACTTAAACCAAAACGCAGAGCCTCTGAAAGTCTAGTTACCACCGCAATGGCAGTTCATAGTTGACCTGTGCAGGCAAGTTCCTGGCACACGTCGCAGTGACATCTTTGCGAACAGACATTGTCATTTTTTCAGAAGCCACTAAACAACTTGCCCTAATAGAATTGGCCATTCCCTGGGAAGACCGCATGGAGGAGGCATTTGAAAGGAAGAATGCCAATTACCATGGACTCGTAAAGGATGCTGGAAACAGGGGTGACGAGCATACTACCACCCAACAGAAGTAGGCTGCAGAAGGTTTGCTGCCTGCTCTCTCTACAGAGCCAACACCTGGATTGGCATGAGCAGGCAGACGAAGAAAACAGCCATCAGGGTTGCAACAGAAGCAGCAGAGAGGGTGGCTGGTGGCTGTGGGTGTGGGCTGAGTAATGCTGCCTTGGTCACAAGTTGGCCCCTGATAAACCCTGACTGGGTCTCTTGGGTGAGGGTGTATGATGCTGCAAGACCTGAAACACCCAGTAGGATGTATCAGTCACCAACAGAAGTCTTTGACATAACTTCAAATCAGCTATGTCTTCCCATTCAGTCAATAATTTGTATTTATTTAAGATTTAAATGCAAATTCTTACATACTGCACTTTTAAAAATAAAATTGTTTGAAATTGGAAACTAAAAGTGTGTTATTTGGCATGAAAACAGTAAAATTTAAAGATTGTAACTTCAGTCTAACTATTACAAAGTTGATTTGAGCTAAAAGGCTAATGTCTGCATACTAACATGTCTGTAGTGACAAAGTGAACATACTGATGCTAACAGATATGTTCATCATCTTAATTAAATGGGTTAGTATGCAGATACCGCTGATTTGATGGAGTTTCCCTTCTCTGACCCTAACAAATCATCCTTTTCATGATTGAGTTTAATAAAATTGAATTATCATTTTACTGTAAGAAGCTGGTTAGTTTTAGTGTCTGATGTTAGTCTATATGTTTTGTAACTTTGGCCTAACAACTATAAAATCTAGAGCTATGGTAATGGTTTAGGTACAGCAGTGATTTGAGCTGAGGGCTAACGTCAGCATCCTGATATGCGTGCAGTGACAATGCTAACATGCTGATGTTACACCATCTTAATTTAGTGTGTTAGTATGCTAAAACTAACAATTCAGCTCTTTAACACCAACACATCCTCATACTTAAGTGACTTGATGGACACATTGTTAATGTCTCTCATGACAGCATATTTCATATTTCTCCAAACAACATGACAGCATACCAGTGATACATGACTTTCATCATACAGTTGCAGTTTGGTTAGGTCTAGACAGTAAAACTACTTGGTCACTTCTGGTTTCTTACTGGACAATAACAACGCTCTCCTGAAAGAAAGTCCTGTTCCTGTTAAACTCAACCATCCATCTTCATCTTCCTCCCTATACAAAGGTCTCAGTCTTTGTAATGCGTCCTCACTCTGAAGCTTTGATTCATCATCTGGGGACTATGAATGTCTGTACAATATATAATTCATCCAACGGTGTTTCAGTTTGGACAAAAGTTGTGAGCCTACATCTGACATCCAACTTGTATTGTATCAGCTTTAAAAGAAACTATATTGCTTGTCAAAAAATCTTTCAACGATTCATCATTGATGAAACAGTTTATAGAATATAGCAAAGTAAATCATTACAGCTACATTGTAATTATCACAGAGGCAAAATGTATCATCATAAAAAATGTATAAACCATGTCTAGATCTGTTTCTCTGTGCATCTGCTTCTCTGTGCTTTACTAATGATTCCCCTCTCATTTAAAATCAGGAGCCTGGATTGTTCAACATGCGGCTGTATGAGCGTATCGAGTTCGGAGGTCAGGTCATGGAACTGGTGGATGATTGTCCCAACGTCATGGACTGCTTCCACATCAGTGACATCTTCTCCTGCAATGTGACAAATGGCAACTGGCTCTTCTATGAGCAACCAAACTACCGGGGCAGGATGTACCTGATAAGGCCGGGAGAGTACAAGAGGTTCAGTGAGTGGGGCGGCCGGAACGCAAGGGTCGGCTCCATCAGACGCATTGTGGACGATTGATCTGTTCTGAAGGATCCTGCGTGGAGGTTTTGGAAAGTCTTCAATGTCAGACAATATAAAGTACAACATACTGTTGTGATACTCAGTGACAATGACTGAGCCTCACAAATTTTACTTCACTTTAGGATTAAGACAAAATCCTGATGTACCACAAAAGTTTGGATATATTATATCAGGTTGAATTGCTGATGTTAGGAGGGACCTGAAAAATGGACTCACCATATATCAAGAACACACACAACAACAGCAAAGCGCTTTTGGACCTGTTCTTGATCAAACACTCTCCATCGTAATAAAGCAATTGCAAAATGGAGTCTTCATAGTCCATTCAGTTATGACAAGGACCTCAGACATTTAAAAACACAGCATGAATTGTCAATACTGTAGCCCTGTAGGACTTATTATAAGTAAGCTATTGTAAAATTTCAATGATTATGTCTTATCCATGATGAGTGAGAGATTTAGCTAAGAAATCATGTTGGCCAATTTCCACTCCAAATAAAAAAAGAATCAATATCTCTTTACCTGATAGATTGTACACATGATCATGTGTCAGCCCTATTAAATATCAATTTAATCTTGCTGATGCTGTGCGGTAAACACTCCATCGTCTATTGTACAGTGGCATTTTCTCGTACTAAATTGTGATGAACATGGACGAAAGAACAATAACTCATCACACACCAAGAGTCATCTATACATAAACAGATCCCCCCACGCCCCTCATCCATCATCACAGTGAGGGATATATTTGAATGACAATACTTTATGCTGTGCAATCACACAGCAGTCCTTTCTTTCTTTTTTTTTTATAAAGCACAGTGGCTTGGCTCAGGGACAGTATTGACCAGTAATGCAGTCTGATGCCAACATGACCATGGGAAAGGTAAAGAAAATTAAATGTTATGGATTTACCCACACTTTCTACACACCTGTAATTTTTTTTAGTTTCTGTGTCTCTGCTCTACTGCACCTCCAAAACCCTGTAAAAAACGGAAACTTTCCTTTTGTGTGTGCAACAATTGCTTTTGCAGATCATATTTTACGAAGACAGAAACTTTCAAGGGCGCTCTCATGAGTGCAGTGGCGACTGCGCCGACCTTCACTCCTACTTCAACAGATGTAACTCCATCAAGGTGGAGAGTGGCTGCTTCATGATCTATGAGAGGCCCAACTACATGGGCAATCAGTACTACCTGAAAAGAGGAGAGTACTCTGATAACCAGCGTGTGATTGGAATGAATGACTGCGTTAGATCTTGCCGTATGATCCCCCAGGTAGGTCATAAATACTGCTAAATGCTTATTTTTTGTCAGTAATTTTTGACTGTGGTGATGCTTAAAAGATAACTGAAATATATCTGGATATCAATGAGATGTATTATTGTACTGGATATAGTAACAGAGTTTTTCATTCTGTTCCAGCACCAAGGCTCCTACAGGATGAGGCTTTACGAACGCTCCGACATGACCGGCCAGATGCATGAGCTGGAGGACGACTGTCCAAATGTCCAGGACCGCCTCAACATGTCTGACTTCAACTCCTGTAATGTGATGGATGGCCACTGGCTGCTGTATGACCAACCAAACTACAAGGGCAGAGCGTACTATCTGAGGCCTGGAGAGTACAGGAGATACAGCGACTGGGGAGGCGTCAGCCCGAGAGTCGGTTCCCTCAGAAGAATCACTGACTTCAACTGAAGTCAAGCTTTGCTAAAATGCATCTTTCTCTGAGTTTAACTGTCTGTTTTCCCAATAAACTTTTACTGCTTAATAAAACATTGTTTTATTCTGTTTATCTGCCAGCTGTGTGTTTTTTACCTCACAATTGGCACCCAGTTCTCTAGCAAGAATAACTACTATAAAATACTTCTAGAATTTATGAGCGCAAATTTATCCTTCCAGTCGTTACAGTGGGGAAAATATCTACTGTCAGGCACCTGTGGGCTACTCAGTGTATCTACCACAGCTTCTGGTTAGCTTGTCCCCTCTAGTTTAATCTCCTCTATGTTTAGGCATACCATACTGAACAATGCCAGAATTGCCCTTTCCCACTCTGTGCCCCCAGTCGGATTAACTGGTCTCTGCTGACGGAATTGATCTATATGATTACAGAAAAACTGCATAGCGAGTACAGCAACACAGATTGTGTGAAACAGGAAACATGAAAAGGAGACCTAAATGTCACAAATACAGTGATTCTGGACAAACACACCTGTAAATGACAGAATATGAGGTCAAAAGTAAAAGATCAAGATGATCCTTTACTACTGATCAAAGCAGGACACAGGTGCTGTCTCAAATATATTGCAAATAGTATAAACATATATTTGTAAATGCTCAGTGGGAAACAGTTTTAACTCCATGCTTAAAGTAAAAATAATTGTAATGCCAAAAATAAAGAAAAGACACAAATAAATTAAGATTTAATTTGTATGACAAATATAAACCTATCACACTACTGATATATTTTAAAATACACTTAGATCGATTATGAGAATCATACACATTCTGTTTAGAGTTGTCTTAAAATTAACTAAATAAAATAGAAGGGAAAAATCATCAAGAGAAATTATTCTTTGGGCTGAAAAAAGGTTCCGACAAAAATCTAAGTTTTTATTCCATTTTCAGCATCCTGCATTCATTACAAAATTACTATAATTATAATTATTTCATATAACTAAATTATATTAAATGACCATTAGTAACATTATTCCTCAATAAAATTTAGACATTAATATAAGTTTACATTTTAAGATAGAAATAGTACTACATTAAAGGTGATGTTGATAGACAGGATGAAGGGACAGGAAGGTTGCTACATATCCTTTGTAGTCCCTACAATCAAATAAAACTATCACTGGTTACTATGATACCATGGAAAGTACTTTACAGGATAGGTAATTTTATGCAATGAAACTAACAATACACACCCAACCTGTGGTGAACAAAGTCATAATCTTACAGTAATAGTCATTATTAACTGTAGTTGGACCAAAAATGAAGACCAAATAAAAGTCTCTAAAAAGTCAAACATGGCTGTGACACATCAAGGGAATTGTAGTCCATTAAGTTGAGACAAGTGGTTAAACACAATACTGTACCACACCTGAACTTGGGAGTAAATGTGGAGTTAGTAAATGAAGTAAAGGTTGCACCCCACACACATACAGCTGACAAACAAACTGCGTGTACAAATAATGATGTACAAATTCCTAATAAAGTCTGTATCTTCGGTGGAGCATACAGAGCAACGGCACAGTATACACTTACTTATTTGCATACAGTGGGGTTGCTCAGGTAGAGCATTAGCGAGAGAGAATGGCCTACTGCTCTGTTACGCAACATATTTAATGCGAAAGGGCTGTTCCATATTGTTCTGCAGCCATTGTCCACTGGATGTGTGGATACCATACTAGTCTTTTCCTTTGTCCATGCAAGTCAAAACACCAAACCAGTTAATTATTTATCCTTTTTTTCAAATACAAATCCATATTTCTGACCCAATGTTGTGGTCCAACAAAAAGGTAAACATGTGCCAGTAGCCTTCAATTATAACTATGAGAGAATTTGAATAACAATACTTTGTTTGTCAAGAGGTAGTATAAAAAGCCGTGAAAACATGGGGAATCTCTCCAACGGAGACCATGGGCAAGGTAAGTACTGTTTTTCCTCTCTCCCCAGATTAAATATAAATTGCTACAAAGCTTTCCAAATGGCTATGTTTGTTTTAATGTTGAACATAGGGCTGAATGCTTCTTCTTTTCTTTGTTTTTTTCTAAAACATTAGGCAATGTTCACACAACAGTTTATGTCATTTTGTACTTTTATTTTCCACCAGATTATCTTTTACGAGGACAAAAACTTCCAGGGTCGGAGCTATGAGTGCAGCAATGACTGCACAGACCTTCACTCGTACTTCAGCCGCTGCAACTCCATCAGGGTGGAGAGTGGCTGCTTCATGATCTATGAACGACCCAACTTCATGGGCCATCAGTATTTTATGAGGAGGGGAGAGTATCCTGACTACCAGAGGTGGATGGGCTTCAGTAGCTGTATCCGTTCGTGCCGGATGATCCCAGTGGTAAGTGGGATGTTTTTGTAAAAAATAGAGAAGACAATACAGATCACAAATTAAAAATTTTAGCAAAGCTCTTTGAAGTCTGTTCATTTCAAAATGTAATATAATATAGATGAAGGATTTAGAAAGATTTATTTGTCATAAGCTTGTGCTTAGAGAGGACATATTATTATCTGATTAACCTTTTTTTTTTGGTCCAACAGTATCGAGGATCCTACAGATTGCGCATCTATGAGAAGCCTGACTTCAGCGGCCACATGATGGAGTTCATGGATGACTGTCCCTGTGTGTCTGACCGTTTCCATCACCGCCATGTCTACTCCTGTAATGTTATGAATGGCTACTGGATCTTCTATGAGTACCCCAACTACCGAGGCAGACAGTACTTCCTGAGAACTGGGGAGTACAGAAGGTACCGCGACTGGTGCGCCACCTGCGCCATTGTCGGGTCCTTCAGGAGGGTCACCGAATTTTAGCCATTAAGCGAAACCTTGCTGTAAATATCAAACACTTTGTTTATTAAAGATGTTGAATTTTTAACCTTCTTTGTGAATTTGTCTTTTTCATTGATTTGTCTAAGATCAGATTTGAAAGGCATCTAAAAATGTGAGCAAAGGAGCATTATTAAGACAATAAAGGGCTGCAACCACTGTGGTTTGCAGATCTTGCACTAACTTGCTGTGAACAAGAGGAAAAAAGATGACCTTTTTTATAGTATTTACTTTCTACATGTAGTCAACACGAGGGGCAAGTAGCCATAACGGAACTACAGCCAGTCCAGCAAATATTATCAATCATGTGGGCAACATCTTTTAAATCTTTTCCTTAATCTATAATTACTATAACTCACTTTTTTTCAATGTTGTACTCTGTGGAATCTAAGTTTATAATCACAGTATGGTAATCAAATATATTTATATATTACTATAAATCCTTACATAAGAATACCACATTTTCCTGTAGCTAAAATGATGTACACCACAATTTAATAGTTATTAGACACATTTTAGCCTACTTATTAAATTCTTCAAAATTATCTAATCTATGATTACATTATCTTATACTATTTGGATTTTAATACATTTTAATTCTGCATTATTGAATTTTCTGACCTATTGCCTCTCCATCCATCCATCCATTTTCTTCCACTTATCTGGAAATAGGTCACAGAGATAGCAGGTTAAGCATGGTATTAGAGACATCCCTCTCCAGAGCAACATATTTCAGCTGCTCCTGGGGGATCCCCAGGCCAGATGAAATATATGATTCCACCAGCAAATTCTGGGTATACCATGGGTGTTATCCCTGTAAAACCAGCCTGAAAAACCTAAAAGGGAAGGTGCCAGGAGTCATTCTATTCATGACTGAACCAACTGAACTCAATCCTATATCAGTAAGAAGACAGTGTTTGTAAGCCCCCACTGGACAACCAAGCCATCTCTCAGGCTTAGCTGAGCCACCCTAGAGAACAAACTCAATTCAGCCTCTTTTACCCACAATCTCGTTCTTTGTGTTGATAAAAAAGGTATGACTGTAGATGAGGGATGGAATGTATATTGACTGGTGAAGCTGGCTTCCTCCTGACCTCAACAGTCGGGCACAATGCTTGCATTACTACTGATGCTGCACCAGTCCACCTGGCCATCTCATTCTCCGTTTAAAAATCACGGATGAACAAGATCCGAAGATACTCGAACTCCATAATTTTAGAGCAGCGAACCATGGCCTTAGACTTGGAGGTGCTGACTTCCACTTGGCACAATGGCACCCCAGTGCGTGCTGAAGTTGTAAAATGAAGTCAAAGGAAACACTTTGCAAAGCATAAAAACAGAGATGCAGTTTTGGGGTTTCCTAAAATGGACCATTTGGACCTTTTCCAAAAGGACTGGAGGGTGTGGGGGAGACACCCACTGAAAAACTTGTTTCACTCCATGCCAAGAATACGGACACAGCTCTGACTTGGAGATCAGGATGTCTTGTAGCAACAGCCCTGATGCCCAATATTTCCGCAGTACCCATAACAAGGTTACTGGGAGACACGATCCAAGTACATGAAACACATGTAGACTGGATAATCGAACCAAATATGGTCCACTGTTCCATGGCCAGAACAGAATTCGCATCGATCCTCTTGAATAGGAGGTCCGACAATCTGAGCTTTCTGAAAAAAAAACCCTTTCCTGGGAATGCAGAGTGCAACCAGTGCTCTTTTATGAAAAATCACCACCATGGTCTGCAACTCCACAGGTACTGTTCCTAACCTCCAAGCAACACTAACAAGGTGTGTCAGTCAAGACAGACCATAATGTCCACAGGGGCATCTTAACTACCACAATGACCTCTTCCAAAAATATGAAAACTCCCCTGCCTTCCTCCACAGAGGATGTGTTGGTTGGGTTCAGGACCCACTCAAAGTATTCTTTCTTCTGCTCAACAATATACCCCTTCTGGGTCTGGCTCCTTGGCTAAACACAAGAACTTCCTTGAGGCCAAACAAAAGTTCTTCTTTGAATGCACGCTGGGTTACACTGATGATTACTATCATGCCACCTGGACATGCCAACCAGTTCGCTCTTTTTGAGCAACAGTCACAGTGACACTTTCCAGCATATTGGGTTGCAGAATCCCTTCAACACCCATCCCTCTGCCTGGGGGAGACACCACACATACTGACACCAACCACTGGACAATCCTTCTCAATGAATTCATCTTAATAGAAAAAATGGCAGCCTCATACAAGAACAATATATCAGCCTTCAACGAAACCTGGAACCCTTTTCTCACTTTCCACAACTGAAATTGTTTCCCTCCCTGGGAGCGGAACCCACGCACATCCCCACAAGCTCATTGACAATAAACAACATAACGAATAGATATAAAATAAAGTCTAAAACCAAAATAAATAGATAAAATATAAATAATAATGAATAAGGGTGAGGGGGGAAGGGATGTGTGTCTCTGTGTCTGTGTCTGTGTGAGCATGTGCTGGAGGGTGTATATGTATGTTTGTATATATGTGTTACTTTAGTTATTACCTGTTTTTGACCATCTCTGTTACTATCAATCAACTATCAAAGCTATATATTATATTATTCTCCCTATGACTACTGCTCTGCTCCTTTTTTTCTATTATTTTGTTTACTTTAAAAAAAATCTTTTTCTTAGTACACAGTGTGTGTGTGTATGTATGTATGTATGTATGTATGTATGTATGTATGTATGTACATATGTGTAAATATTGTTTCGATTATATTATACATTTCTCTTCTACCTTCTTTTCTCCTTTTGATGAATTATTATCAATATTACTATCCTTATTTTCTTTCATTTATTATTATTATTATTATTATTATTATTATTATTATTACTATCATTATTCTTAGTTTTTTCTATTTTTATTTTTGATTATTACTACTTTTTATTTTCTATTTATTTACTTATTAGTATTATTAGCTTTTGTCTTTGTACCATCCACCCTTTTGTACTGTGGGGTTTTCTCTGTCTTGTGCCATGTTGTATATACCCTATATTGCCAAAAGTATTCACTCACCCATCCAAATAATTGAAATCAGGTGTTTCAATCACTTCCATGGCCACAGGTGTACAAGAGCAAGTACCTAGGCATGCAGACTGTTTCTACAAACATTTGTGACAGACTGGGTCGTTCTCAGGAGCTCAGTGAATTCCAGTGTGGTACTGTGATAGGATGCCACCTGTGCAACAATTCCAGTCGTGAAATTTCCTTGCTCCTAAATATTTCACAGTCAATTGTCAGGGGTATTATAATAAAGTGGAAGCGGCTGGGAACAACAGCAACTCAGCCATGAAGTGGTAGGCCACGTAAAATGACGGAGCGCGCCTCTCCATCTGGCAATCTGATGGACGAGTCTGGGTTTGGCGGTTGCCACGAGAACAGTACTTGTCTGACTGCATTGTGCCAAGTGTAAAGTTTGGTGGAGGGGGGATTATGGTGTGGGGTTGTTTTTCAGGAGCTGGGTTTGGCCCCTTAATTCCAGTGAAAGGAACTTGGAATGCCTCAGCATACCAAGGGATGTTGGACAATTCCATGCTCCCAGCTATGTGGGAACAGTTTGGGGATGGCCCTTCCTGTTCCAACATGACTGTGCACCAGTGCACAAAGCAAGGTCCATAAAGACATGGATGAAAGAGTTTGGTGTGGATGAACTTGACTGGCCTGCACAGAGTCCTGACTTCAACCCAATAGAACACCTTTTGGATGAATTAGAGCGGAGACTGAGAGCCAGGCCTTCCGGTCCAACATCAGTGTGTGACCTCACAAATATGCTTCTGGAAGAATGGTCAAAAATTCCCATAAACACTCTCCTAAACCTTGTGGAAAGCGTTCCCAGAAGAGTGGAAGCTGTTATAGCTGCAAAGGGTGGACCGACGTCATATTAAACCCTATGGATTAAGAATGGTATATCACTTAAGTTCATATGTGAGTCAAGGCAGATGAGTGAATACTTTTGGCATTATAGTGTATATATCTTCACATTCGTCACTTACTGCACCTAAAAAAAATTTAACAAAAGACAAAGAAAATAAACTGAAAAAGACAATGAAATAACAGACTAGAAAAAAATGTTTATATATATATATATATATATATATATATATATATATATATATATATATATATATAGTTATATATATTATAAACAAGAATTAGATATAAATAAGAGACAAATCGTATTTACAGAAAAAGAAGAAGAAGACTGTGTGCAAAGTAGCAGGGTGTGTATGTGTAATATATGGTGTGTGCTGAGTGTGCGTTATGTTGGTTAACTAGAGTTTATTGTCCAAATGGCCTGAGGAAAAAAGCTCCTCCTCAGATGCCCAGTCCTGGCCATGGCACTGCGTAGGCGCTTGCCAGAAGGCAGCTACACAAACAGTTTGTGGTTGGGGTGCTGAATATCCATTATAATCCTGGTCGATCTGGACCTGCACGGCCTGGTGTCCTGAAAGCAGGGCAATGCAGTTCTTGTGATGCACTCAGCACATCGGAACACTCTATGGAGAGATCTCCAGTCCTTGGTGCTGCAGTTGCCATACCAGGCGGTGATGCTTCCAGAGATGACAGACTGGATACCGCAAGAGAAGAAGGTTTTCTGCAGCCCTGTTGAGATCTTAAATTTCCTCAGATGTCTGAGGTGATACAGGTGCTGCCTAGCATTCGTCACCAGTGAGGTGATGTGGGTTGTCCATGTTATTTCCTCATAGATATGAACTCTGAGGTACCTATAGCTGCTCACCTTCTCCACCAGGGTTCCGTAGATCTCCTTGGTCTTGGTGACGTTCAGGTCCAGATTGTTGGTCTGCACCATGATGCCAACAACTCCACCTCTTCCAAATAAGCCTTCTCCATGTTGTTGGAGATCAGGCCAATCACCACTGTGTCATCTGCAAGTTTCACAATGTACTTGCTGTACAATCATGGTTGTACAGGGAGTAGAGCAGGGGGCTCAGGACGCAGGACTCAGGAAGATTTCAGATCTTCACCACCTGTGGTCTGCCGGTCAGAAAGTTCAAGACCCAGGAACAGAGTGAAGAGCTCAGCCCCAGATCCCTGAGCCTGGCGAACCTTGCCATGCCTGGATTCGGTGTCCACAGGGATGCATGAAACTGCTCCAGATGTGGGAGTTTAGAGACCTCATGGCCTTCGCCAGACACCCCCAGTTCACCTTCGCTTCACATTTGGGTTTACCAAGTTTGTTCAACAGTCTACCATGACATCTCATCTGTCATTCCGTTGACACTTTGCGCTCTAGACACAGGTCTGATGATTGACCACAAGGTCTGTAGGTGCCAGCTAGTATTTTTTGTGTGTCACATCCGGATAGGAGTCAGGTGGGTGGTACGTCAGCAGAGTAGTAACATCGGCTGTTCCTCACCTGTTGTAAGATGAATGAACTGAGAGGTTGAGGGGGGAGGGTCCTACTTTGCTGACCACTGAAGTACACTGTTTTTGGATGTTTTTCAGGTTTTGTGAGGATCTTTCATTGCCTGTGTTTTTAGCCTTCATAAATATGTGATTCGGCATTCCTCTGGAGCTTAGTTATTATTATACAGAAGCGCGTCAGGCAAGTACAGTGTTTCCCTTGCTTAGCCTCTTGGCAACCACTATTGTTCCATCCATAGTCGCCTAACAAGGTCTGATCTTTGATCTTTGGCCTAAGGTATTCTGGTACCAAGCCATGGCAAGTCCATGACATGCACAGTCCAGTAACAAAGCACACTCACTAACCTTCCAGGTTTTTCAATCATTTCCTTTGTGAATGGAGAGAACTCCAACACAGCGACGCTCAGCCGGCAGCTTGTGAGTATCCCAACACCAAATGGATGCTTTTAACCTTGGACAACCATTTATCCAACCAGTTATTTCTAGTTGGTATTGCTCCACCTCCTGCACCAACTCTTTCACTGCAGAGAGGTGACATTCCACCTTCCTGGGTCTGTAATGCCAGGAGCCAGCATGCCAAGGCTCCCAACCAGCTTGCAAAGCACCCTGCCCCAATGCTTTTCTGCGCAGGTGGTGGGTCCACAGGGAGTATTTTTGATACTCATGATCTTGATGATCACTTGATGATCACTTGATGATCATTCAATATTTGCATTCCTGTTTTATATGCATTTTTATTTCAAATAACAAAATGATGTATATGCTTAGGCTATCCTCCATTTATCGAGTTGGTTGTTTTCTTTCCAAAAGTACTGAAGAAAGGCTTGTAGGGAAATTTGCAGGCCAATGGCCTTGCTTGGCACCTGTTGCATTAACAATCTAGAGATGTGCATCAACAACAGCAAGATAAGAAAAATCTGAAAATGTCAAAAAGTAAAAGGAGGAGCTTAAAAGCTTTGATGGAAAAAGAAGCAGGCATCCGATGCTCCGGTTTCAAAATACAAAAAATAATCAACCAACTGTTTGGCCATCATGATCCTCAAGTGGCAAGTAGTGTTGATTTGGGGGAGCTCATAAAGCGGTAAGATCGATGTTTAATTAATCATAGGCTATAACAGCTATGTTAAACAGTTAAAATTTGCTTGACACCACTAACAGACAAGTTAGTATAAGCCTACTATTTAATGGATACTGACGACTTTTACAAGTTTCCTTTTCAGTGTCGAATGAAATGCGTCCTGGAATACAGGTAGACTTTCCAAACTTTCCATTCCAAAACCCAGACTTGACATTTATAGTCACCTGTCATTATTAGACCAGCAACCAGCAAGCACTACAGTGCTGAGGCTAGTGGGCTATATGTCCTTTAGTGTATGTAAGCCTATGTACTTCAAAAAAGGCTATGTATGAACTAATTAAAACAATACAATAATCTCACTGAAAAATTCTGCAGGATTGTCTTAATGGCCTCTGAAGTCACATTTCTATTTCACATTCATTCATGTAAATATAACGTATGTAATAATAATAATAATAATAATAATAATAATAATAATAATAATAATAATAATGACATAATAAATTGTCCATGTCTTGCTTGTTTAGTATATGATAGGACAGCATCATTGTATCTATTTAGGACATCTTTAGTGTAGGATAGGATCTTTAATATAAATAAGATTATTTATTTTAGGGCATTTTGTAGGAATGATGATATAAGTAAAAAAAACAGCAAAACAACAATAATTTGTCAGTGTTTAATTACCTTAAAACATTTTTACTGGAACTGTATCAACATAGATATGAACATAGATTTTTTGTGCACTCCTTGCAGCTCTTTTAATGCATTTTGCCCCTGCCCTGCAGACAGCATGAGACCACCACTGGATGAAGTAGTAGAGAGTGCCCCATTCACATCTCAGTAAAACAAATATTACTTAAAAAATATAATGGAAGTATGGCATTTGTTAGTTTCATGTATTCATTTGAGAACAGTTACAGTCTCCTTTTCACTTCACACAGATCTGATTGTTTTTTGTTCCATGTATGTCATGATTTATTCTGTGTTTCCACTATACTTTGTCATATTTTGTTTTGATTGATACAATTTAAGTGGCACACTACACTTATTTGAACTCTGCAAGTTGAAAATGTGCAAAAAACAGAAGAGCAGAGATGCACTTGTGTACCAACTGTAGCCCTCTGAAGTTGATGCCCAGGCCTATAATCACCTCTGTCTTTTTAGGTTTGATGTTTGAACAGATCTCAATCAAATGATTACTGATGATTTAAACATTATAATGACATGTTTTTTTAATCAATTCTACATACTATATAATAAAAAGTTAATATCAGTTTTTATCATTTGAATAAGTTCCTCTCCTAATATAGACAACCTGGATGGTTCATGTTTTTAAATTCCTAATTCATGTTTTTTGCAGAAAGACATTCAATCTATAATTTAAAAAATTGAGCTGCTTTATCACATCCTAGTTGCTTAACTCCTATTGCTCCTAGCAATCATCATGGCATTTTTTTTAACACCAGTAAACTAATCAAATGTACACATTACACTTGATTTACATTAGATCACATGAAACTACATTCTCTTCTTTACAAAACAGGATTTGTTATCAGTGGTGGGAATCTGTTGTGAAAATACAAAAACACAAAGTCAGTATGTTTAATTCTTTATACTAACCAAATATTTGTACTAGTTCTGGGTTTCTCATGTATTTGTAAGAGATGTGGCCTGATGTCATGTTCTTTCCATCATTGATGATCAGGCCATATGTGGAGAACCTTCTGACTGACAATGGAACACACAAAGCTTATGCTTATAATAGACAATGCAGATGACTGCTGCCAGAAATGTATGGATAGAGAACCATTGTCATGCATTTATAGGCCACGTTCAGCAAAAGTCATACTGCTAATTCATCAGCTTTGCACATTTGAATAACAACACATCGTGGTCCCTGGGATTTTGTATAAAAGGCCCTGGAGCCATGCAATTGGCAGAGCAAGTTGAACCATCCACTGGGAACAACCTAAACCACCATCATGGGCAAGGTACTGGGATGTTTACTTATATTTTCACATATTACAAAAAAAAAAAAAAAAAAAAAAAAATCACAGCAAATTCAATCACAATGTTAAGCTTGGCACTGATGTGATCACAACTTGATTCTTACACCCAGATCTTCCCTCTGTTCTCTGTTTCAGATCATCTTCTACGAGGAGAGGAATTTCCAGGGTCGCTCCTATGAGTGCATGAGCGACTGCTCCGACATGTCCTCCTACCTGAGCAGGTGCCAGTCCTGCAGGGTGGAGAGCGGCTGCTTCATGGTCTACGAACGTCCCAACTTCATGGGCATGCAGTTCTTCTTGAGGAGGGGAGAGTACCATGACATGCAGCGCATGATGAGCATGGGAATGATGTTCGACAACATCAGATCGTGCAGAATGATCCCCTTCGTAAGAAATTTGATGCTTGCTTAAGTCTTAGTTTTAGAACATGTGGTAATGGCCATACTTACATTTTTCCTGTTCTCTATTACAGCACAGAGGCCAGTTCAGGATGAGGATCTACGAGAGGGAGAACTTCGGCGGTCAGATGAATGAGCTGATGGACGACTGTGACAACATCATGGAGCGCTACCGTATGAACGACTGCATGTCCTGCAACGTGATGGACGGCCACTGGCTGATGTACGAGCAGCCCCAGTACAGAGGCAGGATGATGTACCTGAGGCCCGGAGAGTACAGGAGCTTCAGGGAGATGGGCATGAGTGGCACCAGATTCATGAGCATGAGGCGCATCACTGATATGTGCTAGACTTCTGTTTCTGACTTAAGTAAATAAAAATGATGTGTAATTCATAACTGTATTTCTACAGCACTTGCTTCTTTTGTACGGTTTTTCCATACTTGATAACATAACTAATTAACTAACTAAATTCCATCACTAAGATTCTACACACAATCACGATTTACAGCTGCTATTAAACCTGAACTTCATAACAGGTCATATAAACATGACTAAGTTATAGATAAGGATCATGGATCCAGGCTGGCTCTAGCTCACACCTGACTCGTATCTGCTCATAAAGCAGTTTGATCCAGCCCAGATCTGATCTGGCATGAATTCGATTTGGATCCGTTAATTAAGTGGCTTTTTTGATCTAGACCCATTCCAAATCCCATGTTCAATATGGCTCACCTGTCAGAAACTGGCAACAGCAATAAATTATATCACAGAATAAACATCTCCTTTTCTTTATAAAAGCCCAAATACTTCTTATAAGCAGTCTGGTTGTATTTATAAAGACTCAATTCAGTCACCACTTGAAAAATCAGAGCCTATCCTATCCTTTAAGCCACCCTGTCATTCTAGCAGAGCCAAGTGTTATCAATGAGGCTCATGTCAGATAAAACTACACAACAGCCAGCTAAGGAACTTTCACTTACTCAATAGAGGTCATTCCAAAATGCAAATACATTGAAATGTATTACTGAAAAAAATGAAATGGGACCCTAAATATAATCAAAATCATTTTTTTTTCTTTGGCATTCTAACTTTAGGTACACATTTCAAGAAATGCTGGGATCCAAACTTTAAATGATGTTTACCGACATGAAAATATTACTGGGGTGATTTTCTGAGACATCAGTGAAGCAATGTCTGGTTCCAAACCAGAGCATTTCAGTCTCATAAAACCCACTGCACTAATTGTTTTTGAAACAAATCATAATACCAGCGAACATATGTTATGCAGGCAGTATCGCTAAAACAGTCACAAAGCGGTAAGCAAGCCTACGTTGCTGAAGTCTGACAACACAAGAAAACAGCCAATTTAAAAAACAATGGTTGATTTTACATATGAGTTCATTTAATATTAAACACAACACATCTCTTGTACTCACTATGAGGCTTTGGAGCCATTCAAAGTCAGTCAGTTTGAGAAATACTGAATTTTAAATGTGATATTCTACCAAATCTACTTGCAGACCGCTGGGGGCAAGCCACTAAAAGGCTTATATATAAAACGCAGTGTGACTATAAATTGTTATTATTAGAATTACTGGGACAGAGCAGTTTCATCGATGCCATCTGGCTGAACGATTTTTCTCATTTATCCCCGTCCAATTCATCCTCTTCCCGACCTCATGTGGTAGGTATGGGCAAGGATGTGACATGTATTGCGTCGTGGTTCCCGATGGTGCAGAGACCAGAGACAGAGCTGGCAAGGTGAAAAAGGTTTATTTTGAGGCGCTGTAAAGGTGATAGGCAGGTGCAGGGTCCTGCTGTAGTCGGGAATTGCAGAAGAAGTGAAGAAGCGGAGATTCTATGCAGGGGAAGCCAATGGACTGGGAACAAAAAACGGTCCTGGCATTTTCACCCAACTGCGGCCCGGGGGTGCGCGCGCGCGCGCGAAATTTTGACGCACGCAAAGTACCGCTCCATAATAAAGCGTGTCTTAGCGTCACGCAGTCATCCATATCTATCTATATGCTCTCTGAGATTTCTCTCTTTTTCTCCGCTCTCCCCTTGTGTCGCTTGATGCCTCGATTCATTTTTTTGCTAGCTTAAACTCTGTCAACTTCCAACTTCCAACCACCACACTCAGACGGTCTACTCGATTCAGTCTTGAAATTCCCAGAAGGCATTGCTTCATTTTAACGTTTGCAAACAACTATTCAAATAAAAAAATGCAGGTAGATTTGTTTTATTTCAAACCATGCACGTTTTTGAATATCTGAATAAGACATTTCGCTACAAAAGAATGCAGAGTGATATAAAAGTTTGCGACTGTAGAAAGTAACCGTGACTGTGATATAGACAGACGTATGTGGCCTATAAATACAGCTCAGTTAAGGCAATTCTGTAGTGAAAAGATTTAGGAGAAATTTGGTTTGCTGTTGGAATAGGAACTTTATTAATTCGTGAAACGCCTGGTAGAAATGAGCTTGGGCCCGCTCCGTGATTGGTCAGTCGGCCCGCGAGCGGCCACATCACCAGGCGGTGAGATGGCCAGTCGGCCCCTGGTTAGGAGGAATAGCAAAATCACAGGACGGGTAATGGTAGATTTACAAACGTGGTTTAAGGGCACTAGTGATCACCGTAGGTTATACGATAATCTGGCAGCGAATAGTGGGGAGACCGGGATTATGTAGTCGGCAGGTGAGGAGATGATAAAGGGCAGTAGCGCCACCCTCCCGCTGTCGCCACGCCCTCGGCCAAACACACGGGGAGAGAGCAGGTGAGGGAGAAGAAGGCAAACAGGGGAAAACATAGAAAAGCAGAACAGCACACAACACTGTCCCAGCAGCACCGTGACACAGTGAGCAAATCTGAAATGAAAGAAAAACAGAAAGTCCGGTCGATGTATTATAATTTACAGAAGGCTAATTTTAAAATTACAGAGTGTTAAGATTTACACAACCCATGTTCAAGACTACAAGAAGGTTTTCCTCCAGGCCAAAATTTGCAGACATCTCAGAAAAACATACATTTGGACCTACTGTATAGGTTCTCTAAGACCTTAGCAAACGGCTGAATAATACATGAAAAGCATAATACAATGCATTGGAATGGTCTGTGCATGTAAATTTTACAATGGTTTTTTGTTTCAATGAATTGCTACAGAATTTGTTGTGTTTGATGGTTTCAGTCATCCTGTGTGCATCTGTATTCTGATTGGCCACAAAGGAGTGAACTAAACCCACCAGTGACTCTTGGGTGACCACAGCTGTGTTTTAAAATGTAATTTCACTCCTTTGCATTTGACCCGTGTTTTGCCCTGTGCTGTGTGATAGGCATTGCACTTTGTCCCCTAATTCAGTGATCAAATCTTCTTCGGTAGGCCACACACATCACCATCATTCAACACATCAGTTGAATCACCCAGGTACTGGGTACTACTCATCCGGCTATGAAGTAAAAACAACACTGTCAGTGTCACAATTAAGTATACATTGTTGTATGTCATCCATCACATCACAGAGCATGAGTCCGCTGTTGTCATGGCTACTATGAAGATCCTCAAATCTTTCACTCGGGAGCCGCTGTTGTTAGCATAACACCACTGCACCATCGCCACATCTGAGATGAAACAAAACTGCACATCATAATGATCACTGAACAATATTCCTAATGCTGAATCTACCTTACAATGAGTTTAGAAAAAGCTCATTGCAGCTCCTCACCACCTTATTGGTACAGATTTTTATCTGCCTCCAGCTTAATACCTTCCTTTTTGTAATAGTCATGAATGTATTTCTCCTTCTCCTCAGGTGTTTGGACCTAACTGGGCTAAACAAAAGCCTCTTGATTACATTTTAGAAATGCCTTGACATTATCCCTGAACAATGTGTCTGTCTTGTTGGGAAAATGCCACACTTCATCAATATGCACCATCTGGTCCCCCTTTTCAACTGCTTTTTCAAGCCCGAGACCCTCACACCCAACAGCTGTCTGTCACTGTCACTGTGTGTACAGCAGGGTTGGGAGGGTTACTTTAAAAATGTAGTCCGATACAGTTACTAATTACCTGTTAAAAAATGTAGTCAGTAAATTAAGCCAAGTACCACAATATTAAAGTAATGTAACTTGATAACTTTAAGTTACTTTTGGATTACCTCAATACAAATGCAAATAAAGACAAGAAAGAAGAAATATCCATAAAATGATTTTTAATTCTGTGTATACAACAGAACACATAAAGCTGCTCAGTCAGCTCAGACTGACTCGTGTCTTCTTTGGTCAGGAGTAAATGACTTTGATGCTTCCTCTGAGGAACACATAAAGCAAATTAAAAATGTAATTAATTGTAGGGTATGTTAGATTTATTCAGCTTTATTCATTGACTACTATTCAGCTGTATTCAAGAATTACATCACATATTACAATATAATAATAATAATAATAATAATAATAATAATAACAATAATAATAATAATGTAACAATTATTATTAGTGTTATTGTAACTACTATTTCTATGGAAGCGAATCTGTTCCATAATTCAAATTAAAATGCATTAACAGAAATGCTTTTTCATTTTCAGAATATAGCTGCATTATGTGACTCAAAAATAAAATGAGTAATAAATTATCCAAATTGCATTTTCATTTTCTTCTTCAAGACTGCTCACTTTGTAACTAAATTAAAATGATAAAGAAAATTACATTTAAGATTTAATTTTCAAAATATGCCCCAGCAAAAAGTTGCCAAAATTCAATTTGAAATGTCAAATTTGAAAATTAAAATGCATTAGCAGAAATGCTTTTTCATTTTAAGGTCATCGCTGCATTATGTGACTCATAAATAAAATGAGTAATAAATCATCCAGATTGCATTTGCATTTTCCTCTTCAAGACTGCTCATTTTGTGCCAGGGCTGAAAAGTAAACTGCTTTTTCGTTGTAAAGCCCGCCCCCCCGCAAAAAGTGTTTCAAAATTCAATTTGGATTCGCAATCCCAAGCGGCGCAGGACAGTGACGTCAGCGGCCTCTGTTCCTCTTCAGCCCCAGTCTGACCGACCGTGCTTCGCATCTAACACGTTAGGGGGCGGCAGTGTGCATGTTCGACGCTGGAGCAAGAAGAGAGACATTGTGAAGGCTGTGTTGTTGTTAGTATAGACTGTGGTACATGTTGTCAGAAACAGCGGGGAAATCACCACCATGTCCAGTTCTGTACTGCGGTCAGGACAGCCATGGTTCGTGTTTGCTTGGTCAAATCAGCCGCACATTTTTTTTTTTCAGTGCGCAAATGCTCTAACATTTACGGTGATTGTAACGAAGCCGCTCTGAAGAGCTGCTGGTAGTGAGTGATGGGTCCGCTGCAGTCTCACAGTCAGAACTGTGAAACACACACGGTACTGTACAGTCAGTACTCCCGGTAATAAACTGAAGGTATCAGCTGGACTGTACGTCACCGTCGCCCCCATATTGGATGTGGCAGCTCAGCCCCGTGAACTGATACAAGCCAATGGAGTGAACTTTATCAAGCTAACAAAGTGCTATAATGTCTGTCATTTACACATTCACACACGTACGGATACATTCAGGAAACAGAGAGGAACCAAAAACAACGCGTGTAACGTTCTCTGATTATTATAAACGTTAACTACTCCTCTTATGTTCAGTATACAGGTCGGCACAAAACCACAGGATGTGTTTTATAATGTTTTTATGAGTGTTTACAGCTGCTAATGTATTAACGTAACTGTGATGATAAATGACAGTTAAATATTTAATTTGTGGCTATAATAACCGGATCCTGACATGTAAATGTGACGTCTGTCCACCATACTGTCAACCATTTAATTCAACTTTAAATATGAACAACTGACTTCAAGATATAGGATGATAAGAAATCAGAAATATTTTATTGATAATAGTAGTAACTATATATGGTGCATATTTATAATAGTAGCCTACTTTAACTTTACTCTTGACCTTTTTTTGTTTTAACCATTACATGTTATTATATACATTATCATTTGTTATAATGTTCTGTCATGGAGTACATCTCTTCACTGCTAAAAGAAAAGAAACATGCAGAGTTTGAGTCTCCATGATTGTTATTATTAGCCAGATTATCAAAAACCACTGTATTTATACAAACGACGTTGGTGCTTTTTATTTCTGCAGAGTTTACATGTCAGGAGGTTATAGACACAGAACTGTCATGTATCATCAGTAACAACATTACATACTGTAAACAGTCAAAAACAAATGGTTTTGTGCCGACCTGTATACTGAACATAAGAGGAGTAGTTAACGTTTATAATAATCAGAGAACGTTACACACATTGTTTTTGGTTCCTCTCTGTTTCCTGAATGTATCCGTACATGTGAATGTGTAAATGACAGACATTATAGCACTTTGTTAGCTTCACTCCATTGGCTTGTATGAGTTCACGGGGCTGAGCTGGCACATCCAATATGGGGGCGACGTCGACGTACAGTCCAGCTGATACCTTCAGTTTATTACCGGGAGTACAGACTGTACAGTGCCGTGTGTGTTTCACGGTTCTGACTGTGAGACTGCAGCGGACCCATCACTCACTACCAGCAGCTCTTCAGAGCGGCTTCGTTACGATCACCGTAAATGTTAGAGCATTTGTGCACTGGAAAAAAATGTGCGGCTGATTTGACCAAGCAAACGCGAACCATGGCTGTCCTGACCGCAGTACAGAACTGGACATGGTGGTGATTTCCCCGCTGTTTCTGACAACATGTACCACAGTCAATGCTAACAACAACACAGCCTTCACAATGTCTCTCTTCTTGCTCCAGCGTCGAACATGCACACTGCCGCCCCCTAACGTGTTAGATGTGAAGCACGGTCGGTCAGACTGGGGCTGAAGAGGAACAGAGGCCACTGACGTCACTCTCCTGCACTGCTTGGGATTGCGAATCCAAACTGAATTTTGAAACACTTTTTGCCGGGGGGGGCGGGCTTTAAAACGAAAAAGCAGTTTACTTTTCAGCCCTGGCACAAAATGAGCAGTCTTGAAGAGGAAAATGAAAATGCAATCTGGATGATTTATCACTCATTTTATTTATGAGTCACATAATGCAGCGATGACCTTAAAATGAAAAAGCATTTCTGCTAATGCATTTTAATTTTCAAATTTGACATTTCAAATTGAATTTTGGCAACTTCTTGCTAGGGCATATTTTGAAAATTAAATCTTAAATGTAATTTTCTTTATCATTTTAATTGTGTAACAAAATGAGCAGTCTTGAAGAAGAAAATGAAAAAGCAATTTGGATAATTTATTACTCATTTTATTTTTGAGTCACATAATGCAACTATATTCTGAAAATGAAAAAGCATTTCTGTTAATGCATTTTAATTTGAATTATGGAACAGATTCGCTTCCATACTATTTCTAGTAATAGCACTTGTAAAACACCCCCACCTATAGGATGTGTGTCATATGTCCCCCAAAATTTCCCATAAAATTTCCTAATATAATAATGCTATTTTAATACCTTGTTGTGATCTAAAGTGTTAGTGACCCATTTCAGTCACTGCAGGTGTTTCAGGAAATTTTGTAACGTACAAGCCCCACAAGTTGGCAGTAGCTACATTTCAACTGCCTATGGGGCCCTCGCAAGTCAACGAGTTTAACACGATGAAGTCCGTGTGCAAATGTTTCACAATAAAAGCCTACTGAGCTATTTATGCTAGAAGACTTTTAATTTGAGACGGACACAGGAAGTTTTGAGTTTTTATTAACAATGTAATGTCTTCATTTTAACAGGGCAAACGGGAGCGAACCAAAACGAGCCTTCGTACTACAGCATGTTAAATTATATCAGAAATAAAAACTTCTGTGATCATTTAGCTAAATGATGTTACAGTATTCACATTTAAACGTCATGCTCAAACTTCAAAACTACCAAAAAACCTAAACACGTACCATCCCAGTCACCAGCAGCACCACCCACAGACCCAAAATAGTAGTAGCAGCAATAGTAGCAGTAGTAGTAACAATGACAGCCGAGCCTGGTTAGCAGGCTAACTAATGTTAACCTTAGCTAACAGAATTTCTGTCTAGCTAGCTAACGTTCGCAGTTTCGCTTACCATTAAATGTTTCTTTAAATTAGATGTGGAGTCCTTGGACGACGACAGTGTGTACACAGCTGGGAGGCATAGCTTGCACTGTACAGTGATGTTGTTCCCCCTTTCTTCTTTAGAAACAAAGTAATGGTGAAATTTCTACGCAGTGAAAGCATTTTTTTCTCTGGCACTCGAGGCCATATAGAGCCGTCTGGCTTCACTTGAGAGAAGAGCGTTGTTGTGACTGACTTGTCGTGAACTGTAGTAATGTGTGCGCGCGTGCATGCGGCATTGCCGCATTGGCAAGTGTTCGATTAATTTATTCATTCACATTCATTCATCATCATATATTTTAATTGTAATCCAACTAATAATCCCAATCTTTTTCCAGATGTATCTGCAATCTGATTACGTCTTTTTTTTCTGTAACTGTAACGGAATACAGTTACTGTTTTTTAGTATCCTAATTACGTAACGCCGTTACATGTAGTCCGTTACTCCCCAAGCCTGGTGTACAGTCACACGTCTGGTTCAACGCCTCAGCACAAATGCAACACAGCTGAAACGTTAGTTTGTTGTGACACCTATAAGGTAGGACAGAATGGTACAAACCTCTTAGAGCTCCAGGTGTTCTGATTATATATAACTGTGCAGAATTTTTTGGACGGCAGGATTAGACTTCTAGATTTCAACAGAAACCATGGAATTGTTCATTGTAGGTGATTTTAGTGACAGGGTTTAAATCAGCCTGAACATGGCATTTGACAAATCTGTAGGAATGCCGAACACATCTCCTGTTCATCTCTGTTCACAGCAGTCTGGGCACAAAACAGCTGAGCACGTTTTTTCACTTTTCTATAGGATCTGCCACATGTCTCAAAGTACTAATGTATCACATTTCGCTATTCCGCACTGTGAGCAAATTCCAGCAGCGATTAGTGAGAGCATTACGTCTGAGGAAAGGGAGAGGGTCTTAAAATGGCATCTGCTTCAGCAGCGGACATCAAGTGCACCGGAAATGAGGTGTGCTTACGGTGACAGGGGAAGAGCCAAGAGGTGTGCTTACAGCAACAGAGAGAGAGCCAAGAGGACCGCTACATGCATTTATAGTATGCCTGCATACACTGATTGGCTGTCAATCACTGAGCATTTGAGAGCAAAACATTTGGGACCACGTAAACTGGAGCAGAATATACTGCAGCTCGGTTCTGCTACAATCTACTCCTCCATCTTGCATTGTCGACCCGACGATGAGCCAGTCAAAACATAGAGTACCTGAGCAAGTTCCAAGACTGAAAGCGAGCAGAAACTGCAATAGATACAGGGCCAGGAGAGCTTGTGGCCCCATGTGCTACTTCTCCCAAAGGCCTGAGAAGATGGTAGACATTTGAATGCTGGCCAGTAGCTGACCGTGCCAGAGGACCAACAAATCACCGTCACATAACAAGTCGTTCTCTGAGGGTGGCTCATTGAGGGGGAGTGGATTACTGGTGGAGGCACCACCTGGGGAGTCCTTTCTGACCACGACCTTCAACAAGGTATGATTGACTTGCCTACCTTTGCCTATACCTATCCATCCTCTTGAAGTGCATTCAGGACTTGGAATGCCACAGAGCTCCAGAGATCTTGGATTTTATGATGTCCTCTGCCACTGAAATCATGCAGCAATACCAATTTACCCTCGTTCAGTGGTGCATCGTGAACATGCCGATCATGGATCTTCTTTTGGCGCTCCGCAGCAGTTTTCAACTGCTCCCTAGCCCTTTCAAAGACCATCCATAGTTGGGTCTGGTGCTCCTGAATCCACTCATGAACATTTCTGCCAACAGGCTCCTGAACTCTACCCAGCGTCAGGAAAACGAGTGACTCACCAGTGACCTTATGGGGAGTAGTGTTAAAACAGTAGAGTACCCAGTGTTGTGCCTGAACATGTTCAATGAACGATCGTTCATGAAACATGAACTGAACGTACGTATTTCTGCCTGATGAACGTTATTGTGAACGTGTTCATTCTGGACGGCACGCTTTCACAGTTTAACTTCGTTCAAGACAGTGCCAGATTTCCATCGAGCCTTCCAGGTGAAAAACAACTAAAAACACAGTGAACAGGCTTTAATAGCGAAAAATCACCTGGCTGTTGTGTATAAAAAGAACGCTAGACAAGAGGTTTGTGCATGCAACTCGCTTTACTTTCGATCAAAACGAAAATTAACTATTTCCGACAGAAACAGCTGCATACTAAACATGCAGTGAGGCATTACCAAACGAACACAGATTTATTCGTCCTGAACAGACACCAGCCAGTTGCGCTGCCGCATGCACCATCAATATGCTAAGCATGGAGGCAAAAACAAATGACGGCAGCAGCACTACCTCAGACTCTGCCTCCACCATTAATACGGCATCTTTGTATGATTACTTAAAACCATTTTATGAAAAGGTCAATGATGATCCAGGTGGGAAAAATCTGACCTTTTTGTGTAAACTTTTCCAGCTGGGTTTCAAGAAGCAACTCCGTACATCAACAACGTTAACAGCAAACCTGAAATGGCACATTGGACTAAAGCACCTGGCTAGCCTTTCAAGGTATGTGTGAGTGAATAAAAAAATCAAAAGACGCGGCAGCAGCGAGCCAAAACAGATCCTCTACCACCCAAATCACATTAACGGCGTACAGTAGCGGCTCTGTTGTCTTAATCTCCCAGCCGCAGCTGGACAACCTGGTTTGTCTCAATACTGTAAAGGCCACAAAGCTGCTGGATTAGAGCACTCTCGAAATTGCAGCCCTGGTCTGAGTGTATACGAGCTTCATCCATCCATCCATCTTCTTCCGCGTTATCCGGGGCCGGGTCGCGGGGCAGCTGCCTGAGCAGGGACACCCAGACCTCCCTCTCCCCGACACTTCCTCCAGCTCTTCCGGGAGGATCCCAAGGCGTTTCCAGGCCAGCCGAGCAACATAGTCACTCCAGCATGTCCTGGGTCTTCCTCAGGGTCTCCTCCCGGCGGGACATGCCAGGAACACCTCCCGAGGGAGGCATCCCGGGGGCATCCGAAACAGATGCCCGAGCCACCTCAGCTGGCTCCTCTCGATGTGGACGAGCAGCGGCTCTACTCCGAGCTCCTCCCGGGTGACAGAGCTCCTCACCCTATCTCTAAGGGAGCGTTGCCTTTCGGCTCAGCTCTCTCTTCACCATGACAGACCGCATTACTGCGGCTGCTGCACCGATCCGCCTGTCAATCTCACGCTCCATCCTTCCCTCACTCATGAACAAGACCCCAAGATACTTGGGGAGGAACTCTCCCCCAACCCGGAGGGAGCAAGCCACCTTTATCCGGTTGAGAACCATGGCCTCGGACTTTGAGGTGCTAATTCTCATCCCAGCTGCTTCACACTCAGCTGCAAACCACCCCAGGACATGCTGGAGGTCCTGGCTCGAAGGAGCCAACAAAACCACATCATCCGCGAAAAGTGGAGATGAGATCCACCGGCTTCCGAACCAGAGCCCCTCCGGCCCGTGGCTGCGCCTAGAAATTCTGTCCATAAAAACAATGAACAGAACCAGTGACAAAGGGCAGCCCTGCCGGAGTCCAACATGCACTGGGAACAGGTCTGACTTACTGCCGGCAATGCGAACCAAGCTCCTGCTTTGTTGGTACAGGGACCGTAGAGCCCTTAATAGTAGAGATGCACAGATCGATCGGCAACCGATCGCAATCGGCCGATAATGCCCCTATCGGTTTTGATCGGAGTTCTCGAAATAGATCAGAGCAGGCCGATCAGATGACGTTTCAATATAGAGTGCATTGACTGCATGCAGGGTGAGAATTTCACGGCGGCCACCCGCACTTTGGCCTTGATGCAGCATGACAAAAAAACTCATCGTACGGCCACAGTGGCCTCTGTGCCCCTGGCCCTTTCAGCGTAGTGGGCTTGCCTTTAATTACAGCCACCTGAGTGCACAGTAGTCACTCACAGTAACTTCAGTGAGACCGCGGTTCGTGCAGGTGGAGTCTCATTATCACATCGATGATCTCACGTGAAAGCCTCTCACACAGCAGCAGCGTCTCAAAACAGAAGAACGAAACTTACAGCACAGCGAGCGAGTGCAGCCGGTTTTGACATGAAAATTCAATAACTTCACTATTATTCATAGTGTAGTGCCACCAAAATCACTCCACACATCGATGGTCTCCTGCTGGTTATTCTACAATTTTTTGTTTGGAAAAAATGTGCTTTGCCATAATTTTGGGGAATTTCTATTGGGAGAAATATTCAATAACACTAATATTCAGTGTGGTGTCACAAAAATCACCTAACCCTAACCCTACTTAACAAAAACTGTTTTCTAATGTAACATTAACTTGATATTGGTATTAAAAAAATGTTTTAATACATAATCCATGTGAAGGCCATATGGACTTGCCCCTAAAATGAAGAAATTCCCACCCTGACTGCATGCATTCCCACTAGTAAGCTACGGTTACTCTATGTAAGCTGTCCAAGTTGTCTCTAAGAGTCTCTAGAGTGTGAAATATTGCACATTGCCTCCGCCCAGGGGCGGACTGGCCATATGGACGTTCTGGAGAATACCATAACGGCCGGTGCAGTAGGACTGCCGCTGGCCTCTGCGCAGCGTCACATTTTATTTTTTTCCCTTGCTTATAATCGATTTTTGTTCCATGTACAGACGGATGGGTGGCAACCAGAGACGGACTGGCCACTGCGGCCGCCTGGTGATGCGCCGCTCGTGGGCCGACTGACCAATCACAGAGCGGGCCCAAGCTCATTTCTACCAGCTGTTTCAAGAATCAATAAGGTTCCTATGCCAACGGCAAACCGAATTTTTCCTAATTCTCTTCACTAAAGATTTGTCTAAGCTAAGCTGTATTTATAGGCCACATACATGTGTCTATATCACAGTCATGGTTACCTTCTACAGTCGCAAACTTTTATATCACTCTGCATTCTTTTGTAGCGAAATGTCTTATTCAGATATTCAAAAACATGCATGGTTTGAAATAAAACAAATCTACCTGCATTTTTTTATTTGAATAGTTGTTTGCAAACGTTAAAATGAAGCAATGCCTTCTGGGAATTTCAAGACTGAATCGAATAGACCGTCTGAGTGTCGTTGTTGGAAGTTGGAGGTTGGAAGTTGACTGAGTTTAAGCTAGCAAAAAAAATGAATAGAGGCATCAAGCGACACAAGGGGAGAGCGGAGAAAAAGAGAGAAATCTCAGAGAGCATATAGACAGATATGGATGACTGCGTGACGGTGAGACACGCTTTATTATGGAGCGGCTGGCTCTGATGATTTATTAATGTGTTTTATGTATCGTTGTGTAGTTGTTAATAGCCTGGGAATTTACGTTTACTATCACCGGGGCTATCAAAAGTGCCTGTTCTTTACGTGCGTCAAAATTTCGCGCGTGGCCTCCGACCCCGTACTCCCGGAGCACCTCCCACAGAATGCCACGAGGGACACGGTCGAATGGTTTCTCCAAGTCCACAAAACACATGTGGACTGGTTGGGCAAACTCTTATGAACCCTCGAGCACCCTGCGGAGGGTATAGAGCTGGTCCAGTGTTCCGTGGCCAGGACAAAAACCGCATTGTTCCTCCTGAATCCGAGGTTCGATTATCAGCTGAATTCTCCTCTCCAGTACCCTGGAATAGACTTTCCCAGGGAGGCTGAGGAGTGTGATCCCCCGATAGTTGGAACACACCCTCCGGTCCCCCTTTTTGAATAGGGGGACCACCACTCCGGTCTGCCAGTCCAGAGGCACTGTCCCCGACTGCCACACGATGCTGCAGAGACGTGTCAGCCAAGACAGCCCCACAACATCCAGAGACTTGAGGTACTCAGGGCTAGAGTCACTGTCCGAGGATTGGGTCGTCGGGACCCCCGCCCATGACTGCCACCCAAATCACACTGCACTGGCCCCTTCTGTACCCTCCGGCGGGTGGTGAGCCTACTGGAGGGTAGGCCCACGTCGCTCGTTCGGGTTGCGCCCGGCCGGGTCTCGTGGTCAAAGATCCAGCCACCAGGCGCTTGCCTGTGAGCCCCAACCCCAGGTCTGGCTCCAGGGTGGGGCCCCGGTGACGCCATTCTGGGCGACGTACACTTCCTTGTTGTTTTTCTGTTCATTAGGGGCTTTGGAACTGATCTTAGTCTGACCCATTGCCTAGGACCTGTTTGCCTTGGGAGACCCTACCAGGGGCATTAAGCCCCGGACAACATAGCTCCTAGGATCATTCAGGTGCTCAAACCCCTCCACCACGATAAGGTGCCGGTTCAAGGAGGAGTGTATACGAGCTGAAACACCAAATCTGTAGAACTACGCTACCACCAACACCTGTGCCACAGTAGAGGCACATTGATTGCGTGTGGGAACGACCAGTGTGAAGATGTCCATCATCGCCAGGATATTTCCAGTCCAGTATTGGCAGGGTTAGGGTTTCCAGTTCCAACATGGTGTAATCAATAGCCAAAATCTCATTACGTCAGGAAGCAAACAAATGTCCCATTAAACTACGTGCTGCCGGTTGGGTATCCTCTCAAAGGCCTGGCACCACTGCACCACCTCAGAAGACATACCTGGTCAGCAGCACCATGGCCGCAGTAGCTCCAGTGTTCTCTCTCCACCTTGATGGCCATGCTCCTGGTAAACCTGAGTCAGCACCTCCTCTTTTAAGGCAGCAGGCAACAGCAGCTGGAGCACTGGCTCAGCACCATGATGGCGAAAAACCTGGAGGAATCCACTCCTCTCAAACAGGCTGTCCCACTGTCGGAGTAATGCCAATGCTGACCGAGAGACTTATGTCGCTCCCTCTTGTTGGGACGCTGCTTCCCACTCCAAAACACATACTCTTCCTGGATAGCGGGATCAGTCTGTTGGAGATTAGCCATGTGGAAAGATGCATGATGAGGCAGGACTGTGATGGTAGTTTTGGTTGCTTCAGCCCCTCCCAACTGCAAGGCTTGCTGTAAGGGTTTGGGAAGTGAAGTGTCCTGGACCATAGCTTCCATCTCTTTCATCTCTGGGGTGGAGAGGGTCGTCTAATTATCGGTTTCAGTAAAGTTTGGTGGTTGAAATCCTGGCTCCCCCTAGCTGCATGATACCGGCAGTTGGCTCCATCAGTGTATGAATTTATGAGTCTGCTAAATGCCCTAAAATGTACAAAATGTACAAAATGTATGACGGATGGTGACGGGATAGAGCTTCTGCATTCTGATTGCTCCTTCCTGACTTTTGTTTCACATCAAAGTCAAAGGAAGAAAGTTGGGCTGCCCACTGTTGCTCAGTGGCACCAAGCTTAGCAGATGAGAATTGACGAAGTTGGTAGTTATCCGTGTAGATGACACACCAAGCAGGTACTCCCTGAATTTCTCCATCATGGCCCACTTGAGCGCCCACGAACTTCAACGTCATTGAACTGTAGTTCTGCATGCTGCACTCTGTGGGCCTCAGACCTTGACTGTCCTTGCCTCCTTACTACTGTGAAAGCACCGCCTCAAAGCCATCATAACTTGCATCCACCTCGAAAACAAAGGGTTGTAAGAAGTCAGGGTAAGTAAATACTGGTGCAGTGGTTAGCTTGGTCTTCAGTGCTTCGAAACTGCTATGGAACTCCTCTGTCCAGTTCCCAGTGGCACCCCGCACTGCCCTCTTTTAGGACCTGTGCCTCCCAGCTCTGCCACCACCCTACGTAGAGGGGCCGCCCTTTTGAATTGACGATAACTGCTGGCGAACCCCAGGAAAGACCTCAGCTCGGAGATGGTAGTGGGATGCTGCCAGTTTTTTTTTTTAAGATTTTTTGTGGCATAGACACCTTTATTAGCAGTAGACAGTGAGGGGGATATGACATGCAGCAAAGGACCTCCAGCCGGAATCGAACCGGGGTCGGCTGCGTTTATGGTATACACTTTAACCACTCGACCACCTGCGCACCAAGGGATGCTGCCATTTGGCGACCACTTCTACCTCAGTTGGATCGGTGGAAACCCCCTTGTCTGAGATCACATGGCCCAAGTAGCGCACCTCTCGCTGGAAAAATGCACATTTAGTCTTTCCTGTTGAAAGCGACCCAGAACCACCTCCAACCTCTCAAGATGTTGTTCTACTGTGGAGGAGAAATCCACAATGTAATCAACATTAAGAAGCAACAATCTGACATTGTTGGTCACCGAATATTCACTGCATCAATTTCTAGAAGATGCTTGGGGTGCCCAAAGGGCATGTGGTTCCAGTCAAATAACCCAAACGGAATGCAGAATGCAGTCTTGGCAAGATCTTCCTATGTGACCGGGACCTGGTTGTATCCACAGGCCAGGTCCATCGTAGAACACCAGCAAGCACCTGTCAGTACATCCAGGGAGTCCTTGATATATGTCTTGTTCCGTGTCTTGGTGTGTCGTAACATGGATAACAACCCACTTAGTCAATTGTCATCTGCTAAGCTTGGTATGTGGCAGAGGAAATGCATCTTCTGTGTCTCATTGTTAAGTTGCTGGAAGTCTTTGCACATGTGCAGACTGCTGTCATTCTTTTTGACCAGCACAATGAGCGAAGCATAGGGAGTGCTACTCTCTCTGATTACCTGTGCCCGTAAAAGTTTGTTGATACGTTCTTTTACGACCTCATACTCAGATGGGGGTATACGCCTGTAGCACAACCTTACAGGGTCCTGGTATAAGAGAAGGCTATCTTGGGCTATCAGGTAAGTGCAACCCAAACCCCTATGATGAGCAGATAAGGTTGGGGTATAATGGGTAAGAAGGGACCTCACCTTACCCTGCTCCTCAGCAGGAAATGGAGACAGGTCAATGGCCTCTGTCTGATCCTGCATAGCATGAGAAACTGATTTGAAACTTGGGACCCCACAGTGGCTACGCCAGATGGTACCTCAGTCAGTGACTCCTGTGGGAAGGCTTACAACATTAACCTATCCAACGTGCTTACGATGGTGCAGGGGTAGAGCAACACATTGGTGAAACCAACATTGACACTCGGGTTGTAGGCTGTGCCCCTTAGCAACTGAACTAAAGCAGGGGAAGCAAGCAGTCCAGCTGGTAAGCCAGTGTCTAGGGGCTACAAAAATTCAAATTGCACGTATCTACATGTCTCATGCATCATGATGTTGATTTATGTCTAGTTGTTGGACTGTATTCTGTTTAAATATTATTTTTTTGCCTGTTGTCCTAAATTTTCACTTTCACATGACTTTAATTTGTGTTTAGGCCTTTACGTTGAATGTTAAATCATTTATTCAGATTCATGGTCTCCATGACCTTATACATCTACATGACATTTTTAAAACTGGTTGTCGGACCTTAATTTCTTCTAGAATCTCAGACTTAATTTTTTTGGTCCAGTGTCTAAACTCCATCATGGGGTTTACTATTCTATGTACAGCTTCATCACAAACCCTCAAAATATTACTTACTACATCATGATGTTTCGGATGCCCCCGGGACGCCTCCCTTGGGAGGTGTTCCTGGCATGTCCCGCTGGGAGGAGACCCCGAGGAAGACCCAGGACACGCTGGAGTGACTATGTCACCCAGCTGGCCTGGGAACGCCTTGGGATCCTCCCAGAAGAGCTGGAGGAAGTGTCCGGGGAGAGGGAAGTCTGGGTGTCCCTGCTCAGGCAGCTGCCCCCGCGACCCGGCCCCAGATAAGCATATGAAAATCGATGGATGGATGGATGGATACATCATGATGGAGTCAAACCGACAAAGACTCTTTTTCTACACATGGTGATAAATCTTCATGTTCACTCAAAAAATTACGAGTCTCTCTTGATCTACCAGGTTTCCAGCCAGTTGATTCATTTCTAAAGCTGTCCATACACTTTATGAGCTACCAAAACAGTGACATGGAAAACATGGTATAATCTACATTTCTCCAACATTAATACTAAATTCCAACTGTCCAATATTCTTCTTAGTCATGCAATACATGCATAAAATGACTTCATCTCTCCCCCAAAGACTAAACATCTGTGAAACATCTGATCAGAAGTACATACTGTATTTCAGCAAATACACAACACATACTTAACTTGTGGCAAGACAAAAAGCTCATCCAATGCTTATATTTTAAATGTATTGCTCTACCATGAATTTTTTGTACTCAAAGATAATCCAGCAACTTGACTCAAGAACTTCTCCCATATTTAAAGAGGATGATTACGATGATGATGATGTTAGGAGTTGAGTTTATCACCTGTTGCCCAAACACCAACAGCAGGGATGTGTTTTACAAAACAAAATAATGATTCATAAAAGTCTTGTGATTTCCATAAAATGGCCATCTTATTTTCTAAATGTTGGGATACTACAAAAACAAATTGCTGCACCCTTCCCATTTTGAGTCACAATGCAAACATGGCTGATGGCCATGCGTGGCTCTTTCACACTCAACTGGAGTTCAAACATTGTAATATCTGCCTTTTTAAAGTTCTAGTACTGCTTCCAAATGACAAAAGATTAATATGTTTTTACTTGCCAGAGTAACAAACCGAATACCTTGTTGTAAAATATATGGTCAACACCAAGTGTGTATAAATATAAGGAAATATGACTGTGCTTCAAAAAAGAAAGCAGGTGTTATTCTATATGATGCTTTTCTTTTTTTCAAATTATTCAAGATAAATATTTTTGCACTCACTGTATATGACTTACTATGGTACAGTAAGGCTTGCTGTGTGCCTTGTGAGAGGAAGACCAACATTGTTGCTTGGGATATTACACTTTGTTTAGAACCACTTGTATAAAAAAATAGGCAAAATTTGTTAACCTAATACAAAATGTGTGCTTTACTTTTATCTTCTAAACCTACATGTTATATTGTAATAATTGTACTGAATGTGCCTTAAATGTTTGTTACTTACTGACCTCCTGATTGAATTTAATATCAAGAGGCCACCATGTGCCATGATGGATCGTGTTGTCAGTCTTCCTTAAAGTATAGTTCGAAGTCAGTTATCAAACTGATACCGTATCTGTTATAGATAAACATAAACAGTATGTAGGCTTGTCAGATTTGGAGCAAGTAATGACACAGAACAATTTGTATCCATGTTGTTAAAATAAATAACCTTTTTTAGTGCATAAATCTACCATCTATGCAACCTCTTTACCTTGATATTATGTTGCAATTGTTTGGTGCGTTTAAGGCCACTTAGTAATAAGTAACAGAGGAATTCATTTAAAAGACAATCACAAGATTTTATTTAAAATCTTGCCTTTATACATTTGTGCTTTAATAACAGGAATCCATGATGCGCCTCATGCTCATGAATCTGGTGCCACTCACGCCCATCTCCCTGAAGCTCCTGTACTCTCCGGGCCTCAGGTACATCATCCTGCCTCTGTATTGGGGCTGCTCGTACATCAGCCAGTGGCCGTCCATCACATTGCAGGACTGGCATTCGTTCATACGGTAGCGGTCCATCATGTTGTCACAATCGTCCATCAGCTCATGCATTTGACCACCGAAGTTCTCCCTCTCGTAGATTCTCATCCTGAACTGGCCTCTGTGCTGTAAATTGAAATGAGTGAGAATGAGCCATTGAAATCTTTCTTCAAATACCGTTATTCCACCAGGTTCAATATTTTTCATACATGGAAATTGTAATTTCAAATGAACAGGAAATAGTGAGTAACAGTACCATGGGGATCATGCGGCAAGACCTGATGCAATCACTCATGCCCATACGCTGGTAGTCAGAGTACTCTCCCCTCCTGACAAAGAACTGGTTTCCCATGTAGTTAGTGCGGTCATAGACCATGAAGCAGCCGCTCTCCACCCTGCAGGAGTGGCACCTGCTCAGGTAGGAGGACATGTCAGCACAGTCATTGCTGGTCTCATAGGAACGACCCTGGAAGTTCCTGTCCTCATAGAAGATGATCTAAAAAAAAGAAGAAGCCATTAGAATGACACCACAGTGTAGTACAGATTGTATAAAGTACAAATTCATTTTTTATTTTATAATATTATAATATCATATTTTATAATATTTGTTCTCATGTTAGACAAACTATTATTAATTAGACAATATTAGACTGTATAGAATCAAAAGCTACAGCTGTACACACCTTGCCCATGGTCATGGCTACAGTTTAGACAGTTTTGGCTCTAAATGACTGCACAAGTATCTTGATGTACCCCTGCTGCTTTTATACCTGACCTGGCACCCAAAGGATACATGACCCTATTGTTCAAATTCCTGACAGGGCAACATGGAGCAGAGGCCCCCCGTGTACTGTTCAATTCAAAGTGACCTTCAACAGATCATGATTTGCGGTGGTTGCATTTGTGAGAAGAGGCCCCGCTTTGTATTGTCTTTGCTGCTGAATAATAGAGACTGTGTCACAAACATACCTTTACGTTAAACGGCTTATTAAATATGTTACCTCTAATCTGATGTTTTAATCAGTAAAATGTTAAGTCTTGTGTGTATATTTCAGCATTTTTTTGTATCTGTTTTAATCAGCCTCATCATTGTTTACAGTGAATTTCATGGTTTGGAATACTGTGCTGTACGATACAAAACCAAAGGCCTCGTTTCTAAAGTCTTCTTTGATTTAACCTTAAACAATCTTTAAATAATTTGCAATATGCTTTTATTCATACAATAGTTTAAAAACAAAGCCTAATTGTATTTTTATCAGAAACAAATGTGTATATGTAAAGATAGAGTGCTTTATTGGATGGTAATGCATCATACTACTAAAACATGTCAGAACAGCACAAATATCATAACATACAAACATAACATTCATTGGCAAAACACACAAAAGCACAAGCAGCTGCATATCATCATGAGGAGAAAACAACAAAAACAGTCCTTAATTTGTCTTTTCAAAGCTGGCATATAATTGATAGCATTCAATAAGTCATTCTGTTTTACAGTTGAAAAACACTTTATAAATAAACCGTATTTACTCACACTTTTAATTGATACCAATGAAGAGATTATGTATACGTATGGAATTCTGACTTTTACCCTTCATGAGCATCCAATTAGCAAGTCTTCATTAGTAACCACTTGATTTCAGCTCACTTTTGATGAAATTGGTAGAATTCGATTGTAAAGCCATTCAATAACTGGGTTACTCCAAAAGTAAAACTGACACAAATGCATTTGAAAATGTTTATGAGGCGGTTGGAGGTTATTTTTCCTGCTCTACAGTAATGTAGTAACTTCAATTCTATGGGTTTTTAAGGTTTGGAATGGTACACCATAATTGAGAAGATTATGAGGCAAATATTTACTGAACCATTATGCTGATAATAAAATCAGATTTTTCATCATATAGGAGATCCCATGATGACCATGGAACATTTACACTATCTCTGTGCCCATAGGGATTCGAGCTTAAAAAGTCCTTAAAAGCCTATTGTTCACATGTGCAGGATTCATAGCAAAATTCCCCATACATATACAGGTACAGCACTTGTAGAGAAGTGTAAGCCATGGTCAAGTTTAAACTTGAATTGTCTTTCTAACATTGTTCTACAATATATATATATATATATATATATATATATATATATATATATATATATATATATATATGTATATATATATATGTATGTTGCTGCATACTGAGATGGACACGATGATGTATGACAGATTTGTTTTTTAATTCAGGCTATGTTTCTTTGAAATTGTTTTCTGCCCCCTAGTGTCATAAAATACTGAAAGCAGCTTTAAACCTACATTACAGTTTTTTCCAATTGCTAACACACTAAAATGACATGCATAGCGCAAATATTTAAACTGACGCACAGAGATTAAAACTTCTTCCCAAGTCTCCAAATCTTTAAACACATTTTATGCTTTACACACATTTTGCAATTCAAAATGACACTATATGAGTTATTTTGCAGTTTGGGTTAGGTTGTTTGGTTTTGTGAATTGTGTACAGTATTTTGATAAAACCAGCCTAGTTTGCAAAATTGCGTTTTAGCAATTGGAAAAAACTGTAAGATCATGAGGCAATCAAATAGTGTTGCCTGTTACCAATACCCACTTTACACTTTGTGGTTTTCTGCTCTGTCCTTTGGGACTTGGTTTGGGGACTAAAGGGTTGCTGGTTCAAGACCTGCTTGGACCAGTTTAAACAGTGAATGGACTGATAGCTGGCGAGGTGCCGGTTCAACCCATGTGCACTGCTGGGGTACCCTTAAGTAAGGCACCAAACCCTTAATTGCACCTGGAGCCTAATATGGGGAAGCACCTTTGCTGTCACCTCTCCATTAGTGCACGAGTATAGGTTCTGTTTGTGCATTTGTGCATTTTGGGCATATTGAAGAAATTGTGTGGACACAACAAGGTAAAATAAGTGGATAATTATTCTTGTATGGCTTAAAGGTAAGAAAATTTGATTTTTGAATCTCATTTCCAACTCACCAAAAACTGATGCTTTGGGACGGTGGCCGACCCAAACTAAAATACCAAACAATCAATATTTGATGAGTTGGGAACGAGATTCAGAAATCCTATTTTCTTACAAATAGGACCTTTAAACCACTTGATGAAAAGATAATGGCAAATAATGGCAATAAAATGATTGTTTACTATATATTTGGTGTATACTCTGGTTATGGCGCAATAAACTTATTTCTTTCACGTGTTTTGCAATAAAGAATGAGCCTTAAGTTCATTCTTTCCACTCCACAGCAATTAGTTATTTTTGGAAGAGTACACAGTTTTAATTCTATTGGTATGTCTCAAATGTGCTAATGGTAACGATAATATATAAACACAAGTGCATGAACAATACTGCATTTATTGTTTAGGCTTCTTGAATATTGCCATCATGTTAAAGCCCAATCCATATAAGGCACCTATTCATTGGAGTCTAGATGGTTTACATACAAACCTGAGTCCATATGCCTGTGTGGTCTCTAATGTTGGGGTGAAATGTGTGCTCCACACCACTCATGGATTGTGCCTTTAACAACTGAACCAGCCAATGTTAAAATGCTTTAGATGATTAAAACATTTGATTTGCTTAGCTTGCAGTTGTTGAATTATTTATACCTTGCAGTATGCAATATTTTATGTGAAAAATATTTCCATATCTCCAACTTACTGCTTTTATACTCAAAGCTGCCCTTTTAAACATCAAGGGACTGTTACAACAAATGTTGTTGTTTTTTTTAATCCACAAATATAACCTTCATCATAATGCATTTCTTTGTAACTATATGTTTACATTAATCTACATGAAGATTACAGACATTTCCCCATTCTATATTATGAAGAATATGTATGGGTAACCAAGAGTTTTTTACCCCTCCGGTGAAATTATGAGGTCATTAATGACAACATTTGTGGTCTCTTTTTTTCAGTACCGATGCAGAGGATAACGGAACCCATCAGGGAGCAACAACACTTGCTCTATATAACTATACTCTTTTCATTTTTTGAAAATCCAATTTTACATTCAAATTATACACAAACATAATAAATCAAATCAATAGATTACCAATATGCCATATTAGATATGAACTTTCTTTTATTTTTGAGGCCAGTTTTATTTTATAACACATTTGTTTGTGAAGTTAACAGGAGTCCATAATGCGTCTGATAGAGCTGTATCTCATTCCATCATATCCCAGGCCTCTGAAGCTCCTGTACTCTCCGGGCCTCAGGTACATCATCCTGCCTTTGTAGTGGGGCTGCTCGTACATCAGCCAGTGGCCGTCCATCACGTTGCAGGACTGGCAATCAGACATTTGGTAGCGGTCCTGGATGCTGTCGCAGTCGTCCATCAGCTCGTGCATCTGACCACCGAAGTTCTCCCTCTCGTAGATCCTTATTCTATAGGACCCTTTGTGCTGTTAACAGACAATTTAAATATATTGTGATTAGTCATTTTGATCAAAACTTGAATACTTTGTGAGATATGTGGTCCTTGTATCACTTGAAATCTGAATTTCATACCATGGGGATCATACGACAGGACCTGATGCAGTCACCGAAACCCATCATGCGCTGATAGTCAGAATACTCCCCTCTCTTAAGGAGGTATTGCTGACCCATGTAGTTGGGACGGTCGTAAACCATGAAGCAGCCGCTCTCCACCTTGCAGGAGTGGCACCTGCTCAGGTGGGAGGACATGTCTGCACAGTCGCTGCTGGTCTCATAGGAGCGACCCTGGAAGTTCCTGTCCTCGTAGAAGATGATCTGGAATCCAATAGAAAAGTCAAAGTTTAGTATCATCATAGATGGTTACTAATCCCAACAAGTAAACAGATATCATTATGTATCATTATGCATCAAAGCTTTCTCTACTCAATACAACATATGAATATAATGAAGCAATGATTAGAACTGAATGTAAGCAGACAAGATTGGGCAAAAAGTATAGCAAAGTATCTGTGATAAACTTACCTTGCCGTGCATGGTGGCTGATAGATTTAGTGATGCTATAGCAATCCTGTCCTGGACTTGGGCCTTTTTTATACCTAACATGACATCCAAACAATTGATGGCACTGTTGTATGGAAGCCATGAGTCAGCATGAGCATGCAATGTTCGTCCCTCTGTTCATGAATGCTGATGGGAAAGGGTTATTATGCATCCTCTCACAAGCTGTATCGTTCTAGATCAAATGGCTTCTTTATCTATCATTCAGATTTTTGGTTACTTTGAATATTATCAAAATGATTTAACTCAAGAGGTAACATATCATAAATAATAAGATAGAACGAATATGTGTCAATCATTTTTAAGGCTAAGGGGGAATCAACAGTTCAGTAAATTTCTTGTTATCTCAGTTTGTATTGTTAGACTGACACTGCAATCTCTATTGAACAAAAATGTGCCACAGGTCACAGTGGAGGTTAATGACTTCAAGCACTCATACAAACATGCTTGTATTGGTTTAAAGATGGGAATGAATACTAGAGTGAAGAAAAATGTTTGCTTTGTGACAACATTCACTATTGTTTTATCGTTCTCCAAATGTTTAGTCAAGATTTAGACACACAGCAAGTAATGTAGTAATGTAATGTAAAGCAAGTAAAATGTATATATGAAATGATTGTTTTAATGATTTCAAATGGGGGCTCAGCTTGTTAATGGTTAACTGGATATTATTCATGCTATTTATACCATGTAAACGTTGTTAGTATTGCATTAGTTGTATTTTATGATGCTGTCTTGGAGTTTTCAATAACAGTCAGATTTATGAAAATAATATAATTAAGTAACAATAGGGAGTAAAAATAATAGGGAATATTTGATAATATTGTTTATTGTATTGTATAATTGTATCTTGTATAGTATTGTATTGACTAATACAGCCTCACTCTAACTGGTTCAGATCTGACAACTGCTACTTTAGATGAGGTCATAAACATCCACAAGAAATGGTGGCACCTCGTTAAGAATCTTGCAAGTAAGACTGTATACACGGATACATCCTCACCAAAAGCTTAAAGTAACATTACATTCACTCAGCTTTATAGAGTAAGTATAAAACTTAAGTCATAGAGATTCTCGTATAATCATGTCATCTGACAGGAGGGCACCAGACAATGTGTGTGTAACTCTTGGTCAATGTTTTCTCTTATGTCATTATTATTATTAAGGAAGTCTGGAAGCTCTTCAAGGATCATCATTATCTGAACATACGGACACAGAGAGTCTACTAAAGGGAGCTTGCCAATGGTGAAGGACAGTGGGTAACCATGTCAATGCAGAAATTAAACATTCTGATGAGACTTATGATCAAACAGTCCTTAATGCTCATCAATTTCACCCTCTTTATATTTTGACCCTCATTATTCCACAATGTTTATTCAATGTATCAGATGAAGTCATTTTTTGTAAATGTGATAGACAGGAAAAACAGTCACAGGAGTAAGTTTTATGTTTAAGCTTTCATTTTTTATTTCAAAATGAAGAAGTCTAGCACATGTCCATGATGCGCCTCATGCTCATGAACCTGTTGCCACTCATGCCCATCTCCCTGAAGCTCCTGTACTCTCCGGGCCTCAGGTACATCATCCTGCCTCTGAAGTGGGGCTGCTCGTACATCAGCCAGTGGCCGTCCATCACATTGCAGGACATGCAGTCGTTCATACGGTAGCGGTCCATGATGTTGTCGCAGTCCTCCATCAGCTCATGCATCTGACCACCGAAGTTCTCCCTCTCGTAGATTCTCATCCTGAACTGGCCTCTGTGCTATATTTCAGAAAAAATTAAAAACAAATTAATATTTTAATACTAAGTTTTGTAGGGAAATCACCCATAACAGTACCATAGAATGACAGATATTTTTTTATACCTACCATGGGGATCATACGGCAAGACCTGATACCACTGCTCATTCCCATCATGCTCATGTAGTCAGCGTACTCGCCCCTCCTCATGAAATACTGGTTTCCCATGTAGTTGGGACGGTCGTAGACCATGAAGCAGCCACTCTCCACCCTGCAGGAGTGGCACCTGCTCAGGTAGGAGGACATGTCAGAGCAGTCGCTCATGCACTCATAGGAGCGACCCTGGAAGTTCCTGTCCTCGTAGAAGATGATCTAAAAAAACCAAGGGATAGGTAAATTGATAGTGGAATCATGCACATTACTTTGATATTGTAAATAACAGTAATAACATTTGTAATTTGTATGTAAAAATACAAGTTTACCTTGCCCATGCTCATATCAGTGGTGGTCATACTTGTAAGTGAGCTGCTGCTGTTGCTGATGCTACTGCTGCACTGCTGTCCTGTTCGGTTTAACCCTTGCTCTTATACCCCACCCAGCCCTACAGAGTCAGTGGGGCCTCATTCAAACCCCTGACACAGCAACATGGTATAGAGCACTGTGCAGGCCTCTGTAACTGTGTCATATAGTCACATGACTGGGCCCTCGAAGACTTCAGAAATATTACCCTTTTGATCAGTTAACAAAAAGCCCCCCTCCCTGCCATAGATTATCGTTTACAGTAAGAACATACAAAAAATAGTATGAACAATTTCTGCACTTCATGGTTGCCTTTAATTAACACACAGGTGTACAACATGAACTGATCTGAGTAGATTTTATGATAGGGGAAGAAATAACTCAAACAAAAAAGCAGCATGTTAAACTCAAAGAAAATACAGTATAGACAGTATGTGATAAAGATTTACATGAAAAAACAGATGCAAACAGAGCTAACGTGATAACAAGTTCATAATGCTTAATATTGCCATCTGGAACAAAACACTGGCCCGTAATTGCAGAATTGATTTTTAAACCAGAATTGAAATGAATTTGCTTAAACTGTTAACTGTTGTTTGCCTTCTGAGGCAGCTGAACAGTTGTGTAATCTTGCAAATCCATCTTGATAGCTTCAAGCTATAGGCTTGATCGAACATATGTGTCCTTTTCTTTATTGTGTTATGACGCATTTTTGTGCATTTGATAGGTATGCAAAGTGAAGAAGCCCAAAGTCCAGGCCAAAGAGAGTTACTCTCTCCCACAGAATATATACGACTGTACCACAGCTATGGTTACCAGCTGTAGTAGTGTTATTTGCGATCACACTACCTTACTCTGCATAAGAATAATGTGTTTTTTGAAAATTGAAGTATGTATATTTTTTTTAGTCGGACTCCCTTTAATAAAATTATGAAATTATGAAAATTTGAATAAAAAAAGGAGAGCGAAGAACAGCTCTGAAGGAGTAGAAGGAGTGGAACGGAATAGATACGCAATGCAGTGGAGCCAGTGGAAGTTAACACGTAGACTAGAGTGAAACCTATCAGCTCCGCTGCCGTGGTGAAGCTGTGATGGAGCGAAGCCAGATTGGACATGTACCTGGTGGAATCCAGCTGTTAGGGTAATGTATAATTCAGAACGGGGCTTAGTTTGGTTTGGTATCTCAAATGGACGTCGATATGAGCATAATTAATTTGACTGAATGTCAGCAATGATATCCTTTTTTTTTAATTGCTCACAATGAGGTAGTTTTTTCTGACAATTTTGCCAATGAGCAGTAGTCTAAGCCTCGGTGTACAATCTAAACCAAATTGATTGGGCTTCTAATTTTTTGTGTGGCTTCATTGTATGCCTAGATGTGTTTGCTTACTGTACCAGCACTGAATGTGTATCGCCCATGCTGACGGCCATTTCTTGCAGATAGTCAGGCTACACAGCCTACATGTAAGTAAGTTCACTGTCAATTGCTTTATATTGTTTATGAGGGAGCACACTGTATTTGTTTGAGTATTTTTCAATGTAATCAGCAAAAAAGTCAATGTGCAGTACAACTGATATTATATGTTCTTATCATAACCTGAGTTTTCCCAGATATCAGATTATTATGGTCATGTAAACGGGCTCAATGACAAGCCTCTTAAATGAATAACAATGGAGTGTGGGGATACTAGTTTCAATGCAGCTAACAGTGGAAGTGGATTGTTTCGAATACGACAGTGACCATGATGCATAAGCATTAGTAGATCTCCAGTGGATAGGATTAGTGCACAGTTGAAAAACAGTCAGCAAAGTAACAAAATATACACACAATTCAAATTCATGGTTTTGTAAAGAGGTACTTCATAAAGCAAAGAGAAGTGCACATGGGCACTAACGATTCACCTCCAACCATTTAACCTGTTATCAGTGTCTCAATTGTCTTTTATATCAACGAGATGTCTTCAAACAGTTTTACACGTTTTTGCCGACCGTTACAAGTTAAGGTGCACCACTGAAGCCAAATATATGTAAAATCAATGTAGAGGACATAAATTCAAAGGAAGTGACTGACCCAATGGCTGTAGTCAGTGGACTGTGATCATAGTGGACTTCCTTTGCAATTCATGTTTTTTGAGTATTGCTGTCACTTAAATGCATAATGAATTCGAAGCCAAGACTTATAGCCTAAACTTTTTTTTCCTCAAATGTGTTTATTGAGCTTTTATATATTAACATAACCACAACGATAAGACAACAACGCTCAGTACAACATTGGTCTAGACAGTCTATACACATTTACATCTCACATGCACCCGACCAGTTTAATGAATAGGAAACAGCCCATCTTACCGCCCTTCCCTGTAAAAAAAAAAAGGACTAGACAGATAAAATTCTTAAAAATAAAAAAATACACCCCAGATCGCAGTTCTTGAAGTTTCAAATGACCAGGTTGTAAGTACAGTGTTATGACCAAGACACAGGAAAAGAGCCAAAGGCTAGCCAAGGACAACACTCGAAAGCACTGATGCCACTGTAGAGTTGGAAAAGTGAAGATATGGAGTCCAAGACAGAAAGATGTTCTTCCTTGCTGCATATGAGAGGATATTATACAGTCTGGTAGAGTTAGCATCCACAATAGTATCTTGACTGGGGTAACCCAGGATTAAAGAAAGAGGTTCCACAACCAAATATACCAAATATATTTTCCAGATCTTGCAAAACATCCCTCCAGTATGCTTGAATTTTAGGACAAGACCAGACACAATGAGTATAGGTGCCCACTGAGATTTTACATTTTGAACATGCAGGTGAGAGTTGAGAGTTCATTTTATGTCTTTTGTTAGGAGAGATTTGTAAACGGTGCACAATCTTAAATTGCAGTAATCTAGCATGGTTACACACAGATATTTTCTTTGTTTGAGTCCATATCTTAGTCCATTTATCCCCATCAATATCTATACCAAGTTCACCTTGCCACATCTGCATAACATCCTGTTCATTTATCACACCAGTCTACATAGCCTAAACTTAATTTTAGCTTTCTAGAGGAGTAAAAGAATCCATCTATGTCAAACTGGAACAACCATCTTTGAACAGAGGAGGGGGCCTACAACATTGCTCATCACCCACCTACAATGTAGTACTAAGTTCTCTTCCCAGACACTTTAACAACCATTCACAACCAGGGCTCACCTAGCCCTAGCAACCCACATGAAGGCCGGTTGGGTCAACTATGCACAAGTGGCCCTAGAGGTGAAACGTCTTCAAGAACCTGAAACATGCCCAGTTGTCAACGATACAGCACTTAGAAGTAGAGTTAGCTTCCTAGCTAACATTTGACCAGCTGTTAAGTTAGCTAAAAGACATATCTACCTACCCTTCTTTGTGGATTTTGGGAGGGATCAATTTGGATTCAGTGGTTGTGTAACTGTTTCTAGAGCTGCAGACTGACAACACACACAAATAGCATACAACATTAATCATCAACATCATTAATGGCAACAACAAGCGTGTCCAAGCAGTGTCCATCACTCCATAGCGTTCTCTGGGAATAGCTTGCTATTGTCTGTGCTATGTAATGTGTTTCTATTATAACTTGTTTTCTGTGTTTGCAGCACATCTCTTTATTTGCATTGTGTTTTCTGAATGCTGTACAACAGGGCTATTCAACTTCAGCAGCCAGGGGCAAATGAGAAAATCACTGGGTATGTGAGGGCCACACAGAATGTTTATCAATTAATGGCTAAAAATACCTCCAACAGCAGTAATGTGTATTCCTACACGTAAAAAAACTGGTCACACGTGTACCTTTTCTTCCAAACAAAGTAGCAACTAGGGCCAACTAACACTAACAAAATACAACTAAGTAAAACAAGGGGAACATGACAAACTGGCAAAGACATTAGGGAGCAGGGTGGGGCAACACAGGTGAGGGAAATAAATACTAGAAAAAGGAAGGGGCTGAAGGGCTGGAAAAGCTGAAGACACTGGAAGAAGGGTATGGCTAAGGAGATTCAGAGCAGGTGTGGAGGGAAAGCAGACTGGTGAGGACAGCAAAAATACAGGAGGGAAAATCACACAATAGGAGGAAATGAAAAGTAACACACATAACATGATTTCAAAATATAACAGGTAACCACAAATGAAAAACCAGAATCATGACAATGAAACTATAAAAAAACGCAGTGTGAACAGCTAAACAATATCTATCAGGCTAACAGTAAATCTGCCTTCCACATGTTCAAGCATAAATAAAGTGCTTAGCAGGTTCATATCCATAAATCCAAACGCAAGATTAACAAAGTAAGACAGCTAGATGAATGTAGTCGAAGATTAACAAAAAAATTGGCCTACTTGTGATACTATTAAAAACTTGAGCAGACTGCTTATTGCAGGTTCACGTCCATGTTTGTTAAAGGTAAAAACTCCAAAAGTCTCAAAACAAACAAAACGTGACCTACTGCATAACAAACAGATCTGTAGTGTTTGCATTCTCAATAAGAAGCCTTACTTACTTACTCACTTACTACTTCAGAATTACCTACCAGACTTCTGTCATTCTGAGCCTGTTCAAATCAGCGAGAGAAATGACACCGCCTTAAATTTGCTATTTCAAAAAGTATTACTCATGCATACTGGTCATGAAACAATGTGCCCTTGTTTTGATCACATTTATATGAGAAAAGCTAGACTCATATGTGTAGGTAGATCCAAATATGGTCAGTGTTATCAATGCAACTTTCCTGATTGTGGGGTACTGATATTTGCTAACATGGTTAGACCAGGTACCCACAGACTTTAAGTGCTGTTTTAAACAAAATGCAGACTGCACATCAACCATTTCCATCTGAAAGAGGCTCTCATCAATCCAAGACATAAGCTTTTTGTTTTTACACAGAGGTCTGCCTCAGGTTTGATGGAGAGCAAACTGCAGTCCCTTAGTTGAATGCTGAAGCCGTTCAATCTCTCAGTGAAGTTATGAGTCAGTTTTGTCATGAAGTCTGTTATGACAGGTGTTATGTATGCCCTGTGTGCTGTGCTCATGAATGTACAAAGCAACTTTTTGTCATTGGGTTTGTTGTGAAAACCACAAAAAGCCTCTCAACCAAATCAGCAATAGACTTTTCCTGCCCCTGCATTTCTAGATTCAAAGTGACCAAAAATCACATGTGCTTCAAGAAGTTTGTTGCCTGTTTGTTTCTATGTGCAAAGGAAATACACAATCTCCTGGGGGAGTTCACAGATACAGTCTATAACCTTTCCTTTGCTAAGCTACCAAACATTGTTATGAGTGAGTAAGTCAGTGTGTTTCTTGCTGTCCATAGAGAATTGACTGGATCCAGGGACCACTAGTTCAATAGGCCTGCTATACATGTTTTGTCAAATTGATAAGGACGTTTTCTTAACTGTTTGCACTTGCTTTGCATGGGTTTTCTTAAGCTGCAGTGCGTTGAGCTCTGTTTTGTAAGTTTTGAATTGTCCTTGCTGGTATATATAGACGTGTGAAACACTAAATAAAGGTTTTATCTCGGCTTGAAAGTTAATTTAGTTTTGAAAATTCAATTTGTGGTACCCCGTAATGTTAACACATATATGGATATGAATTGTAAGGCATTTGTCTGGTTTTGAGTGTAAAATGTAGAGCCAAATTTCTCATCAGATTTAAAAACATTTTACAATCTTCTTGCTGCATAAAAAAATATTGTACAAAAAATATATAATATTTGACTGACAGTTGTACAATAAGTTTGACAAAAGTCAACAAGTAGTGTAGTTATCACTTTATTTGGTGGTATTTTATACATTCAGTGAGCATTTAGTAGCAAAAGTTCATGAAACGCCTCGAGCTCATGAACCTCATGGCACTCATGAACCCAATTTTTTATTTCAAAATGAAAATGTCTAGCACATGTCCATGATGCGCCTCATGCTCATGAACCTGGTGCCACTCATGCCCATCTCCCTGAAGCTCCTGTACTCTCCGGGCCTCATGTACATCATCCTGCCTCTGAAGTGGGGCTGCTCGTACATCAGCCAGTGGCCGTCCATCACGTTGCAGGACATGCAGTCAGACATACGGTAGCGGTCCATGATGTTGTCGCAGTCCTCCATCAGCTCATGCATCTGACCACCGAAGTTCTCCCTCTCATAGATTCTCATCCTGGACTGGCCTCTGTGCTATTTTTTGGAGAAGACAAAAAGCAAATGAATGTCTCAATATACATTTTTGTCACTTGTGATAGAACTATAGTATGCATTTCTATACCTACCATGGGGATCATACGGCAAGACCTAATGCAGTCTCTCATTCCCATCATGCTCATGTAGTCAGCATACTCGCCCCTCCTCATGAAATACTGGTTTCCCATGTAGTTGGAACGGTCGTAGACCATGAAGCAGCCACTCTCCACCCTGCAGGAGTGGCACCTGTTCAGGTAGGAGGACATGTCAGAGCAGTCGCTCATGCACTCATAGGAACGACCCTGGAAGTTCCTCTCCTCGTAGAAGATGATCTGAAAAAAATGAATTGTAATGGTTAGAGAAACATTAGCAAACTGATCAATGTATTAATCTCATTATCTAAACAGTATTTTTTGCTTATTACAAAAAAATAAGTACTTTGCCCCTCATGTTCATGCTGGTGTTGCTCATATTGGCTGCAGATTGGTTGTTGCTCTTGCTCCTGAACTGCCTGAATACCTGGGGTTTAACCCTTTCCTTTTATACCTGACCAAACATAAAGAATCAGTGGCCCCCCTCAGAGAACCCTTTACTCAGCAACTTACTATTGAAGCCTATAGAATGCAGAGGTAATGCTAATTTTTTCAGGGACTAGGTACCTCGCAGTCTTTTAGAAAGGCCTTTTCTCTCATTATAGAAAGCATCCCCAACAGTGCTTCAAACATGTGAATAGACCCATGTGACTGTTAAAAACTGTGTCTGGCCTGTATGGTTATGCATTATTCTTTTGTTGGTGTTTTTGGTCTTTAAAAAACAAACAAATAAATGGTCAGAAATAAAGATTTCAATCAATCTGTCTATAGCATGTATACTACTATGTCTAGTTTGTTGTTATTCAAACTGAGCTTTGGCGTAATGAATGTTACATACATAAAAAAATACAGTGTCTTTCGGTTATTTAATTAAACATTAAAAGGCAGAACAAATATTTTATCAAGACCTCTGGACTTAATACTGTAAATACTGATTAGTCTTCAAAAGGAAACTAGCTTTTTGAAACAGTTTATGACTGATTAATGGTTAGGGTTGGGTAACAGAATCAATACTTCTAATGGCACTGACCAAATTACATCAGTACAACCGAGTAGCGACTCACATTAAATCGATCAGTCTCCCCAGAACTCCCCCGAATTCCTAACAACTTGCTTTTTGTTTACTAAACAGTATGTTTATTTGAATGTCTGAAACCTTGGTATGAAACCAACAGTACGTGAACTGCATACAAGGATATAATACAGCATGCTTTCCTTGATGCTTTCTATGGCCTGCTTGCACTCAGTCTGCTTGATGCTAACACATAATGGAAATTACCCTTCCGCTTACCTTTCTGTTATACCCCCTTTAAGAAGTTGTTAAGAGTTAAAAGATCCAAGATTAATTCTTTGTGACATTATCTCCATCATAGCATCAGAAAACTTCTCTCCTTCTTTAAGTAGGGATGTCCCGATCTGATCTGCAGGATCCAGATCGGGGCCGAATTTTTCCACTGATCGGGGATCAACAATTTTGAACATGGACCCAAGGCTGATTTCTTTTTTTACATCAGAGCACAATTTGTGGCAGAACTCAGACACGCAATGTAACATTACTCTGGCAAACCTGTGCATAAAATGTCTGCAGTGTGGAGAGTAGAAAGCGAAAGCAGTCCAACGGCAACATGTAACATCTGCAATACAACCGTTTCGCGAGGGGGTAACAAAAGAACTGCATTTAATACTACACATTTGGTACAATAAAATATTATTATAGGTGATTAAATTAATCTCTCTGGATAACCAGCTCATCTCCGTGGTAAAGGATCAGGGTTTTCTTCGTCATCGGGGGTTTTTGAATCTCTGGTATGTCCTACCATCTTTGCATTACATTACATTGACTCCACTTTCGAGTTACAGCGTGCCGGCATGCACACCAGTTTCGTGGGTCTTATACAGCAAAGGGTGTAAAACAGGCAATCGAGGAGATGCTGAACGCGTGTGAGATAGACAAGCAACGCGTCCGCATCATTTTAGCTGACAACGTAAGGAATATGTAAAAAGCAGTGGATGATATGGAGGTACCAAGCATGGGCTGCGTCTCACACACTTCAGCTGGCTGTACACGAGGGTCTGCTGTCACAGTGCAGCGTCAGAGACTTACCTGCTAATACAAGGAAGGTGGTAGGCCAACGTTGGAATAGCATATGCAGAATAAGAAAGAGCCATATGAAAGTATGTACTTTGTTTCAACAAAATAAAAAACCTATTAAGGAACAGCTTGGATGCAGGTACTTCTTTTATTAATGTATCTGTATCATCCAGGAAAATATTAGTTAAGGCTAAGTATCGTATTGGGACTCGGGATCGGCATTTACTAAATATTAAAGGACTTGTATCGGGATCCGGGTAAAAAAAAAAAAGCTGATCGGGACATCCCTATCTATAGGTTAGATTTATTAAATTACTTCTTAAATCCAATCAGTGAGGCCCACCCTCCAGTATGAGAGCCACTGAATTAAGCTAATAGGATGTTAAAGGAATAGGTAGACATTTTGGAATACTATGTATCAGTGGTTCCCAAACTTTTCACAGCCACGAACCCCTTCAGACATCTGACCTCCAGCCATGTACCCCCTACTCCCGCACGCACAAAAAATCTGTCTGTAAGCCCCCCCACCACCACACACACACACACACACAGCATATGTAACACATCAAATAAAATCTCTTAAATTATTTCATTTTTCACCAAAAAGATCAATTTTTACCAGCATTTTCAGTGAGCAACACCAGTTCACTTTTGAAAAAATAAATCAACCAAAAATTTCTACATTTCTAGAACATATTTAGTTATAAAGCCACTTGAAACTGAAGTGCAAACTCATCACAGCTTTAATGAGAAGGGTGTGCTTGAGAGGACACACATAACTCTGAATTTGAGAAAAATCGTTCTCCACACAAAGTCTCCCTCCGTATTTTTTTTTCATGCTTGGCAGAGCTGAGAACCCACTCTCACACAAGTACGTGGTGGCAAAGGGCATCAAAGTGGCACAAATATACCTTCTGCTGAGGCCCGGTGACCCTGGAAGCCTAGCTGCTATCTTAGACTGTCTTAAAGATATTAACAGTTGGATAGCCCAAGATTTCTGACAGCTTACCAACACCAAAACAGAAATCGTATTGTTCACCCCCCTAACAATATTAGTCATTATCAGCAAGCCCTTGGTCCCCTATCCATCAACATAAAACCCACTGCAAGAAACCTAGGTGTACTTTTTGATTCAGAGCTGACTTTAATCTATCATGTCAATAAACTGGTTCAGTCCTGCTTCTATCAACTAGGCTCTGTCTGTAGAATAAAACACATGCTCACACCCCTGATCCGGAAAAAGTCATTCACGCATTCATCTTTTCCAGACTAGATTACTGCAACTCCCTTCTCTCCGGCATTAATCAAAAATCAGTCTCTCGCCTCCAACTGGTTCAGGATTCAGCAGCTAGGCTTCTAACTGGTTTTAACAGATGTCAACACATCATTCTAATATTAGCTTCCCTCCATTGGCTCCCTGTCTGTTTTAGAATTGGGATTTCACTGATGACTTTTAAAGCACACTCAGGTCTGGCTCCGAGCTATATTACAGATATTTTAATTCCCTATGAGCCAGCTCGCAGCCTTAGATCCTCAGGCGGGGCCCTCCTAACCATTCCAAAGTCGAGACTAAAAACTAAAGTGCCTTTGCCATCAGGGCCCTGTGACTTTGGAATGCCCTGCCTGAGGAGATAAGGCTTGCAGGATCGGTAAATTCTTTTAAATCACTTCTTAAAGCCCATTTTTATAGACTTACCTTTATGTGATGTGGTCCTTTTATGTTTATTTTTACTCCAACTGCCTTTGAATTTTTATTATTTATTTATTATTTTTATTATTATTATTTTTATTTTATTTATTACATTTCTTTTATTTCGCCTACTTTATTTATTTCATCTCTTTTATCTCACCTACTTTACCAATTTTGTATCATTACCTCTGTTACTTCAACTATTTCATGCAATCTATTTTATTGTCCCTTGTAATTGTAAATTGTATTCTTGCTTTGTTCTGTCAAAGCACTTTGTAAACCATGTTTTTAAAAGTGCTATACAAATAAAGTTATTATTATTATAAAGTCTTGACTGCGCGTTTGGCCAGCGCAGGCCGTTCTGTGTGCTGTCCGATCCAGAAATATGGCAGTGGCTTCTGATTAAATTCCATTTTCAGGGATCCATCTGTTGTGATCTCAATGAAACTCTATTGTTCAGATGTTGATAAAGAAGCAGGCACAGCTGTAAATGGATGACGTATCAACTGTTTGATCTGTCAGTTTCGGGAAATACCTGCGCAGCCAGCTCACTGAGGTGCACGGTTATGTCACGTTTCACACTGTGAATTTGCGCACAAAAACTCATGCAAGGACGGAAAGACCTCTGTTTTGTTGTTCTCCGTGCAGTTTAACCAGAGGTTCGACTTCTTTACAATGGCCTCAAATTTATCTTAAATTATCGTACTTATCTTAAATATGGTACATAGGTTGAAATATGCTCATTTGAGAAATAAGCCACAGGAGTTTTTTTTAACAAGAATTGTATATACATCACTGATGTGCTGAGAAACAGTGTCGTTTGATGTAGGCATGGTCTGTATAGTTTTTTGGCCGTTCCTCCCAGCATTGTCCCAACCATATCCGTGGCAGCAGGGACAATTAAGTCCTCCACAATAGTGTGTGGCTTGCCAATTTTAGCCACTTGGTAACTCACTATGTAAGATGCTTGTAGCCCGCTCCTATTAACGGTATCTGTCTCCCCTATTCAAGTCTTACTGGTAGAACAGTTCTCAATTCTTGTTCAAAAAACTCCTGTGGCTTATTTCTCAAATGAGCAGACAGTACTTTTGCACACATAACACACCGTGGCCGAGTAAATCCACCAGTACTTATACAAGTGAATCCCAAAGGGATGCCGTTTTCATCATATTTGCACCTTTTTGACAAGGTTGTTTCTGTCCGTCACGGCATGCTTTCTCCACATCGGAAGGCTCTGCATCCGACTCCTCATCGCTGTCCTTGGCTATGCTACCAGCTTGGCTAGCCACAGGTGCATCGCTACTAGCATCCTGGTCAAAGGTAGAACTTGAAGGTGAAGAATAATGTGGGTTGTTGTCACTGGAAAGTGCACCTTTGACTGTGGGCTGAATGGTGATAGCAGTTGATGTCCCTCTGGAAGGGCAATTTATCCTTTTTAGCCATTTATCCATTTTCAGTGGTTAGCCGGGCGTCAGGCGACTGTGTGTTCATATTGGCAGTGCAATTGATTAACTGGACACTAGAGGGTAGCCTACAGTATTAGGGCGGGCCATACTCAAAAAAATGTTTTAATCAATTAAGAGGGGTGTTCAAATCGTGTATTTTAGTGTGTAGAAGACAAATCTGAATTTAATTTTTAATTCTGATAACCCTAACCTACATCAATTTGCAGTTGATTATTTTTAAATTTCGGGTTATTTTGCTATTCTTCTGGAATGATTTGAATTGTAATTGTAATACCATCTAGCTCAGAAATGGTAAGAAAATTACTATTTTGAGGAGGTTTATCAAGTGAAACATTAAATTTTATATGATTAGAGGAAATTCTGGAGGGAAAAAGTCTTCTACCTCATAAGAGCCACCTGATAGTTAAGGCTCCCACATAGTCGGGCGGACTGTGCACGTACTGTGAGCCACGCGGACTCCACATGCACTGTCCACGGAAGTTTGAGGTTTCATAGTCGAGCGTACGGTGTCACCGAGCAGTCTATTGTGTGACACTGAGTATGCGGAGTCCGCGCAGTAAAAATTGAGCTTTGCGCAGACGGGTCCGGGTTTAAATTCATATTGTGTTGAGTTATGCAGTAGTGAAATGGCTCATGTTAATACAAGGACAAAATCAAGCTCTCATTTGAGTATTTTTGTCGGCAACGGCCAGGAGCTGTTGGTGTCTGAACTGCCAACTGTGAGGGATATCCTGAGGTATGGCATCTACTTGAGGGAACAATGTGAAGATGACCGGAGGAACTACCCAGTGGATCAGCTGGTGGGTGACGTCTACCCTGCTCTGATTGGTCAGTGGAGAAAAGCTAATGCTCTTTTCAAGCCACCTGTTATTAATGAAAAGGTGACCATCATGTCCAAGCTCAAGGACGTCTCGAATCAGGCAGTGAAGTTTTCTCTTGGGAAGGGCAAACTTGATGCAAAAGAGAGGTTCATGCTCAAGTTAGACAAGTTATTTGATATTTTGACTTGCAAGTGTCAGATAACCAATTGTGAGGAAGAAGGCTGTGAGGGCTGTGTGAACCAAGCCCACATTAACTGTTCCTGCAGCAGAGAGAAAAAGATTCCTGTTAAGGGGCTTGCCTACATCAAGGGCCAGAAAGAGAAGGTTGGAAGTAAAAGTCCCCACCAAATGGTGGGCCCTGATCTGCCAGAGCACAAGAGACAGGTGAAGAAATTGGAAAGACAGGGGATGGAGAAGAAGGGAGAGGAAAGGAGAAGGGGCAAGGGGGAAAGTTCTGCAGCAGCAGAGAAGGCAGCCAAGAAGGACATCGAGAGATTTTTAGCAGATGGTGATGAGGATCTGGAAGTGGAGAGAAGTGGTGCTGAAGATGAGTTTGTCCCTGAACCTGCAGCTTCAGTTAAGGTACAGAAAAACTATGATGAGACTCCAAACATAGCCCTTGCTAGTGTAAGGTATGGCATAGGGCTGAGGCCAACTGCAGCCATAGCAACTGCAGCCCTGATTGATGCGGGAATCATCACAGAAGACGACACAAGTAAAGTGATTGATAAGAACAAGGTCAAGAGAGCACAGGAGAAGTTGATGAGAGAGCTGGGAGAAGAGTTTGAGGAAAAGTGCAGGGAGGAAGATGGGATCTCCTGTATCCTCTTTGATGGGTGGATTGACCTGACCAATGTGATGATGGAGGCTGAAGGCAGTGTCCAGTCTTTTCCTGCAAAGATCAAGGAAGAACACTACAGTGTCGTTAGTGAGCCAGGCAGCAACTATCTGTTCCACTTCACCCCAGAGAAAGCAAGTAAAGAGGAGTCACATGCAGAGAAGATTGCTAAGGTCCTGTTTGCCTGGCTGAAAGAGCGGGGTTTCGATAAGACCTTGTGGGCCATTGGAGGAGACTCAACGAATGTCAACACTGGTGTGAAAGCTGGAGTCATGCGCAAGCTGGAGCTGCACATTGTGAGAAAGCTGGTCTGGTTGGTGTGCAACCTGCACACTGGTGAACTTCCTCTACGCCTTCTCACTGTTGCCCTTGATGGCCCTACTCTGTCAGACAACAAATTATCTGGGACAATAGGAAAACTCCTTGATTCTGTTACAGAATTGGATATGGATATTGGAGGTGCTGGACATTGTGATGCCAACTGTGAAAAGATCTGCTTGGTATGCCCACAGTGAAGCCCTCATCCAGACACTGTTGTGCTCTGAGGATCAGAAGGAGAGGATTGAGGCCCCTGGCTATCAGGGGAGATGGGGACCCAGACACTCAGTTGGGGGACTCCTCTGTCAGGACCAGAAGGACAGCGGACATCAACTGTGATGCTTCCACCATTGGTGACTTGATCAGCTGGTCAGAGGGTGTATCAGAACCACCACTCACCTGCTCTCTAAGCACTTCAGAGGTGAAGAACTTCATCAACACATGAAGGTGCCCAACTGGCCTTGCCACACACAGAGCATTGAGAGGGTTGTGAAAATGGTGACTGAGGCTCATGGGCGGCGAGTAATGGAGGCTAGGGAAGGCTGAGCCTTCCCAAATTTTATGCTGGAAAATTGTGAAAATCATGTATAATAATATGCACATAATATGTGCATATTATTATACATGATTTCATGCAGCTGCAGCGGGTGATGGACTGGCTGCTGCTGGACGTCGATATGCAGGCACCTGTTTATTTTTATTATTATCGTTTATTTGTTTCAATCACTGAACAGACCAGGCGGCAATTTGGTACAGGTGTTTAATTCCTTCCTCTCAAAAATCTGGGATTAATTCGCCAGCTTCTCGGTGAATTCTCTGGCATCCTTCTGCAAGTGAAGTTGTTGCAGCGGAGGAAACGATTCAGTCAACCAGCACTCGCTGCAAACTCTTCATCTCTGCTGTCACTCATGGTGGCGGACATTTGTTTCTCCATCGCCCTGATCATTTTGCGGGACACTCTCTCGTGGCGTGCCCGTTTGCTGATAACTCCTTCCCGCATGTTTATCTCAGGCTCCTCGCTAGCCTTCTTCCTCCCTCCACCAGGCAGCCTGACTCTAATGCTGTCCCCCTCGGACAGACGCCGAATTTCAGCTTGATTTTTTTCGCCAATCTCTCACTCTCTTCTGGTCGACAGAGAAACGTCTAGCGGTTGCTTCTCCCGAGTTTTCCTCTGTATATTTTACGACAGAAAGTTTGAATTTCAAGTCGTACTTTTTATTTTTTTGCTGCACAGGAGCCATGGCGATCATCAGTGTGATACTGACTGACAGAAAGCAGCACAATACGTGAAAAAGGCGAAGAAGTTAAACGTGCAGTGTCAGAGGTCGCGTCTCCTTCCTTTATTTAAAAAAAATATATAAATTAGACCCGACATTTATTTGAAACCGGTGGTTATGTATCAAAATATACACCCAGCTTTTAAAGGGAACTCTGCGGTTACTTGGTAATATACGGTAGTTACCAAGGCAAGGCGCAGCAGAATAAATAAATAAATAAAGTAAAATAAAATAAAAAACGACCGTCCATCGGCCCATTATTGATCGGCCCACTGGGAAAAATCCTGGCACTCCCGATGACCAGTCCACCCCTGCAATAGCAGTTCTCTTGAGTGGCTGTGTGTGTGTGTGTGTGTGTGTGTGTGTGTGTGTGTGTCTTGCAGTGCGCACAAGCATGCGCTTGTGTTTAGGGGCACAAAACAAATATTTTCACCGGGGCCTGTCACCATGATGTTATGCTACTGACTGAGACTATTGCATATAGTTAATTATATATTTAATGATCAGGAGTTTCATCCTTGCGCTGTGTGATCAGGCAGCCTTCCCAAACGTCAGGCCCACCCGCCGCCTATGCTGAGGCTTCTGCCAAATACTTCTCACAGGAAAAGAGAGATGGAGGGATCAGGGCTCAAGAGACCAGCAGGAGACTGATGTCCAAAAATGAATCAAAGCAGGACTTGTGCAACCTGACAATGTTCATGCATTAACCTGTTAGTAAATATGGAAATTTGAATTGGATTTGTCCATTAATTTCCCCAACATCTTCTTATATCCTAGAAAGGGTTTCGAAAGGGTAGAATTAGTTATTTAAATACAAAATTGATGTAGGTTAGAGTTATCCAATTAAAGAAATAAACTCATATTTGAATTCCTCATTAAAAAACACATAATTTAGACACCCCTCATGTTAGGATTTCCTTTATATTCAAGTTTTCACATAAGTATGGCCCACCCTACTACAGTATGCATGCCAGTATGTGTGCTTTTTGGCAATGAGAGCAGACACCCTAGACTGTATATCTATTTATACACCAGTTTCAAAATGTAATCAGGCTGATTGCAAATCATGTTTTTTATTTTATTTTTTTCGCGTACCCCCTACATCACGTTGTGTGCCCCTGGGAGTACGCGTACGCCAGTTTGGGAATCATTGCTATATATAATATATAAATAACATATAATATGTAAATACCACTCTGGTTTGGGGATGTGCAGAATCGCAAGTCATTTACCAATCAGCCACCCAGCTCCCAGGGCCAGACGCCCCACAAAACTATTCTGAAGCACAAAGATAGTCATATGCTCCCCATGCCCAATGGACCATGATATTCAGAAGGTGGCAGTTTGCATCTGATATGATTTGGACGTTAAAAGACTGAAACAGCTCTTTGTTTAGGAATAGGAATGGATCTGGAGAGGCTGGTTTGATCCGTTTGTATGTGCAGTTCACAGAAACAACAATATTCAGCAAACTAGTTACAGCTTAAAAAGTGTTCTTAATCTGTACCTGCTGGTTGGCAGTGTACAGGAACAATATGTACTGTAGCATGAATGATATTATCACTTTCAGTAGCCTACTATTGGAAGCGCATGGCTCAAAGTGGACTGTAAAATGCCTGAACTGTCTCCTAGCTCTCTCTGATTATCCTGTTGCCAAAACTCTCAGTGTACCAAATACCTGACTTCAGGTTATAACACAAATCCATAAGCAGTGCTCGTGGCAATCTGTAACAATGAAACAGCCATTCATGTGTTTCATCAAATGCACTTTCTGCGTCAGGCCTGGTTTGCCAAAGCATCTAGTAGCAGTGGGTAAGCCATGATTCAGGTGGTGAACGCACGTAATCATCCCAGTCTTAATTAGAATCAATTTGCTGAGAGTATTTTTTTATCAGGAATTAAACTCTCCACTCCTTCAAATTCCTCTAAAACATATAGGCAGATGATATGCGTTTTTTGCAGGACAGCTCTGGCCCCAAGCGAAGGAGTGTAAGTATCTTGTTCATGAGTGAAGGGGAAAATGGAATGTGGGCTGGACACTCCAATCCATCTCATGCTCCATTTTCAAGATTGGTGTGGCATCAGCAGTACTGTGCTGTAGGGGTGTGCATTGGCACCGCCATCACAATTCGATTTGATTACGATTCACCAGGTAATCACCAATGTGATGCATTGTGATGCATCAAAATTCTACTGCACACAACAAGGCCAATTTTTCATCAGTCATGAGGCAATACAAGCAGTGTAACAGTGCAGACTGAAGTCCAGGCATCACTTGTAATGGCTACACGACTGGCTTTACACATTGATTCCATTACCTTTGCTTTGGTTTCTTTGTACAATGCTGGAAGCACAGAATTAGTGAAGGTAGCTCTTGTCGGTAGCAAGGTTATTATAGTTAACGAAAACGAACGAAATGACGAAAACTAGAATTGAAAAAACATCTTCGTTAACTGAATTAAATAAAAACTATAATTAAAAGAAAAAAACGCTAACTAACTGAAACTGCATTATGTGTTTACAAAACTAACTAAAACGTACTGAAATTATGGATAAAATTCCCTTCATTTTCGTCTTTTCGTCTATGAAATCGAAATAAAAAAATGTATTTCGCTCGAGCAATTTTATGTGAGCTTGCGGCACCATACGGCAGCTCACGGTCTGTCACTTCTCGTCACTTGTTGTTTAGAGTCAGCTTGTCATCGCCACTCTACCTGGAAAATGGCGTAAAAAGTTGGGAGAAAGCGCCAGAGTCCTATGTGGAATTTATTCGAATACGACAGCGAGAAAGACAAAAGCAAGTGCCTTGTAGTGGAAACAGGTGATCAAATATGTGGAAGTCCATTTGAGAAGCTTGCAAAAGAATGCTAATCGCGAGTACCTTGACAAAGTGGCCTCTCTTAATAGCTCACCTGAAAGAGAAGCAACATCCCGGCCAGTTAGCACCGGGAAGGAGGAGACCACCATAGTGGACTGCTTTCAACGACGACCAAATAGCTGCTGGTTAGTAAACTCGCAGGAACACCACAAGCGGGAAGATATTTATTGAGACTGCTATGTCTACAAGACTGTGTGACTCGATTGCCTTAAAAAAAGTTTAGCTTTTCACTTGAGCCAAAATTCAAATCACCCAGAGCTGCACGAGTGAGTAACCTTATTGGAGCCAAGATGGAGAAGGCAAAGCACAAATTGAAAGAGATCATAAAGGACGCAAGGAAGCTGACCCTCTGTGTGGATGGTCGGAGCAAGAGAGGATTAACAGCATCTTTCATGGGCTTGTCAGCATGTTTTTTATCATCCACCTGTAGGCCAGGTTTACCATGCTCTGCTTAACCTACACCAAACTGAGCACCCATACACTGGGGAGGCCATTGCTCGCTGCATTGATGAGACATTGGAAGCATGGGGTATAGGAGAAGACAAGGTGCTGCTCATTGTGACAGATAATGGCTCCAACATAATCAAAGCTGTGCGGCTGCTTAGAGATAGAAACCAGGTACAAAGTGAGGAGTCCACAGGTGGTTCACAGGCTCAGCCAGGAGGTGCTGAAGACGTCTGGATGAACTGTGGATCGAATCAGAGTCGGAGGAGACAGACGAGGAGGATGAGGAGATTGGAGAGACTGGAGACCTCGGTGAGTGTGGTTAGAGTGCCAAATACATTAGTCTTATTGATTTTTTTATTTGGATATAAAATGTAACAATGATAAAACCAGTGTTGTAAGTTTTAATTGATATTAACCCCATAGAGGTCAAAAAAAGAGAGGAAAATAATGTACTTGCTCTCATTTACTCACTCCTATTCAAAATCTAAAATGTCAGTCCCAAGTGGTATACATCCGTTAAAACTTAAAATGTATAATTGTCACATTGACATCCTAGTTATTGTCATGTCATAATTTCATATCTAATATTGGGGTTCACTATGAACACACAATATTAAATGTGCTATCCTGTGGAAACAAATTTAGGGTGCTAACAGTGCAAGAAATTAAATATCATAAAACAAGTATCATCCCTGCTGTAAAACCAAGGGTTACTACAGACAAAGTCCTAATTCATAAATAATTCTTTATTAAACTGTACCATTCTTTTGTGTGTTTTACATTTGATGAAAATAAATGATCTATTTGTTTGTCTGTTCTCTCTTTGCTAAGAACTTGACCTGCCACATGATGGAGAGAACAACAAGTTCCAGAGGATGCCATGCCTGGCCCACACCCTTCAGCTCACCCTGAAAGCTGCTATGAAACACCCAAATGCTGATTCGCTCATATCAAGAGCAAGAAAGCTGCTACACGCCGTGAGGAAATCGTCAGTGGCAAATGAAGCAATGATCAAAAAATGTGGCCTAACCCTAAGTGAATACATTTTTTAAAATGGTATCTTTTGTTGAGTTTTATTACACAATACTTACTCTGATCTTTTTGAATCCTGCACCTGACAAATAACCTAAAGTATGAAAAAACTAAAACTAATACTAAAACTAATAAAAACTAAACTAAAACTAAGCATGTAGAAAAAAAGGAAAACTAACTAAAACTAGCAAACCCGCTCTAAAAACTAATCAAAACTAACTGAATTAGAGAAAAAAAGTCGAAACTAAATAAAACTAAACTATAATGAAAAATCCAAAACTATTATAACCTTGGTCGGTAGCTTATGCCGGGGCTCAATTGTTTTAAGCATGTGGCGAAACCCTGCATTTTCTACCACAGAATAGGGTTGTAGATCCTTCGCTATGAAACATGCCACCGATCGCGTGATCCCCTTTGCTCTCTCTGAGTTGTGTGGCAACTTTGACACTAGCGACTCGTCAATTCTTGGCTGGGATGTGTCGACTTTTTGTGTTGTTGTTGTTGAAGCCAACTCAGGATGCCAACGATCAACATGGTTTGTGAAGTTAGTTGTATTGCCAACGTGCTTGATTTTAGTGTGGCAGGTTTTACACACCACCTAAGTCTTGTCTAGTTTCCCATTAACTTCGTAGAATCCGAAATGTGTCCAGATGTCCGCTTTCCAAGGTTTGGGTGCGTTTTTAATTACCCGTCCATCGCGGTCATCTCCCTCCACCTCAGCCATCTTGATTCTTTAGTGTTGTTGTTATGCTAGTGTAGTTTCTGGGCTTTCCTCCTCTAAGGTGTCGGCGTGTAGTTCGGTGATAAAAGAATTCTGCGGAGACAAGGCTGTGTGGATGATAGAGAAATCTTTAATGAAACAGAATCTAGAGCCTTGAGTCTGGATCAGAAGCGGCCGCTTTCTGATATTATCAAATCTATGGGAAAAGCTATGCCAAAATTCTTTGCCCTCTCCTCTATCAAAACTCCTGACAGCCTCTGCTCTCAGGAGCCCTAAAAAAATGCCACCTCCTGTTTCTTCCTGTGAGGGCCTTTTTAGAGGCCTTTCTCCAGTACACGCACTTCTTCTGATTATTCCTTTTGCCAAATTTATCCAATAGACTAAAAGAGGAGTTTGACCTGTGTTAGGCATCTTCCACTATTAGGCATGCAGATCAAACTTAGCTAAGCACTTTATTGTCTGTTAACCTTTGACTCCTTACAGTTGGAAGCTTCCTCCAGGACCTTCACTCACACAATGAAAATCAATGAATCATGATTGAATCTAAGCTAAGTAAATCAGAATGTGTTGTCCTCCAGATACCTCACTAGCTAGTGCTGCCGCTTAGCATGTAGCTACAGGCTGCGCATGTCATTGCAACGTTGCTCTGGAAGTGCCCCCGGAAGTAATTGAAACTTCACAACTTTATTGTCCACTCGAGGCCAGAAAATAAACAGTGATGTAATCGATTATGGCACGTTGCCGCATCGATGCTGAATCGTGCATGCCCCGCATTGTGATGCATTGCCAAATCGATTATTGTTGACACAACTACTGTGCTCCTCCGGACCGTCATAGAGAAGAGGGAGCTGATTCAGAGAGCGAGGCTCTCGATTTATTAGTCTTAGTTCCGACCCTTACCTATGGCCACTGTAGGGTGGCTGGTATCGACCTATATGTTGAGAAATACAATCATCCATGGGGAGCTTGGAGTAAAGCTGCTGCTCCTTTGCATTGAAAGAAGCCAGCTGAGGTTTTTCAGGGATCTGGTTAGGATGCCTCTTGGGCGCCTCCCTTGGGGGGTGTACCAGGCATGACCAACTGGGAGGAGACCCCGGAGCAGACCCAGAACTTGCTGGAGCGACTATACATCCCATCTGGCTGGGGAACACCTTGGGATCCCCCAAAAGGAGCTGAAAAGCTTGGCTGGGGAGAAGGAGGTCTCTAAGACTGCTGCCTCTGCAATCCGACCCTGGATATGCGCAAGATGTTTCCATGCATTGGACAAACAAAATTGTGGACTGTGTAAACAGGATGCCTTTTTCTTTTCTTCATGAGAGTACTCTTGACCACTCTTGAAAGAATGAGTTCATATTTCGCTTTTTGCATTAGGTCCAATGTCACAAAACATGAAAATTCTGCACAGGATCAAAGGCAAAAGATACTATACTGATTATGGCTGGAGAGTCACTGCATAAGACAGAGCAATCTGATACTGAAGAGAGGCGAAGACCAGGGTTATGTAGTAGAGTTGATGAGTTGATGAAACGCAGGTATGTCTCTCCGCTACAGTGGTGACACCATGCCCACAAGCACACACACACACACACACACACACACACACACACACACACACACATACACACACTAGGGGGAAACTGATAGGGAAAAAACACAACAGGGAAGGAAAACAGGCAAATAACAAATTGTCCTTGTACACACCGTGACAAATTACAGTACCTTACAGTGGATTTCGTCACCTCTGTGGCTTGTTGCTACAGATACGCTGAGTCACGAGAGTGAAAAAAAAATCCAGTTTTTAATCCCAAAAGTTAACAAAGGCCCTCTGTGCCCTCCTCGATTCCAGGGGCATATTCCCCCAGAGGCTTTTTTTTTTTTCTTTTTTTTTCTTTTTTTTTTTTTTTACAAATGATCCAAAAGGCTTCAACACAACAAACACAGCATAGGGTTTGTTGGGGACAGCGGCTGACATGCAGCTTGCTATCACTTAAAGTAGCTACTCTGTGAATTATTGTTAACTTTAAGCCTTAATATCAAATAAAAGAGTGAGTACTCCATGTACAGTTGTCATGAGCTGTAGTGACAAAAACTGCTTTTTGTACCAGGCAATGAAAAAGTTTATTTCTGCTTTAAAGCTGGGCATTTTAACATGGGGTCTTATGCAGTCTTTGATACACCTATGTTGGGTTTTCCTTTCTTTAGCCTCAGAGGTTGCCACTTGGTCCCAGCGAGTCAGTAATGAAGTTTCAGGTAGTTGTGTAGTAGCATTTTAATGTGAGAGCTTTCCAGCAGGTGCTTGACAGAGGTAACGTTAGCTTGTCTGCCCTGGTTAACTTGTCTGCCGTGGTTAACTTGAGTTTTAGCTCATCCTTCTTCTCAAAGTGCTTTATAATGTGTTTAGCATATGCTTCACATTTTTCGATGGCACAACATACAAGCTTATCCCACTCTTTTTCCCTGGTTAGCAAAGACATGATCTTTGTCTTCAGAATTGACTGCAGCTTGATTGTTTTAATTTGACAAAGCATATTGCTAGTACTACTACATTTAAACTTATTTTAACTTTACTTTGATTCGAGCCCCTTGGTTGCATGCACTACAATTTTATAGGCTAAAACATCCATTAGTTACCTTTTATACTGTTTGCTTCGGTTATACTGCAACAAAATCAGTGGTGTGCGTATTTTGCATTTTTTGGTTTAATCGCCCATCCCCTGTTTTCTCACGACGTGTCTGTTAGCAAATTAACCGACATGCATAATCTGTCAAAAATATTCTCTGCAGTTATCTGATCATCGTTAACTATTGACATCCCTAGACTCATCCTTTCGGGATCATGAGTATTCCTACTAAATCTCTTAGCAATCTGAAGTAGTTGTCCATGATCTTGCCAAAGAACAAAACAGGGCTATCCCCAGGAAGGTCTTTAGTCTGTGGTTATATCACATGGTCATTTTTTAAATTGTTGATCTCAATCTAACTTACACTACAAAATAATATACCCTTGGTTGTTCTTTGTATATATTTGTTAGGTCAATTTACTTTCAAAGTAAATTAAAGACATTCCAAATGTACTAAAAACATTTGCTGTGCCACACTTGAGCCTTGAGCATTGCGCTTGTGTTGAAGGTTTTGGCAAATCACTTGTGATGTAATTCTACCCCTACTGTCACAGAAATGTCTTTCATCTTCAAAATTCATTAAATGTCATTTGTACTTCTTAAAGTAAAAGTAGGTCAGACTTCAAACACCTAAAACCTTAACTAACCTAAACCAAAAATGTGTCCAAAGGATGGTTACTACTTCTGTTAACCTTGTACTCAGGTATTTGTAATTTGCTGACCTAAAATGCTCTATCATTCTAATAATTCATATTTAAAAATAAAGAGTCAGATGTGAAAAGATATAAATAAATGCCAAGTATATAGGTGATGTGGAAAATAAATCACTGTAAATGGCTTCCCAATTCTGTACTAAATTACATTAATGATGATAATAAACAGATAAACAGGTAGCAACATTTTGTCAAAAAAGTTTATTATTTTGGCTTATTTAGACATTCTACACAAGTGTATTTACATGTCAGTGATGCGCCTCATGCTCATGAACCTGCTGCCACTCATGCCCATATCCCTGAAACTCCTGTACTCTCCGGGCCTCATGTACATCATCCTGCCTCTGTAGTTGGGCTGCTCGTACATCAGCCAGTGGCCATCCATCACGTTGCAGGACATGCAGTCAGACATACGGTAGCGGTCCATGATGTTGTCACAGTCGTCCATCAGCTCATGCATCTGACCACCGAAGTTCTCCCTCTCGTAGATTCTCATCCTGTACTGGCCTCTGTGCTATTTTTTGGGAGAAAACCAAATATAATGAATGCATTTATATCAAGTTTTGTGGGGGTTGTAATCTGTTATACGACCATAGTTTGATGAAGGGATTTTAATACCTACCATGGGGATCATACGGCAAGACCTAATGCAGTCTCTCATTCCCATCATGCTCATGTAGTCAGCGTACTCGCCCCTCCTCATGAAATACTGGTTTCCCATGTAGTTGGGACGGTCGTAGACCATGAAGCAGCCGCTCTCCACCCTGCAGGAGTGGCACCTGTTCAGGTAGGAGGACATGTCAGAGCAGTCGCTCATGCACTCATAGGAACGACCCTGGAAGTTCCTGTCCTCGTAGAAGATGATCTGAAAAAAGACACAATATAAGGAATAGGGATTTAAGCAAAAATATTATACTGATATAATTGTAAATCAATCAACAGTTATTGAGATGAGAGTCCTTACCTTGCCCATGGTCATGGTGGCTGCGTAAGTTCTTCAGAGAACTGTGTTGCTGGTGAACTGATGGTGGTCCTGTTTTAACCGTTACTTTTATACCTGACCAAACCCAAAGAATCTGTGACTTCCATTGTTTAAACCCCTGACCCAGCAACATGGTATAGAGGCCTATAGAGTGCTGAGGGGCATTTGTCACATTTCCATGTGACGGGATCCCCTAGAAGACTTTAGAATTGATTTTTGTATAGGTAAGTCAAAACAATGGGCATTCTTTGAAGTTACAATACAGAGAAACAAACAATAGTCTCTTCTACACATTTCAAAATACAATTGATTGTTAACCTACTTGGTAAGCTAACAATCACAGACATAAGCATCCTTTTGTGTGACCACAACAGTCTGACATGCCAGTATATAATGCACATCTGCAGGGGCGCCATATAGGGAGGGAGGATGAGGATGATTCCAAGTTGCTTGGACTAACAGGGGCCCTCAAAAATTCTTCATGGAAATATGAATGATGAATGAATTATCTGCAGAAATGTGTATGCCCCAGTAATATACTATTTAACCATTTGGAATTACAAAAATAAATTATGTTGTTTTTGTCTATTGTTTTTTTTGTTGAATCAACCAGGATATCTGCCATATCACACCCCTCAGTAAAACACTGAATGGTTCAGTCCTACCAAGTACTCAGGTCAGTCAGGAATGGTGGAAAATAGCTGACCATCCGTCTTGGTCTCTGTTGAGAGCGCTCACTCGGCACTCTTTACACAATGTCAAACTCAAAACCAAAATCAGGGTGCGAGAAACAGATACAGAAAGGTTTTCTCCAAGAAAGGCAAGTGCCCATATAATGAATGAGAATAGGATTTATTGACCAAGTACTGTGTGTTTATACATAAAAAAAATCTGACTCATTCTCAATCTGACTGATTGCACTCAGTGTAGTTATGTAAGAATAAACATACTACTCAAAACAGCTGAACAAATAAAACTACAAAATGTTAGAGAGTATACAAGGATGAAAAAAAAGGGTAAAATTGCTAATGGCCAACAATGTAAATAAAAGTCTAATAGACAAGATAAGATATTAAATCAATATGGAGTGGATGATTATGTACATGTCCATTCACATTAGGGTAATAACAGTGCATGGTAATATGCACATGTTCAAGACATGTGCAATGTCTATTGTGGAAGAGGAAGGGTTATTGTCACTATATGATTTAGAGTATTTACATGTTTATTAATGTTCATCCACTTTGTGTCCTGCCAGACAGTGGATCCCAGAAAGCTTGAAGCAATACGATGTAACTTTCTGGATAAAAACAACTCAGACTCATTCCAAGATTTTAGATTCAGAGCAACCTGGTTCAACTTAACGCCGGAGTGTGCCAGCTTCCAGCACCTCTCCGTCAGCTCCCAGGCCGACCGGTGCCAGCGTCTCTTCGTCGGCTCCCAGGCCAACCGCCACCAGCGTCCCTCCATCGGCTTCCAGGCCGCCAGCAACCCCCCATCGGCTCCCAGGCCATAACTTCGAGCATCTCTCAGTCGGCTCCCAGGCTGACTGCTGCCAGCGTCTCTTCGTCGGCTACCAGGCCGGTGCCACCAGCGTCCCTCTGTCGGCTCCCAGGCCGACACCTTCCAGTGGTCCCACGTCAGCTTCCAGGCCGACCGCTGCCAGGGGTCCTCCATCGGCTCCATGGTCAACACCTCCCAAGAGTCCTCCGTCGGCTTCACGGTCAACACCTCCCAGGGGTCCTTCGTCGGCTCCCAGGCTGACACCTCCCTGTGGTCCTCCGTCGACTCCCAGGCCGACAGCTGCCAGCGTCTCTCTGTCGGCTTCCACACACCATATTTACCATGCATGCACATCCTACACAAATGGGAGCTCGTCCGGGATCTGAACCCGGGACCTCTCGCAACAGCTAGAGCGCGGCCCTGAGCACGCGTCACAGCGCAAACAGGGAAAACCTCTGGAAACCTCCGGCCACTGTTATCCCGCGCCCCAGCCGACAACGGCCTAGCAGAAACCAGAGGAGGAGGAGGCACATACAGCACCACCAGCCAGATCGTTTCCCAAAATCATCTCCACACCATCCACAGGCAATGTATGGCGCACCCTCACTGCAACAGTTCCCTGAACAAGCTCACAATCAAGCACCATATTATGCCATGGCACAGGTACCAGCCCCATCTCCATCCCACGCATCACAATGTAATCCCCCGTTTCCGTAACAAACGAAAACGGCAACACTGACTGCAAGATGAGTGAATGTTTCGTACCCGTGTCCCGCAACAGCCTAATCGGCACACGCTCATCACTGCCAATTAAAGACACAACAGCGCTAGGAATAAAGGGCTCAAAACCAGCATCACAGCCCAGCTCCACACACCCCGACTGCAGCCCCGGGACACTGGAACAGGACAGAGCACGTGCAGGTAAGAAAGACTTATGTCTACCCTTGGACCTCAAAACAGGACAGTAATCACACAATTTGCTGCTGTCATCCCTACCACGCGAGTTCTTAAATGTAAGCGAGGGACCAGCCGCTGGAGACTGGTTACCATAATGCGAGTTACCATAGCTACTAGCCCTACATCCCGCATCCCCGCCAGAGCATACATCGCCAACACCTCTGTGAGTTAAAGCGAAATCATCTGCTAACTCGGCTGCTCTAAGAACAGTGGTTGCTTTCTGCTTAGTGACATAAGTGGCTATGCGCTGAGGAATCGAGTTTTTGAACTGCTCTAACACTATTAACTCCCGCAAGTCATCAAAATTGTCCACATCAGCAGCGGTTCACCAACGGTTAAAATGACACAGCAAATCACGAGCCAACTCCACATTAGTCTGCTTATCAACTTTTACCCATTTTCAGAACTTTTGCAGATAAGCCTCAGGGACTAAATCATAAGCTTTCAGAACCCCAGATCTCACTTTAGCATAACTTAAACAGTCAGTCGCACTTAATGCAGAGTATGTCTCCTGAGCCCTACCCATAAGAACACACTGACGCATCAGAGTCCGGTCCACATCCGGCCACCCTCGCGCATCAACAATGTGCTTGAACAGCATAAAAAAAGGTATCAGGGTCCCTCTCATTAAGGCAATAAACGTACTTTTGCGGCAAAAGAACGCGGCACAGCACCAGAGACTGAGGCAGCCTCCACGCCTGACTCACTTGACAGCTTACCGTCCCTGATCAAATTCAATTTACATTGCTGCAACTCCAATTTCAGTTTCCAGCCGAACTTTCTCCAGCTCCATCCTACCTCCGATCTCCACTCTCAGTTTATGGTTTTCCTGCTCAAACTGCAACAACATCAACTGTCTTTGCTGCTCAAACATTAAGTTTGACACTGGCAAGGAGCCTGGTGCACCAGCCGAACCGACAGGTAGCGCAGCCAATCTGATAGAGGTTCTCCCCTCCCTAAGACACCTTTCAGCAATAACGCTGACAAGATAATACACTTAATCTCATCCTTTTGTTTTTTGTCTGCAACCCTAATTTCATAATGATCAGCTATTTGCAATAACTGCTCCTTAGTACAGCTACTCACAAACCCCTCTGAAGGTGCAGCAACAAACTCCAACACGGAAGCCATAAATAATCAAAACCACCAGACCAAACAGCATGCGCAGCTTTAACCACTCTCAAGATGCACACATGAGGCAAAACTGATCCCAGGAGTACTCCCCCTAACTGCCTAACCAAAGCTAAATAAACTCACCACTAGTCTTCGTGTGGGTCCGCGGCGGGTATTGAGAAGCGACCTAAACAGGCCACCCCACAAAATCCTCTGGACATGCTCCCGATACTGCTGCCCAAGGACAACCGGCACCAACCGCGTCACCACCAATTTAAACAAAAAAAAAACAACAAACGGACACTGCCCAAAGGAGGAAGTGTCCCTAAAGCCTAACGGGGAAACTCCAAAAACAGCGATCCAGGGCGGTAACACTTACAGTCTCTTAGGAACACGGCAAAGAAAAAAATATACAAAAAATACTCCTGCAAAAACTCAATCAACACAACTACTGAGCATGCGGTGCATGCTCAGTAGTTGTGTCCTCAGTTACCAGATTGCCAGGCTGGCCCAACCCCCTGCCAACCAGCAACCCACTCCAGACCCAATTGGCAAACACCAACAGGGGTCGCTACAGTCGGCTCCCAGGCCGACAGGTGCCAGCGGCCCGCTGTTGGCTCCCAGGCCAACACCTTCCAGTGGTCCCACATTTTTTTTTGCATGTAGGTTGCTAGCTTGAAAGTTGTTTCCTGTAGCTGCAAAGATTTTGACAAAGGCAACCTGAAATAAGCAGGCAATAGCAGATTTATATGCCCAGTCTACATTTAGTGAGTCAGACTAGAAGGCTTACAGTTCCTTTAATAGGTTTTGTGGCTTGAGGCCACAGCTTTAGGAAAGACACTGTTGCATCTACTAGTGAGGAAACTTAATGTTTCGAATCATTTGTCGGATGCCAGCAGTTCAAGCAAGGTGTGTCTCTTTTCTTTTGCAATTGACTGTCATAGACAGTGTCCAGATTTGGGAGCTCCATCCTGAAGATGCACTGGGCCGGCTTCACCACATCCTGCAGGTCTTTTTGCTTGCCGTCTGTGCAGCTGTCATACTACACAATATGCACTTAGTCAGGATGCCCTGATATTTCTCTTGTAGTGATTGAGCAGTGAGTATTAGGCTAGTTTCAGTTGAGGAAGAATAGTCATTGTTGGGCCTTTTCAACCAGGTAAAAAGTTTCCCAAAGTCTAATTTGCCTACGCCTAATTGGTCCTGCTCAAGTTTCTCTCTCTCTCTCTCACTCTCTCTCTCTCTCTCTCACACACACACACACACACACACACACACACACACACACACAGAAATTGGTCTGAAGCCCTGCAAATTTCCTCCTTGTACCAAAGCAGGTGTGTTTACAACTTTATTGAGGCAGAACCTCGTCGTGAAAAAAAAAAAAAAAAAAAAACACCAGGAAAGACTAGAATACAACAAGCCTTACCCTGAGATTATTAATCTGGAAAATATGTACATATATTAGTGTTTGTTATACTGAACATAATCATTGTATGAATCCTAACTATAGCAAACTCCAATTCTCAGAGTAGCATGAGTGAGATGTCTCATTATGGGATAAGCATCCCTGTGTTTTCCTCAGAAGCATTTATCTTATTACACTATGGCTGATTGATTCCTCAAAATTCCAATTTGAAACACATGATTTGCAAATCGCAGAGGCTGCGGATCAGGTCTGATCCACGTTTAACCACATGTCAATGGTTTTACAAATTCATGCCATCTTCCTAGTGTGAAAGTCATGCTTGACAATCAGAAGAACAGTGCTCCTCGTGTACCAATCATGCCCACCAATCTGACGTGGCCCGAGGCAACTGCGTTTACGCCTACCAACACCTACAGCACGTGAAACCCAAGTAAAACTTCAGATTTGTGGTGCTGAAAAATCATCCTCTGATCCAGCAGCAACCTTGGACGATTTAGTAACAAAGAAAGGCAGCTCTTCCATTCATTATTATTATTATTATATAACTCAAGTCACAACTTTTGAACCTCTCAAAAAGGGCTGCCTGCTAAGACACATGCTATGTTGAGAAACGGAGTTATGCAAGTAACCTAAAGTTCAGATTCATACCATTTGTTTCAATGTCTCACTGTGAGGTATAGGGACTCCGGTATTGACAAACAAGGTTATTACAAGCGACCACCAACACTCAAAAGCCAGACTAAGGTGAGGGGTGAAGACCAGCTTGCAACTGCACAAATTTCCTGGATGGAGACCCCTTTGAATCGGGCCCAGGATGCAGCCAGGTCACAAGCAGAAAGCACTTGCAGGCCCACCAGTACTTGCAAACTCTGGCATGTACAGTATAGGCCAGAGCAATCCAGTGAGGGAACCATTTCTTCATAATAGGCTTGCTCATAAGGGGATTAGCTCATGATACAGAAAGTTAGTCAATTTTACGAGACTGCTCAGTGTCAATGTAAATAGGCAAGGCATGGACTGACACAGCTAGCCCTATTTAAATGATCTATGGAACATAATGTAAGGCGCATGGTGCAAGTGTGTTTTTCTAGTTGAATGGATAATCTGAGTGCAAAGTAAGGCACATAGCACAAAGGTGTAGCTCACTAGCCGTTTTACCTTAAAATCTATTGGCATGCAGCAATAGCAGCCAGGTACACCTTGACTGTGCAGAATACATGGTGTTTGTCAATCAAATCCTGCAGTTTCAGGTGTGGGTGAAACATTGACCTTGTGACAGCATGTTTCAGTCCGCTGCCATCGACCAAATTGATAAATCTCCCCCAGCCAGTGCATTGTGCTAGCCTGTGCAGAGCTGTCAGGATCAGTGTGTAGTGGTGCCAAGGGAGGAAATATGTACAGGAGGATGCGTGGCGAAACGTACCCATGTTGAGAGGCACGTCTAGATCATGCATTGAGAACAACAGCAGACACCGTGCATTTTCCCTTGATGCAAATGTGTCTACCGCAGCTCGGCCATAGGGCATCAACATTTTGTCCTACAATGGCTGGGTGCAGAGTCCAATCCCTGTATAACAGTGCGCCCTGGATTGCAGATCTGCCCCCAGTAGCAAAGCCTCAGCTACGTGTGTGTTGTGTGCTTTGTCAGAGACAAAAGACGCCTGCTGCTCCACAGTATCAGTCTGCGTGCCAGCGCATGTCAGTGATGAGAATGCAAACCCCCTGATGGTTGATGTATATGCCTCCATTGTTGTAATGCCCATTCTCATCAGAACCTGATGCCCACTGAGAAAAGGGAGAAAACGCTTCTTCTGTGCCTCACACCCCTACTGCAAATGTCTGTAGCCGCAGTAATCAACAGGGTTAAGGCAGTTTGGTGATCATATCACCAATGATACTCTCTCCTCATTTTACATTGTACAGTGCAGACTGTCTCCAACCAGTTTCTTCTGACATGCTTAGATGAATGTAACTTACTATCTCTGTTTAATGAGAGTGATGACCCCAGGCTACATCAGTGTGAGTGCCATGCTGTACTGCAGCACAGTGTAGCTCCACATGCGAAACTAAATTATATTATCAACTACAATTTTGTGTGATTGTGAGATTTTATTCCCACACATGCAGAGTGGAGCCCAGGAGTCTTTGTCTTCTCTGGTCTGATGTAGGTTGGGTGCCATCTTCGTCAGCTGACATGCTAACCCGGTTAGCTTGAATTCTGACGATAATATCATGTTAGCTGATTTGCTAAACTTTAAAACTTTAACAAAACCTTATTGTGAATGGCAGGCATTACCACCAGAGTTGAAACGTAGCGGCAGCTATCGCCTGGCGACAGGGAGTGTAAAGTTGAGCTGTGCTCGGAGGCTTATGGAGATGTTTAGATGACGCTGTGTCATGGCACAGGCTACTTAAAGGTAGGTGCTGGGTCTGGCTGACAAGGACATCACGATCACCTGCCAATCATGATTACCTTAATGATATAAATGCTTCTGAGGTATATGCAGGGAGGCGTATCCCATTGTGAGATATTGAAAAGAATGCTATGGAGGAGAATTATGTGTAGTGACCATGATTACAGGGATCAACCGCTTATATATTATATATGCATATTTATACTATAATGCAAATGCTGTTCAATTTATTGACTAAACTCTTGTCAAGAGGAATGATAATGCCTTGTCAAGTAAACAAGAGAGCGGGATGCATGTAAAACCAAAAGCTTACCATGTAGCCACCGTGCACCAAAAAGCCTACATACAAAAAAAGTGTGCCTAAACCCCAGCAGTCCAATAAAATGTGGTATTTACCCAAATTTAAACTTTAATTTCCCATTGGCTGAGATGAGCCTGAACTCACCTGAGTTCTGGTGGTGTGGCCATGATGTCAGAGTGTACCTGCCACTCCATGCCACGTCTTCTTGGATTTTTTCCCCACCCTAACATGTTGCTGAGGGATGCATCTTCTCTGCAGCAATTTTTAAATGGGAACACTCAGAAGTTCAAATGTAACTCTGATTTACCTGGTCTACTGTGTTTTACCTTGCTGGATCAGCAACAGATATAGATATATGCATATAGCCTTTCAGAGTTTCAAATGCAATTATAGCTGATTATTTATTGCTTGGCAGGCAAATTATAATGTTATTATAATTGTATCTTTTATTTTATCTTGTTATTTTAACAATTACAATTAGTCATTAACTGCTAGTAATCACCCCTGCCTCTACCTGTGAACCAACACTATATAAGCATTGTATAGGGGATTGTAAAGCCCCCCACACACCGCCAAGACGTCCAACTGCCTTATCCGACCACTCTCCGACCACTCTGTTGCCTCTTGTCTGACCCGTTCGGCAGAAAAGTTGCATTGAAACAGCGTGTATGTTCTGCGCTTGCGCGAGATGCAATTAGCGGCTGGCGCTTGTGTTGTGAGTTGTAAACGAGAGGCTTATGCACCCAACTCTCTTTACTTTCGATCAAAACGAAACTTAACTATTTCATATAAAAACAGCTACATACTTAACATGCAGCGAGGCATTACCAAACGAACACAAATTAATTCGTCCTGAACGGATATAACAACTAGTCTTGTGCCAATCCTGCAAAACATGAAAACGGGGAATGACGGAGTCCACAGAAAAACAAAGCGCACACAGTATTCCGCCCTCCCACACACCGCGCTGATTCGCTAGCACACCGCCAATCAGAACGGCCATTCAGCTGGCACACAACCAATCAGAGTATCCAATGGCTCAGATGTCCGACAGCCCTCCTCCTCAGACTTCGCATGCTCAATCGGGCTTCAGACGCAGCTGAACACACCGAACAGAAATGTTCCCGACCTCGTCCGAGTCTCTCCAAACGCTTCAGACGTCCAACTGTTGGGCCGGTGTGTGGGGGCCTTAAGGGCTTTATTAATAACTTATCCTTAGTAAGGACCTTAATTTATAGCATTATAAAATTAAATACATAAACATATGCTGTTCCCTGTAATTACCTGGGTAGACAAAGTATATTGTGATACCAGAGGATGTCTTGTAGTATTTTTGAAGTGTGATATTAAGTGTTGTCTTGTGTGTTACAATGTTACACATAGTCTTAAATGCCACTTGTTGGCCAATTGCACAGCTGATGCCTCCACAAAGGCAGATCATGTTGGATAGTTTGGAATGGAGACACCTGGGCAACTCTACATGAGACAAACTTTCAACAGCGATAGCTAAATGGGTGGTTTCAGCCTGCAGGTTAATTGTATAAGTGACCTTTACAAGCATAAAGTTGGACACTACAATTTGTTTTTTTTTTTTTTTTTATTTCTAAGGAATGTTAGATTCAGGTCAGTATGCCCAGGTGGGGGGTATACTGACCTGAATCAGTATAGCTGGGGGATACACTGACCTGAATCAGAGGGCCCCCTCGTGGCCCAATTGTTGAAAAACGTGCACTAAAGTGCCCTGCTGAGAGAGTGCCATCTTGGGAGCCAAAATGTGCACTAAAGTGCCCTGCTGAGAGCCAAAATGTGCGCTAAAGTGCCATCTTGGGAGCCAAAACGTGCACTAAAGTGCCCTTTGGGTTGGCAAAACACACTAAACTGCCCCCTTGGCTGGTTAAAACGTGACAAACTGCCCTCTTGGGTGGCAAAAACGTCCGCTAAAGTGCCCTCTTGAGAGCCAAAACGCGCGCTAAAGTGCCCTTCTTTTCGCCCCTTCCCTTCAAAAAGTCTGTGTACGCCACTGTTCTCTTTTTATTTAAATTTGTCGTCAAAAACTACATAGTGCATCTTTAAAACTTAAATGTTTGTAATTTGTTAGAATCTGCATTTCTAAAAGACGATACAAAATGAAATAAATAAGTACGACATATAGCAAATAAATAAGTACGACACCAGAATTTAGAAAGTCATATTATTTATTGGAGTCGAATTGTACAATTAGCACATGTCCATGATGCGCTTCATGCTCATGAACCTGGTGCCACTCATGCCCATCTCCCTGAAGCTCCTGTGCTCTCCGGGCCTCATGTACATCATCCTGCCTCTGAAGTGGGGCTGCTCGTACATCAGCCAGTGGCCGTCCATCACGTTGCAGGACTGGCAGTCAGACATACGGTGGCGGTCCTGGATGTTGTCGCAGTCCTCCATCAGCTCATGCATCTGACCACCGAAGTTCTCCCTCTCGTAGATTCTCATCCTGAACTGGCCTCTGTGCTATATTAGAGAAAAAAAGGTTGAGTTAAAAAAGGGTATTATTACCCTAAATTGACTGTTTTTTAGGTGTGTTTAATACCTACCATGGGGATCATGCGGCAAGACCTGATACCACTCATTCCCATCATGTTCATGTAGTCAGCGTACTCGCCCCTCCTCATGAAATACTGGTTTCCCATGTAGTTGGAACGGTCGTAGACCATGAAGCAGCCACTCTCCACCCTGCAGGACTGGCACCTGCTCAGGTAGGAGGACATGTCAGAGCAGTCGCTCATGCACTCATAGGAGCGACCCTGGAAGTTCCTGTCCTCGTAGAAGATGATCTGAAAAAAGTATAAAAAAATATTATAATTCAAGAAATTACACTATCCTCTTACATATTTTTAGACTAATTAATTATTCAAACATTTTGACTGTGTCCTACCTTGCCCATGTTGATGGTGGTGGTTTCGCAGAACTCTCAGAGAACTGATTTGAACTGATACTCTGCTTGTCTGAACAAGGTGCATTTATACCTGATCAAACAAAGCCTGTGTGGCCCTCTATTGTTCAAATTCCTGACCCAGCAACCTACTATAGAAGCCTATACAGTTTTTAGTTGCTTACCCATATACCACTAGGGTCACAACCTCTGAACAGAATTTTCCTTTATGTTAGTCAAAAAAATCAAGATTGGTCAAAAAATGGTTTCTGGAAGCTGCACAATATACAACTATTAATTGAATATTTAATATGAATAGGCTAGTAAAAAGCCACAGCTATATTACTTCAATTACAGCTTGATCTTACTTTTTTATTGCCCTAAAACAATAGCAGCCAGTGAGCTTACATTTGAGCAAAGCTAAATATTCATTGAACAAAGGGCTTTTCAAACAAGACCACAATGGTATTGCAAAGGGGACCCCTGAAGTGTGGTAATATCCACCATCAACTCATATTACACACTGCCTTTGAGATGATGTTAGTGATGGAAATTTGTTTAAAACAAAAAAAACAACAAAAAAACAAATACAAACTATTAATATGGAGTGTCATTGTTATACTTATGGGTTTAAGATTTTTTTGCATTTTAAAATACAATATTTAAGATGTCATGCCCTTCACATTACATTAAAAGAATATTATGAGCACCATAAAATAATTTTACAGATTTCAAAATGGAAATATTGGATGTTTTAATTTTGTATGCATCTATTCACAGTAAAGCCTGAAACACACCAGGCCAACCATTGGCCATCTGAAGTGTTTGGGGAGACTCGGACGAGTTCGGGAACAAATCTGTTCAGTGTGCTCAACTGCATTGGAAGCTTTTGGGACTGCGTGGACAGTGTCTGCTCCGATTCCACATGCGAAGTCTGAGAAAGTTGGCTGTTCGCCGTCTGAGCCATTGGATACTCTGATTGGTTGTGTTGCTAGCTATTGCTAGTATAACCATTCTGATTGGCGGTGTGCTAGTGAATCAGCGCGGTGTTTGCGAGGGGCGGAATACTTTGTGCGCCCCTGTGCGCTTTGTTTTTCCATGCACTCCTTTCTGTCATTTCCTGTTTTCATGTTTTGGATTACTGGCACAAGGCTAGCGGCACCAGATCTCGCTCAAGCACAGAACGTACACGCTACTGTGTAATTGGCAGCCGTCGAGGCGCTATGTTTCAATGCAACTTTTCTGCCGAATGGGTCAGGTGAAAGGCAACGGAGTGGTCGGATAAAGGCAGTTGGCTGTTGGTTTGAGTCTGGGGGTGTGTGGGGGCCTTTACAGCACTGAAGCAACCATCCCTTTTTAAGTGTACATTAAGGCAGTTCAGTCAGACAACTGAAATTATGCTTCTTCATTCATATGCAACATCCTCACTATTCTGCTTTCACGTCCAATGCATCCTTTATATGTATTTTATAAATGCAGTAGATTTAGTCTCTTTAACAATCCAAACTGGAGTTATTCTTCTCCCCGTTGCACATTGGCAACTGTGCTTGTTAGTCAGTCAGATAGTTAACATGGCATTCTTTAATTTATTTCATGGCATTCAAAGTCTTAGCTAGTTTGCTTCACCCATATGTGGTATGTATATATTTTTTTTCCAACTCTGTCTCAAACCTGCTTCCTGACAGCAGTGGAACACTCCACTCAGTTTGTTTAATGTGCACGCCTGCACAATGTGTAGATGAGACTTGGTAGATGTGTGCACCCTACAGATTCCCATAACACCCTCCTCTGTATGTAGGTCCACAGAGAAGTTTATGAATACCTTAAGGGAAGCACAATAAAGCTTTAGTTTTGGTGATGATATTAGAGCTGAGATGACATTATTACTATAGCCACATGACGAGTGACTGTTTCTATACCCCTCCACTGTAGATGGGGTCATTTAACTGAACAGCGAGCCACAAATTCCCTTAGCACTGTAGTGTGTCTTACCTAAAAAAGAAGAAGGAGACTCATTAACAAGTCCATTTTCCTCCTGTTGCTAAATGTTTCTTAAATCAATATTCACACTAATTGTTGAGCGATTTGTGTATCATTAATTTTTGGCTTATTTTCTGCCTTTTATTTATTGAATCATCTTTTTCAAAGTAAAACAGAAACATTAACACAAGTTATGCAGTTCATTTTTTACGAGTTAAATCTTGAACTAGATTGGTTTAGTATGATTATTGTAATACATTATTATACATATACATTATAATGGCCCTAAGGCGAACTTTATCCTCTCCCCAAACAAACTGTTTTGGCTCCCATCTCTTTAAGGATCACCTCATAAAAGACCACTTTCTTCTAGTCGGCCAGAAGAGGGCTTTGGCGACATGAAGTCAGAGTTTATTATTAAGCTACTTGTACGTTTGTTTTCTAATTATTTGAAACATAATGAACTTGAACTTTACACAAAACTACTGGTCAAATTATTCCAAGCAAAACTTAGGCCTTCTTTTGTTTCAGAAGTTAAGGGTCAAGGAGAACAAGTATAAAGCAGTTAGTTACAAGAGAAGAAATAACTATGCATTTGTTCTACAAATCACACATAGATGTAAACCAATGAATTTGACCAAGACAGGTAATGATGGTAAACTCATTTGTAATCTGTGTGGGAATTATATTGTTTTACCAAATATAATGAAAAGACTGGTTCTTTAAGGCAATGTAGTTTATCGTTTATTAGCATGAATGTAAGTTAAATGTATGTGAGCAAAGAGTTCAATGTTTCACAAGCTTTTAAAACAAGTCTTTTAAATGCCACCATCTTATAAACTTAAGCCTACAGTATAGCCTTCGTGAATGTAACTTACAGGCTGCTTTCGGTCCGAGTCGCCTATCCTGCCAAACAGTTACTGCTCACTGATATGGCTATGTCCTTTGAGCTGGGCTGCTAGATTTGACAACTAAATGAAAATCAGGGTTTTGGATTTACTCTTGTATGCAAATCAAGGATGCAAACTCATTTTTCTTTGAGAGCTGACTCGTTTGCAAATCTAACATTACTAAAACCAAATCATACCATATAGTCATTGAAATACCATTAAATGAATTGCCACGTTTGCCTTTGTAGAAATTGTCATATTTGTTTTCTATTATGCAGTTCTTCTTCCACTGCATGGAAGTCGACTACATACAGGGAGGTGCTTCATGATCATTTACATCCACCACTGCCCATCTCATCCCTGGTGACATCTGCTCCTGTGCAGTCCAGACCTCATAACAACCAGCGCAAGAAAAAGTCAAAATAGAAGAGTGAGTTTCTTTAATTAGTGGATTTTATTGAAAAATTTAGTTGCAGGAATCCCTGATACGCCTCATGCTCATGAACCTGCTGCCACTCATGCCCATATCCCTGAAGCTCCTGTACTCTCCGGGCCTCAGGTACATCATCCTGCCTCTGTATTGGGGCTGCTCGTACATCAGCCAGTGGCCGTCCATCACGTTGCAGGACATGCAGTCAGACATACGGTAGCGGTCCTGGATGTTGTCGCAGTCGTCCATCAGCTCGTGACTCTGACCACCGAAGTTCTCCCTCTCGTAGATCTTCATCCTGTAGGATCCCCTGTGCTGTAAAGGAAAAAGAACAACAAAAAGGATCAGATGATGGTTCAAAGATATTTGTAGGAAACTTTGTCTAAAGATTGAATATCCTACTGTACCATGGGGATCATACGGCAAGACCTGATGCAGTCTGACATTCCCATCATGCTCATGTAGTCAGCGTACTCGCCCCTCCTCATGAAATACTGGTTTCCCATGTAGTTGGAACGGTCGTAGACCATGAAGCAGCCGCTCTCCACCCTGCAGGAGTGGCACCTGCTCAGGTAGGAGGTCAGCTCAGGGCAGTCGCTGCTGGTCTCATAGTGGCGACCCTGGAAGTTCCTGTCCTCGTAGAAGATGATCTGAAAGCACAACAATGCCTCATAGTATCATTTACAGTGAACTCTACGACACATTTTGAATGAATATCTGATGCCGACTAATTCACTATGAATTTAAAATTGAACCAGATTTATTTGTTTATTTATTTATTTATCTATTTATTTATTTATTTATTTATTTATTTATTTATGTTTTATTTCTGGGTGGATCATTCCAGCTACCTACCTTGCCCATGGTCATGGTTGTTTGGTTGTTCCTCAGGACTGAGCTGTGGCTGCTGTGTGTTTCTGTCTGTGGTAACCGTTACTTTTATACTTGCTCAATGTGAAAAAAGTATGTAGGGCTTCTATTGTGCAAATCCCTGACCCAGCAACATGCCATAGAAGCCTACTGAGCAGTCAGGGCGCTAAAGGGTTATTATCCAGCACTATACCACTGTAGTTGAAATGCATGTACTGTATACAGGCAGTATTGTTGTCTGACATAAAGAAAATAAAGAGAAGCTTCCAATATGATAGCCCTCTGTATCTTCCACAGTGTGATGGACATTTCACTTGCAAAATGACCAGAAATATTTTAGTATTAGCATCCATTTATATAAAAATATAAGGAAAGGAATCAGCTGAGTGTTGGATGTTACATCATCCTCTGGCTAATGAAGTAACTTCAACAATATGCATAGATACATGCAAATTCCAAGATAAATGCTGCCCTGCCACAGTGGATCTTTATATATCATTTACATATGAAATATATGATAGGTGTGAAAAAACAAATTAAAGATAAACCATATATTAGTCGTTTTCCAAGGGAATATGGATAATAGCGATTTTTTTGATTTGTTAGCTTGTGAGTTTGATTAGTCTTCAGACTTCAAACCTGATAATATTAATGATAATAATAATAATAATAATGATTATAACTCAAATATTGATATTGGGGGGTTATTGAGAGATGGTTTTTGACACTCATGCCTTGAACTGGGTTTTTAACTTGGAAATTGTATAGAAATAAAGTAATTCTATATGTTTGGTTTGTATGTGCCATTAGTGTGTGTACAAAGGTCTTGACAGAAAGGAAAATTATGTCACCTAATTTGAACTTTTCCTTCCTTTTGAAATTGGCAGTTCCTTTTCATGTTGCCTACAAAATGATGCTCCAAAACACATCAGTAGTCACAGTCTAAAGGGAAGCTACTGTTTATTAATCTTTATTTAGATCCTTATTGATAACTAAACACACAACCCTTTATTGCTGTGCCTGCCCTGAATGTGCCTTCTTCAGTGTCACATACAGCTTATTGATTTAGTCAGATTGCTGCTATCAACTTTTTTTTTTTAATTCTGAAAACTCAGCATTGTCCTATCAAGTGAATTAACCTCCTCAGCACTAGTGTGAGTAAAAATATGAAAATATAGGTTGACAACATAATTATCTTTCTTGCGATAGCGTTCTCTAGTGGCAATTTTTGTGGCAGCAAAGGATGAAAGCAGACTATGTAGTGTAAGAACTAAAGTTTGCGTAGGGAGGAGGTCAGGGTCGGACGCCTGGGTAAAACAAGCACAGGACTTTCTCCCAGTAGGCTGCTGTTTCTCTGAAAGCAATAGCAACATTTGGTTATTTTAAGTAACTAACCTAGTTAAAGTTCACTAAATAAAGAAAAAAAATGTTGATATTGTACAGTATTTTACTGTAGTTTGAAGTTTGTGGTTGAAAAGGATGAATAATAGCAACAACAGAAAAAAAAAAAGTTTCAGCATAATTATGAGTTGGATTGCTTGAATGTTAATACCTTTTCAGGACATTCACAAAAATATTCCACTTGACTCCTGTGATGCAAAACACAAAAAAATTACCAGAATATTTTTAATTAACCAAAATGATATTCATAAATTGGACTATATATCTAGAAAACACTTGAGAAGAAGTACATAGTACACACTAGAGCGGGTCGTCTACTGATCGGAAGGTCACTGGTTCGAATCCCGGCTCCCCCCAGCTGCATGTCTAGGTGTCCTTGAGCAAGATACTGAACCCCAAATTGTTCCTGATGAGCAGTTGGCGCCTTGCATGGCAGCCTCCGCCATCAGTGTATGAATGTGTGTGTGAATGGGTGAATGTGGCATGTATTGTCAAGCGCTTTGAGCTGTCAGTTGACTGAAAAAAGCTATATAAATGCAAGACCATTTACCATAGCAAGTTATTTTAAGTCAAACCACAGTGTTTTCCTTAACCTAACCGAGTACTTTTTGCGCCTAAACCAAACATGTCTGTTTTCTTGCCAAAAGTTAACTGGACTGCTATGGAGCCAGAACAGTGACTTTAAAATTTGGCATCCAAAAAAAAAAAAAATGGCATTGAAAACAAAACCAGTACTGAAAAAGGAAACATTGGCATTGAAACATTTGTATTGAAAACAGTTGTATTGGCATTGAAACAAGTATTGGCACTGAAAAAAGAAACTAATTAAAATAATTAAAATCTGAAAATCTCATTATTTTATTTTTTTGTATTTTTCAATGACAATCTTCATATTTTTTCTTCATGTCACTTTTTTTTCAGTGACAGATTTTTTTACAATGTCAGTTTTTTTTCAGTGTCACTGAATTTCAGTTTCAACTTTCCTTCACTGTTTTGGCGTCGAGAGGGAGGGGCCTGAGGGGAGGGGCAAGTAGAGCGTGGTTTGCATATCATTAGAGAAGGTAATGGCTGCAGCCTGCGGGAAGGCGGAGCTGGACGGTCCAGCCGTAATACCATTTTAGGATCCGTGTGTTGGCCGTCTCTGGGCAACACAGAGTCCAACTACCTCGCAAACTTTTCTTCAAGCTCTCTCCTGATGTGTCCAAGTCTCTGTATATCTGTTTCTGTCCCGGAGGTCCCGAGCTCCGGTCTCTATAAACGTATGGAGTGTGGTAGTAGTACGGAGCTAACGAGCATTAGCGGAACATTAGCCCCAGTTGTGTCGTTCTGAGCCGGGGCTGCAGCGCCGACAGCAGCGCTCCGGTCTGCTCCCCGAGCTCTGGACCACCATACCGCTGTACGCATACAGAGACCGGACAATAAAGGAGAGTGCTTGGAGAAAAGTCAGAGAGGAAGTTGGACTACCTGCTAAATTATGAAAATATGTGTCGGTTACTTGATTACAGCCGTCTGTTTACTATGAACCAAAGTAGCACAATCACAGCTGACTTTCCCTGCATACGGACTTGTTGAGTTTACTCGCTTCGACTCAAAGGAGTCATTGTAGGAATAGTGATATTACTCACATGAACTGAGTTTATAGGGGAGACAGTGTCTCTGTATGCGTGTACAGCGGTATGGTGGTCCAGAGCTCGGGGAGCAGACCGGAGCGCTGCTGTCGGCGCTGCAGCCCCGGCTCAGAACGACACAACAAGCGAGAAAAGCCTGCTGTTCTACTGTTGTGTTAACTGGGGCTAATGCTCCGTGCTCGGTGCCCGGAGCTCGTTAGCTCCGTACCAGAGCATGTGAGCGGAGCTTAGCACGGAGCGAGCAAGGAGCGGAGCGTGCGCAATATAGTCGGAGCGCAGAGCGGGTTATAATCCAAAGGACAGAGCGATGGTTCCGTTTCGCTCCAGTTCCGTTCCGATACCGCTCTCCACGAGTCTGGGGCATGCACAAGTCCAGACTCACGTGTGCTTAAATGGTTAGCTTACATCAGAGGTCATTCGTTGAGAGATGGAGTTTGTAAAATATTTCAAAAAGCAAGCAGACAGGTCATAGGAATTGCTCCCTCTTTTAAATTTGAGTGAGCAAGGAGCGATTTCACCGGAGCTGAATTACATTTTAGGTGAGTGGAGAGTGGTCTTGGAGCGGAGCTGTCTGGTATAACTTTGAGCGATGGAGCGAAAGAGCGAACGCCCACGTAAGCGGAAATTCTCGCCGCTCAGCTCCGCTCACATGCTCTGCTACTACCACACTCCATACGCATATAGAGACCGGAGCTCGGGAGCTCCGGGACAGAAACAGATACACAGAGACTTGGACACATCAGGAGAGAGCTTGAAGATAGGTCCGCGAGGAACATGGACTCCGTGTTGCCCAGAGACGGCCGGCACATGGATCCTAAAATGCTATTGTGGCTGGACCGTCCAGCTCCGCCTTCCCGCAGGCTGCAGCCATTACCTTCTCTAATGATATGCAAACCACGCTCTACTTGCCCCTCCCCTCAGGCCCCTCCCTCTCGACACCAAAACAGTGACAGAAAGTTGAAACTGAAAATCAGTGACACTGAAAAAAAACTGACATTGTAAAAAAATCTGTCACTGAAAAAAAAGTGACATGAAGAAAAAATCGGAAGGTTGTCATTGAAAAATACAAAAAAAATCCCAATGAAATAAAATAATAAGATTTTCAGATTTTAATTATTTTAATTAGTTTCTTTTTTCAGTGCCAATACTTGTTTCAGTGCTGTTTTCAATACAAATGTTTCAATGCCAATGTTTCCTTTTTCAGTACTGGTTTTGTTTTCAATGCCACATTTTTTTTTGGATGCCAAATTTTAAAGTCACCGTTCTGGCTCCATAACTGCGGGTCAAGGTGGGACCTGTGATACATATTAGGAGTCACTTGCAAATTGACTTATTCAGTCATTTTGGTATGAGGATGTGTTAAAATGACCCCAGTACAAAAAAGTGCACAGACTGCCTCCTCACTCATGTTTTTGTCCTTAGAGGACATTTTATAATTATAGTAATTAGTATGTATATAGTCCAATTCACGAATATCAGTTTGGTTAATTCAACCTATTTTGGTTATTTCTTTTGTGACTGGCATTGCAGGAGTCAAGTGGAATGCTCATAAGAGGCTATTAGAGCACAGCATAGGATAACTAGTCTGTTTATCTATGTCTTAAAAATATTAACATGCTCATTTGTATGTTGAAACAGTTTTTGATTGTTGCTGTCAGCTGTTCATACTGGCAGTTCAGAGAGTGAAAATACTTTGTCATAAACAGTACAAAATTACCACTCTCCCTTTCTTTATTAACTGTAGTCACTCAGTGAGCTAAGAAGCACAATACTAGAGTCTTGCAGCCTTTCGTTAGCATCATCATTAATATAATAACGCCCATCTGCACTTTTTCTGCTTTGATATATCAATAATGTGTCCTGTGAAATGGGCCAACAATTGTTACTGGACTAAGACTTTCATACTTATATACTCTTATTTGAGACAGTCTTGCAGTATTGCTGTAATTTCAAGAAGCTTCTGGAAAATCATACACAATCTCAGGGATACTAGTTTCATCCACCTTCATTTATTTTAATGTCAAGTGCATCATATATGACATAACATCTTTCATATGTCGAGGAAGTCTTGATCTGGCTTTGGGACACAGGCGTCAAAATAGCAGCATTCACTACAGTCCAAACTGTCCTTTGACAAACTGAAACAGTTGGATGCTGATAATTGATTGTACATTTTTTCTCTCCGTAATTTTGTAATTACGTTTGAAGTTTCCTTCTGGCTCACTGATTGAAGTTCTGAAACTCAAAAGGAATGATGAATCGATAAATTCTTTATTAATATTCTTTGATTACATTTTCAAGTCTTGAGCCTAACAGGAGTCCATGATACGACGGATGGATCCAATCCTCATGTCCATGGGACCCATTCCCATGTCTCTCATGCTCCTGTACTCTCCGGGCCTCAGGTACATCATCCTGCCTCTGTAGTGGGGCTGCTCGTACATCAGCCAGTGGCCGTCCATCACGTTAGCAGACTGGCAATCAGACATACGATAACGATCTTGGACGTTGTCACAGTCGTCCATCAGCTCATTCATCTGACCTCCAAAGTTCTCCTTTTCGTATATCCTCATCCTGAATGGACCCCTGTGCTGTAGAATGATGTGAAAAATCAGAGGATTACATAATCAATAATGGCTTCTTCTGTGCTCGGCATGAGAATTTGTGATAAATGAATGTGTTTGTATCTTCAACCATACAATCATGAGTCAACACTAAACTTCATACCATGGGGATCATGCGACAGGAACGAATGCAGTCACTCATGCTCATTCCCATCAGGCGCTGGTTGTCGGGGTACTCTCCCCTCCTCGCCAGCATCTGGTGGCCCATGTAGTTTGGACGTTCGTAGACCATGAAGCAGCCGCTCTCCACCCTGCAGGAGTTGCAGCGGCTCAGGTAGGAGGTCAGCTCAGCGCAGTCGTTGCTGGTCTCATAGGAGCGACCCTGGAAGTTCTTGTCTTCGTAGAAAATGATCTGAAAGTAAATAAAGCATTTAAAAGAAAGAAATCTGTCTTAACAAATGGCACATGATCTAAAATACTGTTTAGATATATATGTTTATATATTTATATGTATTATATATTTATATGTATTTTTCAACCTAAATACAAAATGAAAATGGTCTCTTACTCTGCCCATTTTGATGTTCAGTCCTGTCCCTGATTGCACTGATGGTTGCCTAGCCAAACTCTGCCACTTTTATACCCATCACGATAGCTAAATGATCTATGGAGCCATTGTTTTAAAAATCTTACTCAGCAGCATAGCATTCAGGGCTATAATGTTTGTTAAATCAGTGTGTAAACGGTTATTATTCCAGACTGTATGCATCTGGTGCAGTGCCAAGTGCTCTCCTATGGGGTACAGGTGGGTGACAGCATCATACGTATCAGCTGGGACTCTTTGTGCTGTCAGTGTTATGTCTGTGGTGACAAGCACTTTGTTCCACTCACATTGTCGGTCCACCATCTGAATACATGCACTTATGTTTTTATGTCTTATGCTGGCCTTCATGTCACTGTAGAGAGTGTAACTGACAAAATAATATTTTATTTTGTTTTATACTTAATATAAACTAAGAGGCTGGATGACAAAAAAATAAAAAAAGCAAAACTACTGGTTTAACACTTTAACCCATTTTTTGGTGGAATGCATTGTTAATCAGTGGACAAAACCGTTAATTGGCTCCACTTTGAGAAGCAACAACAGTAAAATAATACTTGCTTATTAACGCATCAGTTTTGATCATCGAATACTTACGTATGATAGTGTGACACACAATAGCGTGAAATAGTGTAACACCTAATAGGGTAAGTTTTGTATTTTATGTAGTATTATATTTACTTCAGCTGTGAAGCACCTTGTAACTTTACATTTACTTCTGATAATCTGAGTGAAGAAGTTTTTGCTAATTGTACTTTATCATACTTCACTTTACTTTGAAACCATTCTTATGTAAAGGATCTGAGTACTTTCTTGTTCACTGTTTTGTTACTGTTTTTTAATGATACACCAGTAAAATATGGACTTTTGTTAAGTACACAGTATGTTTTGTCTGCAAACATTGAAACTAATATTCTCAAAGAATCAGCATGTACTATGAATGTTCCAATTGAAGTGTTTAAATCTTAAGTGTAAGTGCTGGACTTGAGCTTCCCTTTCTAAAATATTACGGCTGTCCATCAGCCCAGCTGTATGATACATATATTATTAAAATCTATTAAACACACAGTGAAAAATAAGAAGTGTTTTAAAATAGGAATAGTCTCAAATTAAGTTAACATTAGACTAGAGTGAAATTGTAATTACAGATATTGAAAACCCATCTTAGAGGTGTCGTCTAGCAAATTGATATTGTGCTTTTTTTTAAAGGTGGGGGACTCAAAGGAAATGTATTATAAAAGGAGTTTGCAACACTTGATAATAACCCTCTAATAATACACATCTATAGTTTATTCAAATGTAGATAACCGTGAAAACAATGAATGAATTAATGTTTTTTATGAAGCTGCAACTGATGTTTGTAACACTTTGTGCATGTTCAGTAAATACTGTGTAGCTCATTATTTGAATGGCCTTTCTAAAATTGCTACTGACATTTTCAAACCTTTACAGTTGAATGCATGGTTTTAAAGCATTTCATTGTTTCATTGTTAACAGTGAAATAGCTATTAATTAGTGTTTGATTAACTATAAATGTACATTTTTAAATGATGACTGTTATAAAGAGTTACAGATAAGTTGAAGCAGAGGCTGAGTAGTCCTGGCTTTTATTTCGTAGTATGGGTCCATCTTAAAAAAGGCTGGGTCACACATGTCCTGACCACTGAAGTCTGACTCCTGACCCTTGATGTCCTGATGACATCATTAGTGATCATTTTCTCACACGCCACAACAGTTGTCTGTGCTAAAGAAGACAGCACATACCTCTTTGATCAGACTCAGTAGCAAGCTTAATTGTTTAAAATTGGTGGAGGTCCCCTTTAAGAGTTACACTTTTCTTTTGCTGTCGAGAAACATCTTTGCATCAGGTAAGTGTCGCTCCGCAGTTTAGTATAGAAATCAGCTGTGTGTACAAAATGTACTCTGTGTTTTTCCTATTAAACTCTATGCGGTGAAATGAGCCTAAAATTCCTCTTTGTTTGGAAATGTTTGCTGTTCATGTGCACAGCTGACTCAACATGATGTTCTTACAGTTATTACAGAGGATCATAACAATAACCGGCTTGCACCTGTCAGAGGGTGTAGGGTCATCTTTTAGCTTTATGATTGCAGAGGAAGATGATGCAGATCCACAACAAGAATATTTTCATCCAGTGAAACAGTGACAGGATGTCAACATGTGGTCTGTATACAACCTCATTTTACATTATCTGTATATAACTACATCATGTGCCTTTCCTGTATTTATCTATCCATATATTCGACATCTTCTATTAGATATAACATAACATGACAACAATGTGATGTTTGATTCCTCTTTTATTTGATTTGACAACACATTTCTTTCACTCTGCTTCAACAGGAATCCACAATACGCCTGGCAGAGCTGAGCCTCATGCCACTGTATCCCATATCTCTCATGCTCCTGTACTCTCCAGGCCTCAGGTACATCATCCTGCCTCTGAAGTGGGGCTGCTCGTACATCAGCCAGTGGCCGTCCATCACGTTGCAGGACTGGCAGTCGGACATACGGTAGCGGTCCTGGATGTTGTCGCAGTCCTCCATCAGCTCATGACTCTGGCCCTGGAAGTTCTCTCTCTCGAACATCCTCATCCTGTAGGAGCCTCTGTGCTGTTGATGAATACACAGTGAAAGACAAGTCAGCATAGGACTCTAAGGAATTGAGATTGCAATTTTGTTGCTGTTAATATTGTAAAAATTACAGTGTGCAATTCTGCTTGTAGTAGTATTTACAGCCTTTCTCAATAGATATTCACTTTCTAACTCGTATTTTTACAGCACAGCAGAGAATTAGTCAAGCAAAACAGGCAAGAGATTTGACTATTTTGAATCGATATTAGACATAATAATTAGACATTAAAGTTACCCAGATGTAGGTTCCTGTTTATAATCATGTTTATCTTTTCAAAGTCTTTGCATACCGGGGGAATTAAACGGCAGGATCGGATAGAGTCACTCATGCCGAAAGAATTGTAGTCAGAGTACTCTCCTCTTCTCAGGAAGTACTGGTTTCCCATGTAGTTGGGACGGTCGTAGACCATGAAGCAGCCGCTCTCCACCCTGCAGGAAGCACACCTGCTCAGGTAGGAGGACATGTCAGAGCAGTCGCTCATGCACTCATAGGAGCGACCCTGGAAGTTCTTGTCCTCGTAGAAGATGATCTGTAGGACATAAAAATAAAAACAGTACATTTGGAACACACATTAATTTGTTAATTTTAAAATAGACTTATAAACTTGGATTCCCTCTATATTTTTACACTCATTCCCATTGTTGGCCTGAGTTTATCCTCTACAGGATAGCACTTGTTGTCTGGCCTGCTCTCTACATACCTTGCCCATGTTTGATGATCTGTGTTTGTGGGAATCTGTCCAAAAACCTGTGGCTGCCAGGCGGCTTTTATACTTTATACGCGCTGTAACAGGGTTTTGTTATTCAAATTATCTGGAAGCTGATGAATAAGCAGCTCTGGGATCGCTGTTAATTTCATTTGTGCCATCATGATCCAGAACAAAGGCAGGGGAAATGGATGGAAGACACAAGGCAGGGGAGGAGGGAGAAGAACTGAGCTGCAGTTTTGACTTTCCTCAGACTGAGGAAAATTAGACCAACAAGAAAAAGCTTAGTTTGACCACAATTTAAATGGCCTGAGTTTTGTCATGCTTTGCTTGAATGTGTTACGTATTCAGACCATGGATTTCTTAAGAACAGGGATCACATATTTAAAATGACTATCTGCCATTTTGTTACATTTACTCCATATGTTCAGTGCTTTATGTATCTGATATTCACATTCTCAAATCATCTGGATGCCCAGAATGATAATTTTTCATCTTAGTGATATATGTATTTGTTTAGTAGAATGCCATTAGGGCATGAACCACAGAGATCAGTGTTGTTCTAGATGTCCTGTTACACTAAGGTCTACAACATTCACTATGATGCCCTGGTTTGGTACTGGAAATCTGTTTCACTCTGTACTTTAAATTATCTAGAAAGAAAAAAATGTCCCTATGTGTATCTAAATGATCAAATTATACATTTTGAGTAATTAAGTATCTTTTGCTCGCAAAGTTTGAAACAGCTTCCAAAGACTGGTGTGACTAAATTCATTTTGACTGAATGTGTGGTAGGGCTGATACGTCTTTTACTTCTACAAGTATTGTTATAACAGGCTTTTTTCACCTCAGACATTTTGACTGTCACAGTCACAGTCATTATATGTATCAGTAAAAACAATGACTCTTTCTATTCAAGTATCCCTGTAAGTCATGACAGTGCCACAGTGAGGCAGCATGAACAACACCAGGACCCAGAATCATGAACTTTTTACTGTGGCATGTCAATGTGTTTTCATTGAAGGGCATTCACTTCTTTGCACATTATGTATGAGTTCATTTGAACAGGCTTAAGCTTTCAGTTTAAAAGTCTAGTTTGAAGGATCTGACAGGAAGGTCTCCGGGCATTGGTCAGTCTTTGGTTAAGGCAGTCGTGATGTTGGGCTGTGTGTTGCACCACCAACCTTGTTATCATCTTGACATTGATCTCCATGGGGCTGTTTGATATAGCACAATAATAAGATCAGCTTTGTATTGTATGAAAAGCTGTATTATTACACTTAGAGAGAATAGTTGTATCAACCCTTTGTCATGCGCCTTACTGTAAAACCTTCCTTTTGAGATTGAGTTACAGAACTGGACCCACACCAGTCACAGTTAACTGGATCTAGTTAAATAACAACACAGATAAAGTTGTAGCACCATTGAGAGAAGGTTATGGATTCATACCATTAAACCACAACATCCTGGGTTCAGATAAGCATGAGTAAGTTAGGATTTTTTTCTCAAACAGACTTTTCTCAGTGCAGACTTTTAGACATGACAAACACAGGTATTTGTAATAAGATTAATCGTGGCTGCCATGATTGAAGTTATTATTTCCAGCTGTACTTTCCCGCCTATCCTCTGTGAGTGCATCTCTGAGGGTGCTTGGACTTTCATTATGTTCAATATGATTCCTTATTCCATTAAGACCCTAGGGTGTCCTCCCCAATGTAGCATAGCATTAAGATTTCCTGCAGAGATGGAACAGCTAAAAAGACAATTTAAGTTCAGTCATACACACTTGGTTGTTTAAGTTCTATCTATAATATTTTGACTAAATGGTCTACTGCATAACATAGAACAATGGTGCATTGGTATCAAGAACAAAATGTTGAAGTATTGAATGTTCAAGGATCCAAGGTTCCAACCACTGGCCGTGTTGCCCCTCACCAGTGTGAGGGTATTCTTTAATCTCATCTTGAAAAATACCAAAATGAAGACAAGTCACCATATAATTTCCTCTACCTCAAAAAAAGTTGCTGATAGAGATGAAGTAACAAACAAATATCCTTCAGTAGATCTGAACCCAATGAAGACAATACACAAGATTATCAATAAGTATGGCTGTTGGCTTTTATAAGTTTTATATGTCAGTTTTGGCAATTCTTTGATATGAGGCCATCACATGTGGACAAAGGGAAATCAAACTTGACCAAACCATTTTGCTGATATGCAAATCAGGCTAATTTATATGACAATAGCTTTCCCTCGTCTGCACATTCTGCATTTCGATATAAACCTCAACACAGCTGCAGCTGGGTGGGAGGCAAGCAATATCAGTAACAATGGGGAAGGTAAGGAGCAAATGCCATTTTCCAAAGGGTTTCAAGATTGTTCGGGCAGTGGATCTAATGCATGTGAACTGTCTCTATCTATCCTGTTGACAACAGGGCTCGATAATCTGTTGCTTTTGGATTTGTTACAAAGTAGAGAAGATATTTTACCAGGATGTGCCACTGTTTTCTTCCATTCAGATTATTTTCTTCGAGGACAAGAACTTCCAAGGCCGAAGCTATGAGTGCAGCACTGACTGCGCTGACCTGCGCACTTTCTTCAGCCGCTGCAACTCCATTAAGGTGGAAAGTGGCTGCTGGGTGCTGTATGAGCGTCCCAATTTCACTGGCTACCAGTATATCCTGAGCCCCGGGGACTACCCTGATCACCAAAAGTGGAATGGATTCAATGATAGCATCAAGTCATGTCGCTCTATCAAAAATGTAAGCTCAATCGATGCTCATTAGAATAACCAAAAGATAAAGTATTAAAAGTCTCATTTGCCTCATTATACTATTGAGATTGCACCAGTTTCAAGCAAACTGGGATAAGCTTACTACATCGAGCTATAGATTAAGACAAACATTATAAAATAACATATGGGTAGTACATTGATCAGGGACACAACATTCTTTGTTTTATATTTGTGGGTTAATATTTGCAGGAGAGTGGCAAGCTCCTGTGAAATACCACAGAGTGCACCAACCAAGCAGTAATCAGTCAAAGGCCAACAGACAAAAAGGAGAGATAAAAGGCTCATGATTTGGCAGGAGGATGCACATCAGTTATTGAAGGAAGCTAGGAAAACTGCCAGCAAACCCATTTGTAGATGTGAACTCAAAGGAAATGAGGGCACAAAAATAAGTTGAATGCTAAATGATTTAGATAGTAAAAACTAACATAATTTCATCAACTTTAATCTCAAACTCTTTCAAGGTATATGGAAAGTCCTGGAAGATCAGATTCTACAACAAGCAGGATTTCGGAGGACAAGCGGCAGAGTGTTTTGAGGATTGCCCATCAGTTTACGACGCCCTCAAATTCCAGGAGTTCCACTCCTGTGTGGTGATGGATGGTGCATGGGTCCTTTACGAGCAGCCCAACTACCAAGGACACCAGTACTTCCTGGAACGTGGCGAGTACCCCAACTATACAGACTGGGGCGCCACCTCCCCTGCTGTGGGGTCTTTCCGCATGATAAAAGAGCTCTAGAACAGCAGCGGCCATGCAGGGTTGTGCATTCTCTAAGAGAGTCATTTAATGCTAAGGCCACCAAAGTTCTTGAATCTAAAGAAAATCAGTCTTCAGAACCCAGTTGAAATTATTTCAAAAGTTCAGAGCTACAGGGTCCTAATGCCACTGAAGATCCAGAATTTTGAGGTAGTTCCTCAACCCCTCAGGAAGTTCAGAGTTCCAGAAGGTTAAGATTCGAGAAAGGCTTTATCCTCTGCCTGCTTTTTCCATTTGATCGTCCGTCTCCCCAGAACCCTGTGTTGCACAAAAATGAATAAAGGTCTTCCTTAATGAAAACACTGCTGTCTTTATTGTTTTTAATGAGTTACCTGACACCTCAGTGCGTTACAGTTTTGTCCTCTAGTGTCTAACCAAGGCAAGTCAAGGTTATTTATTTCACAATGTTCAGACACAGGGCAATTCAAAGTGCTTTAGAGAGGCATACATTATAAACAAGATGTTACACCTCAAGAATGACTGGTGTGAGATCCTGCCAAGCATTAGCAGATACTGGTCTTCTATAACAAGACACAGAGAAATGTGACAAGTGCAACTGATACAAACATTCAACACTAACTTATTGCCAGGTAGTGAGCCACAAAGATGTCTACACCTGACCTGAAATGTAGGAATAGTTCACAATGTAGTAATTTCAGACCAAAAATCATGTTTAAACCTTTAAGTCAACTTGTATATGTCTTATGTCTATATGTGTCATTAAAAAAAGACCTGCATATGTATATATACATATATGCCTTTGTGATATCAGAACTCTATCAGAACTGTCATCGCAGCTCCGAACTGCCTACAGAACTAAATGATTGTGCAAGACACATACAAAAAATGTTGCAGCAACATTAAAGAAATAAATTCATGTTGTGCCAAATGCCAAATAATTTACAAAAAATATGTCTACAGAATTTTTTTCCGGGTATTTGTAGACATGTTTTGCTACAGTTCAGATCAATTGAGATAGATACTTGGCAAGGCTAATCAACCACTATGTGTGTATGAAGGCAATTCAGTGAGTAAGAACAATAAGCAGTGATAACAGTTTAATACACAGCTTACCGTGCATTTGGTCATATTGTGTCTGCCATGCATAAAAAGTTTGTTTTAAGAGCCACAAATGGATAAGGTTTGATTTAACAGTTTTCTAAATATGTCCTCATAGGAGAGCTAAGTCTCTACACTGGGTGCAAAAAACACAGAAATCTGCTATTTTATCAATGAAAATATAAATATGTACAAACACAGCTGCAGATAAAACCTTTATTTTGAGTCTATAATCCGATTTCTCTCACTTCTTTCCAGATGATCTTCTATGAGGAAAAAGATTTCCAGGGAAAGTCATATGAATGACCTGTAACGTTTCTTAAGCAGATGCAACTCTTTCAAGGTAGAATGTGGCCGGTGGGTTCTGTATGAGTTTAAGAACTATACGGGCCGCCAGATGCTTCTTGGTCCTTCTGTGGTCAAAGACTTTGGATTAGGATTCAATTTCCTATTCAAATCCTGCAAAGTTGTCAAAAACGTAAGTCACCCATCAAAAAGGAACAAGAAAACACACACACACCGTATTCCTGATGATGCATCAAACTGAACATGTTGGTTTGGTTTCAGACCAAAGGACCATACAAGCTGAAGTTGTTTGCCTATGTGGGGTTTCAGGGAAAGTCTATGGAGTTGACAGAAGACATGATATCCACCCAAGAGAAGTGGCCCAGCCAGAAGGTCATGTCCTGCAAGGTCCTCGAGGGCTCCTGGATTTTCTTTGAGGAACCCAACTACAGTGGGCGCTACTACGTGCTGGATAGAGGGGATTACCAATACTCCTCAGACTGTGGATCGCAGGGATCAACTGTGGGCTCCATCAAGAGAATCATGGAGCTGTGAAAGTTAACCAGTTGAAGTTTATTGTGTTGTAATACAATACTTTCATTACATTCCTTTAATGCTAATGTTTATTCGTGTCTGTGTGAAGTCTAATTCAACCATTGAACCATATGATGTGAAGAGAAATGAACGATAAAATGTAACTAATTATTTATTTTGACAGTACAGGTGGAGTATATATATATACAGTATATCATACTTACTGTATGCACTGTTAACACTTACCTGAACATATCATGACGACTGGCTTTCAAGTACTAGTAAGAAAATATAGAATTAGTTTGCAGTTCATTGGGCACGACTGAGCTAAAATATTAGTCTGATTAGTACAACATAGCAATTATTTCCTGTGTCCAAGTCATGATGTTCAACTTTTGTTGAAACTCAGTGTTTGTAACACTGTTGAACTGCATGCATATCCTGAGGAATGTTTCAGATATTGGAAGATTTCAGATTTTTGCCTCAACACAAACAACAAACCACTTGACATCGCAGCTTTTCTTTTCTTCATTCATTCATGTTCTCCTAAGATGGGAAAAATTGCTTATAAAGAGCTTAATAAAGATTTGTTATAGTATTACAGTTAAAACACGGCTGCCCAAAGTGGAGCCAAACTTGGCTTGCATATTAACAATGAAAAAGTTGTTTGCTTTTGGCCCTTGGCCCACCAGTAAGTATCAGCTTTGTTCCTCAAAGAAAAAGTTTTCTGCAAAAGCCAGAGCACTGCTGAGACTTGTGCATAGGGCTGCAATTTAGGATTATATTTATTGTTCACAAATCTGACAGCTATTCTCTCAACTAACTGATTAATCCTCTGACCCAAAAATCATAGTACCAAAAATAACACATTCCAATTTCATCTCTACTTTAACTTTAAGTCAGCTAGGGCAGCTTCTAGTCATTGCAGTAATGAGTCATGCAGTTTGGTGGCTGTAAACACGTTGAGCCGTTGAGATGTATATAGAATAGAATGAGCCTTTATCCACCAGGTCTTTCACAGCTCGTCTGACAGCAGTCAGCTGACTGTGTGCTCTGGTGTGGATGTGGCCAGCGGGTGGAGCATGACAGTCTGAATACACCTGTAGCCTGCACCACAGACTATACCTCAGCACTATGTGGCCACAAGCCAACTTCACCACATCAGCCTCAGTACCAGCTGCAGAGGAGACAGTTTAATCGGATCAATAAATTGCTTCTGGAATCAGGCTTTGACAGATCCAAAGGTCAGCCGTCGCAATAGTGAGTAAACACTGTATAAAGCCAAGCATTTTTAAAACAATTGCAGCATCAGCTATTGTGCATATATAAATGCTGAGGCAATTAAAATGACAATGATGGCCTTGGCAGTGCATTTCACTGTGCCCACATACACTGCCTATATAAATCTGGAGCAGGCCTGAGGGCAATATTGTCTATGTGAAAGGTGGGATTAACAAACAGTTATCAAAAGTTAGTGTGAGGCCCAAACATGGACCATGTGGGAAAGGTAGGCACACAAGCAGATAATGCTTGTGACCAACATGTCTGCAATGTTTGGTTTGTTAGAAGAAGTCTTAACTCCAGCGACACTTGGAATAGAATGATAACTTTACTCTCTACCTCGAGTGAGCAGCGTTAAAGTTATTCTTTTAACTATAAGTGCTGGAGAATTGATCTTTACTTTAAATCCAATTTACATGTTAATGTTAGCTGTGTTGCTGTTTGATGCATGTTTGCATCAAAGACTGCTGTTTTTTAAGGAGCAATAAGATACATTTTGGATGCCATACTTTTCTCGTCTGTGCTCAGAGCTGGGGTAGATAAAAAACAAGACACTATATTAGTTGAGGACATCAACTGAACACCCACTGTCCTCCTCCAGATCGTGTTCTATGAAGACAAAAACTTCCAAGGTCGCTATTATGAGTGTCAAAGTGACTGTCCCGAGCTCAACACCCACTTCAGCCGCTGCAACTCTATTCGTGTGGAGAGCGGGACCTGGGTGCTGTATGAGAGGCCCAACTACATGGGCTATCAGTACATATTGACCCGGGGGGAGTATCCTGATTACCAGCGCTGGATGGGCTACAATGACAGCATCAGGTCCTGCAGGATCATACGAAACGTGAGTTCCTTCAGAAAACATGTGAGAAGCCTTAAGTGATAGCATGTAAGATTTACTCAAATGAACCAATATGTTGGTGAATCCAACTATAAATAACTCTGGTATCCATTTTGTCAGTGTCTCACCATTTTCAGATTCACAATGGTTTGGTCTTTCCAACTTCACCAGTGTGTTTAACATTGATATTTCAAGCCTGTCTCCTGGAAATTCACATAATGTGCTACGAATTTGCAATCGCAATACACATAGAACATTTTCAAAGTTTTTGTGATTATCTTCAGGTAACACTTGCTTCAGGTTAGGTAAATACAGTGATGGAATGAAACTAAGCACATTTACTAAAATACTGTAAATAAGTATTGTGGTACTTGTACTACACTTAATCATTTCCATTTTCTGCTGCTTTATAATTCCACTTCACAAACTTTTGAAGGCAAATATTGTACTTTTTACTCAACTACATTTATTCGGTAACTTTAGGTAGTACTTACTTTGCAGATTGCATGCTGCTTCAGGGCAGTATTTTAGGAGTTATAGTCATTTTTAGGTACTTTGTACAACACATGTATACACAATTTCTTGTTTTCTTGGTAAAATATTGAATGTCTGTGACTTTATTAACATTTAAATGAAATCGTTAACTTCCCTTAATCTTAATCAAAGTGTTTCTACTGGCTAGACTTAACCACACATGACTCAGGATTTAAACCCCAGTAAATGGAATTCAGGTCAATCTTTGGAAATTGTGATATATTCAGCTTCAACATGGATGCCAGCCAAAGTGCATCCTAAACCCAAACTTAATAGATAAAGTGTTATGTTGCATTACGCTTTATTCTCTCTCACATAAGCAGCCCTGCATTCATTTGCTATGATGTAAACATTGTATAAAACCCTTTTCTTTGTACTGTGAGTCCGACTATTTACCCCACCACCCACCACATGCAACATTAGGGAGGTGGTTCAAAATGTAATGTTAAATCAAAATAGATTGAAAAAAGTAGAAATTCAGAACCTTGTCAGTTTTCAGTTGCAACAGAAAAAAAAAATCCACATATTACCAAACATATACAAAGCATTTTGTATATTTTCTCAGATGTTTGTTCTCTTAGCTGCTGGGTCGCTCCCTGTGCAGGGATTAACAGACCTCCTGCTCCTTGTCTTGCAGCCTTCTAGTGTGTCCAGGGTTCGTGTGTTCGAGCGTCCTGACTTTGGCGGTCAGATGTTGGAGTGCACCGAAGATCTGAGCAACCTGCCCGAACACTGGAGCCTCCGAGAGGTTCACTCTGCTCAGGTGCCGGAGGGTGCCTGGGTCTTCTACGAGCTCCCCAACTACCGCGGGCGCCAGTACCTGCTGGAGAGAGGAGAGTACCGTCGCTTCACAGAGTGGGCAGCCGTCAACCCCAGTGTGGGCTCTTTCCGCCACGTCCCCAGCTATTAGACTGTCTCTCTTTTAGTTCATGTTTGACTGTTGTTTGGAAATTTAATAAAAAAGGATTGTGCTCAATGTGCTCATCCGTTTTCTGTTTTGTATATTCAAAGAAATTCTGATTTATTCAACATAGAGGTCTGAAGCTCTCCCAGTTTGATGACTTTCAATAGACTGAGCATTCACATATCCAACACTGAAGCCTTGTGGCTTTTGTAAAACCACAAAGTAAACTGCAAAAATCAGACACAGACACAGCTATGTCGCTGACTGAGACCTGTTGTTTTCTGGGTAAAGGTTTAGACATTTCATCCATAATATCTTTTCTACTTTTGAATATCTGTGCCTTTGTTCCAGAGTAATGGTCAATGGCCTGCATGATAAAGAACAGTCATCAAAATAATTCCACTTCGGATTGGAATTACTTTTGTTTCTAAAACTACTGTGTAACAAAAGGCTTTTAAAGGTTCCTCAAAGGAAACATGTCAAATACGGTCAGTCAAAGTCACACTGTATGCTCATAACATGATGTGAACAGCAGTATGTGCCTCGGTGGCCTTTTTAAAATGTGTACTTTGTATGACACCTTCTGTTCTCAGACCCTCAGCAAAAGTCTGAACCTGAAGCAGGGAAAAAGATGGAGCCACTGGATAAACAGACCTGTAATTATGACACGTGTTCAGAACAGACCAATAAAATCACACAGCATACAGATTATATGACAAAATATCAGATAAAAGAACAATATATAGTATACTGTTCAAGTGAAGAATGTGAAATCCTGAGCACGACTGAGCTGGGCTACATGACCTCCTGCCTCCCAGTGGCACAAAGTGAACACCACCAAACAAACTTACCTGACAACAAGCTGAGGTAGAAGCATGTTGTAGAGATCAGTCTCTTGACTCTGCATTAACAGGAGGCTTTCTGGTAAAACAAAGAGCAGCTACATGTAGGAAGAGATGATTTTGCCTTGATCAGTAATTAAATAAAGCAACACTAAGACCGCCCTTATATACGATAAAAGCAGTAACAGATTCCTTTAAGAGGGTATCTGAACATGTTGGTTTTTGGACCTATGAATCAATGACCTCAATTAAAAATGTTGATTCACAACTGAAGCGCCGTTCACCCACAGCACAGACACAGACCTCGGACCTACTTGTTTCTTTCATGATTATACACCTGGAGCTTGTGAATAAGTTTTATGTAATAACTATTACTAGTAACTATGAAAATGTCATGGCTGTAACTAAGAGACATTTCTGCACATTGCTCTTATATTCAAGACATTGATGAAAAGAATACATCAAGCTCACATTTCTGTCCCTGCAGAGCTGCTGGAGTGCTGCTGATTTTACTGTTTGGAGTGATTCTAAACTTTTACATACCAAGCTCCACTCTGAGAACACTGAAAGCACAAATCTTTTTTTCAAACCTGCTTAAGATCTGATACAACCACAGTTATTCTTAAGCAGTAATGTTCATGCTACAGATGTTGATACTGCATGCTGTCGTTTGAGAATATGAGACTAATTCTCTGACGATGAAGCTCGTTGCAAAAATCCTACGCAGTGTCAGTCATTTTTGCTTTATTAAATACGATGACAATAATCCCTCAAATCAACATTTGTTGGTGCTGTCAGTGGGGAATTACCTTTATTCAAACAAGTTCATTTAGTGGCTTTCACTTCACTCGTAGCTGATGCCTGATTAGGAGGCAAGAATCATCACCATCACATATTCAGTGGATTGGAGATTTTATGAAGTTTCTCCAACTAGATAAAGTAACGAATACTCTGGTATACAGAGTTCAGCTGACCGGTTGTGTGACTTCTGGCAATCAGTTTATTTGACTGGCCCAATATATGTCGGATTTGGGAATATATATAAATAAAATAATATGCCATTCTGTAATATTCCATCTACATAATAAAGTAAAAGTAATATCTTTTTTGGTTCCAGAATGAGTAAGTGAGCCTTTAGTGAAGGGTTCTGTGATTCCTGAATGATAACAGTTTATTAATCTTGAAAAAACATGCACTAATCAAGTTAAGACTGTGTAGAAGTTAATTGTTATCAAATTATGTCTGCAAACACAGTTTAACCACAAAGCAAAAAGGTCTCAGCATCAGATTAGTTGCATTGGAGTAACTTTGTGCTGAATACTTGATTTGAATACTGAGGTATCAGTTTGAGGTGCATGAACACACTGTATACTGAGCATTCGTTGGCCCTCCTCTGCCTGGTCTACATTCCGAATGTATCCTGCTCCACTGTGCCTGACTGTCGGTATAGGTGGTCCTATGACACAGAGCTGACAGGAGTGCATGGCAGAGGTCACAGAGCTCAGCTAAACCTGCGGACAAAGAGGTGCAGCTTGCTGATGACTCAGTGGGATTTGCCAGTAAGAGCCTGCAGCATGCCAGCTGCTGTTAGTGCTGATGCTCAGCTCAGTGGAAAAATGCTGTGACCCCAACAACACAAAGGGAGTCCAGCCAGAAAGTTCTCCCAGCTGCAGTTATTCACTTCTAAAGCCTCTTTGTTTACCACAAACCCTGATGCTGTCGCTGGGTGACAGGAGAGAGAAAGCGAAGTGGTGTCAGAGGGGCCTCTCTTCACTGTGAGCCAGTGTGCGCCCTCCTGTGGATAATGCTTGCAGCTGCAGTCAAAATAGTTTGTGTATGTCAGTCTGGGGCTTTTTCATCATTTGGACCAAAAGTTCACTTAGCATAAATCATCTGTAGTAACAGTGAACAGTTATACTTTAGACAACAGAGTTTCTCCTCATGCAGAAAACAGGGTGTATACTTTATGTCAAGGGACTCCACTGGCCTGCAAGGAACTCCGACATCAACCGCACCGACTGCTTTAAGACAGACTCTATCATCCAGCATCAATGTTGGACCTAACTAATGCTCTCATGTCTCAGTAGGAGAATACCCCTGCAGCCAGGTTCATGAGTGACATCTTCACAGGAGCAGCAGTTATGGCAGCAGCTTTGTGCTTATTTGGAGATGTTGAACAGTCACATAAAGCTGCAAAGTTGTTCACCAGGAACTAAACTAAATACATGTTTTTTAAGACATAAACAATACCCTGATTTGAATAATAATCTGTCTGTGAGATAAACATTTCAGAAAAGAATAATGAGTTCACAAAATTATGTGAAACAAAAATACCCTTTTAGAGCAGATTGCCAAATTTCACAGACTTATGCTGGACAACCTGTATGGAGCCATTTTATGTTTTTTCTTTTTTTTCCTTTTACATTTTACAAACAAGTCCTCATCTACTTCAGTCGTTTAGGAGAATGCTGCAACTCTGTTTTGCTGTGAAGCTGTGGGGACTACTAAAGAAGAGATAAAGACTACATTTCTGTTCCTTTAAGGTTTTCTAATCATTGAAAGTATTTTCATAATCCAAATTGTGTATTAATCCATAGTACCAACTATGCCATGTGATTTTTATGAATCTTTATAATCTGGACTGACAAAAACTTCTTTGAATGTTACAGTCCTAAAACATTTCTGCTGCAGGACGTCTTCCCCTGAGACCCACATTTCCTCCAGCTCAGTTATTTATAACTTGTGTGGATATGATCTGTCTGAGCAGCTGAAAGGAAATATGTTAATCCCAGGAATGTAGTTTCTGGCTGCAAGAGTTACCTTGTATGGCAACAATGGATGGATGGGAGAAGGGAGATGGATGTAATAGAGTGAGAGGGAGGAGAGACAGGAACATAGTGACAAGGTTGATGGGCAGGAACAAAGTCAAATACAAAAACAAAATCTTCTGTAGAGTTATAAATAGATTTTAATAAATGTTTTTAGCTAAAGCTGAAGAAACACTGTTGATGGTGCAGCTTAGTCCTGCAGTGTTATTATGATGAGTAAAGCCCATCATGATGTATGTGGTTTTCCTAAGAAAAATGTCTCCCAGTAATACTCCTAATGGATTGCTCAATAAATGATGATTGCTGATCCACCGCCAGCAGCCGATGAAAGGCTGCGAAATGACACCCGTTTGACGCCTGTTAGAAGCACACAGTTTCACCTGAAGCTGATTCAGGATGACAGCAACCATGAGCAGCACTACAGCTGCATGTAAGAATCTTTGATCTGCACTAGAATGACATGCTAGTATTAATGTAGGAACTCTGTACGTGGTCAGAGAAGCTCACCTGAGGCTGTAAAGCTATAATCCAGGGAAACTGAGCCAGTGTTTACATTACATATATTTTTCTCCTTGGATCTATTCAATGTGGCCAAATGATGCTTTGAAAACATCCTCAATCATTTAGTCGCAGACAGAAAAAAATCTTACTTTAGTGTTTGTTGCTCTCACACTGGTTGTGTTGAGATCACATAGCCTGCCAACGTGCTGCCTGGTGACATTTATGTCATTACCAGCTGAAGTATACATAAGTTTTACATCTTCTCTGCATCGCACTGCTGTTTCTATCACATTACCTCCATACATTCCTTGTGCCAAACGTTACGTGGCCCATTAACGTGATATTTCCCAATAATATTTTAGAGCAAAGTAAAACAAAAGGATACAAAGATTAGGTTCAATAAATGCTAAGACCATTGACGACAGCTACTGTCAGTATGTCTTAGCGGGAAGCAGAAGAGCATGCTGCTGAGCTGAGGAGGTGAGTATGAAGAGGATTTTCTCTGGCTCTGTATGTTATGAAGTTTGTACCAAATGCATGTTGGCAATGGCGTCCACCGTGACAGTAACAAATACTTTTTACTACACCACTGTCATTGTACAGCTTTAGTTACTACTGTAGATACTTTTCAGATTACAATTTTTCATACCCTTCCAGTCAAGTGAAAACCATGTATCTCCAGATGTGATGATGTTGAATGTGTGTAATAAACTGAAGGATGAAGTGTTCCTTTGGGGGTTGGGAATATCATCCTATCATTTAAGCTAAATAAAGATCTCAAATGCAAATTTTCTAAGGGGCCACTCTTAGTATTGTCATCTGATAGGAGGGCCACTACTGTGTTCAAGAAAATGTTACATTGCTGAAATTTTCATTTCTGTTTCCATTATTAACATAGTTATACAGAAAACCGCAGTTTGATTACATTTAATTATGATCAGTTTTTAACAGTTGGTGCAAATCCTTTCCCCCCATACTCTTAAATAACGTAAATCTGCACACTGATCTAACTAATGAATTACGATTGTACTTTAATTCTTGCCAGACACCTGGCAGGACTTCTGACACATCTTTATGTATACATCTGTATGTAAATAAGGTTTTAACTGTGAAAATCTTCCTTTCCTTAAGTGGCCCAAGGGCCGGCAGTTTCCGACCCCTGCCTTACAACCATATTGGATTTTCTTGAAAATGCATGGTCACAAAGCTGACAGCAGGCTGTTATTCTGACACCATGAAGAGTTTACTTTTAAGAGATACTTGTTTCTGAAAGGACAGCCATGATGATGGTCTCATAGAATAGGAGGCATTGCTGTAGATAAAACTGCCCAACAGTATATAAATGAGTCAAAATGATTTCAACTTCAAACATCTACTGTGAACACAATTTTATCAACTGGCCTGCATCATAGTTAATTGCAATAAATCAAATACCATTCTCAAAATACAGGAAACTCCAACTGTCAGCCTTTTTTAGTTCATAGGTAATATCAGTGGATAGATCAACGATAACACAATGCATTTAGGGGTGGATGAGTTTGTGCTGTAAACTGATGGCGTATTTTAAATGTATGGAAATATCTGGAAATATTTTTTACACACACAAACTCAATTTGACATCACTGTTAGTATGAACAATGATGTCAAATTGAGTTTGTGTGTGTAAACAAACTCAATTTGACATCATTGTTAGTATGAACAGTGTGTGATTAAACAGCCACTACACTTATCGCTAACAGTACAAACCTAAACAAGCTAACAGCTCTTACCTTTTGTTTTGCAGGGATTTCACCACCTTATTGCAGGGCTCACATCCCTACGTTTTGCCATAATTTTTTTTTGCAGAGGCACCATTTCTGCATCCTGGATTTTACCTCGCCCAAAGACGATTGTGACCATTTAAAAGAAATGCAACACCTTTCTGTAACTTTTCTAAACTGACAATCCAACATTCACACCCAGCTGGGGTTTGACCTTCTCCAGGATCTCCCTTTCTCCAACTACTTTCTTCCACTTTTCATGTTGAAAACTGTGTGAGCCACAGAGCGACTGTTTGATAATGCGCACCATTATCTCCATATTCAAATGATTGCACGTCTTTATGACTCTGGCTTTGAGTGTGACCATTCTCCTCAAGTAAAAACACTTCTAATTTCTGCCCTGCAGGATGACTCTGATGGACCACCACCAAAATCTTACTCCATGACTCTGTGAATATTTGCTCTTGTGTTAAAGGTGCACTGTGGATCCCTGTTAAAGTGAGGCCTTCATGTAAACTGATTGGTCTATGTTGCAGTTAAGCAGCATTTACATCGTCCTTTTCTAATGAGCAAGTGAGCTACAGCCCTTCATTGTTACCCAGCCCTCTGTATATGGTTTGACTGGGGTGAAGGTTAAATAAAAGGCAGTTTGAGTCAAGGTTTGTTGTACATCAGCATCATTGCCTGTTATTTTTTTGGTTGTGATGCTTTGTATTATCCTCGACCACATCCAGGGGATCCAGAGGATCCAATGATTCAGATTACAGTACATGAATAGAGTCAAAAAGTACCAACAATTCAGAATAATGTTTAATTGAACTTGGAAATGTCTTTAGAGCCACATGACTATTAGTTTTTCATTGATTCCATAATCTATGTCAGATACACCATATACTGATCAATAAAATTACTGTTTTATAATGAGAATATAAAATCCCAATGTGTAATCAAAATGCATAGAAATCAGAAGTCTTTACTACATCTCTTCACATTAAATGTTTCTTTGTTTTCTATAAAGGAAAATATACAAATATACCATACTTGAAGCTAACAAGAGACATTAATAGAATCAAGTAATGAATGAAGTAATATAAAATTATAGTAAAGAACAAGACTGTACTACTCCATAGTTTAAACCTTTGTGTTGTTCCATATGAGCCCAACAGGGACAAATCCACTCAAATTTCATTCCTTCAAAAATGTCTATAATTACACCTGCACTTTCCTACTGACATGTTAAAATGTCTTCAGTGAAAGTGGCCTGTAAGATATTGTAACAGAAGGAAAACTCACACCAAAAGTTGAAGCTAAAACAGCACTATCAGATCCAAGAAGTCTCTGAGTCAACATTAAAGCCTCCGGTCCAGAGAGACATACTGCTACAGCCGGACAAGATAAATTTGCTTTCGGTCTCTTGACACCCTCTTGTCCTCTGAGGAGACCCCTTGCAGAGAGGTCGTGTCCCTGTGATGTGGCTCCCTGCCCATCACACCCTCAGTTAGCCAATATTCACACACCTGCCACTCAGACACACACAGGCACCTTACCTCACATCCTTCACAGCGTGCACCTCACACACATACGGACCTGCTGGGACCTTAATTTGGACCCGAGGTCTCAGTATGAAAAGCAACCCACTGTGCTGGAACACAAATTAACCAGATTTGAGACGTCATAAGAAGAGTATAGGTGTAGCTTGTTATTATAGAAAATATTATATAATGCAGTATAATGTTAGACATGTCACTATACACTTTATAGTACTAATTACCATTCGTAATATTATCCTGTTGTCACAAAAAATGTAAAGCTCTTCCAAAGGACCAGAAAACATACATACCTATCGAGTTAGTACACTGGCCATAACAAAGGCAAAATATCACAATAATTACAGTATATTAACTGGGTTTTGAGCTAAGTTAATTTTCTGTTGTCTGATGTTGTACCCTTAAACATCATCTGTAACTCATGAGATTCACACCTACGAGTTTCACTTGAAACCACAAGATGGCAGAATTGTACACAGTCTGAAAGTGGGTTAAGGCTTTATACAACCAGACAACCTGAACAGGCTGGTTGATGTGCAGATCACTGTAGGAAAAGCATCAGTCAGGCGCAGCTGTCTGTACGTCTCCTGTATTGTCTCATATCCAGATCATTCTTTAAAACATTAAAAGAGAGTAAAAAATTATTCTCTTGTTTAATTTGATTGAATTCCATCGCAGATAGGAACTTAAAAGGTGTTTAATTTGTTGTAGCAATGTATATAAAGCACAAGACACAAGATAAATGTCAGACACACAGTAGTATTAAGCAGGCCAGTATGGAGAACCAGGAGGTACTGCCGCGATATTCATGAATCATGCTTAATTCACCACATTCACAGTGAATGTGGATCTTTGCAGTCTTGCTGTAACCCATTTCTGCATTCATTCACTCGTCTGCTCTCATCTGTGCATACACACCTTTGTGCTAAGGGTTTATAGGGGAGGCTGAGCTGGGGAGAAGGAAAAAGAAACTGTATTGCCATGGAAACCCATCTCCCTCAGTTTCTCTATGATCTCTGATCCGTCCTGGATCTGAGAACATGAAGGCTGTATTATCACACAGACATGCAGTGCTGCTAAAAAAAAAAGCATATTTTTGGAAAGCAAGACACATGTTTACGGTTACTATGTAAGTGTAGATAGGACGACTGCCTGCAAGTGATATTAACATGTTTTTGGACAGTAGCTCTGTTACTGACTCCATGTTTATCTTTGATGACAGACTGCCACATAAATAGTTTTTATTGCCTGTTTAAACAGCAGATGAGTCCCATTTATAGAGACATGCTCTTAAAGACATATGCAACGTTGATAGGACTTGCTTTTGCAATAGTTTCTGCCAACCACAAATTTGTTGAAACTTTACATTTCTTCTTTTCAAATTTGAATTTTATCTTGTGAAAATGCTATGCTTATTTTCTGTTGAGGTCTAGGCACAAAAAACATTTGGTTAGGGTTAGAAAAAGATCCTGTTTTGGTTGCCACAGTCATGTATTCGTCCCAACGTCACTGGCTCCGCAGTCTACTGGCATGTACCTACACCACCACCCCTCCACCTCCAGTCAGGTCAGAAACATGTATACTAATGTAAGCTTGATTTATAGACATGTCAATATGGTACTTAGCCTACGACATGTACAGTAGTGAACATATAATATGTTAACTGCCAACATTTTATCTTGCCCACTGGGCTGTTTTGTGCTTTGACAGTTGATTTGATCAGTTGATTATACCATATATTAAATTAATGTATATCGACCAACAACAACATCATAACCTCACTAAATCTTGTTTCAAAGGTACAAAAACTGTAATCTAGTTCATCTTGCACATTGCAGTGAGGTTAGTCAAACAGTCTGTAGAACGCCACACAGTCCTTAGATATCTAGTTATCAAGCAAATTAAGTGAAGATGCAGCAGTCGGTAGCTTCTCAAAATTACGCTATCTATAAAAAATTTTAACCTCTATCTTTAGACCATCATGGCCCACAGCGTCTTTCAACCATCCTGACTGGACCACCCCAGGGAGGAAGAGAGCTGGAATAAGAGCCATGCCAATCCATCTTGGTTTTAATGCTGCTCCTGGCTCATGTCTGGCTGCAGGAAAAGGAAATGGACATATGGGAATAACGGGAAATCAGGGACTGTTGTGCCCACATCTTTACAGAGACCTTTCTATGTCTCAGATAAATCTGTTGCACTTGGAGGATGGCGGTCTGAGCAGACAGAGCACAGGACTACATCTGGACAATTATAACGCTGATGCTCGGTGCTCTCTTAACTATAGGAAATTGTGAATGATTTGTGACAATATGAGGAGTGCCTTGATGCATGTAAGGCGTCTTTCATTCCGCAGGTGCACCGGTCTCATCGATCAGAAGTATTCATACACTAAATCAGCATCCAGTCAAACTAGCCTTTCATTCAGGTAGTTGAATGTGGTGAAGCTGCTCTGTAGTGGTCTTGGTTCAGGTTGTTTAAAACTCATCTGGCCCAAAGATACAGTGCATGTCCCCAGGGGCTCCTCTGTCATCTCCGGGCTCTGCAGCACATGTTGTCCTCTTCAGTCACATGGATTTATTGTTGTGTGGGGATTTAAGGTTGTTTGCATTGTTCCTGATTTAATTTGCAATCCTGGTGTCTGGATTGAACATTGATTGCTCATTGGCTTTAAATTGGATGACATGATTCTGTCTGTTGCTGTCTTTTTTTGCATAGATCAAATCATTAAGTCCTCTACAGAGTCAGTTTGAGCATCTGATTCAGTTTAATAAGATCTTTTTTTATGATGCTGCCTGACTCTGAAGCTAACCTTGCTGAATGAGTGTACAGACTGTGACACTGTTTGCTTTTAGTGTGTAAAAAGTGGGCACCCTGTCATGTAATAACAGACCTTGTGATAAATGTGATGGTCCCTGAACAACATGCACCCTGTTGTCATCCTTGCATAATGCAGATTTCTCCCCGATGACAATCTGCACTTGTGACTATGGAGTGACTTTGATTTATCAAGACACATTTTTAGTGTTTGCTGCAGAGCTGTGAGGCAGTAACGTTCCCCAGACTAGTTCAAGTAAAAACCCCACAGATGGCTTTAATTGTACAGCAGCTAGATGATGCATGCTTGCCAAACCAAACACTGGTTTATGACTAACGAGGGGAGGGAGAGAAGGACTGCAATGTGTCCAACACACACACTAGATCCTAAACCATGTATGCACACACACACACACAGGCCCAGGCTGCCTGTCGCTGGCTTTCTGAGTGTTTACAATGCCGTATGAGGGGGGATCCTGGGAGGCAGCTATTTTTAGCTCTGGTTTCATCATTCCTCTCTCTCGGCTCTGCATGCAGCTGCAGGCTGGTGCTGCATTCTAATGAAGAGACGAGCGGATGGCAGTAAAACACCTTCTGTTTGCCTCACACACGCAGAGAGACGGCTTCCAAAGCTCGGTCGAAAAACTGACAGGTTTAATATTCAGACAAACATTCTGGGCAGTATGAACTGCTTTCACCTGTCTTTTACGTACCCTGTTTGATTTCTGTTTGAGGATAGGACTCAGCCACATGGACACACTGTTAAATTAAGTGAAAACTGCTATGTGGAGAAAATGTTAAATTTACATGAGGTATAGGTTGAAGCACACGTTTGTTTGACCAGACCAAGCAGTGAACTCAAGCTCAGCCTGTACAGTAGTAATGGTGGGTGGGAATGTTAACAGTTGTATGCTGCAGAACTGCCACTGTTTCCTCCTTGGGTTGCCATAACAGACTCATCATCTCACCCTGTCATGTCTTGCATTGCATAACACCCCCAGCCCCAACTTACTCCTCCTCTAACCCTTTAACACTTGGTATGAGTGGTACAAGGAAATGAAAATGCCACAGTGACAGGAAGGTAACATCATCATTATATGTGGGCAACAACATGTTCTGGACTGTAGCTACAATTAGGAACAACAAATGTCCTATTTGACATTGATTCTGGTGTTGTAGTTTTATATGAGCAGTGGATCAGCTGAGTCTTTGAAAAAGTGTTTATATTATCAAAAAAAGAGTTTTACTTATAATCTAAAAGTTAAATTAATACAATAAATGCCAAACTTTATTTTCAATAATCAAGCTTCTGGGTGGTGAGACAGAAATATCTAGATGGTGGCAGTAGGGACTGATTTCTTAAATCCTGGCTATAGCCAAGTCCAAATGGAAGACCCTGGGACCAAGACAAGGGACAATCCTCAGGAAATGAGGGTTGAACCGCAAAGCCTTGGCTGCCCTGCCAGTCCTTCTGGTTCAGTGTGTTTATTTTTAGAAATTAACTTGCTGCAGCATTCTCTTTGAAGGGAAATTGGCATGGAGACACACCAGCAAAACAAGCCCATCATGGAATCAGAGGTTCCCAAAGCAAATTCTATTGATAGCCTGAGCACAACGGAAAATGGACATATCTGGGATAAACTGGAGTATTTTCCTTTCTTCAACCTTTCATTTCAGCCCCCCCACCCCCAGGCATCTGCCCTTCTCTTAAACGTCATCAGATTTGTATTACACGGTCTTTACCAAATCTATTCTTGGAAACATAAACCAAATTTTGCTCCAAAGCAGCACAGTGCGGTTTGTTTAGAGAGCCGGGTTGCGTCACATTAATTGAGATCTCAGTGAGAGTGCTCTGTGTTTGAGCTGAGGAGGCACTTGAAGAGGCAGATAAACATCAGACCCTGGGCCTGCAGTCAAACCTGAAAAGAAGCAGTAGGTCTTTGATACATGACGGAGATTTTCCATCTTGTGAGAAAAAGTCATGTTTTTTTTGTTTTGTTCCAGCCTTCTCGGTTCATCACTGTCCTTCTAAATATGGATTTTAGTACTCAAAGGCAGGTAATTCAGAAATATCAAGACTGACCTTTGTTCTTTTGGTGCCATTTTGCGTTCATTCATTCTTAAACTGATGAACAACTTCCACTAAAATATTGATAATTCGAAGGAAAATGGATCCTTAAAATTCTCAAGGGACTATAGGGACTATACTTATCCAAGTTATGGAACTTCATACTTCTACGTGGCTGTCTACGTCTATGGCTTTGTTGGTGTTTTACTAGGAAGAATATGAATGAGACCTGAGCTGACAACATAAATCACCATGGAAAGATCCACAGCTACAGATCCAGTCAGAAACAGAAATATTTTCCATATAGTATGTAGGGAACTGCTTTAACACAATATAAAAAAAGAGGTGCCTAGTAACAATGAATCTGCAGAGAATCATCATCCCAATCTGTAACACTCCTTCAGCTTCATGTTTCACAGTGAGTGTCAGATTATTTAGCTGCTCTGCAACACAGTGTTCACTCTCAGTTCACTCTTATGGTGTTGTTTTCAACTGTTGCAGGCAATGGTTTTCAGGAAAAAAGCTTAAGTCTCACTGTGCAATACCTAATCAGCAACAAAAAGCAGGCCGACACAGACACTAGCTGCTCAACTTAGTCGAAAGGTTTAAAGAGTGAGATATTTTCTTTAAGAGTTGATCACATGTGTATTTTCTGCTGCATCCCTCAGTCAAAACAAAACAAAACACATTGTCATGTGTTGTGTTAGGAGGGCCGGGCAGAGCTTTTGCTCATCTGCTCAGGGCTGGCCAGCTCTGAAGGAAAAGGAGGGTGCATACCGAGACCCTCTGGAGGAATAAACATCCGGAGTCACATCTGATATATTATATATATTTATCTTCATTCCTATATATTAACCTGACTGCAGCAGTGATCTGTGGTGGTGACTTTCTGTTGCTGTGTGTTTATGGTCTGTAATGTGGGGGATAAGAAGAGTGAGAACTACAGTAGAATCTCTGGTGAGTGCTGAGTTCAGCGATGGACATGGACACAATTGCCGTTGCTCACCAGCTTACAGCTAATGTACAGTAAGTAATCTAGAAAGGTCTACAGAAATCTAGTGACAGTAACATGAATAAATACAAATAGATATACTGTCAAACTCACTTCACTGATGTAGCACACTGTTATAAGAACCACCACTGGTGATGAATGTATTTGATGACTTAGGTACAAATGTTCCTCATTTTCGGACTCCTGGAATTCGTGGAAGTTATTGTGACAAGTAAGCAACTGAAACACACCGTAACCTTGAATAAACTGGATTTCTCTGGGTTTGAACATTGTTTGTATCATTTTGACAATAGAATTAAACAACCTAAAAATGTATTTAACAAAGGTCTTGCCAATTTTAAACATTCTAGCGTTACAATCTTCAGAATGTCACTTTAAAAATTGTTTTTGGAGTTATGTTTGGCTGGCTTGAGAGCAGATACTGTAAAATCATATCCATCCATCTGTGCATGCCTCCATTTTCTAAACCAAGTTATCCTAAAGGTAAACAGGTTACAGCTGTTAGTTCTGTTTGTTCTGACGCCATCTTTTCATCTCAACAATATGAATGAATCTCTTTTGGCTTTTTGTTGCCTCACTATTCTTCTTTCTATCCTATTTTTCTAACATCAGTATTTCAAGATAAGTGCTTTTCAGTATGTAGACTGTCTCATCACAAATGAGCTGAAAGGTTGGAGCAGATGGGGTCTGCTTTCTGTCAGCATGTCTTTGAGATGTATCTGGTGCACTCTTCATGTTTGAATGTATGTGAAATTGATTTACTGGGTGTAATGATGTGCTCAGTCAGGCCAAATGAGTCAGATGAACCAAAGAGAAGCCTGCTGTGTTTATATAATGTCCACAGGAAGATGAATGAGGGGTGTCTTACAGTGCTCAGTTGCTCAAACACTTCCATACACTGAACTCACTGGATTCTGTCAACAAAATGTTAATGTAGGACCAACAAAGGTGAGAGGATCAGTTAAATTTGATTCTAGACAAGAGACATGGAGCCACTGCTGTTAAGCTATAACTATATCAAGATAATTATATCATCTCTCTCTCTCTCTCTCTCTCTCTCTCTCTCTCTCTCTCTCTCTCTCTCTCACAGACACACACACATACAATACATTATTATCAGGTTCCTTAGGAGAAGGGGAGGTCAATGCAAGACCTCTCTAACCTGACGGAGAAGGAAAAAGAGGGGAACACAGCTCCTGTGTGGCACTGACTGCCTGCAGAAAAAAGACAAGGCCATGCTATGCAGTGATGGATGTCAGAGGACTAGTTCTCATGGAGGTGCGTGGAATTTTTACACAAAAATCAGCATGTATATTTCACATTTCCATGAGATGAGCTTGCTTTTCTGTTGTCTTTTTCTTGTATTACACTCTATGACGAATGTAGCTTAGGATTGAGACATCCTGCTTCATTCCCACCTCTCTTGTGAGTTGCACGTACACAGTACTGATTATACAGAGACAGCTGGCAATGATCAGTACTGACATGAAGCCCAGTGAAAATGTTAAAGTTTCTTTCTTTATATCTTTTTCTCTAGTATATCTTTCAAACTCAGCAGTGACAGATCGAGTTTGAGTTCCTCTTGAACAGAGACTGCCTCAAACTGACCAAAACTAGCCTGTCCATCAGGGTGTCATTGTCCAATCACAGCCGATCAGAGTCAAACACCTTGGACAACTGATGCAGAGGTAAATGCTGGTTGGACTCTTCCTCATTGCTAAGCACAGATGTTAGTAGCTGTTAGAGAGTTTTTGGTCCAGTATGAAAGAGATGTTAGCATGTTAGTCACCTCAAATAACAACAAGAGTGTCACGATCATATGGCTGCAGTGTGTGTGTGTGTGTGTGTGTGTGTGTGTGTGTGTGGTGGGGTGTGTTGTGTTTTTGTACTTGTGTGTTTTTTGTCTGCTTGCAGAGGTGCAGTGGAGAGCTGGGTGGAGTTTGCGGTCTCTGGACTAATCACACGCACCGGCAGCAGATCAACAATCAGAGCCCGCTTATAAGCCTTGGTCATCGCGCTTCCTGCTGCCAGATGATTTTGTGAACCACAGTGGTATATGGCTCGGTCTCAGTGTTTCATAGTACTAGTGTTTCCTGTACAGCGATTAATTCCGCCTCGCTCTATTTCCAGTGTTCTCCTGAGTTCCTGACAACCTACAACTCCGCTCCAGTGTACCACTACCCCAGCACCTCTGCAGCACTACATCTGCCCTGCGCTTCTTCGAGCGATCCGACACTACGCATCTCCACAGCCCAGCTGCAGCGCCCCACCCGCCCCTGTGCTTCTCTGAGCGGTTCGACCACGCAGCGCTCCAGCTCCGCTACAAGCACACCGCCTGATCTGCGCCACTCTAACCACCACGCCGCTCTCTAGCTGCCTCCAGCTCGCTCCAGCTCGCTCCCACATCTGAGTATTCATTGGTTTCAATAAAGAACCTTTACAACCTGCTCCAGCTTTCAGTCTGCTTTTGGGTCCCACCAGAGTCTCTAGTGTAACAGGATCATCTGGCCAAGAGATGGACCCAGCGGACCCAGCATCAATCTCCCACGCTCTGATTGCTCAAGGAACCCTCGTAGGGAGACATGACCAAATGCTCCAGCAAATCATGGAGGCCCTTCAAGCTCTAACAACTAACGTCTCTCAGCTTGGCCAGCAAGTCACCGTGCTATCTACTCAACCACCAGTGCCCCCGTCAAGCTCTACTGCCTTTGTGAGTCAACCTCCCGCTACAGCTTCAGCCCAACCCTCCCCATTCGCCACCAAGGAGCCATTTGTGCCCCCACCAGAACATTACTCAGGCGATTTAGTTTGCCTCTGATAAATTTCGCATAGCCTATACCATGAACCTTCTAAGAGGAAAAGCAGCACAGTGGGGGACCGCACTGTGGGAGGGGGGTTCTAGTATTCTCGACTCTCATGCATCATTTGTAAGTGAGATGAGGAAAGTGTTTGATCACCCAGTGGAAGGTTCAGTGGCAGCTAGCAGGGTATTCACTCTATGGCAGGGGTCTCAGTCTGTAGCACTCCATTGAATTCTGCATCCTGGTGGCAGAGACAGGCTGGAACGAGCCTGCGCTAGTAAGCTTCTTTAAACATGGACTTTCAGAGAATTTACAAGACGAGTTAGCAGCCAGAGAGCCAGTTGTTTCTTTAGCCATCCGTCTTGAAAATCGTTTAAGAGAGAGAACGAGAGAGAGAAGCTCCAACAGCCGCAGCGTGTCTAGCTTCACCCCTAGTCAGTTCCCTCACTCTCCGCCAGGACTGATGAACACCTCACGTTCCTCCGGCATTCCCAGGGCTCCCCCTGCTGTTGTGGAGGAACCGATGCAGCCGGGGAGTTTCTTGTCTGACTCCTGAGGAACGACAACGGCGAAGAGCTCTTCAGCTGTGTATCTACTGTCGCCAGGCCGGCCACTTCCTCGCCCTCTGTCCGGCTTTGCCAAAAGGTCTGGCTCACCATTGACAGAGGGCACCTTGGTGAGCCAAACTTCCTTCTGCCCCAGCCCTTTAGTCCGCATAAATCTCCCTGCATCTTTCCAGTGTTCTCATGAGTCCATACCCATCCAGGTGTTCGTGGACTCCAGCACCCTGGTCGAACAAGCTCTCACCCGGTAGAAACCCTCAACATCCCCAGAACTGTGAACGCCCTAGACGGCCGAAGGCTGGCGGTGATCACCTGGCGCACATTGCCTATCACCCTCATAATTTCTGGCAATCATTGGGAGGTAATTTAGCTCTTTGTCATCCCTTCCCACTGTTCTCCGGTGGTTCTGGTACTCCCCTGGTTGCGACTCCATAACCCCCACATAGACTGGAACGCAGCTACCATTTCCAGCTGGAGCCCCTTTTGCCACACCCACTGTTTTAGCTCTGCAGTTCCCTCAGATGGGGTGAAGACTCCGCCACTCTCCCCTCCAGCTGCCGTTACAATCCTCGAGAGGGAGGCTATGGAGAAGTACATTAACAGCTCCAAGGCTTCGGGTCTCATTCGTTCATGCTCGTCTCCCCTTGATGCAGGGTTCTTCTTCGTGGGAAAGAAGGATGGCACACTAAGACCCTGCATCGACTACCGAAGATTGAACGAGATCACCATAAAGAATAAATACCCGCTCCCACTGTTGACCCTTCATTTGAGCCATTTTGCCATGCCTGCGTGTTCTCGAAACTAGATCTGCGGAACGCCTGTCATCTAGCACGCATAAGGGAGGGAGATGAGTGGAAGACGGCATTCAGTTCTCCCCTGGGCCACTTTGAGTATCTTGTTATGTCGTTCAGCCTCTCGAACGCACCAGCCGTATTCCAGGAGTTGATTAATGACATTTGAAGAGACATGATTAATCATTTCGTGTTCGTTTATTTAGACGACATCCTACTATTTTCTGAAAATATGGAGAAGCACATTGAGCATGTGAGGCTGGTATTATAGAGACTGCTCAACAACAAACTATATGTCAAGCCGGAGAAGTGTGAATTTCATGTCCCAAAAATCACCTTCCTGGGTTTGTCATCGCCCAAGGACGGATTCAGCTGGAACCGATAAAGATCCAAGCGGTGGAGGAATGGCCCAAACCATCTACCCGCAAGCAGCTGCAACGATTCCTGGGATTCCCTAATTTCTACGGGAGATTCATTCGAGACTTTAGCCGCATCACCGCCCCCCTCACTCAACTAACCTCCCCCAACTCACCCTTCACCTGGAGCCCCGCTGCTGACGCAGCCTTTACAAGTTTAAAAGTGTTATTCACACATGCCCCCGTTCTCCTACATCCAGACTTGGCCTGCCAGTTCGTGGTGGAAATGGATGCTTCCGACTCAAGGGTGGGGGCCATCCTTTCACAGCGCAGCGCTGCTACTCACAAGCTGCATCCCTGCGCTTGCTTTTCTTGTCGGCTTTCGCCAGCAGACAGAAATTACGACGTCGGTAATAGGGAGCTGTTGGCGGTGGTTTTAGCCCTACAAGAGTGGCGACACTGGTTGGAGGGAACACGGGCGCTGTTTCTAATTTGGACTGACCACAAAAATCTCCAGTACCTGCACTCAGCGCGCAGATTGAACTCTCGCCAGGCGCGCTGGTCTCTTTTTCTGAGTCGATTCAATTACACCCTCTCTTTTCGCCCCGGTTCCATGAATGGGAAGCCGGATGCTCTTTCTCACCTCTACCCCAAAGACACACTTCCCTCGGACCCTGAAACCATTAGGCCCTTTCCCCGGATAATTTGGAGCCGCTACCTAGAAGATTGAGACCGTCGTATGGACAGCCCAGCACAATCATCCCGACCCTGGCACCTGCCCACCTAATCGTCTATTCGTACCGGAGGAGGTTAATTCCCAGGTGCTTCAGTGGGGACACTCCTCTAAGCTAAGTTGTCACCCCGGAGCCCAGCAGACATTACAGTTCCTTCGCCAACATTTCTGGTGGCCGGGCCAAGCCGGTTCATCGACAATGATCCCGCCTACACCATCAGTAAGATCCAGGTTGTTTGTCGCCGGGGTCGCGGTTTCCAGTTACTGGTGGACTGGGAGGGGTACGGCCCCGAGGAGTTTGCGGTCTCTGGACTAATCACACACACCGGCAGCAGATCAACAATCAGAGCCCGCTTAAAAGCCTTGGTCATCGCGCTACCTGCTGCCAGATGATTTCGTGAACCACACGTGGTATACGGCTCAGTCTCAGTGTTTCATAGTTTACTCCAGTGTTTCCTGTACAGCGACTAATTTCGCCTCGCTATTTCCAGTGTCCTCCTGAGTTCCTAACAACCTACAACTCTGCTCCAGTGTACCACTACCCCAGAACCTCTGCAGCACTGCATCTGCCCTGCGCTTCTTCAAGCGATCCAACACTACGCATCTCCTCAGCTAACCCTAACCTCTGTGCACACAACTATTAGTTTATAATATAATAATTTTCCCTCAGTTTTAGAGCTGAATACAATGGTGCAGGAGAGAGGTGGGGGATGCTAGACACAGTGCGCAGTCCCATACAGCTACAGGACAAATAGCTCTACAAGTTACAAATTCCCAATAAAAAATACGTTACTAGTTACATCCTTTAAAGGCTTCACTCACCTTTTTAATGACACTGATCTGTTGGTGCGTTTGAGGAATAGCTGATGATAGGCTCATTTAATCTGATAAACTCTAAAGCTATAAAGGCTGAATGTTTCCTGATACAATAACTAAAGCTTCAACAGTAAAATCAAGGCCACACACAGAAGAACAATTACACCTGTGCGCCCTGATGTCGTTCAGAGCTGACAGTTCCATTGTTTCCCTGGTGCACAAGTAGAAAACACTTTTATCATCTTCTGGAATTTGGCCCATCGAAAAAACATTTTCCTCAAATTTCAGTATGAAATTTGAACAATTTGTCCTGAAACCAAAGTAACAATGTTTTCAAGCCACTTCACTAATTGTACACACACTCCACACCTGTCCCATGATATTTAAGACATTCTGTCCAACAACGGAGGAATCGTCGAGTGCCTTCCTCACTAACAAATATTATAACATGGTGTGAACTGTCTACCGATGAATATATAAAGATACGCTTACTTTTGTACTGATGAAGCTTTCAATGGTTTAAAAGAGATGGATGATTTAATTAAAGAATGAAAAACTTGTAGGTGAATCGGTTACTCTAAATTGTCCATGATGAAGCTGCCATCACCCAATGTCAGCTGGGATCGGCTCTCCGAGAGAGAGTTATCTTTTCACAGTTTGGTTTGCCACAGGTCAACAGGTCAACTCCTGCCAGAGTCCAAGTAAAAAGGGGAAATTAGAAAGATGTGCGGGCCTTACATAGCCTCTGACCTGGTCACCATTCTGTTTCCATGGTATTCAGTGACTCGTGTGCATGCTGAACGTGAATGTGAATAAGAGACACAGAATGAGATACATCATGTTGAATAATTTTCTTTTGATATTTGTTGAATAAATCTTATTTTAGAATACTTTATTTTTCAATGATTTCATTGCAACAGTTTGTGTCCTTTCATTCTAGTAGGGCTGCTGTCTTAGCCTTGCAAGATACCAATTATCTTTCCGTAGCATTGTCGCAATACTGGAATTTTTGACTTTCATACAATATGTAATATAATATCCATTTTCCATAACAGGGGGAAAAATTGACATAACATGGACGGCAGCAATTTTCGATTTGTATTAAAATATGAATACAATAAGACTCTGTACTGTCTTTCGAGTTATGGAAGCCTGTGTCCACCAGTTGAGATAAAAAGTTGTAGTCATCATTTTGACATAACAGCCAAAATTGTGGGCTAATAAAAACATATTGAGAGAGATTGAAAAAAACTTAAAATTTTGGGATAAAAAAACCTTAATTATGAGAGAGAAAGCCATTACGATGGGATGATGGTGACTTTTTAATCTTTTGGCTTTTCTAGTGCACAGAATAAAGAGCAACACATAATCCTTCAACTAAGCTAACTAAGATGCTATATCATGCTATTATTGTTGATCTCAAGAGAAATAATCACAATAATATTTTTTTTATCTTAGTACCTTGTTGTTAAACTCTTCAGCAGGATCATAGATGACAGTTTCATACTCTCTCAAATCCCACAGAGGTCACTGTGCTGTATTACACTACTATAGCTGTCTCCATTGTGAATACTGGCCTTCATCTTTCATCGTTTCATACTTGTGCTCTTAGCGTGAAGCCCTGTTAGCAGCTGTTAGCGATGACAAATATCTAGTCCCCCTCAGGACGAATTGCAATTCCATGACTCTTCAACTAGTGCCATCATCATATCAAATTTAGTGCCAATTAGCAAATGATAGCATAATGTACTACCATGCTATACTGAAATACTGAGTATGGTAAATATTACGTCTGCTAAACTTCAATATTTTAGCCTATTCAGTGAGAGCATGTAAGCACATTGAAGTAATGATTTAGCCAATATTGCAATGTCTTGTGTTTTCCATCCTACTTGTCCGCACTGCAATTTTACAATGTTGGTCTTTCCCCCACACAACATCTGTTCAATATCAGTCTGTGACTGTCTGTTTGGGGAGAGTTTGTCCTTATCTGAATCTGGCGTGAATTAAGAATACTAAACTGTACAGATTGTGAAGCCCCTGTGTGGTCAGCATTGCACTTTACTGGCCAAATGCTTCTGTCAGGGTAACATGATTTCACAAAGTGCTGCTTTATTCCTCAAACAGCATTTGCACCCTCTTGTACTGATGTACTTATGGTTCACTCTTCAGCCAGACAAGTATTCTCTTCATCTGCCATTCACTTCACCTGCGACCTGTATGCCTGATAAACTGAAGCAGGGATTTCCTGTTTTAATTCCTCCTCTAGCCGACTGTGTTGGACTCAAGTTTATTTTGTTCGACTCTGATCTGTGAAATTCCACAATCAGCCAATTAAACACTCATGTGCTGTGTTTAATTTGAAGAACACATGGCTCTTTAATGAGATGCTATCTCTTTGTTTTGACTCAATATGACACTAGCAGGCCACAAGCATTAATGTAATACACCCTTCTTAGTTTGTGACAGTTTGCGCTCAATTACAATTTTCGCCTTTATAACCATGGTGTCATGGTTATCATGATGTTGCTGATGCTGCACTGAGCTTTTTCTTCCTGCATTCATAAAGGAAAACATGTCTGACAGAGTTCAATAGTTGGTTTTATTCATATATTTAAACTTGAAAATCATTGAGGGCTGGCTCTCATTTACAATGGTGTCAACTAGAGAGAAATAGAAGAGTTTAAGCATACTTTCTGTCAGTAATGTGGTAATTGACACGAAAAGGGCAAAAAATGTGCAACAGAAATGCACATCTTTTACTTTCAGCTTCTGTCGATCAGTTCAAGGCCCCTCAGAATTTCCTTGCAGCCCCTTATGGAGAATCCTGATACCCCCAGAAGTTAAGATGCCAGAATACGGCCAAAAAGGTAGCAATCATATGGTCCCACAGCTCCTAAAGCCCTCATCCAGCACTAGGATTATCAGATATTCACACCCACTTCAGACCGTGATTGGCCAGCTTTGTGAAGGTGAGAGAGGAGCCAGGGCTTGATGTTTTTACGGACTACATTCTTTTTGCAGAAAATAACTAGTGAGTTTAAAAAGAATTTGAAAGTCTGTCAACACTGGACATGAAAATACCATACATGGTTGTTTGTTGTTCAAAACTGTGTATTGATATTAGAACACTACGAAGGGAGAGGGATCCCTCCTCTGTTGCTTCACATGCTGTTTCCACCGTTTCTCCTTGTTTAAGGTTTTACGGGAAAGTTTTTCCAAATCTGAATCAAGTGTGAATCAAGTATAGAGGGTTGTATATGTTACAGATATAAAAGCCCTCTGTGATCTATTACATTGGGCAGTATAAATAAATGGACCGGACTAAGGCCTCACAGTGCATCAGTAGAACCTCACTGAGCTTACCATGGCTGTTGACTAGTCTGTCAACTAGTTTGTGTCTTCTACCTTGTCGACTTGTTTTGAAGTATATTCATGAAAATAAAGAGATATAAAATTTGAGTATTATGTGTTTCTCAACGAATCCTAATTGAACTTGAACATGTTGCACTCCTGTGGTTACGGGCATTACTTTTGTGAACGAAGCCTTCACAGCATTGGATGACATGTTAAGTGATAGGTGACGTGTAACTGTCGACCCTTTAAAAATACTGTCAGTGTGTTGAATTTCAACCTCTACATCATGAAATTTATTTAAGTGGGAGCTACTTGTACCTCACAGCGGCCTGTAAGTAACACAGTGGGGTGACACCCAAAGGTTTCAGTATCTCACTCTGTTATCAGGCAGATGAATTGAACATACTGCATGTACTTGAGCAAATGACAGCACTTCCTGTCAGTCTGCGTGTGAGCACAAGCTGCACTGGTGTTAGGACCGTTAAACACCAGAAGTTGTTACTGTATGTGTGTGACACCAAAATAATGGTTTTAGAATTAAATATGATGGAGGAATCATGGAGAATGTGTTGTGCATGTCACAGAACAGAAAAAGGTTGATTTGAAGAAATGTTTTTTTTTCGGTTGAATGATCATTCTGAGAAGGTAAATTTCCATTTGATCCAACCTCTTCTAGCAGTTAAAATAATAGCTCCGCTATATTTAGAACTGTTTGCATCCATTGTCCTCTCTTTAAATTAGCTTCTCATCAAGGTTTTTAGTCAATAACAGTAAACAAGCCCCCAGATGTTTCAAAAGTGGCTTATCAGTCCTAATGAAATGCTGTGAAATGGTAGAGCTTAGCCAGCAGGGATGGATGCAGTAATTTATTCTCTTGTATTTTCTCTCCCAGGCAGCTGGGATAGGTGGCACAAATGCAGCGTTTTAATTAAAAACTGCTGAGACACAGCGATCCTGGAAGAAGACTTGGCAGCCGCTGACAAGTCTTCCTATTCCTATGGTGTGTAGGCAGCACACTATGTTGTGCCTGATTCAGTTGGAGGAAACCAATAACAGGAACCCAATTATTATCTTTACAGGGAGCCCAAACTCTCTCCAAGCACTCCCATTGTCTGCTGCTCCTGTGAGTTTATTTCAGACACTTTTCGAATATATTTCGTTATATGACTGATTCCAGCAGGTGTTTCACTGTGACGTGCAGGACAATAACACTTCAATATAATGAACAATGTGCAATCCCTTATGAGACTTTCAAAGCTTTGTCTCGTAAATGACATGGCTGATCGATGGGTTCTGTGCTGATTATCAGGCTGGATGGAAGAGCTGGAACGGCTCATTGTTAAAGACAATAATTTTCAGCGTTTTTTGGTTTGTGACCCCTCAATCTCAAAACCCATCTGCTACTGTCCCACAACAAATTACCCTCGGGGGGTGACGGCTAATCAGAGGATATACATTTAATGGATAAGTAGGCCAAGACATACTCTTCTTTGCAATTTTGTCATATTTATAAACAGATCTAAAAAAAAAAAAAAAAAAAAAAAAAAAGCGAATTACTCGTCGCCATGTGCAATCAGCCTGTTTTGCTCTCCACAGAGACTGTTTACCTGGAAACCAAACGCTTCCAATATCAAAATCTTGTCCCTTGCCTCCAGTTTCTGCATTCATATGCAGGTATCAGAGGCACCTGTAAACAAACGCCTACTTGCAACTTCTCAGCAGTTTTCGTTTCAACTAAAGAGTGGCTTTGTTTTCTAGTTTTTAAAAAACAATACTTTTGACCTCCCTTTCTGTCAGTAAAAGTAGCAGATAATTTACAAGAAAAAGGCAAAGATTAGAGGAAAGTTGGAAAAATAATAAATGGACAACAAAAATGCACATTTTCTACTTTCAACTTCTGGTAATCAATTCAAGCTCCACCAGAATGTTCCTGCTGTTAATTACTGTTGATGTATTTGTAAAAAGAGCATTGTTAAACTTTACACTGTTCTACACAGCTGACGGTGGTCTTATTTTAAAAAGACCAGGTCACAATCTATAGATTACACCATGTATTGGTCAGTGTGATCCTGAGGATGTCGCTTGCATCGGTTTTGGTGATGTGTTTTTTCCAACTACTTTAACCCATAGTGGGAATAATACAAAAGCAGAAGATTGAATGAGTCTGGGTCAGTGGGAAGACGTGGTCAACGCAGGTTTGCTATTCACTGGTGAGAACGCGAGGTGAGATTTTAAGTTTCTGTCAACAGCATCATGCTAGCTTGGCAGCACTGTCAGCTGCTCTGGGATGCCTGTCTCATCAGTTATTGTGGTCTGGCTCAGAAAGTAGTAATGTAACCAGATTTCAAATCGTAAACATATCAAACATGTTTGATGTAATGAGGGCGGCCCTGATGAGCAGCTGAGCATCTCAGGAGGCTTAAGCCTGGATCTGTAAACCCCTGCCAGGTAATCTGTGCCCAACTGCATGTTCTGAACCAGCACTGCATTAGTTACAATACAATTGAAAACATGAATGCCACAAATACTGAAAATGCAAGTAACATAATGAACTGCACTATTAATAGCACTCAAGGATTTAAAACAGTCGACCAATTAGTTGTGAATGCTTCCAAGACAGGAGCAGATCATTTATCCATTACAAAACATTTGACATTTGACATTTAACACAACATTTAACACAATAACAAAACTTAAAAGCCTCCTCAGGACGTGAGTCAGGACTGTTAGCGCCTACTAATTTGGAAAGAGCACCAGCCAATGGGAAAACTCCAACACTCGTCTGACCAGTGGTGTAATAACAACGTCAGCCACAGGCAGAGCCCCAAATGACCGGGAGTCTGAAATCACAAAAAAACAAAAACATGTTGACAAGATTTGCTTGACATGCTACGAAAAGACAACATTTGGTTACAATTGTTTTGATTTCTGTTCTATTAGTTATTATTCTATTCTATTCTTTATCTATTCTATTCTATTAGGATATTTTGATCAAATGTTGCTAATAATATTGAAAACGGTATGTAGCCTATGTGTGTGAGCAACCAACACTCCGATGAAATAGGAGCACTGCACTTTACTGGCCAAATGCTTCCGTCAGGGTAACGTGGTTTCACAACGTGCTGCCTTTTTTCATTAAACAGCATTTGCACCCTCTTGTACTGGTGCACTTGTGGTCCACTCACATTATACTTCAGCCAGACAAATATTCATCAATCTTATCTTATAAACCATTTATAGTTTGACAGTTTGTGCTCAGTAATAACTTATTCCCCTTATCTAACCATGTTGTCGCTGATGCTACATATGCATCATATGGGATGGGTGGTAGAGGCGGGAAAGAGTTTCGATAGCTGGTTTTATTTATCTATTTGGCTTCATTTAACCTCGTAAATCATGAAGGCCTGGCCCTCCTTTACACAGGCTATGTTTACATGCACATGCGAAATGCCAACGTTTCTTCTTTCGTATTACAATGAGGGTCCACTCTGTGTGATTACGTTAATCAGACTTTGTACTGCTGCATGTAAAAGAGGAACATGAGTGGAATATTAATTTTCATTTGCCATGTAAAAAGCTTAGTTGGAATATTTTTTCACAGAATGAGAAAGAGAAAGAAAAATAGGAGAAATAAAAGTCTCTGAATATGGTAGATAAAAGATAAAAAGATACATGGTGGTTGTGTTGCTTATTTAATGATTTATTGATTGTTTTATTTGTTAAAATTGCATTGACTATACCCTAAAATCTGCTATTAAATGTGATTTTAATCACATCAAAGGATGGATTTGGCTCATATAAGATGTCAGTAATTTTTTTGTGTCAGATATATCAGAGTGCCTAGGTGGTCCACGATTTTAGGCCATGGCCCACAAAATTATATAAACTATAAAATTATGTATAAAAAAAGAAAAAAAGTAAACAGAAAGAGGTAATGTTCTGGTAGCCCACTTGCAAAAAAAATGTTGAACTTAAAAAGCATACAAATGCAGCTCATGCAACATGCACAAATCTCATACGGTCCAGGCGTCACAGACCTGACAATGCCTGCTCTCTCTCTCTCTTCTAAAACAAAACAAAAACCATCAGATATAAAATGCAGCTAAAATATGCAAAGTAAGTAGAAGAGGAAGTATTTAAAATGTGTATTGTTTTACTGAGAGGAAGTTAAAACAATAAGCATGGTAACTTTGTTAGTCTTTGACATGTATACATGCTCGTTGTGCGACCATGAAGATTGTCCATTCACTCATCTGCTCAAAAATAGATCCATGATGAACTGAAGCTTTGAATCATAAGTAGAGAATTGGAATTGATCATTTGTATTACTCAAATCACTCAAGCTCCTCAGGAAATAATTTCAGGCCGGCTCAAAATCTTTCTGACTGAACTCTATGTGCCTCATCAGCAGAGGACTAGCAGAGAGGCATTTCTCAATGAAAGTGAGCGGTGTTTCCACTAAGAAGCAGGAAGAACCACTGCTTGTTGCATCATCAGAGTACAATAAACGGCAGACACATGACACATGTAGAAAAAGCCTCAATGTCTCTGTTTATTTCTTTTCTCAACACTTCAGTTTGAGGGTCTGTCTGTAATGGTTGCCATCCCTTATGTAATTGGTCATCTAGACCTCTACAGTGGGGCTTGTACACTAAAGCATGCTAATCACATTTGGAGCACAGCTTTTGGCTGATGGAGAACAGTACATCAGTGTGTTTACTCCCCGCAGCTGGAATACATCCATGACCAGCAGCGGAAATGAAAGAAAATGATCCAGGATGATCACATAAGACTTAAGGGCCAAAGTAATCAGATGACCATTCAGCTGGGGATTCACTAATTCACTAATTGCCCTTTCAGCCTTCTGTTTTTCCTCTCACGACTCAGTGTGTACACTTCTCACATGAGGAACGGGATGTATCAGTAATGTTTGGGTTGGCATCAGTCTCATTTCTTATTTCTGTTGTTGGAAAATGTGATCTTGGTTAAACTAAGAGATGTCAAAGAAAGGGCACAGCAAGATCATGACTATAATTATGATTTTTGATCAGTTGGATATTGTAAAATATGTACAGTAATGTAGAGTAATAACTCCAATGGAGTGCAAATTTTTCATATGTAATAATGATAGTGTATCTAATAGTTATAGTGTATCTCTAGAAACATGTGAATTGGTACAGAGAACATTAATAATGCATCAGAGATGTTCAGTTCATCATCAAATCTCAGACACTCTTCAAAATTGAAATATCAAAGTAGCAAAAATCAACAATAATTACACACATGTTGATATAAACCTTCAATGACGAATTACTTTTGGTTCAAAGTTAAGAAAGTAAACAAGTCAAGAACCTAGATTCTACTCCTCACTTTCAAGATCCTTTATAACCTCGCACCATCATATCCACACACCCTCCCGCACTCTCCTTCTACCATCCAGCTCTTTGCCCCATCTGCCAACCTAATCAAGAGCTTTCAGCTGATCTGCCCCCAGCCTCTGGCATTCTCTCCCACCAGACATTCTTTATTCCACTCTATTGCACTATTCTCACCCCGGAAGCTCAACCCTGCCTTACCCGGCCGAATTGACTTCCTGTATGGTGAGGACTGCGGAGTATGAATTCTGTGCCGAGCTCCTAGCACTATGTAATTGCATGTAAATGCTATGTCCACAAGTTGCTACTCTCCGGGTTTGTTATAGTAAAACTTTACTACTTCTACAGGTATTTGGTGATAAAGCAAAGGATTCATCCTGTGGGGACCAGGAAGGTTGGGACATTTCATGGCAATCCATTTGGTAATTGCTGTAGTTGCATCAACAGGGCTTGTGTCTGCTCTCAAGCTAAGTCAGTCATAACTTGGTGTTCTAAATCTGACCTGACAGTTACGTTGGTTGCTCCACCTGAGATTAAGCCTTCTTCTCGCTCTGACAGGGTGTAAATCTTATGCCCAGTCAGGAGCAGGTCTAAAGTCAAAATTGAGGCGGTGCAGTGCACTCATTTGTGCAGCTGATCAGCTGTGAAAAAGGCGTATAATCTGTCTAGTCACAGAGTAGCTGACACGCTGGTAGAGCAACACGCTGGGACAAACTGACACACTGTGTTTTTTTACACAGAGAAAGAATTTAGCTAATGACTTACCTAATTACATTTGGTAAATTTACAAGAGGGAATAAATGATTAAAGTTTGTCCTAGACATTGTTTTAGTTTATCAGGTTTCCTGTAACCTATTTTTTTTTTTTAACCTCTGGACCACTTGGCTGACAACATATTCTTGTGGGCATACATCTCGACCAGCAGTCATATATCAGTGTCCATAAAATGGCCTTTTCCTTTTCTGTGATCCTCCATAATGTCGTGGTAAATTGCAAACGATTAGCTAGCAGGACAGTGGAAGTTTGTAAACTATGCCTTCACTTATCATAGCAGTTATGAAACAACTTATATGAGATTTACTTTGGTTGTGAGACGCTGCAGCCTGTATTCACTGACCTACTGTAATCTACACTGCACATTTACTGGTAAACTCACTGCTAACCTTTCTTCTCTCTATTCATGTCACTTTCTGCTCACTCTCTTGCTCAACTATACTCTCCATACTCTAGTTAAGACCACGCTTAATTTCAGCTTAAGTATAATAGCGTGGATCCCTATGTGATTGCGGGTGTCTAGTACACAGGGGATCATTGTTTTGAAAAATGGCAAATGACTGATTTGAATGTCAAATTGTTGTGAGCACAAATGTCTTTGTGACATTTCCCTTTTGGAGCAGTGGCCCCTGTGCCACCCTGCAGTGTGCTGCTGTTGTTAGTCTGCCAATGTCACAGATGAAGAGCAAATCTCTGCTGTTGATTGCTTGCATCTGCTCATCTCACACCCTTTTCACATTGAAGAAAACGTGCACCTTCTGCTCTCACACGTTCTGAGAAGGTGAGGTGAGGAAAGGTGAGTTTTACAGCTGAGACACTGAGGAAAATCGCCTCTCAGGTTGCAGGTCTTCAGTTTGGTGTAGTGATTTGAGGTGACTCAATCTATACTGCTGCCTTTCACTCAGGAGTGACCAACAAATCTGTCTGAATCGCCAGGCTCACCACAATCATTTACAAATCTTATGTAAGGCCTTAAAACAGCATTTCAGTAATGTGTGAGAAATGTTTTTTTTAAATGATACAAAGTTTAATAAAAAAAAAGCATGACTTGGAAGAAATGAAGAATACACAACCTGAAGCAGAACAATACATGTTCAGGTACAGAGGCGTTGTGGCACCGGAGGCTTGCAGTGGACATCTGGAGCAGCAGTAGTTTTCCTGGCAGGCTGCTTTGAATGTCCCATGATGTGTGACAGTTCTGCACTGCATTCTGCAAGAATGCAGCGACTGCCAATTGTTGATTTTAAACTATACACACACACACACACATATATATAAAACACTCAGTATAAAAAAAATAATAATAAAAAAAAACGCGCATTGTATGATTAACGGCCGTCGGCGGCACCCGTAGTCTTGATACAGATTGTGGCAGAAAAATAAGAAAGGGAATCAGAAGAAGAAGAAGCAGGGTTGGCGGTTTGTTAAAAACACGGCGGACTGAAAAGCAGCACTCGCTGCAAACTCCTCATCTCTGCTGTCACTCACGGTGGCGCACATTTGTTTCTCCATCGCCCTGATCATTTTGCGGGACACTCTCTCGTGGCGTGCCTGTTTGCTGAAAACTCATCCCCGCATGTTTATCTCAGGCTCCTCGCTAGCCTTCTTCCTCCCTCCAGCAGGCAGCCTGGCCCTGCTGCTGTCCTCCTCGGACAGACGCTGAAGCTCCGTTTCTCTCACTCTCTTGGGGTCAACAGAGAAACGTCTAGCGGCTGCTTCTCCCGAGTTTTCCTCTGAATATATCACCACAGAAAGTTTGAATTTCAAGTCGTACTTTTTATTGTTTTGCTGCACCGGAGCCATGGCGATCATCAGTGTGATACTGACTGACAGAAAGCAGCACACTGCCTGAAAAAGGCGAAGCAGAAAAACGTGCAGTGTCAGTGGACACCACTTGCAAGCCAAACAGAGGGCAGATGCAGAGAGCCCGTCGCCCCCCCTCGCCAAAATCAGACAACCCTGGATTTATTTTCCTGCATGATTTGAAGTGTTGAATAAACATTTTCATAATGCAAGCATATTTGCCCTTTCTTATGTTGTTAAAAGTATTAAGAACATGAAAAAAATACATTAAGGTACAGCCCTAGGTAAGGTACAGACATTAAGGTACAGCCCTAATATATATTAGGGCTGTCAAACGATCAATTTTTTTAATCGCGATTAATCGCATTTTGTCCATAGTTAACTAGCGATTAATCGCGAATTAATCGCAATATACAGCCCTAATATACACATATGTATATTAGGGCTGTCAAACGATCAGCAATATACAGCCCTAATATACACATATGTATATTAGGGCTGTCAAACGATCATTTTTTTTAATCACGATTAATCGCATTTTGTCCATAGTTAACTCGCGATTAATTGCAAATTAATTGCAATTTTTTTGGCACATTTTTTTCTGTTCTAATTATATCTTAATGTATTTTTTCGTGCTCTTAATTCTTTAAAGAAACTTCTCTCCTCCCAGAAGTTCACTTATGTACCTGTCATATAAGTGAAAAAGTACTTCAGTTATTGAATATTTCTCCTAATGGAAATTCCCCCAAATTATGCCAAAGCACATTTTTTCCAAACAAAAAATTGTATAATGACCAGCAGGAGACCACTGATGTGTGGAGTGATTTTAGTGACACTGCACTGAATAATAGTGAAGTTACTGAATATTATTTGTTGTATCTCTTTTCGGTGTTGCACTTTGTGGACGGTCCCTGCGCCCTCGTCTCACAGCCGGCTGACCATAGAGACCAGAGTTAATGTCCAGACGCTCGTTTTGACGAAAATACGGTGAAGCTCGTTGTCTTCCTTATTACGGTAGTACAGAGTCGTTGTTCGTGTTTTAACAATTTTTCGCTTATGAGTTATTGATCCGGGAAGTTCGAATCAGTGAATATATTTCCAACTTTACCGAACTAAATCATGTCACATAAGTCAGTTACGCATCATATCAAAACTGGTTGAGCTCGCTTGCGTACCTGTACTGTAAAGCCTGATTTATGCTTCTGCGTCGCGGTGACGGCGTAGCTACGTCGTAGACGCAGACCCCTACGCGGACCCTACGCCGTAGCCTGACGTCCGCCTCCAAAAAATCCTGACTACGCGTCACGTCGACGCATCGAGACGCGAACGGCAAGGACTGTGATTGGTCGGACAGACCACCTCCGCAAATGTCTTCTGTGTCGCCTGCGCTTCAACATTTGTAATAACAGCACTTGTTGTTCAATATCCACGAGCTCCATCTCCAAAAACACCCGCTCCATCTCAGTTGCCATGGTTTACTGTCTGACCGGAAGAAAACCAAGGAATCCGATATGAACCCCCCCGAAACCAAACAGACACAGCCACACCGGTGAATTGCAGAACAACGCGTTCCTCGACGCAGAACTTCGAATGCTCAATGACGGCGTAGGGTCGACGACGTCGCTACGCCGTCGCCGCGATGCGACGCAGAAGCATAAACCAGTCTTAAGTGTTGTTATTCAGTTTTGAGATGCTGCCGCTGTTTCACGGGAGATCATCGTGATGATGAGACTCCACCTGCACGAACCGCGGACTCACTGAAGTTACTGTGAGTGACTACTGTGCACTCGAGTGGCTGTAATTCAAGGCAAGAACACGGCGCTGACCGGGCCAGGAGCAAAAAGGCCACCGTGTTCTTCCCGAACCGCCAACCCTGCTTCTTCTTCTTCTGAGTCCCTTTCTTATTCTTCTGCCACCGTCCCGATCAAGACTACAGGTGCCACTGACGGCCGTAAATCATATATATGTATATATATATAGATAGATATAGATATAGATATATATATATATACTATATATATATATAGGAGTTTTAACTGTGTCAGTTAGCTGTTTACATCAGTTATTTTTGTTTGTTCTTAAATGGAAACAGCCATCTGCTCTGGCAGAACACATAAAAATGGTGAGAGTGAACCAAAACAAATGTCAAATGTGGGCCACAAAACGTGCATGAAAGTACAAAAATGCCATGTAGAACTAAAGGAGACCTATTACCTGCAGAGTCAGGTAATCATTCTCTGTTAATCTGTAGGAACTTCAGGTTTCATTAACAAATTATTTTTTAATATAGAAATATTGATTAGTGCAGCTTAAACAAGTAATAAACAAGTACATGCAAAAGTGGTGTTTAAATCAAAGAGAAAAATCGTAAAAGCTTATTAATATAGTATCAACCTTTAGAGTAGCTGGGGCATTACTGCATGTGTTCAAGCAGCAGCGTCTCTGGAGGTCTAATGCATTTAAATATTTCACATCCAATTTATGCATTTTCTTTTGAATTAAAGATTAAATAATTGAAGTGAACCTTTGAATAATTCAGAGGTTACATAGGAAACTGAGGTCAGCGGAAAAAGTCCACGTCAGTAAGGTGAAGAGTTGTGCAAATTTCATACCATGCTGAACAAACACAAGTGAGATTATCCCACACAGGAAAATCAACAGCTATCTTTTTTGTGAAAAAAGGAGTATAAAGGATTGTGAATAGAAGCAGAAAAGGAATGGGCCCACAGATGGTAGTGATGATGGTAATGTTATCCCACCATAGCAAAACCTGGGATGCGATTTCCTTGGTGATGTCAGTTTGGTTGTGCATTCCAACTATGGATGGGAAGCCAGTGGGGGCTCATGTCCTTGTTGCAGCACAAGCAACCCCTTTATGTTGGGTGTTGGGAAAATTAAACATTACATCCATTTTTAACAGTATGATATGGAAAACCTGAAGACAAACAGTTGCTTATTTACACACCATGCATACACAGAGCGACATTATTGTCATTTGAAGTCGTATTTCTGGTTGGCTGATGTATGTCCAATATTCTATTATTTCAGTCTCTACCAGCTCCTGAGGGAAATATGTATATGTATAATAAGTAAGTAAGTAAAACTTAATTTATACAGTATAGCACTTTTCTATACACAAATTACAAAGTGCTTTACATCAACAATAATCTAGATTACAAAGGTAAATACTAAGCACAGAGTCATGCAATACAAAACATAGTCAAAGTGCATGCAAAAACAGCGAACATACTAAGACAACACGAATAGAGATCCACAATCAGACAGATGAAGCCTAACAGTGATGGGAAAGCCAGCCGATAAAAGTATGTTTAATATACGTGGCTCTTTAGATGCTAAATGCGTTACTATGTTCACCAGCTAGTCTCAAAATGTGTCTGTGTGCTATTTGGTGCTGAGTCAGGTACTGGACAGTGGGTTAACAGGGTTTTTTACTAAACGCTGCTTAAAGCAATGTGAGTACATAAAACTACAAAAGTGACTGACCAAAAGAACGAGATGAAAGATGCTGAAATGTTCATTAGTACTGAGTGTAACTGCCCATTCAGGTGACAATTATTTTTATGGGTTTTTGTTATGACCAACACGCATATCCATTTGACCAACTGTAAAATATTAATACTAGTTGGTGCAGTGTGTGCTGCTGTAAAGCACAGAGATCCTATCCTCTCACTTAGGTTACACTGTGCAGACACGAGTGAAAGGGGGGCCGGAGTGGCTGAGACAGAGATTACAAGTCACATTCGAATTATTTTAAGCTGTTATTTTAGGGAAAAATATTAAACATACTGTAATGTAGCTTTAACAATTCTAATAATGCAATGCTGAAACAAAGTAAACTTTGTTCTGCCCTCAATTACCTTTGTTACAATTAATACCGCTAACAGATTGTGTTGCTCTGTTCTAGTCATTTGTTGAGAATGTTATCAACACTCTATAGTAACGTTATGTCTTCATAATCAGATGCCAACAGCAATATTTCAGTTGCAAGGCCAACAAAAAATGTTACGTTAATAGTCAGCTGCTCTGCTGCCATCTGACAATACAGAGACTACAGAGTAGCTTCTGTCCTCAGGCCATGAGATATACTCAATTCACCATAAAACATAGTTTTCATTTTTGGAATCAGACTCAGTGGCAGGCATTAAGAATAACTACACAGAAATAGCCAATCTTCTCTCTGATGGTCCTGTTTGCTTATGTAGGTCATACAGAGGGATCAGAATTAAACTGAGACTGTTTCATAAGCAGTTTAAAGCTCCTTGCAGTACACTTAATATGCATGGCTTCTTATTTGAATATATTACTAAATTTCTACTTCTGCTCTGTCTTCACTCCATCATGACATGTGTAGCGGGGCTTTTGTTTTTTCATTAACAGTCAGCATGTGCAAAGTGGAGTGGCTCAGTGACATCAGAGAGGGATTTACCTCGTATGATCAAAGCCATCCTTGATATTAGTGTCCTTCACTGCCTCCTCTGCATCCCAGCTCCCACATCCACCCACATGAGTCGGCCATCTGGGATGATTTCAAGAGACTGTGTGCTCCAGATTAAGACATAATGAGCATGAGGAGTCACTGCATTGTTTCACCTGCACATGTATATAAACCACATACATTCTCTTTTACTTGGCCTGTTTTTATTATTGAATAAAGCCTTTTTTTAAATAAGGTCTTTAATATTAAATATATAAGTATTGTAATAGGGCAAATATTAAACCATTCAACAGTTTTGCATACAAACATTTTCCCAAATGTGAGTAGTCAGTATTAGCAGTAATTCATCAACACCAACCAATCAGTCCCATCAAAGTGCATAAATTCATCAGTATAGATCCAGCATCTCCAAAGCAAGCCTCAAGACACACCAGTCATGTCTTTGATCTGTTTGTGGGAATGTGTTTGACTTAATGATCTGAGTTTACATCCTCCAGCTGCATTTCAACTGGGTTCTTAAAGTGGATTAATTTTAGACTTATCATAGAAAAGGTTCACTATTTTTAGGCAATAAAGAAAAGGAAATCTATATTTCTTCCACTAGAAGATGTTTAAGAGCAAACTATCATGTTGTCAGTTAAAACTTAATTAATATAACTTAGCAGCTGAATAAATTAATGTGGACATGCCGAAAAAGGGGGAGTTAAAAATGAAAAAAGAAAAGAAAATGTACTAGCTTTTCGTTTACCGGTCAAAAAATATATGAGGGGGGCTCCTAAATACAAATATTCATAAAACATAGTACATTAAACAAATCAACACAAATGCATTAATACATGCACCCAGCAGCCCTATCAGAGCTTAAACCACATTTAAACTGCTGAATTTCAAGTGGGCAGATTCTTCAAAAGGAGCAGGAGCTACCATATTTAAAATTATTCAATATAATACAAGAGCAAGGAAAATCAGAAGCTTTTGAGCTGCATACAGAGGAAAAAATGCAGAGAGAAAGCATCAGAATGTATAGAGGAATCATTTATAATTTCTTTGTTGATGTAATCAAGTCTTAAATGACATACATTGTCCGTCCTCACACTCTGGAATGAAACATGTAAGCATGTTAAGATCTGTTGGGATTAGAATTCAGGTTAGTTTAGGCACAAAAACAACTCAGTTAAAGAGAGAGAAATATCGTCGTTGGGTTTAAATGACTACTGTAGTCTGGGTAGAGGAGAGCAACACTGACAAACACGGACTCCCATGTTAAAGTCAGACATTTTGTTGACCCATCCACCCTGATGTCCTCTGTCTGCAGACGTTGTGCCTTTATAACAAAATGTATAACACTACCTCATCATGTTTTTTCTGGATTTGCTGATCTTAACAGGCTGCTTATAGACTTGAAACAGACTTTCTGACTGAATTCCTGTTATCTATATTTTGGCTGCTTTCACCAGCTGAGCCATCAGCAGTCTACAGCAGCCAGATGTTGAGCTTACAGTTAGATTGGTTTTCTTCTATACAGTTTTAGAGTCGTGTATGGTGACACTATCCTCCCCTCAAGAGAAGGAGTTAGGGATGATGTGAAGGCCTTTGGGGCTGGAGAAGGCTGTAAAGAGGTTGGTGGATAATTAAATACATTCATCAAATGTAACTGCCATAGCTATTGATCCTATCTGTTGAAAAAAGTGACATTTTAAGATTGATTATGTGTAACCAGCACTGTTTCTGCTCTATTGATTTGTTAACTATGCATCAATGTAGCAAGCTTTCACCAGATTAATTTAAAGGCTGCTTTAAAAAACAATTATTTTTTATTACTTTAACTAAAATTAATATTAAATTTAGCTAAGAAAACAGTATGTAAATTGGCATTTGTACACTAATTCGTTAAAAATTATATTTCTCATTGAAGAAATGTACATATTATTCAGTTATTTATTGACTTATTTATTTATTCAGCATTAGATTTCCCTACACTAGTGTTCTCTATGGACTGTGAATCTTTGGTACCAATGATGATGTCTTCTGGGGCTGATGGAGGCCAGCAATAATCATGTTAAGCCTAATATAAGCAATAAAAGCAACTTTTAATTTGAACCAAAATAGTAACCAATACTTATTATATATAAAACCACAGGATTACATTTTTTTTTATTTATTGATGCTTTTGCAAAGTGTAAACCCCCTTTCCTGAAAATGGTATGAGTGTTTTTTTAGGACGTAACGTCAAAATGTCAAAAGTATACCATATGGCTGCCCACATGATCTGATTAATTTACCAACTGAAAGTAAGTAATAGGGGTCAGTTGTCCTTGCTCTGCCAGGACCTACTCATAAATCAGGATGCCGAGAAAAGAAAAAGAACGAAGAAGGAGCTGGCAACGGCCTTACACCTGAATAATAATGTAATGACCATTTTTTTGTAAAGCAGATTGAGGGAGAGGCCATTCACTTGACCTTTTCTGGGGCCCTGGCATTAATGTGGCAGGGTCTGCCAAGCACCAAAATAGTCACAATATTATTTCAATTCCAACTGAGACACAGGCAGTTAAGAGAGACATCTAACTGATGCTGATTACTAAGAAGGTGTTGCGTCTCTGAGGGCAACCCGCAGGATGATGATTGGTTGCTTTTTTCACAAAACTGTCCAAAAACATTTCTTCCCCCATTTTCAAAAAATGGAAGAACACGCACAATAACTCTGACTTTGTTTCCAAACATAAAAAGTGAGGCAGATTAAATTGTACAAAGTCGTCTTAGTCTGTTTGTGTTGAGGAGTAAAGACACAATTACCAGCTCTTTTAAAACTGACTTACATTTACCAGCAGTGACCAGTATTTAAGTCCATTTAAGTCATATTATTTTCACTTTCATGCAGTACTGTTGAAAAACGAAAAGCTGAAGCATAATAGTGACAACCTAATGATATGATAGCCTAATAATCATTAAATATGCTCGGTGTGGGAATCACATTCTATCACACATGCAAATACTGTATGCCTATGATACAGTTAGAACAGCTGATTTCATGCTGAAATAATGTTGCAGCTTCCATCTTCACTGCTTCACCTTCACTAAATCATCGCAGGGGATCTCATTGCAGTCACAGACTCTTCCAGATCCACCCATGGACCCATCACGTACCAGTTAGGGCCCTGTCATGGAGGAAATGGGAGTTTTAAGAGGATTCATCTGTGTATAGTATAGACCACTGTTTTTAACAGTCATTATATCACTGTACTTACCAAGTCTATTGCTGAGATCTTACAATGCAGTAGCATTGTTTACTAGAAGTCCAGCATGGCGAGACACATGAGCTGTCCTTCTGTTTAGTGACAAACATACTTACCTCCATAATATCTGTCAGCTAAAGTTCACATCAGCAGTTACTGTCACACCGTGGTGAGGGTCGTCTCATTCTGAGTTTTCGTCTCGTGACTTCCTGTTTTATTTTGAAATGTAACTCTCCTCTCGTTTCAGGTCACTTGCACTTCCTCATGTGTCACCAGTCTAATTGTCTTACCTGATTCCTGATCATGTCCACCTGTTCCCCATTACCCTCATGTGTTTTATAGTCTGCGTCTCCCCTTGTCTTGTACCAGAGTGTTTCGTTTCAGCCGTGCACCCCAGCCAGTCGCCACAGTTTCAATTTCATAGCTCAGTCTTGCAGCGCAGTTTAAGTTTATAGCCGAAAAATGCTTGCCTCCGTTGGAGTGATTTTTTGTTGTAAATTCTGTAGCTCAGCCGCGTAGTGTTGTTTAGTTCTTAGCTGTTTTATTTTGCCTCCTGTGGAGTGATATTTTGTTAGTCTTTTGCTTTAGCCTAGTGGTTTTTTCCCTCCGTGTTTGGAGTGTGTTTTTTTGTTCTCAGTAGTATTTCTTTTGTCTAGGTATTTTCTAAAGCCTGACATTTTGTCACTCTGTCTGAGAGGTTCTAGAATTTCAGAATAAAATCCTGCCTTCACTGTCTCTACTCTGCATCTGAGTCCTCTTTAAAAGTCCAGGTCTGACAGTTACTTCACATCTTATTCCTGTTCAGAGCGGCCAGCAAGCTACTGCATTGACGGCCTAATAACAGGAAGTGATATGTCATGTTAAAATTAGGCTACTTAATGTCATGTCCTACATAAGGTGAAGACAATCAATAAATTGACTTCAAGTGATTCACATTCTCCCCTTTTCTGTCAAAGTGTCAAACTTGTGTAGGTGTGTACGCAACAGGCAAGGAAAACCTTTGATACTAGAGCAACAGATAGCTCCGTCACTTGGCTCTATCTGAATGGAAGTGTCTGCTAATGTTGTCTTTATTTCAAGATGCACGATAGGCTGTGGGTGTTTCTGACCAATATTGGCAAATTATTTCATTAAGAATATAGAATAATTACTATGCTGGCTTTTTGTCAATCAAATAGATTTCTGTCTCTATGTATCAGAAAACACATATTATAGTGTGGACCCAGAAGGAGATCAGAGCAGTCATCCTAATGCCTCTCTTCCCTAGAGAAGTCCAGGTTGCTCAATATTCCAAATATAAAACCCATTACTGGCTGGCTGTGATGTATCTGGATTGGCTCCATACATTACGGCAGTTCAACCACCAGAAAAGGCACAGAAAAAAGCAGAATGAGCTGGACACAGAGAAAGTGACTGACTGAACAACCCTCATGTCCTCACAAATGAGATTTTTTTTTCTTTCTATGAAGACCTTTAAAGTTGTTAGCCTTAAGAGAGGCACTGCCATTGGGGGAGTGCTGTAGCCATTAGGGGATGTTTTTGGTCTGCAACAGTGTTTGGGTGGCATCAACATCGATGGACCCAAGATTCCTCAGCTAAACTATGCATTGCTACGAGAAGATCAATGTCACTCACATCACCTGCCAGTGGTTTTAATGTTGTGGTACATCTGTGTATAATCCATCCAGCGGTTTCTGGGCCTGCCTGTATCCTCCCAGTCAGTCGGGCCTGGAAAACCTCCAAAGGAATCCAGGAGACATCCTAATGAGATACTTCAGCTGGCTCCTTTCGACCCAAGGGAGCAGTAGCTCTCCACGGATATCCAAGCTCCTCACATTACCTCTATGGCTGAGCTCAGCCACCTGATAGCGGACACTCATTTTGGCTGCTTGTATCTGCAATCTCATTCTTTCAGGCCAAAGGTGATGGTTGGATAGTAGATGTACTAGCGAACTGAGTGTTTCGCCTTCCAGATCAGCCTAGCCCTCAAGGTGGTGCTCGAGTGCAATGCCTGCAGTACTGCTGACACTGCACCAAATTGCTAGTCTATGTCAACCTAACCCTAACCCTGAGATACTTCTCTAACACTCCGCTGCAAACTGCCCCAGTGCCTTCTAGAGGCAGAAGACTGAAGACTGAAGAAGCAAGTAGAACCATGTTATCTGCAAAGAGCAGAGACTTAATCCTGAGGTTTTAGAACTGGACACTCTCCTCACCATGACATGAGATCCTGTCCATAAATATTACAACCTGTACTGGGAGGGACAACTCTGGTGGAGTTCAACACCCACCAAAAACATACTGAGTACACAGACACAGCTCTCACTTTGGTTATATAGGGACGGGGAAGCCAGTAGCCATGGGCCCAGTTCACCATTTTCCCACAGTCCCCCTCACAGTACTCTGGGGGAAATGGTCGTAGGCCTTCTAAAGTCCACAAAACACATGTAGACTGGATGGGCAAATCCTCATGAACCCAAAGCAAACCCACAAGAGTGTAGAGTTGGTCTGCTGTTTCACAACCACACCGGAATCTGCATTGTTCCTTGCAAATCCAAGGTTTGTCTATCGATCGCAGTTTCCTTTCCAGCACACTTAAATAAGCTTTCCCAGGGAGGCTGAGCAGTGTGATGCTCCAATAATTAGAGCATACCCTCTGGTCCCCCTTCCTGAAGATGGGGACCACCACCCTGGTATGCCACTACAAAGGTATTGTCCCTGACCTCCACATGACACTGAAGATGTGTGTCATCAAGACAGCCCGACAATGTCCAGAACCTTCAGCATCTAAGGGTGAACCTCAGCCAACCCTGGCAGCTTGCTGCTGAGGAGCTTTTTGACCACCACAGTAACCTCTGCTAGGGATATGGACAAGTTTTCTTCAGAACTTCCTTGAGGCCAACTGAAAGTCCTTTTCCATAGCATCCTCCCACACCCCGATTTTAACTTCAGCCACCTCCGAGGCTGCAGCCCTTCTCGCCTCCACGTACCTCTCTCTTCAGGTAAGCCCTAGGCCAAGCAAACCCAAAAGGTCTCCTTATTCAACTTGATGGCCCCTTTGTCCACCCGTTGTTTTTTAGCCTGCTATGACAGGCAACAATGACCTTCTGACCACAGCTCTGGTGGCATCTACAGATGAAGTTTTTCATTGTGGATTTCAAAATGGACTCCAGAAATCCCCAGTCTTCACATCTAGGTGCAAAGACTGCCAAGAGACACAGCCTTGAGTTACTATTGGTCATAGTAACAACCATGCAGTCAAAACTCCAGCCCCTTCCTTTGTTCACTCTCTTTCCCATTGGGCTGTCTGCTGTCTTCGCTCTTCAGAGCTCTTCTCCAGCTCTGCCCTCACTCAGCTGCCCCCAGTTCCCTTCACCACCTCTTCTCCCCTGGGCAGCCTTGCCCCCAGCTCTTCTCCTGGACCCTCCTGGGCCCAAAAGCTGCTGAGAGCTGCCAGCTGCAGTTCCCACAGAACCGTACCCTACAGCAATGACATGAGGTCCTGATAGTACCACAGCTCAGTTAGAACCAGCAGCTGTGACACAAAGCTTGCCAGCTAACTCCACAATCTGGGGAACCCTCCTTTCCCGCTCCTTTCCCCTGCAAAGGAAAGGGGCGACCAGTTTCCTCCATCCACCTTTTTTCATTAGACATTGTAGAGGACAGTACTGTTTAACATTAGGATTACAACATTCTTCTGCTTAGCTCATCAGCTAAGGAACCACGAGCACCTTTTCTACAAAGACTAGTATAATTGAACTGGGCCTAGTTAGCACACAGCATAGCATAGCACGATTAAGCAGAGGACTGTTTAACTCTGGTTGATTTAATGCACATGTGTTCAATCTATGTGTATGTTCACTCTTTGGGTGCTCTTGTGATCTCAGGTCAGACTATTGATACTTTGCTTTGCTACACAACACAACTGATGTTAGTTGAATTATGCTTCACACAGACTCAGGGTCTTTGCATGCAGCTAACCATCGTCTCTAACCAGGCATCACGTCACTCCCACACATCTTCAGCCTGGACAGCATTTCACCTACATGTGATATCAGTGAGCTAATGGTGTGAGCGCTACCATTGTTTCTTTGTTTCTCCCCTATCAAAGAAACAATTGGTGATCCACCATCTTGGATCTCTTTGAGTCCAACCCTCATCAGCCATCTTGTAGTCCCCATTGATCAACCATTTTGTTTGTAGTCTTTCTTTGTCCATGCCATGCGGCGTGGCACTTTGAACCCTAGTGGTAGATCTTTTTATTTATTTATGTATTTATGTATTTATTTATTCATTTATAATTATCCCTGCTAATCATTACTTATTGAATTTAACCCATATTCCCTAAAAATGTTGCATAAAAGCACATCAGCGCCTAGTAGCCACCTCTACAAACACAGGCTTTGAGGATGGCCCACTTGGATTCCATATCCTTCGTCCATCCCCAGATGGGAGAAAAATTCCCAACAGATTAGGTTCTCTGCCAGACATTCCCATTTCACCCTCATTACTCGTTTGGGTTTACCCAGGCTGTCTGGAAGTCTCCTCCGCCATCTAATCCACCAGGTGATGATCAGTTAACTGTCCAAGACATATGGCCGCAGATGTGATGACATGACCCTGTTCTTTTCTTCAATCTGCTGCCAGAAAAACACATTTTCCATTATTTCTATCTTAGTGTTAACTTTGAATTCAATAGTTAGAAAATGGTTTTAGACAAACTCACCTTGTCTGAGGCCTATTCAATAATCCTCCATGTGTATGACTTTTCAGAAATGACTGCCAGCTGATGGAGGAATGAAAAGCTTGATGTCAAGGTCACAGCGCAAAAAAACTAACCCACTCTTTTCAGTAATTGAGTTGTCAGCCACTTCCCAGCCGTGAGTGTGCTCCATTATGAAGTGTGCGCAAATGTTACCAATGGCTCTGGAGAGCGTCCCTGACTGATTTTTGTGAACTCTTTGATTCACACATTGTGGGGGATGTGTTCATGCAGATGAATGGAGCTCAGATGTGTAGGCTGGACAGACTGGGAAGTGAATGACTACTGCTGCTATTATTTTCCATGTGCAATCCAGGATGAAATAAATCAGTCATGTTAGTGGATAAAAAACAGCTGAGCATGCTCAAGAGCCAAAGAAATGGAATGTAAAATGTTTCTTATAATTATTCTTCTTCACTGCTCATGCAGCTGCCTTGCAATATTCAAGCTACTGCATCTGTCTGTAGTCCATTTATTACACACACACATATACACACGCACGCACGCACGCACGCACGCACGCACGCACGCACGCACGCACGCACGCACGCACGCACGCACACACACACACACACTTCCTGTTTTGGAGTTGTTCTATTGATTGTGATTGTGTATATGTGTGTGAGACACTGCCTGTGTGGGTGGTGTGCATGTGATGCATACGTGGTTCTAAGTTATGTGTATACCAGTTATTTCCATGTAAATAACTGTCCACGACTGAAACTGTAACGATACCTATGGTGAAACTGTGCGGTTGTGACGTATCAGTTATGCAGCTCTGTGAGATAAAGACATAACATGAAGTTGGGGGAAGTGAAACAACAGCCTGTGGTGCAGAGCCTTTCTTACTGAACAACTACAGTTACAGAGGGTCTCCGGAGGTGAAACAAAGAATCAGAGTTTGTAGATGGATCCTCTACCGTTTCTTTCTCCCCCGTAGCAGGTGTCACATGAAACTGACTGACTTGCAACCTTCAAACCGTCTATCTGAGCGTTAAATCTACTCACAAACCCCTCTTGAAGTCGCACTGCATTCCTACTGTATGACGCTTTGATGTTGCAACTGCTGTTTCTCCCTGTGATGAAACAAGCTCATGTCCTCTCATCTCATCTCATCACTCGGACAGTTAAAAGCCACCTGTGTCCGAGCCCACATGACACGCCCACTCAGCTTTGATAAATGGAAAAACAGTCAATCAGAGAAACTATAAAGGAGGTTTCTTATTCTTAGTTCTTTTTCTCATTTCAGAGATGATTAGTTTCTGCACTGAAGACAGTAATTTTCCTTTATTTTTTTCCCCCCAATAATTGACCTGTGTTTACACAAGAAATGATTGCATGTGTCAAAACAGTCAATTGTATTCTGATAATAACGGTGCTTACTGTGTCTCATAGAAAATAGAAAGAATAGAAATAATAATAAACATTTGTTAAGGTTATGTTCAGGCACTTACAGTACATGGTTAGGAAGGATTACAGTCTTGGTTAAAGGGATAGTTTGACATTTTAGGTAATACTGTCATTTGTTTAATTTGCCAAAGGTTGGATGATGAGATTGATTAACCTCTCAAGTCTATATAAAAAAATGAAACCACACAAAGCTAGCATGCCCTAGCTCAATCCAATGTTAAGAGATTCTTTCTGTTAAACCATGAATTTGGTACTCTTACACTTTAACAACTCTCAACGTGTCTTCTATGGCAGCAAACAGCAGAAAGAAAACTAAATCTGACTATATCATTACTGTTGATCACCAAATTACGGACACACACAGTTTTTGAAAAACAGGAGCATTTCGCAGCTAATGAGGTAGCTATGCAGGCTGTGTAAGCAACAAGTATTGGGTTATTTCAGGCAGCATTCTCCTCCCTTCTATTATCTCTGTGTTACTGTTTTTTAAAATCCTCTTCGTTACAGGAAACTGCAACAGCAACATAGCCAGCAACCTACATACTGAAAATGTTTGCTGAAAACCCGGTCGCTAACAGTATGAATGATCAAGCTAGCAGCTCTTACCTTTTTCGTTTGTGAAGCTTTTGCTATTTTAATAGCATGACTCTCGCCCAAGGATTTTGTATTACATCTAGACACAGCATTGGAGGCAGAGTCCTGCTCATTCCTATGAAAACTGCTGAGTTTCACCCGGATATTTTTGTGTGGCCCATGGGAAACTTTAGACTTCTGCCAACCGAGCCATCGATCTATTAGCTTAATGCCCGGCTAATTTGAATGGCGATAAAATAACAGTGCTCTTTTAGACTTTTAAAAATTTTATTGGACTGGACTCAAATAAAGACAGCAAAACAAGTTGTTAAGGGGTGGTTGTGACACTCAAAAAACGTTATCCACCTCTTTTCACAATGCAAGCTTATGGAAAATAAGTATAAACCAGTGCATGGCAAGTTACTCAGGAAGTATAAGTTACTCTTTATATATTATGCTGTTAAAAAGTAATAATATTACTTAACCTATTACTTGGTCTCAAAAGTAATGTTACATCACTCGTTACAGTTCTATTACAATATTACCCAGCAACAAGCTCCTTGAGATCTTGCCCACTCTGAAATGTAGTTTCTGTTTGGCCAGAGTACATGCTTCACTGGTAGTGGACGCCTCATTTCCAGCATTGCTTTTTTTCATGTTGCTGTGCTGCCGTATTAGATGCTTCTGCTATTTGCATGCTGTATTTTTTATTTTCTATTTTTAACTCTTTTATGTTTTAACAAGAAAAACTCACTAAAACACAGCTATCTCGTTCATCCTCCATCGTTCAGCTATTTGGCCAGGAATCATGGTGACCTGCCCTGACCTGCCACACGTTCACCCTCACAATCCCCTGCCACTTCCTCCATTTGACTTCCATATGATACAAACACATTCACTAGAGTAAAAGGTCCAGGAATCACAAAGAATGTTGCCAAGTAATTCTTATACAAACACAACTCTACAATGTTTTGTTGTGCCACGGTTTCAATTCTAAAATGAAAATCAATCAAATAGCATTGACTTTAAATTTTTGAATTGAAAGGCAGTATCAGCCTCCACCCCGTTCCCCCTGGGAATAGCAACACAGTAAGCAAACCAGCACAGCCACACTTCCAAACATGTATCATGTGTGCAGGAAGATCATCAACTGACTGGTTAGAAAGTGTCGGAGCAGTTAGAACTCCTTTATTGATTTGCTGACAAAGCAAATTTCAAAATGTGGTTGTTCATTGCTGAAGCACTGACGGATGGCACTGTATATGTTGTTGAACTCTGGAGTTATTTTCAGTCAATATTAGTTGAGCCACAAAGATGACGTCAAGCTGTAAAATACCACTATCTTTTTGAAAAGATTTTGAGGTAAATGACAGTTGTCAGGGCATTAACCAAATGATTTATGGATCTTTACAAATCAAGACGCAAGCCTAACAGTAGCATAACTGTAAGTGCTGCAACCCTGACCCCCTGAGCTCAGTGGGGATGAATACACAAGCCTACAGCCTTTTTTCACAAAATGCAACATTGAACTATTTTCATCTTGTTTGTCTTCTTACAGTAAGCTGAGGGCCATTTGTTTTTGTTGTGGCAGTGGAAACCCCTCCTCATCATTTACGGTGTCTGATATCCACATTTCAATTAGTGGAATGCGACTTTATCCCCATCAAGCGACCTTTGCCTTTACAGTTGCGTCATCATCTCTGACATTCAACAGGCCCCCTTCCCTTCGCTGACTGCCTTGAAAACCCACCAACCAGTGCTTCAGAGTTATCAGTGAATGTCAGACCTACTTTGGGAAGTGGTAGAAACTTGGAGCGAATTGTATTTTTCTCCTCCAACACAATCACATTCCTCTGAGCTACTTAGAAGAACCAAGGGAGCAGGAGAGCCAATTTCCCTTTTAAGATTAGTTCATGCCCTGTAAGTATTTTTGCTTGTCCTTCTACAGAGTTCCCACCGTGAGGACGGTCCCCATCTTTGGGTTGTGGCTTCGCAGCATAACCTCTGCTCAGTGCTTCTTTTTTGAGAATCCCTTCTCTCTGCTGCTTTGTTAGACGGCTTTTGAACAAGGAGCACCATTGAAATTGTATTCACTGAAATTGACAACGGCTCAGTGTAACATCCAGGCGACAGGAAGATGGAAATGTGCGGATGGGGGGGGGGTGTAATGCACGCTCCTCGTTTCTCTGGGGATCAGCCTCTTTTAGCTCACATCTACAGCAGCAGGAAGCTATGCAGGATTCTGAGGCAACACACCACGTGTGTGTGTGTGTGTGTGTCTGTGTGTGTGTGTGTGTCTGACTGTCTGTATGTCTGTCTGTCTTTCTGTGTGTGTGTGTATGTGTATGTGTGTATGTGGAAGAGAAATAAAGAAGGATGTGTGTGTGCTAATGCTGTAAGAGGAGCTGTGAGAAGGGACTGATAGATGGATGCTACTGGCCTTTATTCATCAATGACTTCTCTACAAAAATAGCCAGCAGCACGACAACAGGCCAACACATTGCAGTGACACCTATACAGTTCTGTGACACACTGCAGGATGTGCTCTGTGAGTGTGTGGGCGTGAGGGGGAGAGCAAGAGAGGCACACAGATAATGTAAGGGTAATGGTGAGAAGTATACATCTGAAAATCTAAGAGAGGAGGCAGAGTTTGATGGAGCTCAGTGAAGTTTTATGTGCTCTTATGCTGGTTTTCCCGCAGGCTTTGACATGCTCTGCCTTATATACCTGCTTCCATGGCCTGGTCAGCTTTTTCTCCCAAGTAAATGTTAAATTCTGTCTTGGACTAAGGTTGTCGTGATATGTCTTTATTTAAGATTTGAGTAAAAAAACAAAAAACAAACAATAGATGTGCTTTCATACAGGTTTCATTACTGCCACCAGTGTCACATTGTTTTACGACATAGATTTTGGAATACCTTAATTGTACGTGTTTAAGCCTATAAAAAAAAAATGATGTACTTTACTGTGGCTGCAATAAAATGCTGCTAGAGGGCAAAATGTCTTCATGTGAAGTTCAGGGGATTAACTTTATTTTTGATGGAAATGTCCTCAAAAAAACTTTTACAGGCTAAGTGTGCGCTAACAATTTATCTCTGGACTGCTTGCTCACTGACAGCCGGCTTTTAAAGATTGAAGCCGTATGTTTTGCCACTGCCTTAGGTTACTATTTATTTTGCAGGTTGAGTCTGATGAATTTTGTGCTAGGATGTCCCACAGCTTGCTAATGTGGCCAATTGCCTATTTTGTTTATTTCTTTTTTTTCAATGGCATATATTGTAGCATTGTAGTGTTTGGTCCCAGTGGTGGTGTTTCTAATATTCGGCACCCTCATTTAATTAAATGGGAAGGCCAAAGAAATCTCACTGTGACTGTAACTTTGGTGGTAAACATATAATTTAATTCACATTTGAATGAAAACTGTAAAATACCACATCTTACATCTAAATGTGTAAAATCAGCTTTCTCCGCACATGGTGCTCAACTCTGTAACACACTACCAGGTTTAATCAAACTAATTTCAGATATAAAAATCTTTCACAACAAAAGCAAAACGAGCTGTGCCTATCGTTAGCTAACTGTACTTTTGATTTAGTGCGTATGTGTATTGATGAATTGTGGTATGTGTGTTGTGGTATGTGTAAGCTTCACAAAGATAGTTGTTTTGGCCAGATTGTTGTATTGGACTACAACAACGGTATAGGTGAGCCTCATAAAGCCACTAAATGTGTGTGTTTGTTTTCTTGGCTGCGACACTGTCCTGTAGCTATGGTCCTCAATGACAGTGGACTCTGCTCTGCACTACAACTTGTGGTCCTGCCCCAAATTACAAAAATACAGTGAATATTCCCTGTGTGAACTAAGCTTAAATTCAATCAATCAATCAATCAATCAATCAATCAATCAATCAATCAATCAATCAATCAATCAATCAATGTTATTTGTATTGTGCCAATTCACAATGAAAGTCATCTAACAACACTCTCCAGATTGAGCAGGTCTAAACCATACTCCTCAAATATGTTATTTTTCACGTATTGACCGTTTTAGCTCAGACTAGTGTATGATGTATGAGGTTTGGCTGGCTGCTGTTGAGACAACAGGATCAAAATTATGCCTGTGGACAATTTTTCTTTGTCTTTATTTAACAGTGCTGAGTTTTAAGTTCTGCTTTGTTAAAAGTTAAAGGCGCTCCAAGGAACGTCATTTTTTGTTGATTCTGTCGGCCCCTGTGGACAAAAGTTGAATAAGTACCACTGCCTTGTGTGACACTCAGCATATTTTATTGCTATTTTTTTCTCTCAAACACAGCTGTTTGCAGGCGATGAGGTAATGTATCTGTCTTGATTAATATATTGTTTCATTTATTAATGACAGCTTATTTCTGCAGGCTGTTAGACTCCTATAATTCATCCTCAGCAACTCATGCCATTAAAAATGTTGTTTTAATTTTATGACTTAATCACTTGGATAAGTCGAATTCCGACCCGGTGACAGGCATGAAGAATAACTAGAGTACAGATATAGTCAATCTTCTACCCGATGCTTATGTAGGTCATATAGGCATATTAAATTAAGACTGTTACATAACCAGTTAAAAGTCCCTTCTAGTATGTCAAATTTTCCATTTATCAAAACACATTTTGGAAAAATATTCCCAAACGTTGATTTTGTGCCTCTGTCACGAGTGTGAAAGTTTCTCCTAGTTTAGCTGCTGATCTCTAAAAGAACATCCTGAAAAGACATAATGAGAATATATTAAAATGTTTTTCCATTCACTGATTTGTTACTCAGTGTAGAAAAAAAGACTACAAAGAAAGGCAAGACAGATTTAACCTTACTTACAGAGGGTGGAGCGGTGGAGGAAAGAGTACCCATTTGCAGTTGTTGATCAGTGAGACAGAAAGAGGGAAGAGAGCAAGAGAGGAAACTGAGCACAGGGGGAAGCAGAAACACACACACACACACACACACGGAGCATTAACCATGCGCACATAAGAATCAGAAAACGAGAGAGAGAAAGAGAGAGCGAGAGAGAGAGAGAGAAAGAGAGAGAGGGAGGGAGGGCAGCAGAGGGAGAAAAAGGGCTTAATTAATTCAGGGTGGATGGGAGGGATGTTGCTGCTGTCCCTGCCGAGGCTCCAGTGCCTCTGTTGTCGTGCTGCATGTAGCCGCGTGTTCGTGTGAGCAGAGAGGACGACTGGGCTGCTGCCGCTGCCTGCTTGCTGGGAACCAGACACCAGTCCAGCCCAGCCTCGACTCCACATCCTGGAGCCCTCTGACTGACTGACTGACTGACTGACTGTCAGACCAGCTGGGACTAACAGGGATGTTACATGGACTATAGTTGGAGTGGCAATGGCCAGAGGTAGGGCAGACTTTGTCTGTGATTACTCCTCCTGTCCCCCTTCTCCCATTTCTGCCTTCCTCTCTTGCTTCCATGTCGTTGATCATGCTGGTTTTTTGAGAGCTGTGTGATGTGTCTTTGCTATCTCTCCCTTCTCTCTATTTCTTCAAGTACATTCTCAGCACTTACATATTTTTCTTTTGGCCAATTTCCCTCCCTGTTTGTTGAAATCTATTTCCCTTTTCAGCCCAATTTTGTTTTTCCTTGTATGCCATAACCTTTTCCCCCTCTAACTTTCTTGTTTTTTTATTTGCTGTATCTGATAAGGCTTTGCGGTGACGTTTTGCGATAAATGGCATCATAACTTCTCTTGTTGAGAAGGTTAGAACAACACTGGATGTGATGTGTGTTTGGGTGGAGATGGATTAAAAACAAAATGTCTCAGACTCGTTCTCCCTCAGGAACCAGCTGGAGTCGAAACTGTTAAGCACAACATTTTTTCTATACTGTACCTGTTTTTATCAAGTTACAGCGACATGCATCAGCTCTCAGGGTCAGGTCACTCTTTTCTGGATCAAAGAATTTATTTATAAAAAAGCTAATATAATGAACTGAAAATGAACTCCATCATGCTTCATCAAAAGGCTGACCTTTGCAAGAGAGTTGCAAACTGAAGGGCATAACTCTTTTTCCAAAAGCAAAATTCTCATAATCAGGTACTGTCTTTTACCAATTTTTGAACCAGGATATATTGGATTAAAGAAGTTATTGACCAAAAGATGTGTATCTATATTTCAAATGATTACATTTATTCTTGAGCTGTCTTTAGTTCTGAGAGGCGAGATGCATAAGAGATGAAATATTTTTTGCCAACTATAACTCTATGGCTATCACTTTATATTTTAGTCTCTAATAAAACGCCATTGGTCTTTTAGTATATGTTAATGTCGGTCCCTTCTAATCCTCCTTGAAAGCGACGCTTTAGCATGAGACAGCCGAGTTCATGATTAATCTGCAGTCGGCACGCCTAATTACATCTCATCAAGCAATCACCAAATGTGATGGTTATTTATTCCTTGACAGCATCCACTTGGTCGGCGATAAACATTAGGGATTCTCTGCCCCGAGTCTCGTCTGTGAGAACACAGCGAGCAAGCACAGAGGGCAGAGCTGAGGGGATGAGGAGAGTATCAACAGAGAGAGTGTAAAGACAGAGGATGGATAGAGGGTGAAGGGAAGAGGATCATTTAGCCACGCTGTGATATGCAGCTCACGTTCTCAGTCCCAAGCAAGAACATCAGCACCAGTGTGTACAACAGTATGTGTCTATGTGAGGGTTCCATGTGTGTTCAGGCTGTGTTATTCATGTGGAAATCATGTTGCCAGCCGGTGGGTCAGCGAGGGCTGTGACGGCGGTGCTGATGATGATCCCTGTGCCATCAGACAGTAATTCATCACATGGATTAAGAGGTGAACAATCGCCTGTCTGAACATGGATCTGTGTGATTAGGACGAGAGCATGCACAGACCCACTCAAATTGATTTCTTTCATGTCAGTACTGACCCGGATAGAAGACGCCACCTCCCTCCCCATTTCAACACCTCATTTTTAAGCAAGAAAGAGTCTCGTTTACGTAAAAATAACATTCAGAGAAAAACACTGGAAATGGAAGAGTGTCATTATTGTCACTGACTGAATCAGTTGCTTCTGGCTATGCAGCTCCCCTCACAGGTGACTGACAGTGTTGTTGTCAGCTCAATCATGATACACAGTATTTTACCTCCAGGTTAAAAACCCACTCAAAATATGATAAATCCACAGAAATGTAGATGATGTGGTAACTACTGCAGGTAGGCGGTTGATAACATTAGCCATATAAACAGTACTTATGTAGACCTGACTGAGTGAAACAGTTTGCAACCATTTAGATACAACCTGCACAGACGGATTTTTTTTTTGGCCACCTCGCAAATCCATCTTGCAAGGCTTCGAGCTTTGCGCTTGTGGCTTGCTTTGAACCAATCAGTGTCCTGGGGTCAACTATTGGCAGCTATGGGTGTGGTTTACATGTGACATCAAGTGAGAAAAGCGATTGTTCCTTTGAATACAACAATGGTGGCTCCTCAAGAGATTAGCGTAGCTGCTCAGAACAGGAGAGTTTTTTTTCCTTGATTAAGAGGGATGTTTTCCCTCTCCTCTCCACTGACGTCAGTAAAAGTTTGATGTACTAACTGGCTCTGCTGGTTGTAGCGCTCTCCTACTGTTGATCTGACTGGTTGAGGTTAGTTTGTGATGGACAGGAACAGTTAGGTGGTTAGACCGCGCACCTTCACCTTTAACCTTTAACCTCTCCAGCAGCTCCTTTCCAGATAATCTTGTGGAATTTGTTTTGACAAAGGCTAGCATGCCGACTCCATCAGATATCTCTGGAACACATCACATAGACATCATAATGTCAAAACTGCTATTCCTTTACATTCTGTTGATCATTTTAGTACATTTTTGAATGTTTTCTACTAAAGTTCTTATACAGAAGAGTCACAGTAGCTAACAGAAGCCAGCAGAACTCTCTTGTAGGGTAAACTAGGCTGTTGTTTGTCCCACAATAACAGGCCTGTTTTTGCCGTCACTGGAATGTAAAGTCAGTGTCAGAATATTTGTGACTGCTTTACTGGTTGGACTTTTTACAAGTGCAGCATGAGGTCACCATTTCAGTTTTCAGGGGGTGTTAACAAGTGATAGTGGAACTTAATACTTAATTTATTTAATTAGAATGGTGCCTAGTAGAGCGCGTACTTCTGCCAACATGATACTGATAGTGGAATCCTCCACATCTTACTTTAACACGTGTGGTTTGGCATCCCTGTCTGATCATCTGTGACACACCCAACTGATTATTCTGTTGAGAAGTGGGTTTTAGATGTTGCTCAACAATGTAACAATCACTTTATTCAAAGCACACTGAGACCTTTATATTTGCATCAACTAGTTATTTATTACAGCTATGAATGGAGCTGGATAAGAATTGTTTTTGACCAGCTGCCTGATTGGAGAGAGGTGACATATGAAAGAGGAATCACAAAATGTGTTACTTTTGAGATATGTCACTTTTTTTTTTATTTATCTTTTGTTTTTGTCCAAATACATAATTTGACCTGAATGAGGACCAAGAACTGATAAGAATTTAGATATGTATTTAACTAGGATGGTGCTCAGTGGAGTGCTTACTTCCGCCAATAGTCCCCTTTAATTTAAATCAAGCCTCTAATATCAAGTTAAACATATTCAAATCCATTAGATCTAGATTTTTAATTGGATTTGTGTCAAAACGTACTCATTCTTACCAGCCACCTAAATATGGCTGACCTTTTTCATCATGATCCATGCCTTATCCCATAAAAAATTAAAAGCAACGTGGAAAGCAATGCGTCACAATGTTAAAGAAATTAAGAAAAACACTAACAGTAAATGGGGACCTTTCTTGGCAGAGACCCATACTCTGTCTAAGGTTTATGGAAAGCTGTTCAGTAGTTTTTGTGTAATCCTGCTGACAAACCAACCAACCAAGCCCACCAATCAGTGGAAATTAGCAAAATCATACCCTCCTTAGCCGAGGGAATAAAATCTCAGCAGTGCCCAGCAGTAAAGCTACTAAACCTGTGAGACCATCCTACTACCACTTCCACCTGCTGAAGGAGGAAAGTTTCTCTGAGCTCAGCTACATCTCACTTCAAGACATGTAACCACAAGCAGGGTTCTGTGACTTCACAACTATTTTTCGCGGTTTATATGCAACTTAGTATCATGTGGAAACTTAAATCCTTCAGTGCAGCATTTGCGTGTTTGTATAGTGTGGATTGTGCACTGAGGGAGAAGGAGAGGATGCAATTTATTTTTTAATTTTTTATCAAATAATGTGGGAAAACTACCGAGACACAAATGCTTCCTCCAAGGAAGAGTGCTATTATTTGTCTGGAGCAGCTAAGACCAGGTCCTGATGTATTCTATTTCATTCTACTGCAAAGCCATTGCAGAGGAAAAGTTTTGTATGTATGGATTAAGGCTCTGGGAAGGAAGGTTGTATTGTATCAGACATAATCAGTTATCATATTCACAACATCACAACACTCAACTGTCAGAGGGCAGCGAAAGAGCATGTTAATCTATTATTTCAATTGGTTGGCATTCCCCATCAAACACAGTACAATCAGTTGCTGTGTATAGCTTGGCCTTTCCATTCCCCTCTGCGTTTTACACACAATCCCCCAGTTGCCATGACACCCAGGCCTTCCATAAATACTCCTGGTATTTGTGAGGCTACATCCCCAGTAGGTTAGAGAACAGAAAGCCATTGCCCTGTGTTAGCCTAGCTTGCAGCAGAGCTAATGGCAGATCAATCCACAATGTTCCTCACATAGTTTGAGTGTCAACTACAGTGGCCCAGGACCTGCTCAGTGCTCTGTAGGTGTCATAGCACATCGTACATTAAGGTTCTTCCTGTCCCTGTAACCTTGACAGTGTACACCTGCTGTAGGCAAATAACTGTCTGGTAAAAGTTCAGTAGATGACTAACGATGCTGAGAGAGATCTGACGTTCATCATACCGGCCTCTGCTGCAAGCTGTGAAAACTGAGATGATTCATTCTCCTGAGATGGAAAGAAGTATCACAGAGAAGATCACAGCATAAAAAGGACTAAGTGGAAACAGTGAGTTCTGATAACGGGGGCGAGAGGTGAAGATGGTTCTGGGACAAGAAGCAGGGATAGTGTATGTGTGTGTGTGTGTGTGTGTGTGTGTGTGTGTGTGTGTGTGTGTGTGTGTGCGTGTAGAATGTGTGTCTTGTCAAGTCTTGACAGCGGATTAGAAGCACTCCTTTTAAGGGTAAAGATGAAGCTCAGTGTACGGCCCTTCAGGTTAGCCGTGCCCTCATGCAGTTGATTCTGTGAAACAATATTTGCTGCTCAATTTGTCTTGAACTGCATGTTTGACCTCTGCACTTTTCCCCTGGACTTTGATGCCCACACTGAAAACCTCATAAAGAAGGAATCTCTATCCTGAGCAGAAAGTGATCCACTTCAGCAGACTTCTACTGTCTGGGGAGTGGTACCTTTTGGGACCATTTACTGTTGGCATTATTGTAATTCAAATGTGTTGATTTGATCCAACAGTACTGTTGTGCTTATAAGAGGTCCAGTTCATTTAAATATATACATTAGCTAGAATAGCGCTCAGTAGAGTGCATACCTCTGCCAAGGACCAACAGTCCCCTTTAAGGCTTAATCCAATATCAAGCTCGATAGCCCTGTATCCCTCTACTTTAAAGATCCCATATTATGAAAAACACGTTTTCTCTGGTCTCTACATAAACTGGTCCTCCCTGAGCCTGTCCATCTCCCAGGATAAGGAAAGCAAACAATTCCTGCATGGTCTCTGCAGCCCACCCACTGGTAAAACGGCGCTGCTACAGGCTGTTCAGATTCAGCTCCTTTCGTTATGTAACAAAAGGAGTCATTTTCATAGGCCGGCCTCCTCTGCGCAATGATAGGAGATATCCGAGACTGCTTCAGTAAAGAGGGTCAGTACAAAGCTGGCTTTGCCTCGACACTGACCCTCGTAAAAGGATCAGTCCCACCCATACCGGACCCAGCAACTGCACCTGAGCCAGGTAAGTGTCGCCGCAGTTTGATAGTATTTACAGGTTGCCTATGAGTCTGGTGAAGTCCACTGGAAACTGGCTAACTTTGAGTTTCCATGGCAACCCGGATGCGAGAGGACGCTGGCGTGAGTATCGCTGCTTCTCGATCCGTGACAAAACAGCTTTTTTCTGTTAAAAGAAGAAAGCCAAGTTGTCTTTGCAAGCTCTGAGGCTGTGCTACTACCTTTGAAGCCTGCACACCTGAAGAACTGGCTCCATGGACTCATCTTTCTCCGCTGATCAGCTGTTAGCTCCGTTGATCCGCTGTTAACCTCACCAATCAGCAGTTAGCATAGCAACGCTAACTTTTAAGCAGACGTACTCGATGCTCTGTGGGCTGTCCATCATTGCTCTGCTGGTCCTCCATCCGCCACAACCTCAGGGTTGTTCACTGCCTGGCTCCGTTCTCGCTCTCCTCTGCTGCTGTCGCTTCGCCCCGGGCTCTGTCACTGGGACTGGATCTCTGGGTCTTCTGTGTCACCCGTGCTGTGCGCATGGGACCTCCAGACGCAAGTTGGCTTCTGGACGGAGGGTGCTGTTCCCTGCGGTGCTGGTGGCGGTGTTGACGGCGGTGCGGCTGTTCCCTCCGTGCTGACTGACAGGCGCTCCATTTATTCTTTGCTTTGTTTGTTTTTGTATATGTTTATTCCACTTTGTCAAGTGTCCTTGGGTACCCTGAAAGGCGCTATATAAATTACATCTATTATTATTATTATTAACTAGTTAGCTTCGCTTCGGTCCGCTATGCAATGGTGTTTGAAGCGAGTTTAATGTTAATAATATTATGAGGGAGCTTGTATGTCATAGTAAAAAGTCTGGAAACGTGCAGACTGGAGACAGAGACGATGAGAACAGTGTCCAAGATTTTGGAGACTGTTTTGGTGACAAACACAGCTTTCATTAGCTGTTAGCCTTTAGCTACATGGTAGTAACTGTAACAACACATCAAACAAACTAACATTATTCAGACACACTAACCATTCTGAAACGTCCTGCTGCAGCCACAGAGTCTGTACTTCTTCAGGAGCCTCTCCTTCTGGGTCCAATTCTGGGTCAAATGGCATCTCGCCGAGCCATAGCGATACATCCACCGTAAAACATTAGCGCATGCTAGCGTAAGCGGCATCCTCTCTCTGAGAGGGGCGTGTAGCAGGCAAGGCAGGCGTTGACAGATGGAGCTCATTAGCATTTAAAGGTGCAGGCACAGAAACAGCCTGCTCTCAGTAGAGCTCACTTGAGCGACTTTTAGACAGCTGAAATTCAGGACCACAGATGGGTTTGGGGCAATGCATTTCGAATACAGTGTTGCTAGACCTCTGACAGCTGTGTGAAATTGATTGAGACAGTATAATATGGGAGCTTGCAGTTGGTAGAGTGGGCATGCCATGTGTGTGTCCTCGCCACAGCCACCCTGGGTTCGAGTCCCGGCCTGGGGCCCTTTGCTGCGTGTCACTCCCCCTCTCTCTCATCCTGTTTCCTGTCATCTCTTGAGCTGTTCTGTGAATAAAGGCGCCCAAATATATATATATATATATATATATATATATATATATATATATATATATATATATATATATATGTATATATATATATATATATATATATATATATATATATATATATATATATAAAAGATCACCAAATCTAGGATCTGCATCAAGTTGTACTCACTCATGATATTTATTTTTTTTATCAAGATCCATGAGTTTGATGATTTTTAGTGCAATCTGGCCAATAAACCACACAGGTAAAAAGATATCTTTCTTGGCGGAGGTAAAAATCCTTGCACTTTACTGTGTGTCCAGGTAACATGAGGTGCTATCCCATTCAACATAGAGTTTTGAGACCTTACACACTTCTATACTCAGACACTAACAGATAAGGTAAAAGTCTGAGAGTTCAGTGCTGATGGTTTAGGAGGACATTGAAACTGGACCGCTGTGGTTAATTAGAATTCATAATGGTTTAATGTCTGTGGCATTTTGTCAGTCATATCACGACTCATAACAGCCTTTCTTTATTGTTCAAGTACTGTAAGGATTTTCTTAAGCATCCTAGAACACTACAAAGAGCCTAACGAGCCATTACAGGCGGTAATTGTTCTGAACAAAGCACAGGAAACCTGCCATAGGATCCCGATGATTGAAGTGATTCATGTGCTGCAGTGAATAATACTGAAGAACTGGCCGTCTTTGGTCTCAAGGGTGAAAGAATTAAAACCTCGGCCCACACACACTCAAGCTGTTTCATTTCCTTATGTTGAAAAAAGCTCACAATGTGCAGAAAGAGATGACTGGAAAAAGCGTGTATTTCAGGCTCACATACAAACACAGCTACACACAGGAAAATGTAAAACAGACACAAGCTCCTGCAGGTGTGCAGCACTTTTATAGTCAGAATCCATGCAGCCTTATACATACTGAATGCACAGGCATGTTAACGAAACGGTTCGGCTGACATGATGCTATACAAACACACGCTGTTTTGAGAAGGAAGCTCTCCTGTCACTGCGTTGAGGCCCCTGTGTAGTACCCAGGGGGCCGCAGTTGTAGCAGTTGAAGAGTGCGCTTTCGACTGTGTGTTATTTTGAACACTGAGGCTCGTTAATACCCACGAGACAATTGGTGTAGTTCTCTGTGAGATTCCTGTCAATTTACTGACTGCTAAATTTCAGTTGACTCAACCTTCACCCTGTCTTCCTTCACCTCCACTTTGTTACTTGCAAGACGATATCGAAAGGCTGTGAAACGGTCGCTTTTTCTCTTACGGCTTCTGTATGCTTCCCCATTAGAGACATCCACATGTTAAGATTGTTTTCACAGGCGTCACTGAAAGCCCAACAGCCTTTGCTGTCGTGTAACTTCAAACTGAGTTCTTGCGTCGATGCAGATTCGAGATATCATCTGACAGTTTAAGTCATGTGAAAAAAAAAAAAAAAAAAAACTGTGAAGAACTTGCACCAAAACACTCCAAATAAATTTAGGCTTAACAAAAGCATAATCAACCAGTACAATGCAGGTGTGAACAAGGGCTTGAATTTACAGTTTCAAGAGTTGTTCGGTAAGCTACGACCTAGTTATGGCAGGAGGGCTATATTTAGCAAGTGCATGGATCATGAAGATTATCTCAGTCCTGAAAATGACTCATGTTTGACACAGAAAAGCTGCTGTTGGTATCCATTTAATCATATGGCCACACACTCCTATGGCTTCCTGCAGCAGACATGACCACCGTAAGTGAAAAGGCTCTGCTGGTGGGAGTGTGTGTGTGTCGAGAGCTGCTATCAGGGCTTCCACACTCTCTTCCTGTAATGTGGACTAACCCACAGCATCCTGCTAAACACTCGACAGGGGAATGTCGTTAGAGCGACCTGTATGACGTTTTGCTTCCAGTTGTTTACTAAGCTAGAGTCTTCTTACTCTAATGGCTGGACTAAGACTGGATCAGCCCTCCACTTCTGTCATCCTGCAGACTTCTCTCCATCGTCTCCTCTGTGAACATGATTAAGCCAGCGCTCCAGTTTCTGTTTACCGTCCCTCCTCTTCAGTGTTATCACTGTAATCATCTTTAGTATCCTAATTTGGCAGTGCCACACTCTGCACATGCCTTATGTCTTGGAAGACCTCTTGGTGGCGAATGTGCAGACACAACAATAGCAGACTGGAGTGTTGTGTTGGACTGATTTGAATGGTAGTTAAAGTAATTTAGATGAATTTACATAGTCACATGAATTTGAGTATGGAGTCAACATACTTCTTTACTTCGAATTGGGTTTTCCCACGGCTTAAGTTGAAAATGGAGCAACACACTGTCATATGTTCAACTGCCTAAAACATAATGTTAATGTTAATCTGGCCATGTGGTCTACATCTGGCTTGTGTGACAACGCAAATTATGACAGCCCTGTTATAGAGAACCTCTGATGTTGACAGTTGATGAGTGACATTAAAGCAGCTTTAGTTGATATATTTATGTGACTGCTGGTGTCTAACCTACTGTAGACTACCTGCTCAGCAGCAAACAGCACACAGACACAGCGCTCTAAATGAATGATAATGTTACTCCATAACCGCAGGACGTGTAAATGAGGTTAAATGTAGTTAATTAACATGTGCCTAAATCTGATCAAACTTTAGTGAAAGCATCAGCTCATCATCAAACAGAACTATTCATTATTGTTTAAGCCACTGACCAAAGCTGTGCCAGCCAATAGGAACATCAGTTAAGAAAAAACAAGAAGTTATTTTGGAAAGAAATTACACATTTACATTTCACTTCAGTTCCATTTGTGGTTCAGAATCAACATGTTTTTCTTTACAATACCACCATAGTTTAAAAAAAGAACACCATCTCTATGTTTAGCTATCTTTCGTCATCAGATGCACTCTGAATTTTATAATCATAGGTATGACTCCATACCAGCCAATACTCCTGATTTTTGTAATTCTGAAACTGTAAAATCTCCTGATGTTGTATTGATGCAGATCAAATGGGTGTTTCTAAGTTGTTCTTCCTGTTGGATGTGTGTCGTGGTATCTGGCGAACTGACCCAGGGGCAGAGTAGAGCAGAGTGAACGTTAACCATCCTGCCTCATGTGTGTCTCATTCAAGCCCTCCTCTCTGCTCATTGTGGTGCTGATAATAGAAGTAGTATGCTTCCAAATTTCACTCTCCTTGTGTCAGACCCTCCCTTTTATTGACACTTGCCATTTTTTTGTCACAAAACATTACACCTGGTGTCCTAAGTCAGTTTTTCCGACATTCAGAATGATACAGGCGCAGCCCTGTAATGAACATTATGTACTGTGAGGGGTGTGAATAACCCCTCTGTTTCTCTGCGTCTCTTTCTTTCTTAACACTCAGTGGCTCTGTGAGTCACTGACACCAACCAAACCACAGCACCGAGGAAGCAGATGTGAGGAGGCTCATACAACTAGCTGTCCTTTTGGCCAGGTCTGTAGTCGATTGCTTATTGTTGAATTAAAAGCTGGAGAGAAACCTTAAAGGACTTCTAATTTTAGGGGACACGTCATCTGTTTTCCAGCAGAGTGTTAGTTGTGATGATTGATACCACTCTCATATCTAGGTGTGTTTCCATCCAGCTATTTTTATGCACACATTTTCAATGAAGCACAGACAGTTTGATGAGAAATATATGTTTTTAAAAGGCTTCACACTGGGCTGATGTCGGCAAAGTTGGTGTATTGATAAAAGCAAAATACGACAAAGTGCAATGGTATCAACTCAGCAAATTTATCACAACTTGAAACATCTGAGTCAGACGTCCACTTAAGTTTCCACTCCACTGAAGAGATAAAAACCGTGACGCATGAAAGATCAGGTCTGTGTGAAGTGGCGAACAGGCTTGAACATTAATCTCAGACTCCTGAAAAAGTTGGTATTTTCCCCAGACGGGTGGGGTTTTGCAGGGTTCCTGCCCCAGAGTGCTCTGCGGACATCTCAGTCTTCTCCTCGCGTTGTTTTCATACGATTTTGTGACTTGTTTCACAGTTATGTACATAGAAAATAGTTTGCTGTGTACCGCCGTTTACAGAGGACAGGTGATGTTGTTCGAAGCGGGACAAATTACAGGTAAATATTAGATCATACAGAATAAGTGGATCAATCACAGGACTGTGAGGATGGGCGTCATCGAATTTAATTTCTATACTGAGCAATTATTTTCAGTTTTCAGGCATTCTTAGGTTAGGTTTAGGCAACAAAACTATGTAGTTGAATTTAGAAAAAGGAAAATAAGTTGACCTATGGAAATGAACAGATATTAGCACCAAAAATGCCAGTCATACATATATGTACATATATATATATACATATGCATATATATATATATATATATATATATATATATATATATATATATATGCATATGTATATATATATACATATATGTATATATATATATATATATATATATATATATATATATATATATATATATATATATATATATATAAATATATATATATATATATATATATATATATATATATATATGTATATATATGTATATGTATGTATATGTAGGTGCTAAGAGATGTGGCTATTTCCTCCTGTTTCCAGTCCTTGTGCTAAGCAAAGCTAAGCCAAACGGCTGCTGTCTTTAGCCTCATGTACATATCTGATATTCAGTTCATCCACTCTGAGAAAGCGAATGGTTATTCTGTAGATGAATACAAGAAAAGAAATGTGGTTTGTGGTGGAAGCAGACAAACACATACTGAAGACACAGGCTAAGAACTGATGCTTATCAAGTCATCTGCTCATAGTATCTGTAGCTATCTCTCCCCCTCGCTCTCTCAGTCTGTCATGGTGCTGCTCTTTGTCGTGCGCTCCAGTGACGTCATAGTTGCCGGGCAACCTCGTGAGCAAAACAGAATCCCTCTCTGCGCAGAGGGGAGGCCCCGTACGCTCCCTCTGTCACACACTCACAGTATATACATATACATCTCCCCTTTGTTCCCTTTGAGTCAGTAACATCACTGAACCTGTGCTGCCCATTAGTACCTGTCACCTTCCATATAGCCCACAAGTGAAGAGATCAGCTGGTAAAGGAGAGGGGAAGGATATTAATCTGGAAAGTAAGAACACTGCTTCACTTTTAAAGCCTGGTCGATAATGTAACAGGAGGAAAGGGAGGGTTTAAAGATAAGGCTGGTGATTTTCTTTATTTTGACAGGACCAAAAGCAATAATGAATTGATCATATTGTAGTAACAAGAACTGCCTGCACCATAGATCACCATTGCTCAAAGTTAGGACACAGAGGTCGTGTCCGTGAGCTAACATACCTCTGTAAAACTTCAAATTTTAAAGACATAGTTGTTTTTTTTTCAAACTCAAAATATTTAATTCTGCACATTTAGACCAATTAATAAAAAAACATAAATCATTCTTTCAGCCCAGAATTGTATTTTATCTGGAGACGGCGTTGGAATAGCGTTCAGAGTGTCATGCGTGGAAATTAAATTTTCAGACAACCACAGCTGAACAATGAATAATTGACTGAATAAATGAAATAAAAAAATAATTGGAGACTTTCTGTTCCTGGTACTTCAAACACCTCGACTACTTTGATGAATGAGGTCTAACTGTTGACCTGTGCTTGTATTATAATAAAGATGGGCACTGTTCATTTTGAGTCACTCCCACAGTAAACCTTTCTGGAGCCTTAAATACTCCATGGCAGATTAAATACTGTGGCTGAACCTAGTCCATAAGGACCGCTAACACTAGGTCTGAACGACTAACTACAAAGCAGCTGTTTTAGGTTAATACATAACTTTTAAGAATGATGATATGTTTAATGATGGATATTTGCAGTGGGAATTAATGGGCTACTGCCAATCAGCTCAAAGCCCTGATAGAAAGTGTGTTTAGCTTCTGTGCATGTACTCTGTGTGATAAGCATGTGCCACTTCCAACAAAAGTAAAAAAAAAACAAAAACATGTTTGACAAGACACAACACCACAGGTCTACAAGTTATTATAGTAGCCTAATAAAAGTATGGAAAATTAATTCAATATGACAAAACATTAACATGAAATACTGTTTATTTTGTGTGTGCGTGTGTGTGTGTGTGTGTGTGTGTGTGTGTGTGTGTGTGTGTGTATGTTTGTGTGCATGTATGGGTGTGGATGTTCAGGTTCTGAAACCATTAAACTATCCGAGTGGCACCTCTGACAGAGTATACTTACTTATATAAAAAACATACCAGTTAATTAACAGTTATATTTGCAACACATTAGCCTCAGAATCGCTCACTCAGTCAGCGCTAAATTTATCACAGACATAAACTAATTTGCGATCTCAAATCACCAAAAGTCACACATTTGACTTTGGTTTGACTGCTTATTTGATTTCTTTCATTTTTCTCTTGTTTTGTCTTTTTACTTGTTGCTGGCTTAAGTGAGCTGATGTCAGAAGTCTTGCTTCTGATATGTGCAGACAGCTTGTAACACATTTTACAAAGCCGAAAACACACATTTATGTGAAGGTCATGTCACCCAACACCCCCATATCCATCACAGATATTGGACTGAAAAATGCAGGTTATTGTTAATATGTCAAATTATTAACATTATGTGCAGCAGTGATCAGTAAACCTGCAGTTTCTCACTTCATGGGTGACTTGATTACATTTTGTATCAACACACATTTAGAGCCACTCAAACTATTTCTGTTATGGCATCATAATGTAACCAAAAAATAAAAAAATAAAAACACAAGTAACATTAGCAACAACCAAATGTTGAATTGAAACCAACTGCTGGTGACAGGACAGCTTCAGACAGCTTAGGGAAGTCAGACGGTATTAAGAGACAGCTTTCTATAGGTTTGTCTCTTGACAGCAGTACATCTCAGTCCTCTATGCAAACTGGCAACAATGACTCTGACCACAGTCAAATCATGATCTTCTGTTCTCACGTAGCACTCTACTGACTGAGTGATGGGTAATATTTCAAAATAGTCAGATTTTCTTGTTAAAATGACTCAAGTTTTTTCACTATAATTAATGGATAAGTGAAGTTTATGTTATTACTTAAAGGGGCACTATGTAGTTTTGGAGAAGAAATGAAACCCCCAAATTGAAACATTTACAATATTAACGAGGTAATAATACAAACTTGTACAACTTGGACAAATATTTTTTTTTTCTTCCAGAACTGAATAAACAATCTGTTCTCAGAGGAAAATAAGGTCCCAGAACACTGTTTGAAGCTAAAAAGGTGGCAGGGTCTGCCACATATGAACAAAGAAAAACATAATGAAGTTGTGTTGTCCTTTCAGGTCAGTATGTTTATTCAGATTATTCAGTCATGAAAAGAGAGTTGTTAACTAAGTTTGTTTGGGAATTTAAAAAGAAAATCAGTCAGTGAAGATCTTTCTTTCTCTTCTGATTAAAATGTCTCCCCCAAAACTACATAGTGCATCTTTAATGAGTTTATCTTTTTAATAAAGACCCTGCAAAGGATAAGTGATTATACATAATGAATGAATGAATGATGAATAACAATTTATACCATAAACCGTCTATACCATGTGAACACAAAAATAACTGTTTAATTAAACATATTGGCCAATATGGGTTATCTATTGCAGAAAATCCATAGATCTAAACCTTCTCTATGCTTACAAAGGAGCAAAAAATGCATCCAAATAACACACACTGACACAAACGGACTCATGTTACCCAGTTGCTGGGGGGGGCAATCTTAAGTGAACCAGTCTGAACTTTAAAGACAAAAATTAAAACAGTGTTTTCGATCAGTGGAGAGCAATTCTAAAAATAATGTGTTGTTATTACCTCTGTGAATTTCACCCATGCGTTTACCTTTTGTTTCTTGGAACTATGTGTACTCTGGCATCAGCTCCGGCTTCATGTCCAGCACAGGCCAGGATCCATGTGGAGCCAAGATAGACCACATCACGCTTTTTTTGTTTTTGTTTTTACACTTTCACAATGGAGACCTGTTCATTTAATTATTTCTCAACAACAATTAGATGTGTAAGGTTTTTTTTGATAAAGAAACATTTTGACTTATAAGAGGAGCACAACCGCAACTCTGATGGCTCATCCCAGTGAGCCAGCCTGCAAAAAAAGATCCAGGGTCTGGCACTGACATAGCAAACGCTAGTCTTATTGATACTAATTATACCAGTGCTTTGCTGATACATCAAAATCTGTCATTAAAAAGACCTAAAGCCATGGCCTTTATGGCATTATGTATTATGTACATATACATATACATATATGTCTCACTGAGAGTAAAAGAATATTTATTATATATTATTATATATTATATATATTTTTTATCTAATTACATAAATTATTTTGAAGAGAATAATTATTATTAAGAGAATAACTCAAAATCTGTTCTGCACTCAGTCAATATATTTGCATGTTTACTTAGCCTACAATAAAAACTTCCCAGTGTGCTTCAGTTTGCCTGCACTCTTGCTCAACCTTATGTCATCCTGCTGAGAGGTGCACCAGATCAGAAAATGGACATTTTATGACAAATGTACTTTTCTGTCGTTAAATTATGAGAACTTGGACTGAATTCCCGTTTTAACTGCCTCAGCTGTTTTGAGGGTAACACCTATCCCTAACATCACGCCGACATCTTAAACAACATCGTGGCATAAACACTTAACTAAATGTCCATGCAGTCATACTGAACATTGTAAGGTAAGTGCTAGATGTTTTTTTGTCAACATACTAGCATGCTATCATGCTACAATATCATGTTAACTTCAAACACAATATTGCTGTGACATGATTCTGATGAAGGGTTAAAGGGTTGGTTCACCCAATTACAGGAAAGAATTCAACATATTACACAGTTTTTTTTATTTTCTCACGTTTTAAAAAATCAATACTCTGAGATCTCTATGGATTTTTTTGTGGGGCTGACCCACAAAATGTCAAATGTAAAAGTCTGAACAGCATTTTGTCCTTGTAGAAACATGTCCAGTATTCTTTTATATCAGTGGATCACAGAAGCTGTTGACATCACATGTTCTGATGTTGTTTGTCCTGAGTATCTCAGACACATTTTGTTGGTTCAGGTTTGACCAAGTAACCCTCGTCAAGGTTATGGTAAACAGTTTTGGTTAAAGCATGTGATGTTAAAGAAAAAGGACCTGGTTGTGTCTACATGGATAATTGACATTTCTTGTCATAAAATTAACAGTGAGTTTCCCCTGAGAGCGAGCTCGGTGATAAAACCATGTGTGTTTTGACATAAAAATAAATTACTATATCGTGCACTAAATTAAAAACTATAAATTCCGTCCGGTGATTAAACCATGCCGCTGTCTTGCACAGTCCAAGCACCATTTTCCTCACCTAGCTGTTTCAGCTCCTCAGTGTTCAGATGCTCCATCACTCTCCACCTCCATTTCTGCTGCAAATCTCTTTCTGTTCATATAATGCTGTTCATACTTCACTGTCTCTTTCTCTCCTGCCTCTTCCTCCTCAACCACTCGCCCCCTCTATCTTTAAAATGATGTTGAGATGTTACAGATGTTTCTGTTATGACTACTGATGTAAAGCTTTTCATACATTGTATGTTTTATGTATGGTCCAGAGAATGTTGATGATCACCACAATTTATTTCTTGCTGTTTTCTCTCCCCTCTTCTACTCTCTTCTTCTTCTCCTCTTTCCATCTCTGTCTCTCTCTCTCTTTCCCTCTCCTCAGGTCAGGGAAGGCGTGTTATGTTGCAGACCTGCTGAGAAACCTTGTGCTATCTCCGGGTCATGAGGAGTAGTTAGTTACAGTGGCAGACAGTCTCCATACATCATTTTGTTTTTGTTTTGTGGCATTCAATGTGACAAATTTAATATTTGGAGCACCTCAGCAATATTCTGTACTTGAAAGCAACAACCCCTGGACTCAGCTAAACACTTGAAAACCCCTACTCAGTTGTACATTCATCATCTTTCCAATTTTCTGCCGCCAGCAGTACCTCATGTGGCCTCAGTTATTTCAACTGTCCGCCTCCTGTGTGCTCACAAGGTGCTTATTATAGAGACAGAGATGACATGCCCAAAGCTCTTTGCCTCAGTCTTATTAAACAGGTTGACGCACGGATAACCATCAAACCCGTTAGCACGCTCGTGGACGGACACACTCCCAGCGACAGAGCCCTGCCCCTGGCTTCAGGCAGTATGGGAGACAGAGGCTGGGTGTGTCTGAGCCCAGCTGAGTTTGCCCAGCTGCAACAATACAGCGAGTGTGAGTACCCATGTGTCTCAATCTGGGGTTTCATCATTTGTGTCATAAATGATGTGCTTCTGTGTGCATCTTTGTGTGTGTGTGCACACATATTGTATGTGTGTGTGTACAGCTGATACTGAAACTCAAATGGTTTGTTTGCTAAACTAAATAATGTGGTATAAATCCCATAGCGTGCCAAAGGCTTTATGCAAATCAAATTCAAAAGAGGGAATCAATGGATTTCAATTATGCAGGGCCACAAGCCGCGAATGTCCCGAATAAGACGGACAGTATGAAGCACAAAACAGGCTAATCAAGACATGAACTACCTAGAATGGCACTCAGTGGAGCGAATACCTCTGCCAAGGCCCAACATTCCCCTTTATCCACATCAAACTGTGTACCGTATTTTCTTCATCAAGATCTTTGCATTAATTCTGAGAAATTAAGAAAAATGCCTCATCTGGTAATGTGAATGAAACAGTGGAAAGATTCCTGGATGAGTCCCTTTATCCCTATCCACATCAAAAGTTGATGGGGTCTATTCTGGGCTGGGACTGGTCCTCCATACAAGTTTCATGGAAATTTGTCCAGTTTTTGCGTAATTTTGCTGACATAGCAACCAGTTAAGAAACAAACAGACACAGGTGAAAACAATATGTCCTTGGTGGAGGTCATAATGTATCCAATTTAATTCTAACGTATTGGTTGAAGCTGGGATTGGTACATTTGTAGAAACCAGCAGGAGCAAGAAAAATTTTGAGAGCATCCAATGGAAAAAAATCACACACCTTCCCTGCATGCACACTGCCTGACCACCATGATGTGTTAATGACCTGAATAAGACAGAGCTGCTTAGCCTTGCTTCCAGTTTTACCCTGTGGCCACTCGTGGTATTGCAGTGAAAAAATTCCACTGTTGCCCAAAAGGCATTTTCCCCATAGAGCACCATTACCTAACTCAACTTAGATCAATCTAGATTCTTTTGAGTGTGTGTGAGCAATGGATGTTCATACAACTTTCCTCGGGCCAGGAAAAGCAATGTAAAAATCTGTGATGTCACCACAATGTAAAATTTGCCCAAAAATCAAGGAATCAATCATCATCATAAAGCCAATTAGTTTTTTAATTGTTTTTCGGTTAAATGCCTGAAATAAGGTCTGTGGTAAACACCGGCTTTAGATAGTTACAAACTTGTTCTAAGTCACAAAGTACATTGTTAAATGTCCCACAATTTAATTAAAAAGTGCTTATGTGTCAAAAAAATGTGTCTAAATGAGACTAGAGAGGTTGTCGGCGACATCAAACGTCATCACAGCAAACACAGAGACTCATCTACTAATTAGTCCATCTTCACAGGCCGACTTTAAATACAAACTATTCTAACTCTAACTTTACAACTCTACAAAGCCTTATTCTACAGATATAACAGAAATGCTTCTGGAATAACTAACCAACCTGTGCTTTAAGGAAAAAAAAAAAAAAAGTTTTTCTTTTGTCTTTTTACTGCTTTCTTTTTCTGATTGTCATGGTCCAAACACTTGTTAGATCATCTATTCATTTCAAATAACTATCTTATCTTTTTCACCTTTTTTTGTTGCTTTTATGATCATGAGCATGTTCCACTTTGTACTAGACCTGTTTCTCTCAACAGAGGCAGCAGGCAGCACCAGTCAGTCAGGATGATTCGTGTCACATTATTATTCCATATGTTTCCAGGATGCCACTTATTAGCCTGCTGGATGAGCCTTGTGGCTATCACTTCCCTCGCTAGCAACCACATTTGTTAGTCAAAAGAGCATCCGTCTTCTCGTGCCTGGTGGATTCTGCCTGTCATGATGGTGGATAAATAGAGTGTGACTCTCTCACGCAAGCTATTCCATGGAGGAATAACACAATCATGTATAAATCATTGTTTGTAGACCTTAGACGTAAAACCTCAACAGGTCATTATGTCAGATTCACTGATGGTTATCAAAATGGAGATTGACATGATGCTTGAATTGCTAGTTTTTTGGTGTCAGTGGCAAAGATCTGCAGAGATCATGTGGAAAGCAGTCAAGATATCCAGTTTACAGAAAATTGCGCAGCAGGCAGCAATTTGGGATGGGTGGAATTTCACAGATTTTATTGGTGTTAATGGACATCACCTGCCCTCTGTTGGCACAGCTATACACAATTTACAGCATAAATTTTGCTGAACCTTTGCTGAGAAGCTAATCTGCCCTCTCATAGGTTTGTATGTTTGATATCTTTCCAAAGCCACTAAATGATGCAGTGTTTGTTGTTACCAGTGGGAAGGCTTTCAGGGCCATTCATGACTGGCAGCTTGACAATGAGTGGAATGAAAAGTGTTTGTGTGCCTTTGTTGCAACAGTGTTTCTTCATGTCAGGTGGTCTAATATATCGTATTTTGGATACATTACTGAAAACAAAAGTTTTTACTGTAGTTTACCTGCAGTTGATGCATGTCTGAGAAGAAGGTCTTTGTTGGAGTTTCTGAGATTCCTGTTTTGCTCGTCCTAGATTGACGCACAAAAAAAAGCATCATTGCTCAAAACAAAGTCAACTGAAATGCTGACAGGTTGTTTTTTCATTGCGGGCAGAGTTTACTGGCTGCTCACTAATTTGTGAGACTTGCCGCTCTCAAAGCAATGAGCAAGAAGTGGCGGAGGTGACGATGTTGCACGATTTGTTGGCTTCAGATGGATCTCCTCTATAAGACTGTGCGAAGGGGAGGACACCTAAATAGTCTAGGCTAATTCTCACCTTGTCCGTGTTGCTGATGCTGTGGTGTAGCAGGGCTTTGGTTTACGACCCAGGTTGGAGAAGAGATTGGAGTGTAATAGAAACATGACAAATGTGCACACTGGGAAGGGCCCTGCAGGCTGGGAAGGTCTCATTTTTAACCGACAGTGGGGAGATGAAAGACAGGAAGGCTTGTGTGTCACCAGCCAATCAATCCGGGGCGTAATGAAGGACACTAGCTGTTTGTCTCTAGAGATAGTGGTGCATGACGGAGCAATACTTTCAGGCTAAAGGGCTTGTGTCATTAATAAACTATATAATCAAATGAGCTGAAACAATTAGTTTATTTAATTGATCCCAATCATTTTGGTAATTGATTAATTGGTAATTGGGTCATTTTTCAATGTTTAACTGTTGTAATTTCTCAGATGTAATGTGAGGGAGTTTCTTTGTGTTGTATGATAGGGTCATATGAGATGTATTTGTTTTGGACTCTCAATGGTGGACGAGACAAAAGAGGGACTTCTTCACATTTGATAGACAAAGCAACATCATTTAGTTGGTTAAATAATCAGCAAATGAATTGATGATGGAATGATCATTATTTGCAGCCTTAATGTAATCAATCAGAGCTGAAGCAGTTTGTTGATTGATTTATTAGTCGATAAACAGAAGTGAATCAGAAACAATTTAGATAATTGTTTAATCATTTAAGTTATCTACTGAGCTGAGGTGCCAAAAAGTCGCCAGTTCTAGCTTTACAAACATAAAGATGTGCTGGAGCAAGGATGTTTTTTACAGTTTGATAATTCACACTGTTGTCCAGTGTGACATCAGTGCGCTGAAACAGTAAACTTCATTGGAACTGTAATAATTGTTAATTACTCCAAGCATCTTTTTCTGAGTTATGGGTGAGGGTTATACATATCAGCACATATCAAAGAACAGATGCACAGAACCAGATATATCTCTCATATCTGTGATAGGTCAACACCAGCTGATAATGTCCATCTATCAATCAGCCAGGCTCTAAATGTCATGGGTAATTCTCACTATGTACTGACATTTTACAGGCTAATGATTAATAAAGAAATATGTAAAGATGGTCTGATTGTGAGAATAAACTAAACAACTAAACAGCACACGCTCCTTTGAGTCTCAAGGCTGAAACAACTTTTTGTTATAAGTGTGGTAATGATTATTTCAGTGTTGAAATAATAATCGCTACGTTATTTGATTGTTTGAAAATAGTGAAAAACACCCATAACAATTTTCCCAAGGTGAAACCATCTCAATATGTGTTTTGTTGCAGTTTTGTTTCAGGGACCGTCCACCCAAAATGAAAATTCAGTCAGTATCTACTCACCTACATGCTAATGGAAAGTCTGGTGAAGATTCATAGTCCACAGATATTTCTGGAGCTTGTGAACCCACGCTTTTATCTTAGCAGCTGCACATTTTGGCTGAGAAAAGGGTTTACAGTCACTTCAGATCAATTCAGTAGCCTTTCAGAGACTGGCCAGCTACAGATTAAAGGTTCAATTAAAGATTTGTCATTTGCAATTATATAAAAAAGGAAAGTAATCTTCATTTTTATGGTTTCATAACTGCTGGGTTTTTTTTGGGGGGGGGGGGGGGCTGTAATGTCGGTGACCTGAGCGCATCTGACTGTGATGTTCTTTACATGCTTGCAGATCACTAACCACACTGTGTGCACAGCTAATGCTCCAGAGCAGACTGCTCTTTATTTGCACACTGGGTCTTCTCTTATCATGTTTCCCATCTTACCTGAGAGCGGTACACTGCTCTATCCCTCTCCCTCTCCCTGTTTGCCTCCTTCTGTCATTGTGGACATCTAATGCAGGACAGAAATAGGAAAGCTTTACAGGCGGCAAAGCTGCTGCTGAGCACTAAAAATAATGAAGTGAAGTGTCGTCCGTAGTTGATTATGAGAGCTGACGTGACTAGTGAAATCAGGTCTTGAGTGTGTGCATGCATAAGTGAGTGTGGTAATGATGGAAGTGGGGCGATCCACCCATGCATTTGTCCCTGTAATTGTTTGACAGATGATCATGATGGGAGGAGGTCATTACGGTCAGTGTTCTGGACAGAGGCTCTGTGACGTGTGTGTGTGTGTGTGCTTGTGTGTGGCTGTGTGTGAGTTTGTGCACAGATATGGGATTAGCATCTAAAAGTGAGAAAGACACCCTTTTACTTTTCGTTAACATGGTGACTCACAGTCTCAGCTCAACTGATGCAGCACTTCCTGGTGCAGATGAGTATTTATCAGATCATTTGTTAATGGGATGCTGCGTGTTTACTCAGGTTAGGAGACAGTTCTATCCAAGGGAACATTTCCAATCAATAAATATGATCATTAAAAAGAGCTTAAAGCTGGGGTTGGTAAGAATGGAGAAATGAGCAAGAGCAAGCTAAATTATGAAAATATCAACAAAACTGAACAGTCCCACCAACACCAACACACTCTCGCTGTGTGCTTTGTGCTTTGTGCCACTGAGTTAGCTAACTGCGGAACAACAGGCACAGGGGCTGTGAACTGCGAGCACAGGTTCATACGGGCCAGATGAGATGACTGGATGTGCCTTCTTTAAGGGCCTGTGACAGCCACAGTTAGTGGATATTCTTCTTTTAATGGTCAGAGCATTTGATGTATTGATTGCTGTCAGGATCTTAAGAGATATTCTAGAAATAGAATTGAAAATGCTTCTAGATGAATTCACCATCCATTCCTTTAAGGAAATGTACTCACACACATCATGGTTGGGCTCCTTTGCTTAAAAGGATGTTGCAAGGTTGAATGAGTCAAGTGTATCAAACCAATGTGCTGCAGTAAATGTAATAACAAAATTCCGTGTTTCTCTGTTTCCTCCTCAGACTCCTCAAAGAAGCTGAAGGATGTGCTCGAGGAGTTTCACGGTGAAGGAGTCCTTTCCAAATACAATCCAGAGCAGGTGTGTCCGCAGCACAGTTCCATTCTCTGTCATCCTTCATCCACTACTGTCTGTTTTGTCACATTCTGGTTAATAATTGGTGTCGTTCTGACACAGCTACTGTCTGTGCACACGCAAACACATGGTGTGACTTTTTCAGAAGCTTGTTAAATTCCTCTGATTCATTGTGATATCAAGCACCCAAATGATTAGTCAATATCCATTTTTAGATAAAGGCTTTGGTGGAGACACACCCTCAGCATCATCTTTAGCGCCTGACGTCAGCAGATCAGCTCCCAGCTGGGCTGTAGACGTCGAGGCTGCAGGAGCTGGTGCAGACTGCTTAATACCCTCATTTGAACTTTGGACAGTGTCACTCATTTCTTGTCTTTTATTTTTAGCTATGACTCTCATATCTCCCCTTGTTCTCTCTCCCTCTAACATACTGTACTACCCACCTCAAGTTGACTTGCTGAGAGCTTGTGAACTAAATCATTTACTGCAAGTTAATCCATTTTCAGTGTGTGTGTAAAACATACGAGGGGTGTGTTTGAGCAGATCTACCACGGTTTAACTTTGCCTAATCACTGTTTTGTGTTGTGTCTCTGTCGGGTCATGATATACAGGCAGTTCTGTCAGCCAGGCACAGTTCTACATGGGCTGATCTGACTGACTCACTCACTCAACAGAGGCAAAGTAGAGTGAGACAAAACACTCTAAACTTTGCCTAAACTTTGTATTCAAAGACAAATATTAACATTCTTTTGAATTTTCAGGGAAATACTAAAGTTTTTAGGGAGTCCTGTCCATAATCAGGAATTAAAGGACCCCATGTCATCTATTTATTTTTGTTAAAGGACACCTTGTTTAGCATTGTCCTTACCTCAACAATAAACTGAACATTTTGTAAAAACAACTGAAAGAAATCTAAATATTTTTCACCATAGTGAATGACATTAAATCACCATTTTTCTGTACAGAAGCATATTCCCTTTATACCCACAGAAGGTACGCTCACCTTTAGCATGCTGCAGAATCAGGATTCAGGATACATTTTCTCTTTGACCACATAAAAACATAAATACATTTTTTTGTGAAACTACATTTGTTGATTATAATTAGTAGGAAATGACGGTTTAATATTTAAGCTTAACATTTTCCATGTGCTGCTAAAATACCACAGTCATACAGGACTATGAACAGCTAACTAGCTCTTCTACCAGTATCAGTACACATTTTCAGTGCCCTCATGGTTTAAACAGTACAACGTTTTTGTAAGGTCCTGTCAGCCAGCCACTTGTGACTGAGGAGATAGATGGACCGGTACCGCGGAACAATTAACATTAGGTCTCGTGTTGAGAAACCAGTCAGTGATTGTAACTGTTTCTGACACAGGGCTGTGGAGAGACATAATTATGGTAACAGCATGAGAAGACGCGCTCGGTTGTCGCACTTGACAGACGTAGTCAGTGCAGTGCAGTTCATCATTTTGGATTGTCTGTCATATAAGTACATTTTCTGTCATCCTCGGAGTGGGGGAAACTCGCTCTGTTCAGAGGAACACGAGGTGTGAAACAGTAAACTGCATTTTAATGTGACAACACAACAAGCTGAGTACAGTTTGAAGGTTAAAGTACTTTGAGTTTGGAGTTACAGACACTTTCTCTGTGTGTATTTTACCAGTCTTCTGTCAGAGATGAAGGTAACTGGGTACAAGCAGTGAGCACGTGTTTTGAAGTACTGGCTTTATGGCACAAAGACCACAGTAAAAAGACTGATACAGTTGAGCCTGGGATGCAGATAATTTCCCAAATTCTGCATCTTATTTACTTTTTCTTAATGCTGTTTATACTTTTAATTTCGTTTTTAAACCTATTTTTTAAATCAATGAAAAGTAATGCCACTAATAACTAACAACTATAGATGACAATAAAGTGGTCGGCTCCAAACATCTTGATCAGAGCACCCGAAAATTTTACGTGCTTTTACAGGAAAGACAAAATGGTGCACTGATGACAATTTCACACTTTTTACATACATTAATTTAATGTGTTTGTGTGTTCGTGCGTGTGTGTCTGTGTGTGTGTGGGGGGGGTAAATGACAACCATGCTCAGCCCAAACATTTCTGTGTTCACATCCACGTCCTTGCCCTCAGTATTGCTGCCCTCACTCCTCTGCCTCTTCATTATTACCTCCACCCTGCTGTAGCGCTCCTCACTGTTTGTGATGACATGACTAACAGCCCGGCTGGACGTTTGGCGCCATGGGAAAGGGGCTTAGTGTTCATGTGGTCTTTTTAAGACCACGCTGTCACCTGGCGCCACGATGACCACCATGGCCCTGGTTTTGCCATCCATCATTGTGCGTGTGTGTACCTCCAATGACTCATCAGTCCATTGTGCAGCTGTAGTGAAATCTTATTTTTAGCCAAAGTGTGGCCCTGCCTACTCAGAAGGAGTTTTTAACACTGATTATAAGGACAATGGATAAAAACAATGCACAATGGCTGACACTTTTAGCTTTCTCCAATGAACAGATTAGCAAACAAACAGTAGCACCATAGTGTAATCTTCAGTGATTGATGAGTGACTGAGAGGCTGGCAGCAGCTGTACAGTACACCCACAGGGATTCCCTTCACAGCAGTTAAAGGCTCCATCAGGCATGCCTATGTCATCTAGCTCCGTTATGTTTTTGTAGCTTAGTTCCACATAAAATACGTCCCATTTTATTGTCACTGCAGTCAATATTGTGCGGTTTGAATGCATATGTAAATGTTTGCTTTGTCTTTCAAAGTCTGGTTTAAGAGTTATGGCCTTTTCATAAATCTCATTTTGAGGCCACTTACTGATTTGAGTGTTTCTGTTTCAGTTTCCCTTTAAAAACCCCTTTTAACATTTAGTCAGAAATGATTAGTCCTTCAAGTACATTTACTACACCTAGGAAGTTCTTATCCTCTTTGTTCATGTCTGGTCCGCTCCTTCTCAAGTGAACTACATCAACATTTCTTCACTCTGATAGCGGTGCACTTCAGATGGAGAGATCTTCTCCGCCAGTCTGGGATCTAGTCAGGACAGAAGACGGTAGTCCTTCCTCGTCATGCCAAACCAAAGTCAATCAAATCATTCTGACAGGCATGCCAAAATGAGAAAGATTAAATGAACCATGTAAATGTGTCATAGCTGCCCGTGGGAGATATTTACAGACTGGAAGCTCATAGGGAAAATAATCGTGGCTTAGACCCATGGGTAAAAATGTTTTCCAGAGGGATGTATTTAAGTTGACTTACACTCAAGAAAGTCCATCAAAATATGAGCACAGCTTTTTATATTTAATGATTTCAAATATAGTATATTTGTGGTGTGTGTGTGTGTGTGTGTGTGTGTGTGTGTGTGCGCGCGCATGAGAATATTTGTCTGAACTGGCTGTGCTGCACGATGCACAGCAAATTAAAGCCTCATGGTTTGTTTGGCCAAATAAGGAGAAGAGAGTGATATGAATGATGCCTGGCTGGCTTTGGGAGCTCTCAGGGTTAGGTCAACACTGTCGAGCTGAGGGAGGATCCTCATCACGGTTTGTTCTTCTCTGACGGGCGTCAGTTACAGCTGCTTCAAACCCGCTGAACAGAAGCAAATTAGAAGCATATTTCCACTAAGTCCTGACGTGCAACGGGGATCAGCTTCACTTTGTCCTATTTTGGTGTGAACTAAATGTTCCCTGAGAGGAAAGGGGTTCGTCCATACAGCTTGAATATGCTTGCTGAGTTTATTTGCATTAACTTGCACCAGTTATGTCCAGTCACCAAGAGGAAGACCACATAGAACTCATTCATGATTCTCCAATCCCTGATTTGATTCGCTGTAACCTTCTTTCAGGATTGGAGGTGATACAGTTGTCTATTGACTATCACGTCTGGATTTATGAAGATCAACAGACTGGTTTCAGCAATATTGTGTAACTGTTTTACCTTGAAATAACAGTGTCAACATCATTTTAGTGGTAGAGTGACAATTATATTATGGCTTGCGTTTGCACTGGGAGAGATGCGTAATGCTTTATGGCACAACGTCACACACCACCACCACCACCACCACCCATGCCAGTGGAAGTGGATCATGTTTACTACAGTTTCCCTCGTGATGGACAGCTTCACTTGTTGCCTAACCACTAACTGCTGCTAACTGTAGCTGCCATTTGCTAGTTAGCTCATTTAACAAACCTTGGATTGGTATTGACAGCAGTGGTGTTGCCAGTTGTGCCAGCGATAAATTACATCCAATGACAACTCATTTACATTTTCAAATTATTGGATGTTTTAGAGATTCAAAATTATGACACCCCTCCCTAGAACTGATCTAGCAAACATCACTGCCGCAGATGTTGACTAGAGCAATAAAATGATTAATTGATTAATTCTTCCGGTCATTTAGAACAAAACATTCTCTAGTTTGAATTTCTGAATGATAAAATAAATAATAAAAGAATATCTTTTTATTTTAGACTTTTGGTTGAACAAAACAAAGCATATAACAAAGTCACCATGGGTTTCAGAACTTCTTTTCTTTTCTTCTTTTTTTTGACAATATTTTGTGTCAGTCAGCGATCTTTCTGGTCTGCAGCCTAACCACCACTAACATCTTCATCAAAGATATTACCTCACACAGAGTAGCTAACCCCTTCTCTTCTTCTACCCACTCCTCCCTCGCTCTTTCCTCCTTCCTCCCTTCTTTCCTCTTCATTGTTCCTACTGTTAAACAGAAGCAAGACGTTCTCAACCAAGTAAGCCTCCGTCCGGCAGACTCTGCATGCTGTGTGGTGTCTGTGTCAGCAGACTGCATGCACATTCTGTCCACTAACATAACATAACCAGCCTTATCCGCTACAGATGGTCTGTCACCCTGCCAGAAGGGAAACGGTCAAAGTTCATGAGGTCGTTGAGTTGAGTGGAGTGGAGTGCTACTATGCACCCAGCACATGACTGTGTGAGGGGCAGCTGGGGGGGATTTACAGGACGTGAATGGGAGGAGCATTACATATCCAGCATCATGGCTCAGAATGGTTAATATGACATGTTTTGCTGTTTTTCTTTGATTTCTTTATATTTTTTGGTTTTCTTTTAAGCCATCAGGCCTCAGGGGGTTTGTGTGGGTGCAGCTTCCAGCAGCTCCGTCCTGCTCCTGCTGACCATAACGAGATATTCTGTGGTGACCAGTTGCTCTGACGGAAATGCGCTTTTAACATTTTACAGACTTTGAAAGCCTTAATATGAAATATATTGAGAATGTTTTTTCCTTTAATGGCTTCAATCAAACCATGTCATCATCAAGCTGATCATCTAAGACAATACTGGCATTTCACCCACAACGACGCTGCAGACCTTCATTTCAGGGCAGATCGGCTTGAAGCGAAGTGTCCATCATATTTTTCTCATCCATTGTTCTAACGTATTAACTGTTCATCTGTGGTCGGTGTGAACTTCAGATTCATAAGTGTACCTCAATTATTCTGTTAACCTATTTGCTCTTTCTTCTCCCATGCAGCCAATTGATTATGAGGGTTTCCAGCTCTTCATGGCCACTTACCTGGAGAATGACATCCCAGAGGAGCTGTGTCAGCACCTCTTCACCTCCTTCAAGAGCAAGACAGGAGGCTGCTCTCCTGATCAGTCTCGAGCCGGAACAAGCTTACTGGGTAGGCTGTTTCTATCGGCATAGTTGCATTCTTTTTTATTATTATATCCTTTCACAAGCATGCCAGATAAAAGCAAAGCGTAATTTAGACCATTCGACATAAAAAGTATTTTCTGATTGATTTTATTGGGTTAAGGACAAAGTCTTACCGGCTTGCTTCCTCACTTCCTGTCACGCAGGTGCAGATCATAAGCCTTAGTCTAGGTCGTGGCGGTTATGTTGTTACCAACAAGCAGCACAGAGCATTTGATCAGTTGGCCTTTTTTTAATCAGTACGTTTGATGTTTTTGTCAACGTCCAGTTAAAAAAACCTGCAGAGACTACAACAGATCAAAGTACTGGACTCTGTTCAAAGTGGTCTGTGTAAAACTCCACAGTGTTGAGCAGGGAACACCAGACACGATCCCACGGACTGCCAGTTAAATCAAGTCCCAGTTTCTCTTTGCAAATGAGTCCATATTTACGCCTCTTTTTGACTTTACACTGACCAGAGCAGAAAAGACATGTGCAGGCGGTGTTGGTCACTGTACCTCGCTCTGCACAGTATGTAAACTGTGCCTGCCTCCATCCTTCCATGTGAGTGCTGTGTGGGCCCTGGCTGGCACCGGACTGTGCCTGTCTGCTCCTCAGTGCAGAGCAGCTGAGGAGACAGATGGACTGTTGAATTAGAAATTTATTTCTGTGGTATAAAGGAAGAGGCAAAAAGTGTAGAGAGGCTAAATGTGAGTGACAGCATGTCACTTTGGGTGCCAGCGCTGGTGCTGAGACTCTAGTTCAGTTTTCTTTGCGGCGCCTGAGCTTTGACTTCATCCGGGCCATTCAATTTCCATACTGCTGTGTTGTGACCTGTTTGCAGGTGGGTTTTCATTTCTGATGGCAACAGAAGGGCTTCTGTCTGATCAGTCATTGCTTTCTACACAGTTTTCTACACAGACTCTAAAGCGTCTGATGTTCTTGCTATGAGCGACATGTTCATGTGCACATGATGCTACCTCATGTAACCTGCGTTCCTTCAGGGGGGTAGGTTGTTGTTTTCATCCTCAAAAATCAAAAGTGCCTTGTGGAGTTTTCTTGAAAATAAACGAAAGAAAGTCATCAAAACATATAGTTTGTTTCCTTGAGGTCCAACCATCTTGTTGAAAGCATTTTTCCTCATGAAAAATACTTGAAAAGCCAATTTTTCGCAATAATTTAGACAGTGCATTGTTATGAACATCATGATTAATTATTATTGTATTTCCAGCAAAAAATTAAAAATATCATATTGGCACATATCAGACAACATAAACATCAATACCAATGTATCTGTAATAAGACAACAGCCTAGTTTTAATTCAGAGTTATTCAGTTTGCTATTATACATGACAGAGAAAAGTAGCACAGTCTCAGAAGCTGAAATCAGAGAATGTTTAATGTCAAATTTAACTAAATCTCTTGTCAAAATAGTTCCTCGTTAGTTCTCTGTCAAATACCTGATTGATAAATCCATCAACTGTTTCGGGCAGTTCATTAATATAATGCTAGCAGAGCATGACAGTGAGAGGGGCAGACTGATTTGAAGAGAAACTAATCTGCGATAGTGCTGCTGCTTTTACAACATTTACACAATGGTCATCCCTCATGTCCATGTGAACGTGTAAACACTTTGTGCGAAGTCTAAACTACTCAATATCTGATGTGATCCACTCCTGGTTGTTATTTCGCTCATGATGAGTCTATCTCAGGAAACCAAATACACCTGACACACTGTATATAATGAACTCACTTGTCATCTTCATATTTGAGGAAAAAAACAATATGGTAAACTTTATTTATGAAGGAGCTCACTGGCTGGTGTGCAGTCAGTACGTTTAGGTCAGTTCTCATCTGGAGATCATTGATAGAGCCTGCACTGACACCTGGTGGCAGTCTTGAATAACAGGACATGAACCAGTCTGTATGGGACGGATCACTGTACTGATCTAATATCTCCGAGTCAGTCCATGTCAAGTCACACACAAAAAACGTTTCCAGGTGTATCTTACATTAATATTACCATAGATTGTGCTGCCTGGACAACCATGTTTCACTATATGTAATATCCTGCTTTCTGTCGTCTGCTCTATAACATATAAGAGATCTCGATCCTGTTCACTGTAACACTGCTTCCTGCCTTTCCTGCATTTGTTAGGAAAATACTAACATATTTCTGCTCTTGACAAATAAACTAAAAATAAAAATGTCTGCTCTTAGATGTGATACAGAACATACAGAATACTCTCTCTTCTCTGATGTTCACTCATTCTTGCTGCTGCTGCCGTTGTCTTTTTCTCTCATCGATACAATGACTGACCACAGAAGCCCGTTCCATCGATGCAGGCATCTCTATACAGACCGAAGTGGCCTGTGCACCCATTACAGGTACCAGAGCTGGACGACTAGCCCATAGCATCAGGGTGATGTCATCTTAATGGGACGAGAGTCCTTCTGGCTTTAACTTCCTGCTCCCTGTTGGCGTGCTCTTGTTGTGTTGATGTGAGTTCATGGTATTTTGGCTGTGGACAGTGGATGACTTAATGCTTCGTGAATGGTATCTGTGTAAGATTTTAACGGCGTGTTGTCATTTTTCTGCTTCCTGTCCCTCTATGCACCCTGAGTACTTGGATTGTTGTGAAGTTTTACAGTATTCATTTACGTTGTTTCTTTAAATTAACCAACTCTTTACACTTCTACTATCCCCTCCCCTCACCATCCATCCATTTCCATAAGTTATGCTCACTCTTTCTCTATCCAATTTTTTTTCTTTCTTTGGTGTACGTCCCAACAGGGATGAATGGGAAAAGCATCCTGTCTGCAATGGGCCGTCACACACCGGAGCACTCCAGTGTGATGAGCACAGCAGGCTCAGGAGCCACCACCTCACCTTGCTCATCTCGCTCCTCCTCGCAGCGCTCAGGGACCGGGGCCCATACACCTGGGGGGCCCCACCGATCACCCTGCACCCAGGCAAAAACCTCAGAGGGCAGCAGCAACGCCCTGACGCCCAACACGGGTCCTGCTAGGTCACCGGTGTCCCCCAAACTGTCTCCAGGTGAGGTTAGCTACACTGAGACGAGACTGACTGCAGGTGGTCGGTAGGGGTAGTTTTCTTTGACAGAAAGGACAACGATCACACCAGAGTCATAGAGGAAATGACTGATGGTCCTTTATATACATTTAGCATGTTAGAGTCACAGCTGCGTGTGTCTTGTATTAAGTGCTGAACCTGTATACTGTGGGGGTGTAATCATACAGTTGCTTTAGGATTTATTACAATAACTGATCCGCTCAGAATATTTCTTAACAAAGTTGGAATTAAAAACACGGCTTGACTTAAGAACAATCACACTTCTTCAGTTGTGTGTTTTCTTTTTGTGTGCAAATTTCACTATTCTTCATTTTAAAAGTAATCGCAGTGTCTCCCAACTTTGTATTTTCAGTGTTTTCACAATAACTGATGTTCTTATTGTATTTATTTGGAGTATTATTTGAATATGAATATCAATTGAATATAAATGTCTTAATTTAGGTTGTAGTTGCAAGCATTACTTGCAGGCAGGTCTTTATTTACATAAAACTAAATTTAAGAAATAAGCAGGCACATTTCACTGCTGCATCATTGTTGTCTTCTTTGTAAGGAAGAACAACAAAGAAGAATAAATTGTTTTGAGCATCACAACCTCCGGGGCATGACTCATTTCATCATAATTTTAGCCGTTCGGTCCGACAACATTTGGAAAGGCTAGAGGATTAAATTAATTTATCCCCATTTAACTTAGCTGGCTGCTAAACATTTTTTTTTTATCTGCAAAACAAGTGGAGAAAAAAGTCTTTCCTGGGTGAAAAAAATAGTTTTGCATGGATATTTTTTTAAGGTGACCCAGAGGAAAGTGTTACTGCTCAAAGCTTGCTCCTTTATGGCTATGGAGCCGTAAAGGAGCTCAATGAAAGTTCTCATTTCAGTCTTGTTGTCGTCTTTTTTGGTCTCAAACATTTCTCATTTGTTTCTCCTAAAATTCCTTAGGAGCAATAGGTGAGACTTGAGACTTTACTGCTTAAACCTGGCTCCTTTCCAGCACTGGGGAGACATTCTGAAACTTCATTGAGAGCTTGTTGAGATCTCCTTTGAAACTTACAGGAAGTCCAAGTTGAGATTTTCTGCACCTGTTTCTCAGGAGAAACAATTGAGAAACAGGAGGAATGAGCCACAGCCTCACTTTGGTCTCACATAGATCTCATAGTTGTCTAGGAGAAATGAATGAGACACTACTGAGATCTCTTTTCCAATTTTCGTTTCCTCTGGGGAGTCTTTCTTCTGTGACAGCAAGTTAAAAAAGGGCGAGTGTTTTTGTCATGATCATTTTTCAGCGCTACTCTGTGAAAATGTGAAAAGAGTTTATTGGTGTGATTTGTTCTTGGACATTATTTTTCTCTGAAAACAGCTTTTTGATTCACATGTGGAAAAAATAAATATCTCTGAGTTTGTATACATCATTAATATTGTAAATATTAAAATTCTAGAGATTTCATTTATTCTCCAAAACTACATAGTGCCCCTTTAATGGTGCTGTTCTTTTTTTTTACCTCCATGATGTATATCATCACATTTTGGATTGCAGTTTATTGTGCCTGCCACAAAATATTTCTTGGTAAATTAAGGTAAGGTTAAGATAAAGAAGGGTCCTGTTTTTGATAAAAGTCTGGTGGTGGTCCCATTTCTAAGATGATAGAATAAGAGTTTGTGCCTCTGACTGAATTGCACTTCTGTGCTTTTTAGACTTTAACATGACTCATGCCATCTAGTTGCTGCTAATCTAGTTATGACTTTCCTGATTGGTTACCCTGTCACATGATGTCACATTGTTTTTGTCAGCAGCCTGTGGCATCTCCATCCTCTGTCTGCACTGTAAACAGTGTTTTGTCAAACTGTTCTCCATGGCTCTGTTTTGTCTCTACCTGTTGTACTGGGATCGGAGTTCTCTAAAGCTGTCAAACTAATACTTCAATGTGTCATTTAAACTGCTTCTTTTACTTATTCATTCCATTAATTTCACCAGAGGAACCGCAGCACAGTAGAGAGACTGATGGGTGCTGTGAGCAGCTTTGAACACTTGTGTTGTACATCAACAGAGAGGAGCCGCTCAGAGAAGCATTTGTCTCTGCGGAGGAGCCCGTCGCCCCAGAAATGCTCCCCCCTGCCGTCGCCCCAGGTGGTCTTTCTCAAGGACATTGTCTGCTACCTTTCCCTGCTCGAGAGGGGGACACCGGAGGACAAGCTAGAGTGTGAGTGACAGGGATGGGGGATGCAGGCGGAGGGTCAGCTCCTCTCAGGGATGTCAAGTGGGAGCAGCTGTCATCCGCAATGTGTGCTCAGGCCTCTAATACAGCTTGTTGAGTAGAACGTCAGCTCAGGTTGACAGCATGAGTAATAATGCGTTCCATCCTCCTCTAGCTGCCTCCCCAGGGCCATAGATATGGTGTACACCTCCCACACGGGGCAGGTCAGTGACATGCTTAAGCCTTGCTGTGCCCAATTGACTTCCTTAGTGTCTAATGCTATATTGGCCCACACTGACAAGGCTAATCTCTGCTAACTGTTCCCCATGCCCCAGTACAGAAGTAGCTCGGTCCACCTATTTAACCCCTTGGCCATCTGGAAAGAGTCCAAGAACGAATGTTAATGCTTCAGACAGCTACTAATTATCTGATGGATCTGAGTCCTCATGGGATCTCTGTTCTCTCGTTTACCTCTAGTCATGTTTCGGCTGTACGACACAGACGGCAACGGGGTTCTGGACAGCTCGGTGAGTAGTCTCTGTCTTCTTCCCTCTTTGCCCTTTGCAGACAGCAGCTCTAAGAATAGAAACCTGAACACTCAGTGACAGCAGCGGTGTTTACATGAGGTCATTGGTAATGGTTCTGTTCAGTTTGACATTAGCCATGTGCTGAAGAGACCACATAAACAGACACTCTTGTCTGTGAATCTGTTATATATGAAGGGATATACATCGTATATACAGACTTTGTTTCACTGTACATCACCATAAGCACTGACTTGATTGTTGACTGAAAGCACATTATTCATATCATAAGCAGGAGAAGTTTCGCATTTGTCATCCGTGTTTGAAATGTATGAGGGCGAATGCAAACTAGGGGGTGAAGCTATGATGGCTGGTTTGACCTGTGTCCTTCTCTCTGTAGGAGCTGGATCGTATCATCAATCAGATGGTGCATGTGGCAGAGTATCTGGAGTGGGATTCAACAGAACTGCGACCGGTGAGCAAAGAAACTTAAACGAGCCCCCCTGTCAAGGTTTTGTCATTATGTACTCACCCTTCATGCCTGCAGATACACAACAGGGAGGACCATGAAAAAAATCACATTTCTTTTTATTTTATTTTTTTTTTAATGAAACTAAAGAAACAAATGTGTTGTTTCAAATGTTATGCCCATGGAGTCATTTGTAAAGGAAATTAAACTGCCATGTTTATTTTCATTGTCTGCACAGAGCCCAAAGGACACTATCAGGTCAAATCACTCTTATTTATATAGCCCCAAATCAAAATCACATTGCCTTAGTGGGCTTTACAATCTGTACATTAGACCCTTAGACCCTCGATCCGAGTGAGGAAAAACTTGCCATATTGAGTAAAAGAAAAACTTTTAACAGGGGGGAAAAAAGATTGGAAGAAAGACGGAAGAAAGAGGAGGGATCCCTCTCCCAGGATGGAGAGACATGCAATAAAAATCAAAGTTCACAAGTTGCATTGACAGAAAATCTGATACAAATTATAATATATGTAAAGCGTGTGGATCCAGGCGTCGACTGAGCAGGACGAGGCATCGCCAAGTGGTGCCTGAGCCACACAACCTCCTGTCCACCGTGGAGACCTGGAACAGTCTGTTCACCCTGCTGCCATCTGACAAATGATAAAGAGTATATCTGCTGCCATACCACCAGACTACAGAGCAGCTTCTTTCCTGAGGCTGTGAGCCTCCTCAATTCATCATCAACACTCCATTTTTCAAGATAGATGTGGCAGAACTCAAGGGACTAAAACATTGTTTTATTTTTTTTAAACCCTTTACTTTGTGCCTTGTATTGTGAATATAACTGAGCCCTGAACTGGGTAAACAATTACACGCACTATGAAAGTGAATCAGAGCCAGTTATAAAGTTGTAAAAGTGAATCTCTGTCAGTTCAACAATGGTAATGAATTTTACTTTTAATGCACAAGATATAGCTAAAAGTGTATTGCCATCTGTGATACTGTAGTACCAGTACATAGAGTATGTCCATTTGTTTAAACCACGAGAATCTCTATAATGATATTAGAGCCCTTTAAATCACAGTATGCAGTCTGCCTGTAACTGACCTTTATGTGGAGGCATATACAAAACATATGCCGACCTTGGTTTTAAGGACTATATCTCTGTCACCTTAGATACTGAAGGAGATGATGGAAGAGATCGACTTTGACAAAGATGGGACTGTCACACTGGAGGAGTGGATCAGAGGAGGCCTCACTACCATCCCTTTACTGGTCCTGCTGGGCATGGACACGGTACTTTTAGTTTCTCTCTCACTCCACACGCTAGCCAGATCAAGCTTGTTACCACAAGGCGGTGGTGCTCATACCACTTTTGTCCACAGGGACCGCCATAATCAACAATACATGAAAGCTGTCTGTAACAGCTTTAACAAAAATCTAAACACTTTGCTACTACTGCTGGAAATTTAAAACATTACACGTGAAAACATACTCCCTTGGAGAAGGATTTTCCTTTTTAAAAATATGGTTTCATGTTCTAAATGCTTGGCATGTTTTCATGAACTCCATATGGGATTTTCAAGGATCATACCCAATTTTACAGTCAAAAGATTCAATAATCAACTCTCTCTGTTAAGCAAACTACTAGTGTTACTTATTGGACTTAGTTATTTAAGTTGCAAGGCTCTCTCCACATCCCTTCACTTGTATTTTGAGTGCAATTTATTTTCACCAAAATAGACAAAGTAAAATAATTTTTTAGGAAGATATTTATATTATCTATAGAAATTGTGATAATATAATCATTGTCAATACTTTTGCCCATAATAATTGTGTTGTGAAAATCTGATGCTGTGATGGTCCTTCTTTCAAACATGTACAATTTATAGTTAACAGATAAAATACATGCTGGGTGGAGTTATTGTTGACTTGAGAAATTCTCCAAACTGTTTATGCCGACAACATTCACCAAAATCCTGGAAATATGAGGCTGTGGCAATAGAAGGACATTATCAGTGCTTAACTGATCCTTTGTTGTCTCCTCCTAGAATGTACAGGAAGACGGGCAGCATGTTTGGCGTCTGAAGCACTTCAACAAACCAGCCTACTGTAACTACTGCCAGACCATGCTGCTCGGAGTCCGTAAGCAGGGCCTCTGCTGCTCCAGTAAGTCTGTGTCTGCCGCCGTGCTTTCTTCTGTCCACATCTCTTTGTCTCCATTTCTCCTGCTTCTCTGACTTCCTTTCCTCTCCATCTCTGTCATCACCTCTTTGTCTGTTCCTCCATCTTTATCCATCTTCCACTTTACTCAGAGCATCTGACTCAGATTTCAGTTATTTGTTCTGCCTGAGAGCCTCTGAGTCAATGTTGTTTTTTCAATTAAAAGTCCTCACAGTTGTCATTAAAAAAACATTAGCAATGTTATCGTGTGTAATGTACTGATTGAATTCTGCCAGGGAGCAGTTCTCCAGGCTGCTGTTATTGTCACTGTTTAATGCAAGTACTCACTTATTGTCTGAAATGATCTGTAATGTGATAAAACCTTTGATTAGATTCCTTCCAAACCTTGTTAAGGGCCACTATGTAGTTTTTGAGAGAAAATTCAAACTTTTTCCGTAAGTGAATGAACAAGCTGTTCTCAGCTGAGAACAGCACCTAGAAAGGTGGCAGGGTCAGCCACATATAAACAAAGTAAAACAGTATAAACTGTGTTGACCTTTAAGGTCAGTTTGTTTATTTAGTTTGTTTAGAACAGCCAATGAAGATCTTTCTCTTCTCATTAACCTCTCTACCCCAACACTACACAGAGCACCTTGAACATGAGACAGAACCATGTAGTGTAAATGAGGAATATGCCAACAAACTGTTTCCCCCTGTTGTATTTTCACAGTATGCAAGTACACAGTACATGAACGATGTGTGTCCAAAGACATCGCTGCCTGCATCAGCACCTACGCCAAGTCACGTAGACACACCAACGTAAGTACAAACAGAGTGCATGAAAGGCTTCATTCTGTGCATGAAATGCTTTGGTGATAACATGGACTGAGGCTGCAGGGTAATGAGGAAGGAACACTGACCAGTCTGTTCAGCAACCTCCTGCTGGCTCACGGTTTTATCTAACAGAGCATGGAGGATCATGGGATGGTCTGTGAGGTCATGCACATCTAGTAAATACCCTCTGTATTTTAGCATTGACGTGATTAGGCTCTACAGAATGATTTCTCTGGCTCAGGTCACATGCTGAACCGCTGTGGAGGTTTGTACTTTTTATGCAGGCCTCTCGCAAAAACTCCCACGAGTCCCATCCAATTCCTTTTGTAAAATGCATTTTTAAATTGTCTTGTCTATTGTGTTTCTTCAGTAACTGATAAAACTGGTAAACTGGTAAATTTAACGGTAAATAATTGTAGTAATCAATTTCTCATTTTAGTCACACAAAGAAAAAACACCAAACATTTTCATCTCCCAGTTTCTCATAATGTAAGGATCTGCTGCTTTTCTCTTTAAAGGTGAACTATATTAGTATTTGCCACCTGTTGAATTCATACTCCTAACATAGAGGGTACAGCAGACTAACTGCTAACTGCTGCTAACTGTGTTCTGTTTAGACATCCATGACTGTAGCTGTTTGCTTGTTAGCTCACTTAGCTGTGCAGCTAACAGACCACCAAGGGAATGTTGTTGACTCAGCAAGCACAGATTCTTTGGAGGTCTTCAGGCCCACGGCTATCTAGTTAGCATGCTAACTTCAGAAGATATCTGCAACACAATACATAGACGTCCCAAACATAACGTCAAAACTGTTATTACTTAATATTCTGTTGACAGCTTTAGTGTATTTTTAAATGTCTTAAATCAAAATTCTTGAATTTTACTAAATACAAGTCTGATTTACCCTCATTGTTTTAAATTCTGAATGAAAAATGTCAAATGCAGAGCAGATCACTGAAATATTTACTGAAAATGATCTAAGTAAACCAGTGATTCAATTAAGAAAACAAGAGCAAAGCATCTGGATAGACAGGGTTATCTTGTGCTGAAAAACCTGGAATTCTGTGATTAACTGAAATGTCCAGGCTGTCTTGAAACCCAGAAGTATGGCAAATTTTACAGAGCAGTTCTGATAATGAAAGAAGATGGTCCACTTCTTTGATGACCTCACAACATGTTTGCAGAGCTTTAATTCTTCCTGTATGCAGGAATCAGACTTGAAAATGTCACTAAGGACAATAACTAAAGAGTCTAAGTATGTCCATTCCACGGACATACATATGGTAGGTGAGGACGTGCTCTGACAGGAGGCAGCACGTGAAGCTATGTCTCTGAATCTCGGACCATCAGCACCGGATCCCCCCAAGGCTGTGTTCTTCCTCCTCTGCACTGTAATCCAACAGTTGCGTTTCCAGCCATCAGTCTGTCAAGCTCCGGAGGTTCACGGACGACACCACTGTAACTTGGCTCATCTCAGATGGGGATGAGTCAGCCTACAGGTGGGAGATTGACCAGCTGGTGAACTGTTGCAGCGAGAACAACTTGCAGGTCAACGCTCTAAAAACAATGGAGATGATTGTGAAAAGAGCCAAGCCCCACCCACCCCCATCACCCTTAGTGGCTCCACCAACAAGATAGTGGTGTCCTACTGCTTCCTGGGCACCATCGTTTTCCAGGATCTGAAGAACATCAGCTCTCTCATCAAAAAAGCCCACTTGACGAAATTCGGCCTGCCAAAGATGATGATGGCGCACTTCTACGCTGCCATCGTCAAGTCCATCCTCACTTCCTCCATCACCATCTGGTATGCTGCTGTCACTGCCAGGGACAAGGGCAGCCTGCATTGTATCATTTGCTCTGCTGAGAAGGTGATCGGCTGCAATCTGCCATCCCTCCAGGACCTGCACGCCTCAGGGTCTTTGAGGCGTGCAGGTTGTTGTCGACCTCGCTCATCCCGGACACAACTTTTTGAGAGTTTCCCCTCTGGCAGGAGGCTGCGGTCCATCTGGACCAAAACCTTTCGCCACGAGAACTGTTTCTTCCCATCTGCAACTAGCCTCATTAACAAGACCCATGGCCCCATCTGATACTGATCCCCCTCCCTCCTCCTTCACTTACATCAATGTAAAGTGTCCATCATCAGACACTTTTTTTTTTTGCACATCGCAAATCAATGTCCATGTCTACTGTGACCTTGCACAATATGGACTTCACAAAAGGATACTTTGTTTTTTGTCCAGTAGAGCAACTAAGTGTCTCGGCTGTTGTTGTTATCCTGTTGTGGATTTTAGCTCTATTCATGTATTATTTCTCTCGAGGCCCTGGTTTGAAGTCATCATATTTGTTTTTGTTGCAGCAGTGTTTTATTTTAGATACAACTAATATAGCAACTTAATGGGACAGGTTTTTTTTACATGCACTTAACTATACATTTAGCAAAAAAAAATAAATTATGTTTGCATCTTGACTAAATGACTTATTAAAATGCTAAATAACATCTTAATATTTTGCCCTCTCTCCCCTTCCCTCCAGGCTATGCAGCATGTATGGATAGAGGGTAACTCTCCTACCAAGTGCGACCGCTGTCACAGAAGCATCAAGTGTTACCAGGGCCTGACGGGTTTGCATTGCGTGTGGTGTCAGATCACTGTGAGTTGCTGCCTTATGTAGACACAGAGAACTCTTATTATTATGAGGTTACACTTTAATCTGCAATGTGCACATTCCAGACTGTACTGACTAATAGGGGAGCATCAAAAGTATGCAGCACTATCAATAGATTGTAGAGTATTGTTTTTAATGGTTCACCCTCACAGTATATATTAAAGGGGTTAATGAACAACACAGGGCTGGGTGTTATGACCTAAAATAAATATTGCGATATTTTTAGGCTATATGGCTGTATACTATATATATATATATATATATATATATATATATATATATATATATATATATATATATATATATATATATATGTATATATGTATATATATATATATATATATATATATATATATATATATATATGTATATATATATATATATATATATATATATATATATATATATATACATATATATATATATATATACATGTAGGGATGACTTTTAAAACTTTAACTAGATGTTTACACAAGATCATTAATCATTAAGAATAACTAATGTAGATATAATGACTGAGTGGGTAGACATGAGAGTAAAGTATGAGAGGAAGTAGAACAGTCTGGTAAGTTCACAATGACATCACATTACTATAATGTGACCTTTTGAACCAGAAAAAAAAAACAAAACTAATTTCATATTCCATACAACAATATCCAAAATCCAGGGTTGGGAGGGTTGGTTTAAAAATGTATTCCGATATAGCTACTAGTTACAAATAAAGACAAGTGGAAATAGATATCAATAACATAACATGTATTTTGACTTAATGTCAAGTGTGTAGTCTGTAAGAATCCACACTTGTGTATTTGGTTTCACTTAAGTCCAGAGTGATGTTGTGTAAGACTCATGTGTGTGCATGTGCATAGCAACAGTCTAGTAATTCATCCAGGAGATGACTGAGCAGGACGAGGCATCACCAGGTGGTGCCTGAGCCGCACAACCTCCTCTCCACCCTGGTTACCTGAAAGAGGGCAGGCCATACAAGATAACTAGCAGTAACAAAGACAACGTCAGAGTGAAGAGGCATCACATTTTTCAGAAATACAGATATAAGGAAATAGTGAAACAGAGGAGAGCAATGATCCAGAAGAGCCCAGGGTATGATGATCCATGTGCATCAATATGTTAGGCAGCTGGAGCTGTTTGATTACATTCATTTCACTGAATATCTATAATTATAATAAGAAGTAACTTAAAGTCATATTTTCGAACAGGTTAGATAAAAAAATCAATAATATGATTATTAGACAGGTACTAATAAGTATTCTTAATGCAGGTAAGACCGCAGTATCTTGATGCTGGTGGTGGGAAGGGGGACTTGACTTTGAACTTGACTTACCTTAACTACAGACTTGACTGACTTATCCCTATAGCAATGTCTTGGGAGCTGAGACTTAAACCAAATGATTTGAGACATGTTTGCCACAATCTGGTTCATACAAATACTGACACATTAACCCCTGTTACTTTGCATTACCTTTTAAATCCACTAGATGTCACCACTGACTTGGAGTTCTCATCATCAACCCTGCCCACAAAACACACCGTTTCACAGAGCTGTTCTCCCATCACAAATGTTCCACAGATTAATACACATGTATAACTTTTGATTGACTTCTGATGGCCTGTCAAACAGTCAGTATATATTGTCAGGATAAACAGCCTGCAACGTGTAGCGTTTCATACTGCTAACATTTGATACACTCAGTCCCACAGATGGAGTCCACCCACAGTTCTTATGTTTCTGCTTCTCCTCTCCTCCGTAGCTCCATAATAAGTGTGCATCTAATGTGAAAGCAGAGTGTGATGGAGGAGCCTTGAGGGACCACACTCTGTTGCCCTCGTACATCTGCCCCGTTGTCTTGGTGAGAATGCTTTTCTCTGCTATCCGTACACAAGGCTGCACATATGTACAATTGAAACTATGTTCACTCCCACAGATGAAGGAGGAATGGTTTGTTTTCAGTATTATATCATTGACATAGAAAAAAATAAAAAAATCCTCTTCAGACTCAGTTAGCTGACTGCACTGATTATACAGTCAGCCTCGCTCTCACAAATGTTACTGCCATAACGTTGTTATAAAGTTAATTTATTAGGGAACATCGAGTCATACAGACTCCTGATATGAATCCTACTTTCATCAATGTTATGATTTTTTCAGAAATTGCAGTTTGGGGTTCTTTTATATTATATTATATATTATACAGAGAGCTGCTTCTGTTATTTAGCTGACCCTCAATCAAGCTCTTCATCTGTAGCTCAGTAGGAGCCACGCTGACATTTTGTTACGTATGGTCAAGCACTCCTTTTGTGTTGTACTATTCACTCCAGCATGGATAGAACAAGTACAAGGACCGCAGATATAACAGAAAGAGCAAGTTAACCTTAGATTGAGGATTGTTCAAAATGTTTTAATGAATGCAAAGCAACCCATTGGCCTTAATAAATTTTAGCAAAATAGATTTCTGCAAACCACGAATATGTTGAAACTTTTCTTTAAGTTCAGTTTTTAATTTTATGTTGTGAAAACGCTGTTCTTATGATCCGGTTATATTAAGGTCAGGGGCAGGACGAGATCACATTTAGGCTTAGAATACCTGTACCAGTCGCCACAAACACAGCTGGAAATGGCCCATTAATGGTTTTATGGCCAAAAACACGGAATGAGTTGTCCTGACTTCCCATCAGAAATCAGTTTTTGTCACCACAAATGTGGTCTGAAATTGCCCCGTGGTCCCCCTTAATAAAATTCAGCGATGTTATGCTTTGAAATGTTGAAACACGATGATCTATCGTCAAAAGATATCCATTGGATTCACACTTACAAATGATAATGGAGAATGGATAGATTGATGACTGATTGGCTGCATTAGTGACATGCCATTCAACAGATCGCTTCTAACCAGTCATGTCAGACCTGTGTCCGCCAGACA